>JABCMI010000039.1:1200000-2400000 GCA_026261945.1 Hirschfeldia incana
TATTACAATGAGCCACCTTTTTCTTGGACAGAGTTGAAGAAGCTCATGTATAGGAATTTTGTGGAAAGAGCACAACATATTCAGAAGGTATCCACAAGGAGGATAGTAAAACCACAAGTCTTGCAGCCGGCAAACCCGAGGCCAAGATCAAAACCAGTGCATACACCTCAAGTCAAACGAAACCAAGGTGAGTACTCTAACTCTTCAAAGCCACCTGAGGTTATTTGTTATAGGTGTCAAGGTCAGGGTCATCTTGCAAAATATTGCCCCACAAAACGAGCTCTGAAGATAGCATTACCTGAAGCAAGAGAAACTAACTTGGAGTTAAGTGATTCTTTTACTAGCTTGGATAATTCCTTTACTAAAATAGATAAAAAGTTTGATGATCTTATCAACTTGATTAAAGCTGGATCTAATTCTGTTTCTAGTAATTCCATGAATGTCTTAACACACTTGTCTAGTGCCCAAAAGGTTGAAAATATTTCAGGTACTAACATGGAGATCAAGGAACAAGAACCCAACCTTTCTGTGCAAGCAAGTCCAACACTTGGAAATTTTCAAGTCCCAACTGATGATAAGAATGTTGATGAAGTTCTAGGTGATGAGGAGAAACGTCCAGAAGCTCAACAACATGAGAATGATGAGCAAACTACCCTATATACTTATAAACCAGCTGAATCAATGCAAGATAACCAGGTAAGTAATCCTATCCCTTGTTTGCTTACTGAAAATTTGGGTAATGTGCACACTGATTTATTAGGTCCTGATAAATGTGAGGAAAAACCAGGCTGTTTAGATAAGTATGTAGATTATACTTCTTATCCTAGATCACACTTAGAGAGGACGCAAGAGATTTTATCATCTACTGAAAATAGAATTTCCCAAAAAGATTTATATGCTGATTATTCCATGACTGCTATAACACACTTGTCTTTAGCCAAAGATGTTGAGTTTATGACAGGAACCAATGCTGAAGATTCCAGAAGAGATCTACCCAAAGACAATATCACACCAGACCGGACCAGAGGAGTGATCCTATCTTATTTTTCCAAAGAAGAACCACCAGATGTGCCATCAAAGTTCAAATCTATACAATATCAAGGTAAGGCCTTAGAATCTCAAAAGAGGATGAAACCTGACTTGCTCTATCTTGGTTCATGCTATGCAGATAAATTGGTTTTGAGGACAAAACCTTTTGAAGAGGGAGGGAATGATGAGGATTTCAAGTCAGTAGCTGGACCACCAGCTCATAAGATCAACCATTCAAGCTACATTGGAGCCAGCAGCGACATAGGTGCATTCAAAGAAGGATATATTTGCCACCATAAGGAGTCTGACCTTGAAACCACTTTCTATAGATTCTCAACTCAACCAGAGCACGCGGCGGATTGGTTTCATACCAAAAGGAGTAACGGTTTAGGAGATATGCCAGTTACAAGTCAGGCGGCCTACACTGCATCCGAACTGGTTATATTCAAGGAAAGTAGTTCTTTGCTAAAGGAGTGTGCAACTCAAACTCACGTGTGGAAGCCAGGAGATCATTCATTACATCTAAGACCAATTGGAGATTTGATACCATGCACTAAACCTCACTGGATCAGCCAGATTCTTTGCCATCTCAACTTGCCATTTTTGGAGCAGATTTACATTAATTCCCAACAGCTCTTTTCAAGCCAAGACTACAAAGATTTCGACCAAGTATTCAACATTAAAGATGTTCCCAAGAAGCTTACCTACACCCTCAAGCCGTCCAGATACAAAACCAGAATCAAATCCCTTGAAGAAAGCCATTGGATCCAAGAAATCCTCCAACGGCTAGTTTTATCGGTTTTCCTTATTTGCTTTCTTCTTTCTTTGTTTTAGTTTTCTAGCTAAATAAAGGCACGAGCCTATATAAGCTCTGTCTAGTCTTCTTTTGTAATAGACCCTTTTGCACAAAATCAATAAAGTATTATTCAGTTTACAAAGTTTGTCTTTGTTTTTTTGTTCAATTAGCCTTTAGGTGGAGTCCTTTAGATTTCTTGTTCATTTGCTTGTCTCTTTAGTTTGTGGATTCATTCTAGGAAACAAGTATAGGTATCTGTCTCTGTGTGGATTCACATAGACCGTGGCTTTAGTGTTGTATCACGAGACTTCGATCCCTCGTGTGGTGCACTTCGATCCATCCAGTCGCTCCTGTCCGGATCCTTTTGGTTGATTAGATCAATCCAACCGGATCACCCCTTGTGCTAGATCAATTCTCTCTTGTACTAAGAGTTATACAGCCTTTGATAGCTTAGGCTTGTATCACCTTGAAGTCATTCTTTTCTTAAAAGTAGAGAGAGAATCTTTGAGTGAGAAATTGACTTAGGATTCTTGGGTGAAAAAGAATGGTAAAGGATTCACAAGTCTTATTAAGGCATGAATTTTACTATTTACCCCGACCTTCGGCACGATTTCGTCTCCATACTTTCCTCACAAACCATACAGCAAGCTAGGACCTACGACCGCTACGGTTCCTAGCTAGGTGGGGGGCTAACTGTTGGGATCAAAATCGGTCAAGACGAAATCGATTTCCGAAAAGTTTGGACAAAATACAAAGATGTTAGAGAAGCATTAGGAGAATAAGTTTCATTCTAGAAAACTCGGGAAAATGTGAAGACATTCCGAAAATCAACGATTAGAAACATTCTCTACACGATAAAAATCTCCGGGAAGTAAAAAGAACGCAAAAACTCGCACGAGCCGAAAGAAACGAGCGACGACCCTGGGCTGCCTCTAGGCGCCGGGCGCCTAGCGCCCGTGCTGCCTCTAGGCGCCGGGCGCATAGCGCCCGAAGCTGCCTCTAGGCGCCGGGCGCCTAGCGCCCGCGTTGCCTCTAGGCGCCGGGCGCATAGCGCCCGCGTTGCCTCTAGGCGCCGGGCGCCTAGCGCCCGTGCTGCCTCTAGGCGCCGGGCGCCTAGCGCCCGTGCTGCCTCTAGGCGCCGGGCGCCTAGCGCCCGTGCTGCCTCTAGGCGCCGGGCGCCTAGCGCCCGTGCTGCCTCTAGGCGCCGGGCGCATAGCGCCCGAAGCTGCCTCTAGGCGCCGGGCGCCTAGCGCCCGTGCTGCCTCTAGGCGCCGGGCGCCTAGCGCCCGTGCTGCCTCTAGGCGCCGGGCGCCTAGCGCCCGCGCTGCCTCTAGGCGCCGGGCGCCTAGCGCCCGTGCTGCCTCTAGGCGCCGGGCGCTGGTGCTGCCTCTAGGCGCCGGGCGCCTAGCGCCCGTGCTGCCTCTAGGCGCCGGGCGCCTAGCGCCCGTGCTGCCTCTAGGCGCCGGGCACCTAGCGCCCGTGCTGCCTCTAGGCGCCGGGCGCCTCGCGCCAAGTTAGCTCGAGTTATCGGACGGCTAGTCTTCGTGCGTAAGTTCCAAGTTCTCAAACCGCCAGAAATCAAAGTTTTGCGACTTTCTGAAATCCCGCAAACCAAACTCCTTTTCTTTCTCCTAGCCTTCGGAAAACCCGTAAGACGTCAACGAATGGAAGAACTTCGTAGATAGCGGCAATGGTTATCTAAAAACACCATTTGCCGCATAAAAGAGCCGAAGATCTTCCGAAAGATCCAATGTCCGAGTAGGAGCGTTCTCTCGATGAAATCGTAAAAATAGCGGAAATCCGAGATACGGCCAAACGGGGACCAAACATGATCGGATAACCATTTTACGATTTTCTAAAAAGATAGATACGACAGTTTGCGATTATCTTCCTAAACAGGATAAATGTCAAACTTCCAAAAAGATAAATGTCAAGTTTCCCGATAAACATGAAGGCCGACGAAAATGGAAAAAGCCCAGCTCGCGCCGGCCCGTCAGGAATAGACCGTCATATGGGAGTATATAAGCAAGTCTAGAAGCAGAGGAAGGGGGATCCGAAAATCACAAGAAAAACTACTCTCAGAGCAATTTAGAACTTAGGCGTTTATTTCCTTTTTAGCGAGCTGCGACACAATTAGGTTAGATCTAGGGTTTTGAGACTAGCGACGATCGACAGCTCTTACGGCCGCGATCTCGACCTATTGTTCCAACGCTCTCCGCGAATTCGGAAATAAATTCTTTCTTTTTGCTCTCTTTATTTTACGCATTTATTTTCAACTTAGCCTGTTTTAACTTTGTCGTGCGTGGCCCAGCAGATAGCCGGGATCCTCGGGGAAAACTAGGTCAACTTAGTTTTCCTACGTTTAAACTTAACTAAAATCGACAGTGCGAATTTCGGTTCCCACATTTATCATGGTAAGCTTTTGTTCTTTCCTTATACAATTTGGAGTTCTCGTAAGCCATATGTCTTATTTCGTCCAGTTCGTTAAGTTGGATGAGTCTCCTTTCAGCAGCCGGCTTAATGTGAATGTTTAAAAGTTTGGTTGCCCATGCGGCTTTATGCTCTAACTCGACTGGTAAATGACATGCTTTACCATAGAGTAGGTGGAATGGGGTAGTTCCAAGTGGAGTTTTGAATGCAGTCCGATAAGCCCATAGTGCGTTGTCCAATTTCTTAGACCAATCTTGTCTCGTAGCTCCAACAGTTTTTTCTAAAATCAGTTTGATTTGTCTGTTGGAAACTTCTACATGTCCACTGGTTTGCGGATGGTAAGGTGTTGCGACCCGATGGTGTACTCCCGCCTGTGGTAAGTATTCCCGCCTGTCAGGCGGGTGACCCGGGTTCGATCCAATCAGTTGATATACCATGATTTCGACCCACTTTTACCCATGGTATATAAGCGGTTTTACATATATTTACTATGAAATAGAATCTATTTAGAGTATTTACAGGTTCATGTACGTTCTGGAGAAATATGGTGTTTTTGGTGTCTTTTGGAGCCTTTAAGTGCAGAATCGCGCAGACGCGTCAGATGTTTAGATATGGATGGAGACCTTCCCACGGTGCGATTTAGCTGATCTTTGGACACAAGATAGATCTTTGAGTTAGCTTTCCAATGCCACCGGTTTGAGGTCAATCCGACGGTTAGATCAGAAGTTATGCCCGTTTTACTGAAGAGTGGTCAGTCTGCCTCGCGAGAGAAGGCTGTCGAGAAGATGAATGCGTATCGATCGATGGGAAATCATCCATATCGATCGATATGAATGTCAGGACGTGGACTAACTATATTTCATGACCGCCAGAAGCCCTAAAGCAACCCAAATTACCATAATACCCTTGGACGACCAGAAACCCTATTTATGTTATTATAAGCCATTGTTGACGGCTACGCTTTCTTTGACACTTCCTTTGATTCATTGTTCTCTTAGGAGATAAGGGAAGAACTCCTATCAAAGTCCTCCTGGAACTTCATTGGTTTTTATATCTATTGATTTCAGTTTTATATTTGCTCATCTATGAATTCTATCATGTCTGAGTAGATCCACCTGTTAGGTTTAAGGTTCAGATAGGTTATCTGGGATTAGCCCCAAATATAGAATTGCTAAGTTGTGGTATTCATCAATAGGATTGCTATTAATGCTTGTTTCTAGAGTCGCGAACTAGAACCTTGATCCAAGGGATTGTAGAGACCAGCGAGAGCTTGTAACTCACCTTGAATCCATCCTTTTGAGCTAGGGTTGATAAATACAGCGATAGCTGATTTAGTAAGCCCTAGTGAACGTGTGTTCAACCCGTCCGTAAAGCTTGCTGGAAGCATATCGATCGATAATCCAATAGATTAATCGATCGATATTGTGAAAGGTGTATCGATCGATATTCCTATAGAATCATCGATCGACACTTTCTTGTGATCAATAACCGAGTGGTTGAGATCCAAGATCTAGATATTAGACTATCTATACAACGACAGTTGTTAGATTTGTACTCCCAATTGAGTTCTAATATATCTAGCAGCTTAGTAACCTATATCATTATAATCCTAATTACCTGAATAGAAACCCTAGATCTAGCAACCATCCTTCCATCAAAACAACTTCTTGCCAAGCTGAACAATTATATTGTTCATCTTGTTTACTGTTTTGCTATATTTATTTACTGCATTAAACCTAGTAGCCTAGCTTAATCATATAACTATTAGATCTATTAGGTTCCTTAGCTCCTTGTGGATTCGATCCCTATATACTACCATTGGACCTCTTTTGATGAGAGTAATTCACTCCTTAGGGTAATTTGAGTGATATCAAATTTACGTCACTTTACTCCAAAATGCCCTTGAACCTGAAAACATACCTAAAAGACTCCAAAACATAGATATATATAGTAAAATCATATAAATACCATGAGTAAAAGTGGGTCAAAATCATGGTATATCAACTCCCCCAGACTTAACCTTTTGCTTGTCCTCAAGCAAACACACAGGTAGTCTTAGAAAGAAGTTTGAAAATAGCAGGGACTCAATTTAAATCTTAACTTTAGGATCATCACCTATACTTTGTTGCAAGCCACATCTTATGCCTATTAATCACATGAGTACACTATGCCATATCCTAGCTTACCAACTAAATCTCCTAACCAAATATCTTAACAATCCTGTCTGTCTATCCCCTCTACTGATCTCATTTATGCATAAAAATAAAAGTGCAGGCTTTACGTTGGGGATATCGATCAAGAAACACATGGATTCAACTCAAGCAAGTTTCTGAACACACATGCAAGTCTTCTCTGATCCCTTTCTTCCCCCTTTTTATCTCTCTTCTCTGGATCCTCATAGTTTCAAATTTTGATGAACACTGATTGCCACAAAGGCTATCTTTGCGTTATCTCATTGACTTAGTAACACATACTTTTGAATAAGTGAATAATGGGGTTACAAGAATTAATCATGCCCATCGCTTTGATCAATCCTTTAAAGTAGAATAATGGGGTCGCAGTAATCACTCCTACCCCTCTACTTCTCAAGATATCATATCACATCTTTATACAAATAATTAATCTCTTTCCTTAGGATGCTGAAGAGAGAGAGGGAAGGGAATCATAAGCACACAGACTATTACCTTCTAGACTTGCAGGAGGATTCCGATCCCTTGTATACCAAGCCCCAAGACAAGCAATAGATTGTCAGGTTAGGTTGGAGATCAGCTTTGGTTCTTCCAAACAATCATGAGAAGTATTGTCGTAGGTGACAGTTGATCCACCTTAGCATCTTTAGTACTTTCTATAATCAACAAATCTAAGAATGGTGCTAAAGAGTGGTTAGATAAAAAGAAATTTTTTGAAAAATATCCTAGTCCCTTTCTTGACTCAATAAAACCAATTTTGAAAACATTTTGGTGAAATCAAAAAGGTAAGGTAGCATCAGTAATCTCCCCCCAGACTTAAATCATACACTGTCCTCAGTGTATAATAGTCGGATTAGGGCATAAATAAATCATAAGGAATGTACTGATATCGAAAATTAGAACGATATACCTGACCGTGGATACGTATCGAACGATAGTGAGTCGTCTATGTCGATCGATAAGGATAGGAATATGTCGAGCGATGTCAACAGGATCGTATCGGCCGATAGGAATGGTAATCGTCTAGAATCTGATAAACTTAAAAACAAAAACGAAAAACGAAAAATAAAAACATAAATCAGATTTAACTAAGTAAGAAAATACCTAATCGTGGGTTGCCTCCCACTCAGTGCTTTATTATAGTCTTTTAGCTTGACTATGGTAGTAATGAGGCTAGTGAGGTGAATTCATGACACTTACTGAGAAGCAAGCCTCATCCGTGTTCTCTCCATGTTTCTCTCCAAACCAAGTGGTGAAGAAGCTTCTTGTGGCTTTATCTCCTCTGGTTAGTTTCTCCCTTAAGTCAATGACCTCATTGCGCAGACGTTTTATATTTTCTGCATTGCTCTCAATGTAGAACTGGTGGTTTCTGAATGTTGGATAGGTGTGTTGGGATAGATCACCGTGTTCTTCTTGTATGTCATTGAGTCTCTCAAATGTTCTCCTTCGTACCATGAGTCTATCGATCGATCTCGGGTAGTCAATATCGATCGACACTGGTGTAGGTCCGTCGGTCGATGTCCTGATTGGTATATCGGTCGATGCTAATGGTGCTAGTCTATCCGCGAGTTGTCTTGAGATGGTCTTGATTTCCTTCTGGATGTTCTCTATAGTGTACTCCATGCTCTTGACGTCGCTTTGCACTGGAAACCATAATTCTTCAAAGCTTTGGTAGGTAGAATCTCCAACCTCTTGAATTATGGTGAAGAGATCTTGAACTGTCTTCTCCATATCAGCTCTGGTGCAAAACTCGCTGGAGTTCATATCGGGCGATGGACTAGGTGTCATATCGGTCGATGTTGCGCGTCTGTAGTCCTCGCAGAGTGCTCTCAATGTATCTTCTACCTCGTGCAGTCGATCTTCCATTGGTGGGATCATCTCATCATTTATTTTCTTCTTGCTGGTGTAGAAGGATTTCATCGTTTGGTGTGTGTGGTGTAGAGCCTTGATGATGTGATCCATGGTATCTGCCATTGTTGATGTGCGTTCCTTGAATGAGGTGAAGTTGTTGCTGAGCTGCTGATATTTGTCTTCCAGATCTTGGGTGGTGGTTGCCTCTTCTCGTTTGATGTCCTGATAGATGTTGAGGATGAGATTAGTGATTTCTTCTTTGCTGTAGGTGTTCTGCAAACGTCTATCGGTCGATGTGCGTTGGTCTGCATCGGTCGACAGTGTAGGATGAGAATCGGTCGATGGTGTGTGTCCAGCATCGGTCGATGGCGGCATGTTGGTTTTCAGTTGTGAACGGAGAGTGGATACTTCTTCTTCTAGGGCGTCTTTCTTTTGTTGTTGAAGATTATAAGCGCTCTGAATCCAGTTGATTTCAGATTGGAGTTCTGATCTTGCTCTCTCCATTTCATGTGGATAGGTAAAGGTTTGCCAGATGTAAGGACTCTTGGCCTCATAGATCATTCGTTGGACTTTAGCTTCTGTGTAGAGCTTCTCTTTAGGTTCCGCTCTGTTGAAGTGATCTGCATGTATGGGCAAACAAAAACAAGACCAATCAAATAGTGATGCTCTGTTAAGTAACTCCTCTATGGCTTCCTTTGAAACATGGATGATGTCTCCATTGACTCCTCTAGCAAACCCAGATTCATCTCTGAAAACTCCAAATTCGTCCTTCTTCTCCCATAAGAAGCGTCGAGTTCCATCTTTGAAAGCTCGTCTGCCCATCTCTCGGTGCATATCGAACGATATACGGTTTTGTTTATCGATCGATATGTGTGAAATTCTGAATCCTCCGAGTTGAGATGATCAGCTGAAGCTTCGTCTTGATTGGATACTGTGGTTGTACTGATGTGTTTATGCTGCTGATTGACAGAGGTGTGAGGTAGTTGTTTGAAGAGGTTTATGGATCCATTGGCGGTTTGAAGGATGTCTCCTATATCCTTCTTTGTTATTGGGATGATTCTCCCATCCATTGATCGTGCATTGCCTTCTGGATCTCTGAAAATACCAAACTCATCTGGAGTTAGATAACCAAAATCAATATTATTTATTTGTACCTCGGATGGTGTAGTGGTCGTATCGGGCGATGCTGTATCAGGTGCATCGGTCGATGTTGGATGGCGGTTGTCGATCGATTGTTGTTGGAACGTATAGGTCGATGGGACTTCCTCAGGTTGAATTGCATATTGCAGTGGAATTGCCTCTACTGCAAAACTCTCATTGTAGTCGCTTGCCCAATTTCCAATTGAGTAGTCTCCGTCTCTTATATCCTTAGATGGTGTGTATATGGATATAAAGTCGATAGGATCGCTTGATGGTTCATAGGGTCGTTTGAGCGATCGTCTTGGTTGCATATCGGTCGATGAAGGCTTGCTTACATCGGTCGATGCGTTGAATCTGAAGGTGTGGAAAGGGTGTCCATCTTCTTCTTCACGAATGAATCTGTACTCTGTAGCTCGTTCTTCCTTGTAATCTTCATCGTATTCCTCCTCTAGAGGTGTGTAGTCGTCCGGTTCTGATGTAGCTGGCTCAAAATCGGGCGTTGATGCTAGGGTTTCAGCGTTGTTCCTCCAAAAGGGCTGTCTATCGATCGATGTGGTGTTAGCTACGTCGGTCGATGTGTTGGTATTGGTATCGGGCGATGGGATGTTGCTCTCATCGGTCGATGTAACCGGATTGGTTTCGTATTCAGCCATGGAATCGTACTCATGGGAACAGAAACAAGCTGCTACGACTTTTGTGGTCTCCTTAGCTGGTGGCTTGATGACCTGGACGGGATCATAGAGGGTGGTGGAACTTATTAGGGTTAGGCAGAGCTTGTTGAACTTTAGGTCACAAACGGCTCCGACGGTGGCTATGAAAGCTCTTCCAAGTAGTAGTGATGTCTTGAAGTTTAGCTTGACATCCAGGACGTGGAAGTCTGTTGGGATGATGGCATCTCCAATCTGTACCTCAAGATTTCGAATTATGCATCCAGAGTTCTGTTGAGAACAATCCACAAAGATGAATGTCTCATCAGTAGGCTCTATCTTCAGACGTAGGTGGTCTGCCATGATCTTAGGTATGATGCTGACTCCTGATCCTGTATCACATAAGGCACGAGGGAATTCAATGCCCCTGATGGAACATGGTACTTTGAACTTCCCTGGATCGCTCCTCTTTGGTAGTGTTATCCTCTTCTTCATGCTGTCACGAACTTGGTGAAACATCCTCTTGATGTCTTCTTCTGTCTCCTTGGTCTCTCTGAAGAACATCCACAATCTATGAGAAAAGTAGGCTTCTTCAAAGGGTTTCTCTGCAGGGATCCTTAGAACTCGTTTCCTGAAGTTTTCCATCTCTGCTTCATTAGCTCCCCTTTTAAGGTGCTTTGCAATCTTCTCTTTCCTTTTTCGTAAGACTCTTCCTAGGTTTTCCTTTTCTGGCTCCATGGGTTCAATGATGTCCGTGGGTTTCTTCAATATTGCTGTAGGAAGGGATTTGGAAAGTTTGGACTGCTCCCGGAGTGCATTAAGTCGTGCTACATCGATTTTGGGTAGTTGCACGCGGCGGTGGGGGATAGTTTATCGATCGATGGCTACTGCTGTGTGTCGGTCGATATCGGTGTCTCCGGATCGGTCGATGGAAAGGTTTCTGTATCGATCGATGGGGTCTGAAGATCGGTTGACGTCCATACCGGTGGGTGGTCGTGGGTGTTTGGCTGCAAAGGCTTCGTGTGACATGATTTTGATTGAATTGCACTCATTGGAGGGTTCCTCGAAGTCTATCGATCGATACTCGTCAAAGTTTATCGATCGCTTTGCTTTTGGTGATATCGATCGATGTCGAGCCGATGATGTCGATCGATATGAGTCAGATCCGGCTTCGGGCGAGGCTTCATCTGTCAATTTTTGCAGCTCATCCTGGGGAACTTCCTCCCAGAAATCATCATCTATGATGGCATTGACGTGGTGGTGAGTAGTAGGCTCTCCTGGTGCTCTTGCCAAGGCTTCTTGTTTCTTCAAAGCCTCTCCTGTCTGAACTACTTGAGTCTCCACTTTCTTCACATAGGTATTCAAAGTATCAAGCTTTGAATTTAGAGTGGTGTAGACAGAGTCAATCTTCCCATTGAAATCCACCTGGAGCTTCTGTTGTGTCTGTAGAACTCTTTCCAGCATTTCTTCTAGCTTGCTTTCCTGGGTGGGTGGGGGTGGATCGGTGTAGAAAGAGTTTCCGTAACTCCTGTTGTTGTTGAGGTTGCTGCTGTTGTAGGAAGGTTTCTGCGGACTGTAGTTGCTTCTCTGTCCTGAGAAGTTTATGTTTCCTCCTTGGTTTCCAGATCTCTGAAATCCAGCTCCACTGATCCAATTCACATCTTCGTCTACTTGATCCTCTGCGGTTTCTGCATCCTCAACTGAGCAAATCTGCTTGTTAAGCAACTTCTGAACATTATCCAGCTGTGATTGAAATTCACTAATCTGTTCCTTCCCAAGGAATGAGACAGATTTTGCTTTGACGATGTTCTTCATACTGTTGCTTGAAGCCAAGTTATCAATTAACTTCACAGCGTCATGTGGATTCCTTGTGCTGAAATTTCCTTCACTAGCAGTGTCCAGAGCCATTTCATACTTTAGAGCGATGCCTCTGTAGAAGGTGCAGAGTAGTTGCACGTTGTTGTATCCATGATGTGGGCAGTCGCGCTGGTAGGACTTGAATCTGTTCCAGGTATCCTTGAAAGATTCTCCAAGTTCTTGAGTGAATGTAGCAATTTTTCTCCTCCAGTCTTCAGCACGTGACTCATCAAAGAAGTTACGCAGGAATGCGTTTTTGATGTCCTTCCAGGTAGTGAGAGAACCTGGTGGTAGTTGTCGCAGCCACTGCAAAGCTTCTCCTGATAGAGAGTATTTGAAAAGCTTGCAGAAAAGATAGTCTTCAGGGACTCCGTTGGCTTTGATGGAAGATATAATATCTTCGTATCGTTCCAGATGATCCATAGGATGCTCATGAGATAACCCACAGAAGGGTATCTGTCCTACGAGACTGTAGTACTGCGGCATGAGCTCGAAATCTCCTCTCTGAATAGCAGGAGGGCGGATGGCGGATCTGTTGGTATAGAACTGATCTGGACGATTGTAATATGCCAGGGTTCTAGCTCCGTTGGCTTCATCTGCAGGTGGGATGAAGTCTGTAGTGTCTTGCTCAGGAATGATTTCCTTTTGAGCATTCAGCTTCTGACCTGCTGCATTACGCAGGTGACCATCTTGATCACGCAGGTCTCCATTCTCATCGGTTCTGAGAATAATAGGCGCTACCATGGCTCGTCGGGTAGTATCGATCGATGTAAGGTGATTTATATCGATCGATGTCGGATGAAGTGTATCTGTCGACGGTCGATTGTCGAGCGATGAAGTGCGGCGAGTATCGGTCGACAGAGAAGGTGTCTCGGTCGACTGTGGTAGAGCAGTATCGGTCGACGAACGGGTGTTGATGTCGATCGATGTCGGTGTATCGGTCGACAAAGTAGAGGTTATGTGGATCGATGTGGAACGTAAGTTCTTGCGGATGCTACGCTCCAAGCTGTGGGGGTCTTCTGAGTACACAAGTTGATGATTCTTGTTGCTTCTGGTATTGCTGGGCATGTACCTGAAAATCAAGAAAAAAATTTTGCGTCAGAAGGTGATTTAGCAGAAATTTAAATAACCTAGACCTAATCAGATTAAATCTAATGGCGATCTTAGCTCCCCGGCAACGGCGCCAAATTTGATATCACTCAAATTACCCTAAGGAGTGAATTACTCTCATCAAAAGAGGTCCAATCGTAGTACTTAGGGATCGAATCCACAAGGAGCTAAGGAACCTAATAGATCTAATAGTTATATGATTAAGCTAGGCTAATAGGTATAAAGCAATAAATAACAAGTAAAGCAATAAACAAGATGAACAATAATGTTCAGCTTGGCAAGGATTTGTTTGATGGAAGGATGGTTGCTAGATCAAGGATTTCTATTCAGGTAATTAGGATTATAATGATACAGATTACTAAGCTGCTAGATATATTAGAACTCAACTGGGAGTACAAATCTAACAACTGTCGTTGTATAGATAGTCTAATATCTAGATCTTGGATCTCAACCACTCGGTTATTGATCACAAGAAAGTGTCGATCGATGATTCTATAGGAATATCGATCGATACACCTTTCACAATATCGATCGATTAATCTATTGGATTATCGATCGATATGCTTCTAGCAAGCTTTACGGACGGGTTGAACACGCGTTCACTAGGGTTTACTAAATCAGCTATCGCCGTATTTAT
This sequence comes from Hirschfeldia incana, assembly GCA_026261945.1. Taxonomy (NCBI): domain Eukaryota; kingdom Viridiplantae; phylum Streptophyta; class Magnoliopsida; order Brassicales; family Brassicaceae; genus Hirschfeldia; species Hirschfeldia incana. The sequence continues at coordinate 1,213,687 of JABCMI010000039.1, forward strand.
CAACCCTAGCTCAAAAGGATGGATTCAGGGTGAGTTACAAGCTCTCGCTGGTCTTTACAATTCCTTGGATCAAGGTTCTAGTTCGCGACTATAGAAACAAGCATTAATAACAATCCTATTGATGAATACCACAACTTAGCAATTCTATATTTGGGGCTAATACCAGAGAACCTATCTGAACCCTAAACCTAATAGGTGGATCTACTCAGACATGAAACTTGTAACAGAAATCATAGATGAATAGATGAAATAACATAAATAGTATAAAACCAAATCCAATGGAGTTCCAGGAGGACTCTGATAGGAGTTCCTCCCTTCTCTCCTAACAAAGATAAACAATAGGTCAAAGAAAGCTTCCATAGGTCTAGCCGTCAACAATGGCTTATAAATATGATAAAATAGGGTTTCTGGTCGTCCAAGGGTATTCTGGTAATTTTGGGTTGCTTTTAGGGCTTCTGGCGGTCATGAAACATAGTCATCCCACGTCCTGACATTCATATCAATCGATATGGGTGATTTCCCATCGATCGATATACATTCCTCTTCTCGGCAGCCTTCTCTCGCGAGGCAGACTGACCACTGGAGATGAATAGATGAAATAACAGAAACTTGTAACAGACATGAAACAACATAAATAGTATAAAACCAAATCCAATGGAGTTCCAGGAGGACTCTGATAGGAGTTCCTCCCTTCTCTCCTAACAAAGATAAACAATAGGTCAAAGAAAGCTTCCATAGGTCTAGCCGTCAACAATGGCTTATAAATATGATAAAATAGGGTTTCTGGTCGTCCAAGGGTATTCTGGTAATTTTGGGTTGCTTTTAGGGCTTCTGGCGGTCATGAAACATAGTCATCCCACGTCCTGACATTCATATCAATCGATATGGGTGATTTCCCATCGATCGATATACATTCCTCTTCTCGGCAGCCTTCTCTCGCGAGGCAGACTGACCACTCTTCAGTAAAATGGGCATAACTCCTTATCTAACCGTCGGATTGACCTCAAACCGGTGGCATTCGAAAGCTAACTCAAAGATCTATCTTGTGTCCAAATATCCGCTCAATCGCACCGTGGGAAGATCTTCATCCATATCTAAACATCTGACGCATCTGCGCGATTCTGCACTTAAAGGCTCCAAAAGACACCAAAAACACCATATTTCTCCAGAACGTACCTGAACCTGTAAATAGTCTAAATAGACAGTATTTCGTAGTAAATATATGTAAAACCGCTTATATACCATGGGTAAAAGTTGGTCAAAATCATGGTATATCAGTTGAAGACATGGATGAGGTCCCCCTAGTAGAAGGGAACTAAAAACGGAACCTCAAAATAGGCTCCAAACTTCCAAAGGACCTGAGGCGAAGGTTGATCGACTTCCTAAGGTCCAACTCCGATTGTTTCGCATGGTCCCATGAAGACATGCCCGAGATCGACCCCGATATCATCATGCACCAACTCTAAGTGGATCCCGAGCATCCCCCGGTCAGGCAGAAAAGAAGGAAGTTTGCCCCCGAAAGGGATGAAATCATTAAAAAGGAAGTAAAGAACCTGCTCGACACGGGATTCATAAGAGAGGTACGGTATCCCGACAGGCTTGCTAATGTGGTGGTTGTAAAGAAGAAGAAGAACGGGAAGTGGATAGTTTGCATTGATTTCATGGACCTCAACAAGTCATGTCCGAAGGATAAATTCCCTTTGCCTCACATAGACAAGCTGGTTGATGGTACTGTCGGACATCAACTAATGAGCTTCATGGATGCCTTCTCGGGATACAACCAAATCCTAATGCACCCTGATGATGAGGAGAAGACGTCCTTCATGACCTCCAGGGGCATCTATTGCTACAAGGTCATGCCGTTCGGACTGAAAAATGCTGGATCCACCTATCAGTTGCTGGTCAACATGATGTTCGCCGATCAGATAGGTCAGACCATGGAAGTTTACATCGACGACATGCTGGTAAAGTCCCTGGACTCCGAGGATCATATCTCGCACCTTCAACAAGCGTTCACCACCCTAAGAAGGTACAACATGAAGCTCAACCCTTCTAAATGCTCATTCGGAGTAAGCTCCGGGAAGTTCTTGGGAAACATAGTTACTCACAGGGGCATAGAAGCAAATCCAGAGCAGATAAGGGCCATCCAGGCGATTCCTTCCCCTCGAAATGTCAAGGAGGTTCAAAAACTAACAGGAAGAATGGCAGCCCTCAGCAGGTTCATCTTCAGGCTTTCCGACAAATCCCATGCCTTCTTCGAAACACTAAAGAGTCCCAAGGACTTCAAGTGGACAGAGAAGTGCGAGACTGCATTATCTGACCTCGAGGCCTACCTTACTACTCCACCACTCCTATCTAAACCCCTGGAAGGAGAGGTCTTATTGCTCTACCTAGCAGTATCCGAACACGCAGTTAGCACGGTCCTCGTAAGAGAAGAAGGGAAGAAACAGCACCATATATACTACGTTAGCAAGTCCATGCTAGATGCATAGACTCGCTACAGCCAGCTGGAAAAGCTAGCCCTCGCCCTAGTCGTAGAAGCACGGAAATTACGTCCCTACTTCCAGGCCCATCAAGTCGTGGTTGTCACTTCGTTCCCCATCAAAGTGGTTCTTCATAAACCTGAGGTGTCATGACGATTGGCCAAATGGGCCGTAGAGTTGGGGGAATATGACGTGGTCTTTCCCCCAGCTACCGCCATTAAATCTCAGGTTTTAGCCGATTTCGTGGCTGAATTCTTTCCCTCCACGCTTCTAGACCTAGATCTAGAAGCTACGCTCCGGGGAAAGGAGGCAGAGAAAGGCCAATGGACCCACACGTTGACGGTTCCAGTAACGTGAGAGGTGCAGGAGTAGGATTGGTCCTAACTTCCCCCACAGAAGATTCGGCTTCGAGAGCCGTACGTTGCAACTTTAAAGCAACCAACAACGAAGCCGAATACGAGGCTCTGATAGCAGGTCTAGCGTTTGCTAGAGAAATGGGAGTGGAGGACATCTAGGTCTTCAGCGACTCGCAGCTCATCATCAGCCAAGTCCAAGGAGAATACCAAGCCAAGGACCCGATCATGATCAGATACCTATCGGTGGCCAAACGTCTCCTAGACCAATTCGAAAACTACAAACTCACTCAGATCCCTAGGGAACAAATGGTGTAGCCTGGGTCAGCTTCAAATACATGTTATGGAATCCAATGCATGTCATAGAAAGGCAATGGAACTTATCACAGCCTAATGGATTCACTGGAGAGCTTATTGGCCTTATTCATGAGGTATTGGACCGAGAGAAGGCTATGGGCCTTGATGAGGCCTCTATAAAGAAAGGAATGACTATGGAACAGAATGAACGTGTACTAACCAACCTGATTGAACAGGAAATGGATGTAAGGAAGTTGGTTGGACAGGAAATGGAATGGGAGATTCAGTATGATCGAGATATGGACTGTTCAAACCGACATGGACGATAAATGAGTTGGAAATGGAAGATTATGAACCTGAGCTGGAAATGGAACATCAGGATCATCATTATCAATAAAATGAGCTTATGGAGGTACTTGGTCGGACCTGGAGAAAGATGGATTGAGCCCAAGCAAGAGTTGTTCGAAAAAGGCCTTTATCGGCCCAAAAAGTGGAAGGACAAGCCAGCTTGGTTTATGATTGGACCAAGATGATTATGCACGACCATTATGGTTTATTTTAAGTGTATTTGGTTTTATTATTTATGTAAACTAATTAGGAAGAGGTTTTGGGCTTTATAAACCCATTAGGAGTCGGTTTGGTGTTTTAAATCAATTAGCAATAGGATTTGGTTTTGGTTTTGCTAAACCACATTGGTTTAGGCTTAGGGTTTTATGTTTTATGCTATAAAACAAAAGCACCACGTTCATGTAACAGTCAACCATTCGATTATCAATAAAACTTCTTTGTTTTGAGTTTTTTCTCAATGCTGCTGGTGTGTAATATCCAGCTTGGGTTCACTGATTTGGTGTGTCATATCTAGATCAGAAGCCTTGGAGTATCAGTAGAAGAGCCATATCTCTTGTATCCCACATCAATCCACAGGCCTTGATACAGACTGAGTCTTTGATTCTCTGTTTGCAAGGATTATCTATGTGATCCATTCTAGACACTAAGCAGGGTGATCCTGTGTCAGTGGCGCAGAGAGCCATCTTTAGAGCATCCCATAGCTCTGAGGAGAGGACCATACCATCATCTATCATTCACCCACGCCCCCCCCCCCTTCAAGTGATCCAGGAAGAGATAGCCATTCCAGGGGTGCACCAACAAAATTCTCAAGCCGATGCTCTAGCAAACCTAGGTTTTGCCTTGGAAACTAAGGAACACATGAGTATCCCCTTGTTGGTCCTGCAATGGCCAGCAACTGAGAAAGAGGCAGAACCAGAGGAAGTAGCAGTAGTGGACGAAGGGGAAACTTGGATGACTCCCATCATTAACTATCTAAGGAACGAAGTCCTACCGAAAAATCAAGATGAGAGCCGCAAGATCAAGAGGCAAGCAGCCAGGTACTGCATCTCAGAAGGAAAGTTATATAGAAGATCCTTATCAGGACCCTATCTACGATGTCTAACCCCTAGAGAAGCCGCACGAATATTAGAAGACCTCCACAAAGGGGAATGTTGTTCCCACTCCAGTGGACGGAGCCTGGTTATCAGAGCAAGGAGGGCCGGTTATTATTGGCCAACTATGGCGAAGGACTCCCTCAAACAGGCTAAAACCTGCAGCCAATGCCAGAAACACGCCCCAATCTCCAACTTACCACCAGAGAACCTAAAATCCCTAAGCTCACCTTGACCTTTTCGCAAATGGGGCATGGACATCGTGGAAAAATTCCCTATAGCGCCGGGGCAAAAGGTCTTTCTCCTAGTAATGACCGATTACTTTACGAAATGGGTAGAAGCCAAAGCCTTGGCAAAAATTACGAATCTCCAGATCAGGAAGTTCATCTAGACGAACATAATCACCCGCTTCGAAGCACCTGAGGAGATTGTCACCGACAATGGACCCCTGTTGGAGAAAAATATCCAAGGCTAAAGATTTCTCCAGCCTCCGAAGAGGCCTCGACTTCCGGGCCCTCACTTGGGAAGGATCCAGGGTCCTTCCTCTACTTAAAGATCCAATTTCTGCTAAGAAGCTCTAGGATTCAACATCTATAGATAGGATCCAGGGTCCAGTCCCCACGAAGAGGTACTAGGGAACTATAAAAAGGGAGCCCAAACCCTAGAACAAGGGATCGACATTCAGAGGCTTAGAGATTAGAGAGTTAGGCTAGAAAACTAGGGTTTATACATCCAAGACGTTGTAACGCTAAAGATACTCAATAATACATCTCTTTGCCTCGATTTCTCTTCTCAAAACACACATAAACTCATAAATTCATTAGTCTTCTTGTGTTCCGTAGTACTTAAACGACCCTACACAAAAATATCATAACAGTTTGGCGCTAGAAGGAGGGGAGTAACTCAACTACGTGACGATGGCGCAAGAAGACGATTCCAACCAAGCCGAACTAACCCCGAAGGAGAAGGAGCTTCGCAGCCGGTTCGAAAATCTTCAGAGTCAAATCACCAACCTTCACAAGGCTCAGGAAACCGCACCTGCAGGTCTGGAACTTGTCCAAGAAGTTCATAACCTAAAAGATCAACTTGGGGAACACTCCAAGCAACTTCAGCAAAGCGTCGAGAACCTAGACGCTATGGAAGCCGAGAACCTCGCTCTCCGACGAGAGAATCAATCCCTCGGGGCAGTTGGGAATAAGCGGAAACGGTTCAGAACAAGAGTCCGACCTATGGCTTCGCTTAACACCCCACGCGACGACGAGGAGACGCCTCAACAACCCAATGATGGATCCGACGACCAAGAAGCTACTCGAGACGCAACCCGAGAAGAAGAGGATGACGACTCCGATACGGAGGACGAGGAATACTCACCTGATCATCCCAAGATCTCGGATCCAGCTCTAGCCGCCTACCTAGAGAAGGTGGTATCCGAAAGATTCGGCACTATCCAATATATGGTGGAAAGGTTCCCCGGAGTAGCTCCCCCTATCCGTAGAAGCAACCCTAGGTCTTACTCTGACACACCTTTTGTGAAAGAGATTGCTTCAGTCGAGATGCCTCGCAAGTTCTCCTTCCCGAGCATCAAGATGTACGAAGGAACTAGGGATCCCGACAACCATATCGCCCAGTACAAGAAACGCATGATAGCTGTGGCTATCCCAAAAGAAGCAAGGGAAGCCACCATGTGCAAACGATTCGGATCAACCCTGACCAGTCCTGCCCTCCAGTGGTACATCAACCTCCCCACATGATCCATCGCATCTTTCTCCGCCCTCGGCGACAAGTTCGTGGAACAATTCGCCAGCAGTCGCATCTGGAGAAGAGATCAGATGACATATACGAGGTTCAGCAATATAGGAACAAATCCTTGCGTTCCTACATAGATTGTTTCAACCAGGAGAAGGTCTCTATTCCCGATTGCAACGCTGATACAGCCGTCTCAGCCTTCAAGAAGGTCCTGCTTCCGGAGGGAGAGTGTTGGGGTCAAAAACGGTTATCTCGAAATCAACGGCTAAAACTATTTATCATGCGCGGATTTTCCATAAAACAAGCGTCGAAAGCAAGACAAGTCGTATAGCTTAAAGAACCTATGTTAAAGTCGATCGTTCTTGATTTACACGATAAACTTTACGAGAAAACCAAATAAGATTTAGTCGTAAAACTTCGATGATACAATCAAGAAGAACCGAGAGACATTAGGTCTGTAGCTAAGATGACACGACCATACGAAAGTATACGGAAGAAACGGGAAGTAATCTAAGTTTGGACAGGCCGAACGACAAAGAATCCGCCTTGAAACTTCAAAGAGCCCGTTCTCTCAAACCGTGAGGACCCAGAAAACGAGTAAGATATCAAATCAAAGCCCTCGCCGAGACGCACGTGATGGACGCACGTGATGCCTCTAGGCGCCGGGCGCCTAGCGCCCGTGCTGCCTCTAGGCGCCGGGCGCCTAGCGCCCGTGCTGCCTCTAGGCGCCGGGCGCCTAGCGCCCGTGCTGCCTCTAGGCGCCGGGCGCCTAGCGCCCGTGCTGCCTCTAGGCGCCGGGCGCCTAACGCCCGTGCTGCCTCTAGGCGCCGGGCGCCTAGCGCCCGTGCTGCCTCTAGGCGCCGGGCGCCTAGCGCCCGTGCTGCCTCTAGGCGCCGGGCGCCTAGCGCCCGTGCTGCCTCTAGGCGCCGGGCGCCTAGCGCCCGTGCTGCCTCTAGGCGCCGGGCGCCTAGCGCCCGTGCTGCCTCTAGGCGCCGGGCGCCTAGCGCCCGTGCTGCCTCTAGGCGCCGGGCGCCTAGCGCCCGTGCTGCCTCTAGGCGCCGGGCGCCTAGCGCCCGTGCTGCCTCTAGGCACCGGGAGCCTAGCGCCCGTGCTGCCTCTAGCCGCCTGTGATGGTCCTAGCCGCCGGGAAACTTCAAAGAGCCCGTTCTCTCAAACCGTGAGGACCCAGAAAACGAGTAAGATATCAAATCGAAGCCCTCGCCGAGACGCACGTGATGCCTCTAGGCGCCGGGCGCCTAGCGCCCGTGCTGCCTCTAGGCGCCGGGCGCCTAGCGCCCGTGCTGCCTCTAGGCGCCGGGCGCCTAGCGCCCGTGCTGCCTCTAGGCGCCGGACGCCTAGCGCCCGTGCTGCCTCTAGGCGCCGGGCGCCTAGCGCCCGTGCTGCCTCTAGGCGCCGGGCGCCTAGCGCCCGTGCTGCCTCTAGGCGCCGGGCGCCTAGCGCCCGTGCTGTCCATAGGCGTCGGACGCCTAGCGCCCGTGCTGGTTCGGGTCTTCGAGCGACAATCTTCCGTGCACAAGTCCCAGGCCCCGGCCGTCAGAAGTCTGTACTTTGAATCTTTCCCGAGTCCTCGCGGAATGAATCATTGAGATTCCGCGTACAAAACTCTCATCCTTACTCCAAACTAAGATCGTCGGAAATACTTCGGAAACTCGTAAGGTATCAACGGAAAGGAAGATCTTAAATTCTTCGTACGAAACAGTGATGGTTATCCTAAGACACCACTCATCTCAACTCTACGAAGGAATGAAGATCTTCCGAAGAAATCGTAAAAAACAGCGGAAGTCCTAGAGACGGCCCGAAAGGGACCAAACGCGATCGGACAGTCCGTTTACGATTATCTGAGATAGATACGACGATTTACGTTTATCTTTACACAACAAGATAAATGCTAAATTTCCAAAAGGATAAATATCAAGTTTCCCGAAGATAAATGTCAAGTTTCCCGATAAACATGAAGGTCGACGAAAATGGAAAGAAGCCCGCCTTGCGGCCCAGAAGGAGAATAGACCGTCATAAGAAAGAGTATATAAAGGAGCTTTGGGAGAAGAAGAAAGGCAGAGCAAAAATCCGAGAGAGAAATCAAATCCGAGATTGGAGACCTAGAAAGCTCCTGTTAGCTTAAGAACTTAGAATTGAGGCGGTAGACTAGCAAGGCAGGACCTAGAACGTCCGGCCGCCTCTCGTTCTATTTTCATCTTGTCCGCAGACCCTTATTTCTCGTGGAAGGATCTAACAATCCTTTTACTTAGAGTTCCGCACATAGAAACCCTAGGCATTATTCTCGACATGCCAGTTTCTATGAAAAACGCTCATACTAGACGAACTCCGCCAGGCAGTTCGATCTCTTGTTCAAACCCTTCCAACTGAACTACGTCCGACTTGATCCTCGAAAGGGGTACGTAGGCAGCCTTCCTTAAGGTCCAGTCCCAACTCTCTACAAAATCCTTTTTGTACGATTTTCGTCTTTTGTTATCTTTACATATCTTCCGCACTTGTTCGGTCACTTGTCGTTGGCTGTCGCAGAGAATCCGGGCCTTCAGGGAAAGTCGGGTTAACTTGGCTTTCCTCCGTTTTTACTTATCAAAATCGACAGTGTGAATTTCGGTTCCCACAGTTTGGCGCTAGAAGGAGGGGAGGACGGATTACTCTTACTCTTACGGCCGCAAAACGCTTGATCAAAGCAATGTCTGGAGATATGAAAGACAAACTCGCAGCTCACATCGACGCTGGTAAAACAACTGCAGCAGTGACTGCTCCTACGACCAACGCTTATGCAAACGGTTATCTAAGATTATCATCTTACGGACAAACGTCCCGAGAACGGACCATCCCGATCAATTTCGGGTCCTATCAACCATGCACCCCATCCAAGTTCCTGCAACACGGTCCTCGGGTCCATGGACACAACCCCCCTCGCTCGGAAAAATTTAAAAAATGACTTGGTAGTCGAGGCGGATTCCTACCTGTCGTATACAACGGCTATGGTTAGCTTGAACACCAGTTGCCTTAACTATACGGGGAATCGAAATCCTTTCGGAAAAACCAGCGTCACATCAACGGCTTTTTCTAAAGAAAAATCGTAAAAACGTCTAAGTCCCTAGACGGCCCAAAAGGGGCCCGAATCACGGCTAAACGACCCACATACGATTTTAGAGTAGGATCGAGCCCAAGGCTGATATGACGGTCTGATTACCGAGCAGAGTTTCGACTGGAAATGTCTTTTAGAATTTCCTAGAAAAAATAAAAACTTGTTCTCCTGGAAATCGCGGAGAAACCCCAGATTACTCATGGAACAGAATGCACGACTGATCGGATTACCAATCAGCGTTTCTAATGCTAAAATTCGATAACATTTTACGGAACATCTTTCGTAAAATAAATTCTCGAAAATATTTCACGAGACAGCTTTTGCATGATTAAACTCGACAACATTTTACAAAACAGTTTCCGTAAAATTAACTCGACAACATTTTGTGAAACAACTCTCGTAAAATAAAAGGTCAACAACGTTCTAAGAAACAATTCCTTGATGGGATCATGATGGAATCGATTAGAGAAACCTCGAGAGACTAAGTGTCGATCGAGAAACCTTAAAAAAAAAAAAGGAAAAACAGGCAGTTCCCGCGAGGAAGCACAGTCCCGGGCGGCTAGCACCCCCGTGCTGCCCGTAGGCACCGGGCGCCTAGCGCCCGTGCTGCCCCTAGGCGCCGGGCGCCTAGCGCCCGTGCTGCCTCTAGGTGCCGGGCGCCTAGCGCCCGTGCTGCCTCTAGGCGCCAGGCGCCTAGCGCCCGTGCTGCCTCTAGGCGCCGGGAGCCTAGCGCCCGTGGTGCCTCTAGGCGCCGGGCGCCTAGCGCCGGGCGCCTAGCGCCCGTGCTGCCTCGAGGCGCCGGGCGGCTAGGACGCCCGTGCTGTCTCTAGGCGTCGGGCGGCTAACGCGCCCGCGCTGCGCTGGTCGCCGGACAACAAAACATTCGGCGAACGCGGCAAATCCTCGCGAAACCATCCTTGACGATAGTCCAACCAAATACTTTGCACCTTTCGTAAAATAATCCTAGACAATACTTCACGAGAAAGCTTCTGCACGATTAAACTCGACCACATTTTACGAAACAGTTTCCGTAAAATTAACTCGACAACATTTTGTTGAATAACTCTCGTTAAATAAAAGCTCGGCAATATTTTACGAAACATCATTCGTGAAGTATAACAGGATCGCAAGCTTCTTGACCTAACCAGTTCGCTCATAGCTTGACGAAACAAGAAGCCCCACTCAAGTGACATCTTGCCGTTCGTTTTCACTTGTCTACCCACCTTAGCCTTCTTCGAGTTTTGCCTACTTCTCCTCCCTTTGCTTCAACGATTCTGCAACGATTCTGCACTGTTCCTTCGGGTTTCATCAAAAATTGATTCTCGATTCAGTGTCAGACTTTTCGAAGACCTTTGACAATGAAACGTTAGAAGACAAAGAGGAACGGACATGAGGCAATCTCGAGTAATCAACGAGACTAAGGTACGTCCGACTTAGAAAATTTTATCAAGGTTTTAATTTTTACGTAGGAAAGGAATGAGAACGTCTTGTAAACTGCTGTAAAATTTAGGGAACTTAGAACCTAGGTGGATAGTCTAGCAAGCTAAGTCTTAGGCATTTTCTTCCAGTTTCGTTATATTGTTCCTTGACTGTCTAGGCAGAACGCGCAAACCGATCTAATCTCTCGGAAAACCGAGAAACGATCGCCACGCATCCTTGGCATACTCATTCTACTTCATAAAGAAAAAATTCCTTTCAAAAGGCAAACGGCACTCTAAGATTCGTCCGAAACGTTAGCGACATAACGGCGTGGTCAAACCGTTACGAACATAGTCTTGAAAACTCTACACCGTCTCTTGTTGCAATCTCGCGACAAGAAACTCGTACAACGTCAGACTAATAGCACGACGGTGAGCTAAAAAATTAACGGAATAACCTTCGGTAAAACTCCATGAGTAATTCGAAGCAACTTTCGCCAAAAGACGAAATCAAAGCGGAAACATTTCCCGTGTAACCCATAACTCGGAAAACTCCGCTAAGATTTGCATGTCTATCTCAACGAATGCTGTTCGGCCATCGGCCGACTACACCTTTCCATAAAGCCCGAACCTGAGTTCGGCATCACCATCAAGGACAATCGTAAACCAATATGACCTTAATGCGAAAGGATCGCAGTCTGATCGTTTACCAACTCCTTGGTTAAACGGCTGAACACAGCCTTCACGCCAAGACAAAACAGCTGAACGATTGCCGACTCCAATCACTTAAGGGCCAAACGATAATCCACGATTTGTCATAAAACGCCAAGTGACCATTTACGTGAGCAACTCTGTCGCATAGCCCAAAAGCGGAAATCATGCGATAAATTTCTCGTAATAATATCAGTCCTAACAGCCATACGGTTAACGGAAAAATCTGAACTTAACATCGACTGATTAAGTTCTATACGCCCCGTAAACAAAGCATGAGAAGAAACACTCGTGACAAAGCTCCAAGAGTTATACGAGTCGTCTTTAAAATCCCGGAAGGCTAACACTTCGCGAAACAAAGCGAAGGTAGACGCTTCTCCCTGGGTCAAATATACGCGACCCCTGGTCCTAATCCCTCGTCCAAACTGAAACAACAGTTTCTGACTACGGACATTCGCAAAACATCTCCAAGCCCGCGAACATTTGAAATGCGGCACAAGGGAAAATTGACTCGTACGCATTTGGAACGCGTATACTCATATATTCCCACGATTTCAAAGAAACCGGATTTTCGAAACTCTTTACAAACACAGAAACCGAATTTTCGAACTCTTCGTAAACAAACTCGCCAATCGCTAAACAGCCTCAACAATGGATCAAGTATCCACCAAATAAATCGTAAACTATCGCCCAGAAACATTCCGCGATTTCTAAAAAGCCCATAGTCCTTTATGGCATAAGAAAAACAAACTTCAAAGCACTGCGAGACGTCGCTTCGTGCCTGAACATTCGTTTTTTCGATTAAAATCTTCATACGCCTTCTAAACGGCATCATATCGTTGTTGCTGATCACAACAAACGAACTCTAACGTCCTAAACAGACAAGCCACCTAAGGGTAGGCTCTTTTACATCCGACAAGGATCCCATAGCGCGCTATACAAAAACTCCAAATTTGGTTCAGCACTTCGTAAAGGAAGTAGCTCGATTCGTGCCCAGACAAATCATATAAGCCGATACCGCTTCGCGGATTTTAAAACGGTACGAATCAGGTTAAAATCACAAACAGGCAAAACGAAAGCCGATTTGTCATCGCACAGCCTTAGTCTGAGAGTAAACCTAGGTCTTGCCCTAAACCCAGCCTTGCTGGTATCTTAACATCTCATAGGCAAAGCGTCAACGACGCGAGATCCCAAAACTTGTCTCTTCACTCAAGTCTGTATGTTTCCACGAATTTTCGCGTAAATCGTAAACCGCAGGAAAATCTCGCTTTGTACAAACGACGGATACGGTGATCATCAGGGAGGCAGGAATGAGACGACAACTCACACCCTGTCCCTCTAACTTCGATAGACAGAAGTTCTGAAAACGCAACATTAATATTTTGTAAAGATTGTCAAGCAGAGTTCAACAGATGCCCTGAAAAAGGCCGGGATTCGAAGCCGCCAACGGCCAGTCCCACAAATGTACATCATGGCCTCCTAACGGCCGAAACACAATCAAAATAAAAATCTCCGAAATGATTGATAAACCTAGACGCTCCCCGGAGCATCACCTTCATCCTCAAAACTCACCCAAAGTAGGAACGGTCTCACCGGCGCCTCCATTGGTCGCACCACCGCTGCATGTTTCATATGCGCCGGCTTCACGATCCTTGACTGCGTAGTCCTGGTCCTCCGAACCCTCCGAATCCGGGACAAGGGTGCACACGGGTTTCCGACCGGCGAGAATCGAGTCGAAGTCCTCTCCGTCAAACTTGCGAGTCCCCGTCTCCTCAAGATTCTGAGTCTTCTCTTGAAGACGACGGACTTTCGAGGACATATGTTCTTCTCTTTCTTCACATTGAGCAACGAACTCACGGTCTTTCCGACGTCACGTTCAAGATCGCCAATCAAAGGTGATGTGGATGTCCGCAATGAAATATTCTTAGCCACAAATTTCGACTTTCAACTCATAATCTTCCGCCCGCAAGATCGTCTCCGCATCTTACAGGCTGGGGGGCTAACTGTTGGGGTCAAAAACTGTTATCTCGAAATCAACGGCTAAAACTATTTATCATGCGCGGATTTTCCATAAAACAAGCGTCGAAAGCAAGACAAGTCGTATAGCTTAAAGAACCTATGTTAAAGTCGATCGTTCTTGATTTACACGATAAACTTTACGAGAAAACCAAATAAGATTTAGTCGTAAAACTTCGATGATACAATCAAGAAGAACCGAGAGACATTAGGTCCGTAGCTAAGATGACACGACCATACGAAAGTATACGGAAGAAACGGGAAGTAATCTAAGTTTGGACAGGCCGAACGACAAAGAATCCGCCTTGAAACTTCAAAGAGCCCGTTCTCTCAAACCGTGAGGACCCAGAAAACGAGTAAGATATCAAATCGAAGCCCTCGCCGAGACGCACGTGATGCCTCTAGGCGCCTAGCGCCCGTGCTGCCTCTAGGCGCCGGGCGCCTAGCGCCCGTGCTGCCTCTAGGCACCGGGCGCCTAGCGCCCGTGCTGCCTCTAGGCGCCGGGCGCCTAGCGTCCGTGCTGCCTCTAGGCGCCGGGCGCCTAGCGCCCGTGCTGCCTCTAGGCGCCGGGCGCCTAGCGCCCGTGCTGCCTCTAGGCGCCGGACGCCTAGCGCCCGTGCTGCCTCTAGGCGCCGGGAGCCTAGCGCCCGTGCTGCCTCTAGCCGCCCGTGATGGTCCTAGCCGCCGGGAAACTTCAAAGAGCCCGTTCTCTCAAACCATGAGGACCCAGAAAACGAGTAAGATATCAAATCGAAGCCCTCGCCGAGACGCACGTGATGCCTATAGGCGCCGGGCGCCTAGCGCCCGTGCTGCCTCTAGGCGCCGGGCGCCTAGCGCCCGTGCTGCCTCTAGGCGACGGGCGCCTAGCGCCCGTGCTGCCTCTAGGCGCCGGGCGCCTAGCGCCCGTGCTGCCTCTAGGCGCCGGGCGCCTAGCGCCCGTGCTGCCTCTAGGCGCCGGGCGCCTAGCGCCCGTGCTGGTTCGGGTCTTCGAGCGACAATCTTCCGTGCACAAGTCCCAGGCCCCGGCCGTCAGAAGTCTGTACTTTGAATCTTTCCCGAGTCCTCGCGGAATGAATCATTGAGATTCCGCGTACAAAACTCTCGTCCTTACTCCAAACTAAGATCGTCGGAAATACTTCGGAAACTCGTAAGGTATCAACGGAAAGGAAGATCTTAAATTCTTCGTACGAAACAGTGATGGTTATCCTAAGACACCACTCATCTCAACTCTACGAAGGAATGAAGATCTTCCGAAGAAATCGTAAAAAACAGCGGAAGTCCTAGAGACGGCCCGAAAGGGACCAAACGCGATCGGACAGTCCGTTTACGATTATCTGAGATAGATACGACGATTTACGTTTATCTTTACATAACAAGATAAATGCTAAATTTCCAAAAGGATAAATATCAAGTTTCCCGAAGATAAATGTCAAGTTTTCCGATAAACATGAAGGTCGACGAAAATGGAAAGAAGCCCGCCTTGCGGCCCAGAAGGAGAATAGACCGTCATAAGAAGGAGTATATAAAGGAGCTTTGGGAGAAGAAGAAAGGCAGAGCAAAAATCCGAGAGAGAAATCAAATCCGAGATTGGAGACCTAGAAAGCTCATGTTAGCTTAAGAACTTAGAATTGAGGCGGTAGACTAGCAAGGCAGGACCTAGAACGTCCGGCCGCCTCTCGTTCTATTTTCATCTTGTCCGCAGACCCTTATTTCTCGCGGAAGGATCTAACAATCCTTTTACTTAGAGTTCCGCACATAGAAACCCTAGGCATTATTCTCGACATGCCCGTTTCTATGACAAACGCTCATACTAGACGAACTCCGCCAGGCAGTTCGATCTCTTGTTCAAACCCTTCCAACTGAACTACGTCCGACTTGATCCTCGAAAGGGGTACGTAGGCAGCCTTCCTTAAGGTCCAGTCCCAACTCTCTACAAAATCCTTTTTGTACGATTTTCGTCTTTTGTTATCTTTACATATCTTCCGGACTTGTTCGGTCACTTGTCGTTGGCTGTCGCAGAGAATCCGGGCCTTCAGGGAAAGTCGGGTTAACTTGGCTTTCCTCCGTTTTTACTTATCAAAATCGACAGTGTGAATTTCGGTTCCCACAGAGAGCTCTACAAGGAGATAACAAAGTATAGATGCAGAGACGTGGCGGATGTACTATCCCGCGCCTGGGCCCAAGTAAGATGGGAAGAAGATGTCGTGAGCAGGGCCAAGGTCTCCTCCAAATATGATCAGAAGTCTTCCAGATCCTCAAAGGATGAGCGCGACGAGGCTATCGGACCTCGACCCTTCAGAGAATCTACCAACCGAGCAGGGGCAGATATCAACACTGTCCTCTACTCCGATCCGAGGGAATGATGGTTTCTACTTGGCCCAGTATCTCTCATCTTGCGATATATAAATGATATAACTCAATTTACCCTAAGGAGTGAATTACTCTCATCAAAAGTGGTCCAATCGTAGTACTTAGGGATCGAATCCACAAGGAGCTAGGGAACCTAATAGATCTAATAGTTATATGATTAAGCTAGGCTAATAGGTTTAATGCAGTAAATAAATATGAAAGCAGTAAATAAGATGAACAAGATGATTGTTCAGCTTGGCAATGAGTTGTTTGATGGAAGGATGGTTGTTAGATCTAGAGTTTCTATTCAGGTAATCAGGATTATAATGCTATAGATGCCTTAACAAGTTGCATGCATGATATTAAAGAGCTTCAACTCTTAGAGTTTTCTAGTAGCACTCGCTATAAGACTCGTCTATTGATCTGATGCCGACAATATCGATCGATGTTTTGACAGCTTGTATCGATCAATATGTTTGCCGTCGATCGATTACTCTATATTCTAGTTCATACAAGATGGTTTCAGGATAATGATTAACAAGTTAATTTATTCCAGGATCATATTCTAGTTCATGACTCTAGAACAAGCATTAGGGTTCATCATGATAATGAATATCACAACTTAGCAATCTATAGTTGGGGCTAATCCCACAACCTATCTGGACCCTAAATCCAACAGGTGGATCTATTCAGACATGAATATTGTCACAGAAATCATAGATGAATAGATGAAGAACATAATAATATAAAATCAAAACTAATGGAGTTCCAGGAGGACTCTGATAGGAGTTCCTCCTTTCTCTCCTAACAAAACTATGAATCAAAGAAAGCGTAAAGGACGCGTAGCCGTCAACAATGGCTTAGAATAACATAAATAGGACTTCTGGCGGTCATGAAACATAGTCATCCCACGTCCTGACATTCATATCGATCGATATGGGTGATTTCCCATCGATCGATATACATTCCTTTTCTCGACAGCCTTCTCTCGCGAGGCAGACTGACCACTCTTCAGTAAAATGGGCATAACTTCTGATCTAACCGATGGATTGACCTCAAACCGGTGGCATTGGAAAGCTAACTCAAATATCTATCGTGTGTCCAAATATCAGGTCAATCGCACCGTGGGAAGGTCTCCATCCATATCTAAATATATAACGCGTCTGCGCGATTCTGCACTCAAAGGCTCCAAAAGACACCAAAAACACCATATTTCTCCAAGTCGTACCTGAACCAGTAAATACTCTAAATAGACCCTATTTCATAGTAAATATATGTAAAAACGCTTATATACCATGGGTAAAAGTGGGTCAAAATCATGGTATATCAACTCCTACAGACTTACCCTTTTGCTTGTCCTCAAGCAAAACCAATAGGCAGTCTCTCTGAAAGAGGTTTGAAAACAGCAGGGACTCAAAAAGATTTTAAAAACTCAGTCATCATCTCTCTAGTAGTGCAAACCAAATCATAGACATCCTAACATTAGAAGCACATTATACAATATCCTAGTATAGCAACCAAATTCACCTAGTCAACATCTTAATATATCCTGTCTAACAATCCCCTCTACTGATCTCATTTCTTAACATAAATAAAAGTGTAGGCTTTACCTTGGGAGTATCGATCAAGAAACACATGGACTCAACTCAAGCAAGTTTCTAAACACACATACAAGTCTTCTCTGATTCCTTTCTTCCCCCTTTTTATCTCTCTTCTCTGGTTCCTCATAGTTTCAAATTTTAATGAACACTTATTGCCACAAAGGCCATCTTTGTATCATCTCATTGACTTAGTAACACATATCTTACGAATAAGCGAATAATAGGGTCGCAGGAATCACTCCTACCCCTCGCTCTGATCATTCTTTTAAAGTAGAATAATGGGGTCGCAGGAATCACGCCTACCCCTCTACTCCTCAAAAAATCATATCACATCTTTATACAAATTTATTCTTTCTTTCCTTAGGATGCCGAAGAGAGAGAAAGAAGGGAATCAGAAGCACACAGACTATTACCTTCCATACTTGCATGAGGATTCCGATCTCTTCTATACCAAGCCCCAAAACAAGCAAAGTTGAGCTCAATTAGGTTGGAGATCAGCTTTGGTTCCTTCAAACATTCTCAGCAAGTGGAAACATAATTGACAAGTTGATCCACTTTAGTATCTCTAGTACTTCTGCAGTCAGTAAATCTAAGACTGATCTAAAGAGTGGTTAGATGACAAGTAATAAATCGAATTAGATCATCATCCCCTTCTTGACTCAATAAAAACTTTTGAAAACATTTTTAAATAAGACTCATAAACTAGATAAACGTTAGTAATCCCCCCAGACCTTAATTACACTGTACCCAGTGTAACACAGTCGGTGGTAAAGTAATAATAATAAAGCAGAAGTACAAAATTTAACAAGTAAGAACGATAACCTGCTCAGTGTCGATTGATATAATGAAGTTACAATCGATCGATGTTGATGAAGTGCTGTCGAGTGATATCGACATGGTCGCATCGTTCGATGGCTAACATACAATCGACACAATGAAAAGACAATCGATCTGTGGATTTGAAGTGATGTCGATCGATATTGACATGGTCTCATCGATCGATGTGCTGAGCAAACGTCTACTTGGATCTGTTTTTTTTTTTTTTTTTCAAAACTAAAACACAATATCGGTAGAACCTCCCCCAGACTTAAATAACATTGTGACCAGTGTATATCCAGTCGGAGTTAGTGTGGAAATAAATCATAAGTACTCAATTTAACAAGTTAGAACGATATACCTGACCAGAATAAGTGTAGATCGAGGAAAAATAGTTACTATCGGTCGATGCAAGTGATGTACTATCGAACGATATCGACTTGTTCTAATCGGTCGATTATCATGGCAATCGTCTACTCGGGTCCCTATTCTAACAACTAACTAAATCATAATATTAGTACAACCTCCCCCAGACTTAAGTAACATTGTGACCAATGTTATACAGTCTAAGATCGGTGGAGAATAAATCATAAGGACAATATTCAACAAGGAGAAACATTATACCTGACGTTAATATGAATGTCGGCCAACACAGTTAAGTGGCGATCGATACTCTTAATGCTCTGTCGATCAACACAGCTAAGTGGCGATCGACCGATGCTAATGAAGCTCTGTCAACCGATGTTTGCAACCATCGGTATATCAACCCTTCTCCAAATCTTCTCCTATAACCTATCATAGATCAAACACTAACAGTCTAAAAGTTAGTAATAGATAACTAATAAAATCAATTAACTAAAGTAATCTTTTTTCGATGAACAGTGATCCTACTACAGTAGCTTTGAATAGTATCACAGCTGCAGTAACTCGGAATAGTAATCGTAGATACAGTGATTCCGCTACAGTATCGAACGATTATTATGCTACAGTATCAATCGATTATTGTGCTACAGTATCGACCGATGTTGTTTATACAGTATCGCTCGATGGTCGTGCTACAGTGCGTTGCTACAGTACCGTTGTTACTGTTCATCTTTTTTTTAACCTGAAATCCTAAAAAAACAAAATATCAGTAATAAATGAAAATAAAACAAATTTAAAACATACCTAGCAGTGGGTTGCCTCCCACTCAGCACTCTGTTATAGTCATTTAGCTTGACTTTGGAGATCTGATTTAGTCCAGATGAGAATGAGAACATGTTCCAAAACAAGTCTCAATGTCCAATCTCTGAAGCTTTATCATTCTTGTGTGAAAGCCTCCTCCATAAACTATTCTTCCTTTGTCTATCATCTCAGCAATAAGGAGTGCTTTCAGCTTTGCAAATGGATGTGAGAAGCATCTAATGCGCACTCTGGATTTCTTGAAAAAATCAGAGAAGTAAAAAGTTAATGGTAACTGAGAACCTCGATTGGTTCGTTTCCGCTTCTTCCAATTTCTCAACTTCTTTTCCACAGACTTGTGAAATCTCACTTTGGATTTCCTGGCATCATCTGAGAAGTGAGGAATCAATGACAACTGGGAACTGCTTTTAGTTCTTTTCCTCTTCCTCCAATTCATCATCTTCCTTCCCCTAGACTTGTCTGAACGCGTGGTGGTATTTCTATCAAAAATATTTCCACACTTCATACTCATTCTGCTCTGATTCTCGTCTGGTATTGATCGATGAACTAGTGGTAGTGTCGATCGATGTTGGATTGATGATGTCGATCGGTGGTGTCCGGTAGATGTTGATCGATGGTGAAGTGGTACTATCAATCGATGTTGTATGATCAGTGTCGATCGATGCTTCTTCTGCTAAGGCTTTATTGACTTTATCTCTAAATCTCAACCCTATGTATCCCAAAAACTTCCCAGAGCTTACTCCGAATGAGCATTTAGAGGGGTTGAGCTTCATATTTTATCTCCTCAAGGTGGCAAATGCTTGCCGAAGATGCGAGATATGATCTTTCGAGTCTAGGGACTTTACCAGCATGTCGTCGATGTAGACTTCCATGGTCTGGCCTATCTGATCGGCAAACATCATGTTGACTAGCCTCTGATAAGTGGATCCAGCATTCTTCAGACCAAACCGCATGACATTATAGCAGTAGATACCCCTGGAGGTCATGAAGGACGTCTTCTCCTGATCGTTGGGATGCATTTGGTTGTATCCCTAGAAGGCATCCATGAAGCTCATTAGTTGGTGTCCGGCAGTAGCATCAACCAGCTTGTCTATATGAGGCAGGGGAACGAATCCTTTGGACATGACTTGTTGAGGTCCGTGAAATCGATGCAGATTCTCCACTTTCCGTTTTTCTTCTTCACAACCACCACATTGGCGAGCCAGTCTAGATAATGTACCTCTCTTATGAACCCTGCGTCGAGCAGGTTCTTTACCTCTTCGTTAATGATTTTGTCCCTTTCTGGAGCAAACTTCCTTCTTTTCTGTCTGACTGGAGGATGCTCGGGATTCACTTGGAGCTGGTGCATGATGATGTCGGGGTCGATTCCGGGCATGTCTTCACGGGACTATGCGAAGCAATCGGAGTTAGACCTTAGGAAATCGATCAACCTTCGCCTCAGATCTTTCGGCAGTTTGGAGCCTATCTTGAGGTTCCGTTCTGAGTTCCCTTCTACTAGGGGGACCTCATCCATGTCTTCAACCTCGGGTTCTTCGGCGTGAGGAACTAGAGGTTGCTTCTATAATTGCTATAAGGCTTGGGTCTTTCCCTTCAAGGTAGTTTGGTAGCAGGACCTAGAATTCTCCTGGTCCCCTTTGATGACCTTCACGCCCCAAGGGGTTGGAAATTTCACCAATTGATGAAAGGTTGATGGCACGGCTCCCATGTCGTGGATCCAGGGTCTCCCTAGTATCACATTGTAGGATGACAGACAGTCGACGACCAGGAACTTGGTGGTTTGGTTTATCCCTTCAGCGTAGACCGGGAGGATGACTTCTCCTTCGGTTTGCTTCGCCTCTCCACTGAATCCCACGAGCGGGGTCGCTTTCCTGGTTAGTGTTTTAGGGTCCAACCCTAAGTCCATGTAGGCCGAATGGAAGATTATGTTGCTGGAGCTTCCATTGTCCACCAGTATCCGCTTGACCAAACAATTGGCTATAACTAGTGAGATGACGAGGGCATCATGATGGGGAACGAGGACCCGTTCATGCTCCTTCGCGGTGAAGCTGATCTCATCCGTCCCCAAGAGTGGGCGCTTGGGAACCTCAGTCTCTTGACCATTCCTAGCATTACGAGTACTCCTTTTGGCTGCGGCGCTGCTGATTCCGCTTACTTCTGATCCTCCTGAGATGACGTGGATCACTCGCTCTTGTGGCGGAGGTAATGCAGGAACAGCATAGTTGGGGAGAGCGGGACCTTCCCTGTTGAGGAGGTCCTTTACTTTGTCCGAGAGGAACTCCCTCAGGTAGCCCTTCTTAAGAAGTTCGGCTACTTCCAGCCTCAAGGCTATACAATCTTCAGTGGTGTGACCATGATCGTTGTGGAACCCACACCATCTTTTAGGGTTCCGGTTAGCGTCAGGGGACCTCATTTTAGGTGGCCACTTAACTTGTGGGCCCATCTGTCTCAAGACTCCGATGAGCTCTGGTTTGGATATTGCGAGGTGAGAGATACTGGGCCAAGTAGAAACCATCATTCCTTTTGATCGGGGTAGAGGGCGATGTTGACATCTGCCCCTGCTCTGGTTGGTGGATTCTCGGAACGGTCGAGGTCGGATGGTTTCCTCATGCTCGTCCTTCGAGGGCCTAGAGGACTTTTGATCGTATTTGGAGGAGACCTTGGCCCTGCTCACGACGTCTTCTTCCCACCTTACTTGGGCCCAGGTGCGGGATAGTATATCCGCCATGTCTCTGCATCTGTACTTCGTTAGCTCCTTGTAGAGCTCTCCCTCCGGAAGCAGACCCTTCTTGAAGGCTGAGACTGCTGTATTGGCGTTGCATTCGGGTATAAAGACCTTCTCCTGGTTGAAACGAGCTATGTCGGAACGTAGGGACTCGTTTCTGTATTGTTGAACCTCGTAGAGGTCATCCGATCTCTTCTCCAGATGACGGCTGCTGGCGAATTGCTCCACGAACTTGTCGCTGAGGGCGGCGAAAGACGTTATGGATCCCGTGGGGAGGTTGATATACCATTGGAGGGCAGGACCGGTCAGGGTCGATCCGAAACCTTTGCACATGGTGGCCTCCCTTGCTTCTTTCGGAATAGCCACGGCTATCATGTGTTGCTTATACTGGGCGATGTGATTGTCAGGATCTCCGGTTCCCTCGTATATCTTAATGCTCGGGAAAGAGAATTTGCGAGGCATCTCGACTGAGGCAATCTCCTTCACGAAAGGTGTGTCGGAGTATGACCTGGGATCGCTTCTCCGGATAGGGGGATCTACTCCGGGGAGCCTTTCCACCATGGATTGGATGGTGCCGAATCTTTCGGATACCACCTTCTCTAGGTAGGCGGCTAGAGCTGGATCTGAAATCTCAGGATGGTCAGGTGAGTATTCTTCGTCCTCTGTATCAGAGTCGTCCTCCTCTCCTTCCCTGGTTGCGTCTCGAGTAGCTTCTTGATCGCCGGATCCGTCGTCGGGCTGTTGAGGCGTCTCCTCGTCGTCACGTGGAGTGTTGAGTGAAGCCATAGGTCGGACTCTGGTTCTGAACCGTTTCCGCTTGTTCCCAATTGTCCCGAGGGATTGGTTTTCTCGTCAGAGAGCGAGGTTTTCAGCTTCCATAGCGTCTAGCTTCTCGACGCTTTGTTGAAGCTGCTTGGAGTGTTCCCCAAGCTGATCTTTTAGGTACTGAACTTCCTGGACGAATTCCAGACATGCAGGTGCGGTTTCCTGAGCCTTGTGAAGGTCGGTGATTTGACTCTGAAGGGTTTTGAATCGGCTTAGAAGCTCCTTCTCCTTCGGGGTCAATTCGGCTTGGTTGGTATCGTCTTCCTGTGCCATCGTCACGTAGTTGAGTTACTCACCTCCTTCTAGCGCCAAACTGTTATGGTATTTTTGTGTAGGGTCGTTTTAGTACTACGGAACACATGAGGACTAATAGATTTGTGAGTGTTTATGTGTATAAGGAATAGAAATCGACGCAAAGAGATGTGTATTATTGAGTGTATTCGGGATTACAACGTTATGGGTGTATAAACCCTAGTTCTATCTCCTAACTCTCTAGTCTCTAAGCCTCAGAATGTCGATCCCTTGCTCTATTGTTTGGGTTCCCCTTTTATAGTTGATATAAATCGGCTGAAGTAGGGCGAACTTTAACATATTTGCGAATATGCTAGTTTCCCCACGATTTGGGAAACTTCCATATTGGTGCGAAGGATCGGATCCTTGTTCCTTTCGGCAGGGGCTAGGCCTTGGTTCCTCGTAGCGGGACTGGACCCTGGTCCTTATTTGAATCTTGGAGCTTCCCAACATAGATTGGACCTTTATGTAGAGGAAGGACCTTGGATCCCTTCCAAACGAGGGCCCGAAAGTCGAGGCCCCTTTAGCTTTGGATATTTTTCCCCAACAAAAGAATACAAGAAATGTATCGTGAGATGATTACAAAGGAAAATGTGTAATGATTTTTATCTTATACAAAAAATAAAAATCGAAAGATGAATCTTTCTCTTGAGTCTTCTCCGTCTTTAAATAGTCTAGGTTTCGTCGATTGCTCCTCAACTGATCTCCGTGATATCCGGCTTTAATTACGGGACTTGTACTAGCCTTCGCTTGACTGAGTCCCGCGCCTGCTTCTTCGGGATGTTAGCTACCTCTTTATCGTGACCTTCGCTGTGAATATTTCTTAGGTCCAGCCTCCGGCGTGATTCCTAGCTCCCTGTTATGATCCAGCTATGATGGGCTTATCGCAACCCACATGTTAGATCTAGCCCATCGGGACCTATCTAATGGGCCATATTTGGGTCCAACATGGTATATGTCGGGCAATGTCGACAGGATTGTATCGGTCGATAGAGATGGTAATCGTCTATAATCTGAAAAACTAAAAACAAAAACGAAAAACGAAAAATAAAAACAAAACTCAAATTTAACTAAGTAAGAAAATACCTAACAGTGAGTTGTCTCCCACTCAGCGCTTTATTATAGTCTTTTAGCTTGACTATGGTGGTATCGAGGCTAGTGAGGTGAGTTCATGAAACTAGCTGGGTAGCAAGTCTCATCCTTGTCCTCTTCTTGTTTCTCTCCAAACCAAGTGGTGAAGAATCTTTTTGTGGCTTTATCTCCTCTGGTTAGTTTCTCCTTCAATTCATCGACCTCGTTGCGCAGACGCTCTAGACCTTCTATGTTGCTCTCGATGCAGAACTGGTGGTCCCTTAATGTTGGATAGGCGTGTTGGGATAGGTCACTGAGTTCTTCTTGCATGTCATTGAGTCTCTCAAAAGTTTTCCTTCGTACCATGAGCTTATCGATCGATCTCGGTAGTCCATATCGATCGACACTGGTGCTGGTCTGTCGGTCGATGGCTTTACTTGCGTATCGGTCGATCCTAGTGGTGTTGGTCAATCCGCGAGTTGTCTGGAGATGGTCTTGATTTCCTTCTGAATGTTCTCTATTGTGTACTCCAGGCTTTTGACGTCGCCTTGGATTGGGAACCATAAACTTTCAAAGCTATGGTAGGACGAATCACCAACTTCTTGGATCATTGTGAAAAGATCCTGAACTGTTTTCTCCATCTCAGCTTTGGTGCAGAACTCGGCATCGTTTATATCGGTCGATGGACTTGGCCGTGTGTCGGTCGATACAGAGCGTCTGTAATCCTTGCAGAGTTCTCTCAATGTGTCTTCAACCTCTTGTAGTCGACTGTCCATTGGTGGGATCATCTCATCAGTAATTATCTTCTTGCTGGTGTAGAAAGATTTCATTGTCTGGTGTGTGTGTTGTAGAGCATTGATGATGTGATTCATGGTAGATGCCATTGTTGATGTGCGCTTCTTGAATGAGGTGAAGTTGTTGTTTAGTTGCTGATATTTGTCTTCTAGATCTTTGGTGGTGGCTGCCTCTTCTCCTCTGGTGTCTCGATAGATGTTGCTGATAAGGGTATTGATTTCTTCCTTGCTGTAAGTGGTCTGCAAATGTCTATCGATCGATGAGATTGCACCTATATCGGTCAATCGTGTATGTCACGTATCGGTCGATGGCTTGTGTCCAGCATCGGTCGATGGCTTGTGTCCAACATCGGTCGATGGCTTGTGTCCAACATTTATCGATGGCTTCCTGTAGGTTTTCAACTTCAATCGAAGGGTGGCTACTTCTTCTTGTATGGCGTCTTTCTACTGTTGTTGAAGGTCATAAGCACTCTGAATCCAGTTGATTTCTGATTGGAGTTCTGATCGGACCTTCTCGATTTCGTGTGGATAGGTAAAGGTTTGCCAGATATAAGGACTCTTAGTATCATTTATTATGCTCTGGACTTCAGCTTCGGTGTAGAGCTTCTCTGGGTGGTCTTTTTTATTGAATTTATCAGTGTGGTCTGGTAGGCAGAAGTAAGACCATTCGAAATAGGAGGCTCTAGCTAGCAGATTCTTCATATCTTCTTTTGTAACTGGGATGATTTCTCCATTAATTCCTCTAGCATACCCATATTGATCTTTGTAAACTCCATACTCGTCATTTTTTCCCAAGAAAATTGACTGATTCCATCTGTGTACCGTCTTATAGCAAAGTCTTTGCGTATATCGTTCGATACAGGGACGTCTTCATCGGGGGATGTCCTTTGAAAATCTGGAATTTCTTTGATGGGTTGCTCTTTGGGTAGGATTGCTATTCCGTCACCTGTTTGAATGATGTTGTCATCTGGAGAGATATGGATGATCTGCCCATCCAATCCTCGTGTATTGCCTTCTCTATCTCTGGAAATACCAAACTCATTCGGAGTTAGATAACCAAAATCAATATTATTTGCTTGTACCTCGGATGGTGTGGTGGTAGTATCGGGCGATGTTGTAGCAGGTGCATCGTTCGATGTCAGCTGACGGGTGTCGATCAATTTTTGTTGGAACGTATCGATCGATGGGATTTTCTCAGGCTGGGTCGAATGCTTCAGTGGTATTGTATCCACTGCAAAACTCTCTTGATAGTCGCTTGCCCAACTTCCAATTGAGTAGTCTTCGTCTCTTGTATCTATACGTGGCTTGTAGATGGATATAAAGTCAATGGGATCGCTTGATGGTTGATAGGGTCGTTTGAGCGATCATCTTTGAAGCGTATCGGTCGATGAACCTCAGGGTTCAATGCGACCTCCGGGTCCAGAATCTTTGGATTCCATTAAGGCCTCTGGGTCGAGAACCTCAGGGTTCAATACGACCTCCGGGTCAAGAATCTTCGGATTCAATTAAGGCCTCCGGGTCGAGAACCTCAAGGTTCAATACGACCTCTGGGTCCAGAATCTTCGGATTCCATTAAGGCCTCCGGGTCGAGAACCTCAGGGTTTAATACGACCTCCAGGTCCAGAATCTTCGGGTTCCATTAAGGCCTCCAGGTCGAGAACCTCAAGGTTCAATACGACCTCCGGGTCCAGAATCTTCGGACTACATTAAGGCCTCCGGGTCGAGAACCTCAGGGTACAATAGGACCTCCGGGTCCAGAATCTTCGGATTCCATTAAGGCCTCCGGGTCGAGAACCCCAGGGTTCAATACGACCTCCGGGTCCAGAATCTTCAGATTCCATTAAGGCCTCCGGGTCGAGAACCTCAGGGTTTAATACGACCTCTGGGTCCAGAAGCTTCGGATTCAATCAAGGTCCCCGGGCCAAGAATCTCAGGGTTCATTATGACCTCAGGGTCTCGAATCTCTCATGATTCAATGTTTCCATCACGGTCTAGAACCTTTGGGTTCGAAATGATTCTAGATTCTTTGGAACTCTTGGGTCCATCGAAACCAATATGCCTTTAAAGAATCTTCGGGTTTGTAAAGATCACCTAAGAGAATCAAGGACTTTCGAGTCTAAAAAGACCCTCGGGATCAAAGACTTCAAAAGTCCTGATACCAACCTCAGAGAATTACCAAGGTTCTTAGGATCCAAAGGTATTAACCTCTAGGTTCGGGATATCCCCTAAGTTAAACCATGGTCCCAGGACCCATGGGTTAACTGTTGGGGTCAAAACCGGTTATCTCGAAATCAACGGCTAAGTCTATTTGTCATCCGAAAAACGAACACGAACACCGGTAAACCGAAGGAACCGAGCAGCCGACCCCGACCTTGGCCGTAGCCGCCGGGCGGCTAGCCCCCGTGCTGGCCGTAGCCGCCGCCGGCTAGCGTCCGTGCTGGCCGTGGCCACCGGGTGGCTAGCCCCCGTGCTAGCCGTGGCCGCCTGCGGCTAGCGCCCGTGCTGGCCGTGGCCGCCGGGCGGCTAGCCCCCGTGCCGGCCGTGGCCGCCGGAAGCTAGCGCCCATGCAAGCCGTGGGCGCCGGGCGGCTAGCCCCTGTGCTGGCCGTGGCCGCCGGCGGCTAGCGCCCGTGCCGGCCATGGGCGCCGGGAGGCTAGCCCCCGTGCTGGACGTGGCCGCCGGTGGCTAGCGCCCGTGCTGGCCGTGGCCGCCGGGCGGCTAGCCCCTGTGCTGGCCGTAGCCGCCGGCGGCTAGCGCCCGTGCTGGCCGTGGCCGCCTGGCGGCTAGCCTCCATGCTGGCCGTAGCCGCCGGTGGCTAGTGCCCGTGCTGGACATGGCCGCCGGGCAGCTAGCCCCGTGCTGGCTCGGGTCTTCGGACGACAATCTCCGGTACACAAGTCCCAGGCCCCGGCCGTCAGAAGTCTGTACTTTGAGTCTTTCCCAAGTCCTCGCGGAACGAATCATTGAGATTCCGCGTACGAAACTCTCGTTCTTACTCCAAACTAAGACCGTCGGAAACACGTCGGGAACTTATAAGACATCAACGGGAAGTAAGATCTTAAATTCTTCGTATGAAACAGTGATGGTTATCTTAAGACACCACTCATCTCAACTCTACGAAGGAATGAAGATCTTCCGAAGAAATCGTAGAAGACAACAGAAGTCCTAGAAATGGACCGAAAGGGACCAAACGCGATCGGACAGTCCGCTTACGATTATCTGAGATAGATACGACGATTTGCGTTTATCTTTACATAACAAGATAAATGCTAAATTTCCAGAAAGATAAATGTCAAGTTTCCTGAAGATAAATGTCAAGTTTCTCGATAAACATGAAGGCCGACGAAAATGGAAAAAAGCCCGCCTTGCGGCCCAGCAGGAGAATAGACCGTCATAAGAAGGAGTATATAAAGGAGCTTTGGGAGAGGAGGAAAGGCAGAGCGAAAATCATTGAGAGAGAGAGCAAATCCGAAATCTAGGGACTTAGAGAATTCCTGCTAGCTTAGGACTTAGGTGGTTAGACTAGCGGAGCAAGGCTTAGAACGTTTTGTCTCCTGTATTTCTGTCGTTTTCCTCTTCAGCGTTTCTCTACTTCCCTTTTTCGGAAGAATATTGCATTCAACTTATCACCTATTTAATAAAACGCCTTAGTGCAATTTTTCCGCTACGTTGCTTTATTCTATCAATTTCGTTTGGTTGTCGCAGAGAATCCGAGTCTTCAGGGAAAACTTGGTTTACTTAGTTTTCCTCCGATTTATTTAACTAAAATCGATAGTGCGAATTTCGGTTCCCACAGTTTGGCGCTAGAAGGAAGGGGGTCGGATTCTCTTACTCAAAAACCTACGATTGGTAACAACAGCATGGCCACATCACCTGTCCGCAACATCGTGTCATTCGGGGACAGAGCAACGGCTGGTCAAGCCAAACCTCACGACTAACTCCTCGTTATCAGACTAACGATCCAGGACATCGACGTAGCAAGAATATTGGTCGACACCGGATGCTCGACAAATATTATATATAAAAAAACTCTCGAGAGGATGGGAATCGACCTAAGCACAATCACGGACGACCCCAATCCAATAATCGGATTCTCAGGAAACATCACAATGACCCTTGGCTCAGTCGACCTCGCGGTCAGAGCCGGGAGTGTCACGAAGAGGGTGGGATTTTTGGTTGTCGACGGTCCAGCAGCATATAACGCGATCGTCGGGACTCCGTGGTTAAACTCCATGCAAGCAATCCCCTCGACTTTCCATCTGTGCCTCAAATTTCCGACCCTCCTCGGAGTTGAAATAATACAAGGAGATCGTAAAGCACCGCAAGTCTGCTTGGCCGCTGGGTTGAAACGAAAAAACTTTGAGCCGAAACTAACCTGAAAAAGCAAGCGACCCACGAACCAGCATCGCAGGACCTTCCAGAAATCTTCTGGCAATCGCGAAGAGCTGAAGCCCTATAAGGGAAACGTGAGTCCACTTGCGAACCATTAATTTCGGTCTGCCTCGACGAGAATAACCCAGAGTGGTGCGTGGAGATTGGAGCCAATCTCCGCGATCCGTTGAAAGCAGAACTCGTCGCATGTCTCAAGAAGAACCTTAACACGTTCGCTTGGGCTGCGGAAGATATGCCGGGAATCGACATCAACATAACATGTCACGAACTTAACATCAATCCAACTCATAAACCCGTAAAACAAAAGAGGCGAAAGCTAGGCCCCGAACGGGCAACTGCGGTTAATGAGGAAGTCGAAAGACTCCTCAAAATTGGATCAATAACGGAAGTAAGACATCCCGACTGGCTTGCCAATCCCGTCGTCGTCAAGAAGAAGAACAGGAAATGGCGAGTGTGCGTCGACTTTACTGATCTCAACAAAGAATGCCCGAAGGATTGTTTTCCTCTTCCAGACATCGACCGTCTGGTCGAGGCAACTGCAGGAAACACACTCCTATCGTTCATGGACGCGTTCTCCGGTTACAATCAAATCATGATGAATCCCGAAGATCGCGAGAAGACAACATTCATTACCGACCGAGGAACCTATTACTACAAAGTAATGCCTTTCGGTCTTAAGAACGCCGGCGCCACATACCAGCGGCTCGTCAATCGGATGTTTGCCGAGCAATTCGGAAAAACCATGGAGGTGTATATCGACGATATGTTGGTAAAATCTCTTGACGAACGCGACCACGTAGTCCACCTAGAGGAATGCTTTGAGAGATTGAACCAGCACAACATGAAACTCAATCCAGCAAAATGCAGATTCGCTGTGGCGTCGGGAGAATTTCTCGGGTACCTCGTAACATTCCGCGGAATAGAGGCAAATCCGAAACAAATCAACGCACTGATAGAAATGGCCCTCAGGGCGAGCCTGGACATCGGGTGCTTGCTCCGGAACGACAATTTCTCCAGCAGGCAAAAGGACATCGGATCCAGGGGCTGGAATTGTAGAGATCGGGAATGGAGTAACGTCGGGTCCAAGAGCCAGAACCGCGAGATCCGGAGTTAAAGCGACATCGGATCCGAGAGTCGGAGCCACAGAAGTCGGAACGGAAGTAGCACTAGGACCCGCCACGCTAGACTCCATCTCGGCACGGCGTCGCTCCATCTTGTCCTGAAAAGAACTGAACCCCTCGACGAATGTCTGCGTAAGGGCAGGAGCATCATGCGCCGACAAGGCTTGGTTAGCTTCACTCATTTCGACATCGGAATCTTTCTTTTCATTTAGAGAGGAAGCCATATTTTCTGAAATTTGAGAAGAGAAGAGTGAGTAAGAAATGAGAGGGGGATGGGGTACTACTTGATATACCATGATTTTGACCTACTTTTACCCATGGTATATAAGCGTTTTTATATATATTTACTACAAAATAGGGTCTATTTAGAGTATTTACAGGTTCAGGTACGTTCTGGAGAAATATGGTGTTTTTGGTGTCTTTTGGAGCCTTTAAGTGCAGAATCGCGCAGACGCGTCAGATGTTTAGATATGGATGGAGACCTTCCAACGGTGCGATTGAGCTGATCTTTGGGTTAGCTTTCCAATGCCACCGGTTTGAGGTCAATCCGACGGTTAGATCAGAAGTTATGCCCGTTTTACTGAAGAGTGGTCAGTCTGCCTCGCGAGAGAAGGCTGTCGAGAAGATGAATGTATATCGATCGATGGGAAATCACCCATATCGATCGATATGAATGTCAGGACGTGGGATGAGTATGTTTCATGACCGCCAAAAGCCCTAAAGCAACCTAAATTACCATAATACCCCTGGACGACCAAAAACCCTATTTTATGTTATTTCTAAGCCATTGTTGACGGCTACGCTTTCTTTACACCTTTTTGATTCATTGTTCTAAGTTAGGAGATAAAGGAGGAACTCCTATCAGAGTCCTCCTGGAACTCCATTGGATTTGGTTTTATATTATATGCAATTTCTATTCTATTCATCTATGACTTCTGTGACAATCTTCATGTCTGAATAGATCCACCTGTTGGATTTAGGGTTCAGATAGGTTGTGGGATTAGCCCCAACTATAGATTGTTAAGTTATGATATTCATTATCATGATGAACCCTAATGCTTGTTCTAGAGTCATGAACTAGAATATGATCCAGGAATGAATTAACTTGTTAATCATTATCCTGAAATCATCTTGTATAAGCTAAGATCCTCTAGGGATAAGCGAGAGGCGGTCTATGATCTTGGTGGGCACATATTCAACTCGATCTAGAGCTATATCGATCGATACTCAAATAGAGTAATCGATCGACGACACACATATCGATCGATACAAGCTGTCAAAACATCGATCGATATTGTCGGCAGACAGATCAATGGACGAGTCTTATAGCGATTGCTACTAGACAACTTTAAGAGTTGAAGCTCCTTAATATCATGCATGCAACTTGTTAAGGCATCTATAGCATTATAATCATGATTACCTGAATAGAAACCCTAGATCTAACAACCATCCTTCCATCAAGCAATTCCTTGCCAAGCTGAACAATCATCTTGTTCATCTTGTTTACGGCTTATTAATATTTATTTACTGCATTAAACCTATTAGTCTAGCTTAATCATATAACTATTAGATCTATTAGGTTCCTTAGCTCCTTGTGGATTCGATCCCTAAGTACCACGATTGGACCTCTTTTGATGAGAGTAATTCACTCCTTAGGATAATTTGAGTGATATCAAATTTGGCGCCGTTGCCGGGGAGCTTTGATCGCCATTAGATCTTGTTTAGTTAGATTTAGTCTAGCTTTTGTTACTTTTCGAAAAAATACTCATAATTTTTTTTTCTTTTTTTTCAGGTACATACAACTCAGTACCAGGAACAATGAAGAGAGGATTTCTAGGTCCTTCAAGGAAGGAGCCTGCTGATTCACGCACGATCCCTAAGTCTAAGAGGGATGTATCGTTCGACATCCTCCAAGCAGCATCGATCGACAGCGTACACCAGAAATTGATCGATAAGATACACCATCAATCGACCGATAAGCTACAAGAAGCGGTGATCGATAGAGCCAACCAACCGAAGAAAAATTCTCTACTGAAGAAAAACACTGTTCACCCGAACACTGTTCATCCGGCTACTGTTCATCGCACTGTTCATCCGGCTACTATTCACCCGAAATCGATCGATACTGTTCATCCAGAATCGATCGATACTGTTCATCGAGGAACTATTCACCGGAATACTATTCATCCAGGTACTGTTCATCCTGACACTATTCATCGCGATAATTGTCATTATGTTTTGGAAAAAACTGTTCATTCGACATCGATCGACACTGTTCATCACCCGTCGTTCGATACTGTTCATCACGGTATTGTTCATGGTACTGTTCACGGTACTGTTCACGGTACTATTCACGGTACTATTCACCCGATGTCGATAGACACTGTTCATCCCATATCGATCGATACTGTTCAACACCCGTCGATCGATACTGTTCATCCCGCATCGATCGATACTGTTCATCGTACTGTTCATCATGGTGCTTTTCGTCCTACAGAGACAGACACTTGTGTGGAGTCAGAGGAGGACGAAGAACACATATTTATAATGGA
This sequence comes from Hirschfeldia incana, assembly GCA_026261945.1. NCBI lineage: Eukaryota > Viridiplantae > Streptophyta > Magnoliopsida > Brassicales > Brassicaceae > Hirschfeldia > Hirschfeldia incana. Next base: position 1,246,975 of record JABCMI010000039.1, read on the forward strand.
TAAGAAGGGTATCTGGCGAGACAAAGAAGGTCTCCCTCGCAACTACAAAGGACAATTGATTAATGCTGAAGAAGCAATAATTCCTGATGTAATTGTTGTTGCTGAGATGAATACTTTTGCTCTGACAAGTCAATGGTATGATAGGGTAAGTGAGAACCCTTTTAAAAGTTTTCCTTATGAGGATCCTAGAAACCACATCAAAGAGCTTGAGGGTCTAGTTTCATGGCAGAAGCAAAAGAAAATAGTCGAAGACCTCATACTCTGCAAAATCTTCCCCTATTCACTATCCGGAGATGCATTTAGCTGGTTCAGTCAGCTGCAGCCGAGATCTCTAACCTGTTGGGAGGACATCAAAGGTGTCTTCCTTGGTAAATTTTTCAGCAAAGCTGTAGCAGCCAGAGATAAAAGTCTTGATCGCTTAATAGACAAGATAATTAAAGATCAGGGTAAAGGAGTAACGAGCAGTATTAGTCAGTTGACTGATCTTGTCAACAGCGGGAAACTTGGAGGTTTTGAAATCCCTAGTGTCAAGCAGCCGGACATTCAGGTTCAACAGGCAGATGAGGGTACGCAGAGGGACAAACTGATCAGAGAACAACTGGTCAACCATGGTACGGTTGAAGGTGATAAACATCATGGATTTGGAGAGACGAGTATTGTAGAAGAAGCGGATAAGAGTGATCCGACTTCAACATCGATCGATAGTGGTATCTTAGAATCGATCGATATCGGGACTTCAGAAACGATCGATATTGACTCTTCACATCGATCGATATCTCTCAAAAATCCTGATGCTACTACTGAGAATTCAGAGAGTGGACGACAGAGGGCACTTAGAGACCACAACGTGCCTAAAGATTTATATGCTGAAAGGTCTGCACTGCGTCGTTCAACATCCCAAAGTTCTATCCCTGAGCTTCATCCTGCATATATCTCTCTTGTGGGTCAGCATCTCTTTCTTGGTCTTCCTCATGAAGATGCCACTAACCACTTGGAGGCATTTGAAGATCTAGCATCAATCATTAAATGCAATGGAGTTTCTGAAGACTACTACTTTTGCAAATTATTTCCATGCTCTCTTGCTGGAGATGCAGGTCATTGGTTGAAGAAGTTACCACCAGCATCTCTCACTACTTGGAATGACATTAGAAATACTTTTGTCAACCAGTTTCTCTATGAAACTGCAGCCAATCTTGAGATTGAGAGGAGATCTATGCTGGAATATATGGTGGAGGATGATGAACAATCTGAATCTGAAGAGATGAGCAGAAAAGAACAAGCCGATATTAGTGACATGAGCTCAACATCGATCGACACCCTTACCTCAACATCGATCGACCCTAAAACCCCCACATCGACCGACACCATGACATCAGAATCAGTCGACATCAGCACCTCAGAATCGATCGATACTGACATTTGTCATCGATCGATCCCACTTGAAATACCTGACAGTTCGAGTTGTCCTCAGGACACTACAGGCTCGACACAGCAGAACATTGATGTATCAAGTTTTTATCCTTCTCCTAATGTAGAAAAAGAGATCTTCATGGAAGATATCTTGGAGCAAGAAGATTTCTTAAAGTTGGAGGATGAAGAAAAGCTTGGAGATTTGTATTCAAGTAAAGAAGTTACTATGGAATACTTCTTGGAGCTGGAAGAATGACTTGAGGATTTGGATCAGAATCTGGAGCAGAAGCTTGATAACGAACAGAATGCTAAGAGGAAAGATTTAGAAACTTCGTCAAAGGCTAGCATTGATCGACACCAACCTGATAAGATCGATCGATACCCACCGAATGTCATCGATCGACAGTCGCCATACAACTTTGATCTACATACACCCGACTGCATCGATCGACGCCCACCCGATTGTATCGATCGACACCCTTGGTAGGATGAACTACCAGGATATATTGTTGAGCTTGAAACGATTGAGGAGATAGTGCACGAATCTGAAGCCTCACACTTTACTGTCCCTAATCCTCAGAGACCACCTATTTGGACAGAAGAAACTGATGGGTTTCACAAAAGAGTGAAGAGTATACATGATCCTGTGAAGATAATGGTTCCAAGTGCGGTGTTTGAAGCTGAATCTCCTATTCCACCAGATAAAGGTCCACAATTGAGTTCTTACATTGAGGTATTGGATGATCATCAGTACATAAAAGCTTCTCAGAGAAGGTTGAGACTTAGAGATGAAGTCAATAAAACCCTGGCAGAAGAAGAAGCATCGATCGACACGGTTCAGACAATGTCGATCGACATGAGCACTCCACCATCGATCGACATCTACCGGATACCATCGATCGACATCTTCAATCCACCATCGATCGACACCACCATTGGTTCATCGATCGATACCAGACGAGAATCAGAGCAGAATGAGTATGAAGTGTGTGGGAATATTTTTGATGGAGATACCACCACGCACTCAGACAAGTCTGGGGGAAAGAAGATGATGAATTGGAGGAAGAGGAAAAGAACTAAAAGGGGTTCCCAATTGTCATTGATTCCTCACTTCTCAGATGCTGCCAGGAAATCCAAAGTGAGATTTCCCAAGTCTGTGGGAAAGAAGTGGAGAAACTGGAAGAAGCGGAAACGAACCAAGAGAGGTTCTCAGTTACCATTAACTCTTTACTTCTCAGATTTTTTCAGGAAATCCAGATTGCGAAATAGATGCTTCTCACATCCATTTGCAAAGCTTAAAGCACTCCTTATTGCTGAGATGATAGGATGATAGACAAAGGAAGAAGAGTTTATGGAGGAGGCTTTCACACAAGAATGATAAAGCTTCAAAGATTGGACATTAAGACTTGTTTTGGAGCATGTTCTCGTTCTCATCCGTACTAAATCAGATTTCCAAAGTCAAGCTAAATGACTATAACAAAGCGCTGAGTGGGAGGCAACCCACTGTTAGGTATGTTTTAAATTTGTTTTTATTTTCATTTATTACTGATTTTTTGTTTCTAAAGATTTCAGGTAAAAAAAAGAGATGAACAGTAACGACGATACTGTAGCAACGCACTGTAGCACGACCATCGAGCGATACTGTAGCGTAAAATCGAGCGACACTGTAGAAGCCACATCGACCGACACTGTAGCAAAAAATTGAGAGTCACTGTAGCTACGATTTCTGTTCATAGTTACTGTAGCGAAGCACTGTAGCAGAATCACTGTTCATCGAAAAAAAGAATTTAAAATTATTACTTTAGTTTATTGGTTTTACTAGTTATCTATTACTAACTTTTAAACTGTTAGTGTTTTATTTATGATAGGTTATAGGAGAAGATCCAAGGAAGAAGGGTTGATATACCAATATCGACTGATGACTGCGCAACATCGGTCGACAGAGCATCACTAGCATCGATCGATCGCCACTTAACTGTGTTGATTGATAGAGCATCAAGAATATCGATAGCCACTTGATTGTGTTGGTTGACGTTCACATTAGAAGGAGGTATACAGTTTTTCCTTGTTAAATAATGTCCTTATGATTTAATCTCCCACCAATCTTAGACTGTCTAACACTAGTAATAGTGTTGTTTAAGTCTAGGGGAGGTTCTACTAATATTATGTCTTTAGTTAGCTATATAGATTAGGGACCCGAGTAGACGATTGCCATGATAATCGACCGATTAGAACAAGTCGATATCGTTCGACAGTCCATCACTTGCATCGACCGATGGTAACTCTTTTCCATCGATCGACATCCATTCCGGTCAGGTATATCGTTTTAACTTTTGTTACATTGAGTACTTATGATTTATTTCTCTACCAATCTCCGACTGGATAACACTATTACAGTATTATCTAAATCTGGGGGAGGTTCTACTGATATTGTGTTTTAGTTTTCAAAAAAAAAAAAAAAAAAAAAAAAAAGAAAAAAGCAGATCCAAGTAGATGGTTGCTCAGCACATCGACCGATGAGACCATGTCGATATCGATCGACATCACTTCATATCCAGAGATCGATTGTCTTTTCATTGTGTCGAATGTATGTTAGCCATCGACCAATGCGACCACGTCGGTATCACTCGACATCACTTCATCAACATCGATCGATTGTAACTTCATTATATCGATCGACACTGAGCAGGTTATCGTTCTTACTTGTTAAATTTTGTACTTCTGCTTTATGATTTTCACCTTACCACCAAGTGTGTTACACTAGGAACAGTGTAATTTAAGTCTGGGGGGATTACTAACGTTTATCTACTTTATGAGTCTTATTTTAAAATGTTTTCAAAAAGTTTTATTGAGTCAAGAAGGGGATAATGATCTAATTTGATTTATTACTTGTCATCTAACCACTCTTTAGACCAGTCTTAGATTTACTGACTGCAGAAGTACTAGAGATACTAAAGTGGATCAACTTGTCAACTATGTTTGCACTTGCTGAGATTGTTTGAAGGAACCAAAGCTGATCTCCAACCTAATCGAGCTTAACTTTGCTTGTCTTGGGGCTTGGTATACAAGGGATCGGAATCCTCTTGCAAGTCTGGAAGGTAATAGTCTGTGTGCTTTTGATTCCCTTCCTTCTCTCTCTTCGGCATCCTAAGGAAAGAAAGAAAAGATTTGTATAAAGATGTGATATGATTTCTTGAGGAGTAGAGGGGTAGGAGTGATTCCTGCGACCCCATTATTCTACTTTAAAAGAATGATCAGAGCGAGGGGTAGGAGTGATTCATGCGACCCCATTATTCGCTTATTCGAAAGATATGTGTTACTAAGTCAATGAGATGATACAAAGATGGCCTTTGTGGTAATTAGTGTTCATTAAAATTTGAAACTATGAGGAACCAGAGAAGAGAGATAAAAAGGGGGAAGAAAGGAATCAGAGAAGACTTGCATGTGTGTTCAGAAACTTGCTTGAGTTGAGTCCATGTGTTTCTTGATCGATACTCCCAAGGTAAAGCCTACACTTTTATTTTATGTTAAGAAATGAGATCAGTAGAGGAGATTGTCAGACATGATCTGTTAAGTTGTTGACTAGGTGAATTTGGTTGCTATACTAGGATATTGTATAATGTGCTACTAATGTTAGGATGTCTATGATTTGGTTTGCACTACTAGAGAGATGATGACTGAGTTTTTAAAATATTTTTGAGTCCCTGCTGTTTTTAAACCTCTTTCAAAGAGACTGCCTGTTGGTTTTGCTTGAGGACAGCAAAAGGGTAAGTCTGGGGGAGTTGATATACCATGATTTTGACCCACTTTTACCCATGGTATATAAGCGTTTTTACATATATCTACTACATGATAGGGTCTATTTAGAGTATTTACAGGTTCAGGTACGTTCTGGAGAAATATGGTGTTTTTGGTGTCTTTTGGAGCCTTTAAGTGTAGAATCGCGCAGACGCGTCAGATGTTTAGATATAGATGGAGATATTCGAACGGTGCGATTGAGCTGATCTTTAGATACAAGATAGAACTTTGAGTTAGCTTTCCAATGCCACCGGTTTGAGGTCAATCCGACGGTTAGATCAGAAGTTATGCTCGTTTTACTGAAGAGTGGTCAGTCTGCCTCGCGAGGGAAGGCTGTCGAGAAGATGAATGTATATCGATCGATGGAAAATCACCCATATCGATCGATATGAATGTCAGGACGTGGGATGACTATGTTTCATGACCGCCAAAAGCCCTAAAGCAACCTAAATTACCATAATACCCCTAAAGCAACCTATTTTATGTTATTTCTAAGCCATTGTTGACGGCTACACTTTCTTTACACGTTTTTGATTCATTGTTCTAAGTTAAGAGAGAAAGGAGGAACTCCTATCAGAGTCCTACTGGAACTCCATTGGATTTGGTTTTATATTATTTATGCAATTTTTATTCTATTCATCTATGATTTCTGTGACAATCTTCATGTCTGAATAGATCCACCTGTTGAATTTAGGGTTCAGATAGGTTGTGGGATTAGCCCCAACTATAGATTGTTAAGTTGTGATATTCATTATCATGATGAATCCTAATGCTTGTTCTAGAGTCATGAACTAGAATATGATCCTGGAATGAATTAACATGTTAATCATTATCCTGAAATCATCTTGTATAAGCTAAGATCCTCTAGGGATAAGCGAGAGCCGGTCTATGATCTTGGTGGGCACATATTCAACTCGATCTAGAGCTATATCGATCGATACTCAAATAGAGTAATCGATCGACGACACACATATCGATCGATACAAGCTGTCAAAACATCGATCGATATTGTCGGCAGACAGATCAATGGACGAGTCTTATAGCGAGTGCTACTAGACAACTCTAAGAGTTGAAGTTCTTTAATACCATGCATGCAACTTGTTAAGGCATCTATAGCATTATAATCCTGATTACCTGAATAGAAACCCTAAATCTAACAACCATCCTTCCATCAAGCAACTCCTTGCCAAGCTGAACAATCATCTTGTTCATCTTGTTTACGGCATATTAATATTTATTTACTGCATTAAACATATTAGCCTAGCTTAATCATATAACTATTAGATCTATTAATTTCCTTAGCTCCTTGTGGATTTGATCCCTAAGTACTACGATTGGGCCTCTTTTGATGAGATTAATTCTCTCCTTAGGGTAATTTGAGTGATATCACTACTTATAAGAAATCAAAGGTGGTAGAATTTTTCGGAATAAGATATTCATAGCCGAAAATTTCGATTTTCAAACTTGAGATCTTCCGCACGCAAAATCGCTCCCGCATCTTGCATGCTGGGGGGCTAACTGTTTGGGTCAAAAACGGTTATCTCGAAATCAATGGCTAAGTCTATTTGTCATACGAAAAACCCTCCGAAAAACGAACACAAAAACCCGTAAACCGAAGGAACCGAGCAGCCGACCCCGACCTTGGCCGTAGCCACCGATCGGCTAGCCCCCGTGCTGGCCGTTGCCGCCGCCGGCTAGCGCTCGTGCTGGCCGTGGCCGCCGGGTGGCTAGCCCCCGTGCTGGCCGTGGCCGCCGGCGGCTAGCGCATGTGCTGGCCGTGGCCGCCGGCGGCTAGCGCCCGTGCTGGTTGTAGCCGCCGCCGGCTAGCGCCCGTGCTGGCCGTGGCCGCCGGGCGGCTAGCCCCCGTGCTGGCCGTAGCCGCCGGCGGCTAGCGCCCGTGCTGGCCATGGCCGCCGGGCGGCTAGCCCCGTGCTGGCTCGGGTCTTCGGACGACAATCTCCGGTACACAAGTCCCAGGCCCCAGCCGTCAGATGTCTGTACTTTGAGTCTTTCCCAAGTCCTCGCGGAACGAATCATTGAGATTCCGCGTACGAAACTCCCGTTCTTACTCCAAACTAAGACCGTCGGAAACACTTCGGGAACTTATAAGACATCAACGGGAAGGAAGATCTTAAATTCTTCGTATGAAACAGTGATGGTTATCTTAAGACACCACTCATCTCAACTCTACGAAGGAATGAAGATCTTCCGAAGAAATCGTAGAAGACAACAGAAGTCCTAGAGATGGCCTGAAAGGGACCAAACACGATCGGACAGTTCGCTTACGATTATCTGAGATAGATACGACGATTTGCGTTTATCTTTACATAACAAGATAAATGCTAAATTTTCAGAAGGACAAATGTCAAGTTTCCCGAATATAAATGTCAAGTTTCCCGATAAACATGAAGGCCGACAAAAATGGAAAAAAAGCCCGCCTTGCGGCCCAGCAGGAGAATAGACCGTCATAAGAAGGAGTATATAAAGGAGCTTTGGGAGAGGAGGAAAGGCAGAGCGAAAACCATTGAAAGAGAGAGCAAATCCGAAATCTAGGGACTTAGAGAATTCCTGCTAGCTTAGGACTTAGGTGGTTAGACTAGCGGAGCAAGGCTTAGAACGTTTTGTTTCCTGTATTTCCGTCGTTTTCCGCTTCAGCGTTTCTCTACTTCCCTTTTTCGAAAGAATATTGTATTCAACTTATCACCTATTTAATAAAACGCCTTAGTTCAATTTTTCCGCTACGTTGCTTGATTCTATCAATTTTGTTTGGTTGTCGCAGAGAATCTGAGCCTTCAGGAAAAACTAGGTTTACTTAGTTTTCCTCCGATTTATTTAACTAAAATCGACAGTGCGAATTTCGGTTCTCACATTAACCATAACCCCATGGTTCAATAGACAAACCTTCGGGTTCAAAAACGGCCTCAGGGCTTAGGTAAGGAATCTAAGGTTCTAGACCCCAAGAACTTCCGAGTTCAAGGGTCCACGACTTTCAGGGTTCGAATCAAGCTGGAACTCTCTAGTTTTCAGCAACGATCTTACATTACTAAAACTAAAACTCAAGTTTTTAAGACTGGATTACAAGATCTAATGCCTTGTCAAATGATTTCTGGTTCTCAATCTAGTCATTAACAGGATTCAGGTCCTACATGATGACTTCCTACAAGGATCGGTCCCTCCTATAAATCACTCAACCATTCACACGACTTGCCAAGCAACTATGGCTCGAAAGCCATAAGCACCCCCTACCAAGAAGCGATCTTGATGCGAAATACAAATTCGAGAAACCAAAGATGGAATAGAACCAAATAAAACACGGTTCGACAAATAAGATATGCCACAAAAAGGCAATCATTACAAAAGAAAAATACCTAGGATCTACTACGCCTGGTCGAAGGGATAGCAGGCTCATCTTCAAATGTGGGAGGTTCAGCACCCTTAAGCTCCGCCTCGGTCGACATTACCATTTTAAACTGAGAGAACTCTCTGGTCAGGTCCCACCTGGATGTCTGTCCTCGAACCCATTCCCTCATTACCTCCCAACGAGCAACCATTTTTGCCCCACTCACGGTCATAATCTTCTCGTTCTTTAAGGTCTCCACCTCGGACCGAAGTTCGACAACAGCTTCTTCCAACTCTTGTTTTTCTCGACTTAGTTGATGGGATTCAGCTGAAGCAGCCTCCACCGAACCTTCGATGGCCTGGACATTATCCTGTAGATCCCGAAGTTTCCAACTCTTTAGCGACCCATCTGTCCTTCTCGTAGGATAGTTGTCTGGAAAACTCCATCATCTTGTCCTCGTTCACACCTTCCTTTATCATCCGGTCCTTCAGGTGATGCAATTGTTAAAGGACCTACGTAAGAAGAAAAACGTGAACCGAAGATTTAAGGAAAGGAGCCGAAGATTATCTCTACGTGAAGGAGTCCACTCTGAATTTGCTGCATCGCCTCTGAAGAACTCTTCTCCGGAGAAAAAGTCTGCATCTTGGCGAATACGCCTACGCTCAAATCATTTAGAGCCGTCGATAACTTTCCGAGAATGCATCTGCTCAATGATGGCTGCTGACTCATCGGACTCACATCCTCCCTCGAACCATAGTCCCGGCTGGAATAAACATCCTCACTTCCCATCATCCTCCGCTTGTTCCCAACAGTCACACTCCCTCTCCCAGCCGTCTTCTCGATAGGCAAACCCTTCTTCGCCGAGATTGCATCGGTGGCCCTCTTGAAAGATGCCATCGGATTTTCCGAGTCCTCCTCCATCGTGCCCCCTGATCGAAACCTTCCCATGATCAGCCAAATAACGAAAAAACCCTATACATTCTATAGAAAGAAGTTTACCCCATAGTTTGCTGCGGCGTAGCACCTCTGGGCTAAGATGATAAGTCACTTGGCACCGCTCGATAGGGATTTGCCTTGCCCTAAGAACGTTGTCCTTTCCATCGAGAGGAGCAGGATGAGTTCCCTCTATTGAGGAATAAAGGGAAAATAAGCAGAGATCAATCATCAACTATAAAAGTATCCACCCTTCTTACCTACAAAGCTCCATCGGTAAAAAGATCCGGGAATGGTCGACAAAGCATATTTTTCAGGCCACTTCTTCTCAAAGGCTAACCCCATACAATCAACTTTGGGAAGCTCCACAACTATGGGAAGCCCAGCACAAGGACGAATATGAAAGCGCCGTTCATTGCCATTAATTGGAGCTAGGTGATAGGCGAAAAGCACCTCGTTAACTCCCAGGGTCAAACCTTCTTCATCACAAAGATTTTGAATCGCCACAAGAATACGCCAGGCTGGAGGATTAAGCTGGGAAGGTGATATATGAAAATAATTGCAAATATTTGCGATCAACGGTGGCACGTCGCCCCTAAAACCAGATTCAAAGAAGGCTTCATACACAGCGATCTCTTCAGGCATACCGCCGGAAGCACGCTCTGATGATTCAGGAACACAGAGAATGATGGAGGAAGGGAGTGCGTATTGCCTCCTCCAATTACATATCTCGCTTTCTCCAATTGACGGCGGGGGACCCACTGGTGGAGATTTGAGAGGAATAAACGACGAAGGAGCAGACATCTGGAGATTTTGTGGACTGTCAGATCTGGACGATATTGGCTCGATCCTCTTCTCCGAATCACCTATCTCTACCATTACGAAAAGTTCTAGGTGGAGGAATTAGCCCTAAATCTCAAGAAGGAGGAAACGATAAAGGCAATGAAAAAATGTAAAGTTTGGAGCATATGTTTATATTATCAGCGAGGAAAGAGCCGTTATACATCATCTCGGGGAGGTCGCCAATTCAAAATCTCGCAGCCTTCGAGGTAGGATTTTGAAATTTGAAATTATCCCGCTCTCCGGATCTTTCGAGATTACGGCTCCCGAAAAGGAAAGATGATCTGAACAGATAAGGACCTTTGGATCGATTTTCAAACTCCGAATCAAAAGTTTCCAAGTCAATGTTCCGAACCCCGCTTCAGGACACAACAAGACTACGTCCCTTCTCCTGCTTGAAGAAAAACCACCCAGGTCCGAGATTACATATTATCCCTTGATTCCCACGAAGCAATCAAGGAATAAGGGACAAACCGTTGGGGAAAAATATCCAAGGCTAAAGATTTCTCTAGCCTCCGAAGGGGCCCTTGATTTCCAGACCCTCCTCCTAAGGAAGACTCGAGGTCCAGTCCCCGCTAGAAGGTTCCAGGGTCCAATTCCTATTAAGAGGTTCCAGGGCACAGCCCCTGCTAAGAAGTTCCGGGGCCTAGCCCCTGCCGTAAGGGACCAGGGTCCGACCCTTCGCAACAATATTGAAGTTTTCCAGCTAGGGGAAAACTTCTATTTCCACGATTATGGAAGAGTTCTCCCCACTTCAGCCAACATATATCTACTATAAAAGGAGACCTCAAACCCTAGAACAAAGGGATCGACATTCAGAGGCTTAGAGATTAGAGAGTTAGGCTAGAAAACTAAAGGGTTCATACACCCAACGCTGTAAACGCTAAATATACTCAATAATACATCTCTTTGCCTCGATTTCTCTTCTAAACACATATAAACTCGTACAATTCTCTAGTCTTCCAGTGTTCCGTAGTACTTAAACGACCCTACACAAAAATACCATAACAGTTCACGCTTAAACGCGAATTCGGAAATAAGATCTTTTGCTCTACTTTCTGTTCTTATTATTTTCCATACGAAATCTCTTTTCATTATATTGATTGTGTTGTGCGTGGCCCAGCAGATATCCGCAACCTTCAGGGGAAGTTAGGTTTACTTGACTTTCCTCTGATTTAACAAAACTCGACGGTGTGAATCTCGGTTCCCACACCGCAACGACCAAGGCGAGGGTGAGCTTCTCCAGATGGTTGTAGCAGGTCTCTGCATCTAGCATAGACTTGCTCACGTAGTAGATAGGGTGCTGTTTTCTTCCTTCCTCTCATACGAGGACCGCACTGACCGCATGTTCTAATATGGCTAGGTAGAGTAGTAGGACCTCTCCTTCCAGGGGCTTGGATAGGAGTGTTGGGGTAGTGAGATAGGTTTTAAGGTCAGATAGTGCTGTCTCGCACTTTCCTGTCCATTGGAAGTCTTTGGGGTTCTTCAGAGTTTCGAAGAAAGCGTGAGACTTGTCGGAGAGCCTGGAGATGAACCTGCTAAGGGCGGCCATTCTCCCTGTCAAACTTTGAACCTCCTTGACGTTTTGAGGGGAAGGTATCGCTTGAATGGCCCTTCTCTGCTCTTGATTTGCTTCGATGCCCCTGTGAGTGACTATATATCCCAGGAATTTCCCGGAGCTTACTCCGAATGAATTTTGAAGGGTTGAGCTTCAAATTGTGCCTTTTAAGGGTTGTGAATGCATGTTGAAGGTGCGAGGTACGATCTTCGGAGTCTAAGGACTTTACCAACATATCGTCGATATATACTTCCATGGTCTGACCTATCTGATCAGCATCAAGATTTGGTATTACCCGGATAAAGCATCCATGAAGCTCATTAGTTGGTGTCCAGCAGTCACGTCAACTAGCTTATCAATATGAGGCAGAGGAAAAGGGTCTTTGGGATCCATGAAGTCGATGCAGACTCTCCACTTCCCATTCTTCTTTCTTGACTTCCTCGTTGATGATTTTGTCCCTTTCGGGAGCGAACTTCCTCCTCTTCTGTCTGGCTGGGGGATGCTTTGGATCCACTTGGAGTTGGTGCATGATGACATCATGGTCGATCCCTGGCATGTCTTCGTGGGACCAGGCGAAACAATCAGAATTGGACCTTGGGAAGTCGATCAGACTTCGTCTTAGGTCCTTTGGGAGCTTAGAGCCTATCTTCAGGTTTCGTTCCGAGTTTCCTTCCACCAGGGGAACCTCGTCCATTCCTTCAACCTCCGGTTCTTCAGTATGAGGAGTTGGAGGTTTCTTCTGTAATTGCTATAAGACCTGGGTTTTTCCCTTTAAGGTAGTCAGATAGCAGGACCTGGACTTTTCCTGGTATCCCTTGATAGCCTTTATGCCCCAGGGAGTAGGGAACTTCACCAATTGATTGAGGGTTGAAGGTACTGCTCCCATGTCGTGGATCCAAGGTCTCTCTAGTATCACGTTGTAGGATAAAGAGCAGTCGACGATCAGGAACTTTGTGGTTTGATTTGTTCCCTCAACATAGACTGGGGAGAAAGACCTCTCCTTCGGTTATTTTCACTTCTCCACTGAATCTCACGAGTGGAATTTCTTTTCTTGTCAGAACTTTAGGGTATATCCCTAGATCAGTGTAGGGCAAGTGGAAGATGATGTTGCTGGAGCTTCCATTGTCTACTAGTATTCGCTTGACCAAGCAGTTGGCTATGACAAGCGAAATAACGAGGTTGTCGTGATGAGGAGCTAGGACCCTTTCTTGCTCCTTTGCAGTGAAGCTAATCTCGTCTGTTCCTAAGAGTAGGCGCTTAGGGGCCTCGGTCTCTTGATAATTCCTTGCATTGTGGGTGCTCCTTTTGGCCGCGGCACTGCTGACTCCACTTACTTCTGATCTACCAGGGATAACATGGATCACTCGATCTTGCTGCAGGGGTAATGCGGGAACAGCTTCGTTAGGAAGTCCGGGACCTTCCTTGTTCAAGAGTTCCTGGCTTTATCCGAGAGGAATTCTCTTAGGCGGCCTCTCTTAAGAAGTTCAGCAACTTATATCCTCCAGGCTATGCAATCTTCAGTGGTATGACCATGATCGTTATGGAACTCACACCATTTTTTGAGATTTCGATTAGTATCGGGGGATTTCATCTTGGGAGGCCACTTGACCTGTGGACCCATCTGTCACAAGACTTCAATAAGCTCTGGTGGTTATTGCGAGATGAGAGATACTAGGCCAAGTAGACACCATCCTCCCCTCGGATAGGGGTAAAGGGGGGTTCTGATACCTGCCCCTGCTCGGGTTGCTAGACTCCTTGGAAGGTCTAGATTGGATGGCCTCGCCACGATCGTCCCTCGGGGGTCTTGAAGGCTTCTGGTCGTACTTGGAAGAAGCCTTAGCTCTACTTGCGACATCTTGTTCCCAACTCACCTAAGCCCAGGCGCGGGATGGCACGTCTTGCATGGTCCCACACTTATACTTCTTTAGCTCCTTGTAGAGATCTCCTTATGGAGGTAGGCCCTTCTTAAAGACCGAGATGGTTGTGTCAGCGTTTCACTCGGGAATGGAAACCTTCTCTTGGCTAAAGCGAGCTGATATACCATGATTTTGACCCACTTTTACCCATGGTATTTATATGGTTTTACTATATATATCTATGTTTTGAGTCTTTTAGGTATGTTTTCAGGTTCAAGGGTCTTTGGAGTAAAGTGATGTTTTATGTGCCATTATGGAGCTTAAAGGAGAGTTTTCCCGAGATGACTATAAGATCAGACGTCAAGGTCGATATCCAGATATACATATCGATCGATACACATTCTGTGTAATCGATCGATGACACATCCGAAGAAACGACGACGATATACTCCATCAATCGATGTACGCCTAGTACTATCGATCAATATCGAGCGTACAGAAGAAGGAAGAATATTCTCAATCAACTTGAAGCCCAAGATTTCCCATTATTACTATAATGCCATTGAAGTGTTTTTAACCTAATTGAACTCAGTATTTATACATTTGCCTATGTGTTTTCGCAAAGTATGCTTTCTAGTTCTTTTACTTGTCTTGTTCTAGTACTTCTTACTTATTAATAAAAGTATTCTCTTCATCTTAATTATGTTTTCATCAAGGTTATAGAATTCTAGATTTTAGAAGAAAGATACAAAGAGATTTGTTATCAAGAGGAACTTGAGTGTTCGGTCTTCTAAATGAATTCCTATTATTACCTTGAGTTATGAGTCACTCAGTCATGTCTGAGTAGATTCTTTTGTTAGATTTAGGGTTCAAATAGTTATGAGGGATTAGCCCCGACTATAGACTGTTGAGTTGTATACTCATTATCCTGATGAACCCTAAAGATTATTCTAGAGTAGCTAACTAGAATATGATCTTGGAAGTGATTTAATTCATAAATCATTCTCCTAACATCATCTTGTATAAGCTGAGATCCTCTAGGGATACGCAAGAGCCGGTCTATGATCTTGGTGAACATATATTCAATTCGATCTAGAGCTATATCGATCGATACTCAAATAGAGTAATCGATCGACGACACACATATCGATCGATACAAGCTGTCAAAACATCGATCGATATTGTCGGCAGACAAATCAATAGACGAGTCTAATAACGATAGTTATTAGACATATTTAATAGTTGAAGTTTTTTAGTATATGCAAGCAACTCATTAAAACATCTATAGCATTATAATTCTGAACTAACTGAATATCAATCTTGAATCTAATTACTTTCTCTTAATACTTACAACCTTATAACAATTCTCTTGAGCAACTAATCATTGCTCACAACTGCAATTTACATTTAAAATCATTTCAACCTAGCTTAGTTACTAGATAATGTAATCTTTTGTTTTCCTTCGCTCCCCGTGGATTTGATCCCTAAGTACTACATCTGAACCTCTTATTTGAGAGAGTAAATCATTCCTTAGGGTAATTTGAGTGATATCAAATTTGGCGCCGTTGCCTGGGAGCTAAGATCGCCATTAGATTTAATCTGATTAGGTCTAGGTTATTGATTTCTGCTTAATCACCTTCTGACGCAAAAAAGTTTTCTTGTCTTTTTCAGGTACATGCCCAGCAGTACCAGAAGCAACAAGATCCTCAACTTGTGTACTGAGAAGACCCCCAAAGCTTGGAACATACCATCCGCAAGAGCTTACGTTCCACATTGATCGACATCAACCACTCCATGTCGAACGATACTCGCCTACAACAGTCGACCGAGACACCTTCTTTGTCAACCGCCCATAGATCGACAACAACCGTACGTCGACCGACACTCACCCCACCCCATCGATTGACATCAACAACTGTTCGTCGACCGATACCATTCATCTGTTATCGATCGATATTAATCACATTACATCGATCGATACTACCCGCCGAGTCATGGTAGCGCTTATTATTCTCACAACCGATAAGAATGGAGACCTGCGTGATCAAGATGGTCACCTGCGTAACGCAGCAGGTCAGAAGCTGAATGCTCAAAAAGAAATCATTCCTGAGCAAGACACTGCAACTACAGACTTCATCCAACCTATAGATGAAGCTAACAGAGCTAGAACCTTGGATGACTACAACCGTCCAGATCAGTTCTATACCAACCGATCAGCCATCCGCCCTCCTCCCATTCAGAGAGGAGATTTCGAGCTCAAGCCGCAGTACTACGCACTTGTGGGACATATACCCTTCTGTGGGTTATCCCATGAGAATCCTATGGAACATCTAGAGAGGTTCGAGGATATTATATCTTCCATCAAAGCCAATGGAGTTCCTGAAGACTACCTTTTCTACAAGCTTTTCAAATACTCTTTATCAAAGAAGCTTTGCAATGGCTGAGGCAACTACAACCAGGTTCTCTCACTACCTGGAAGGACATCAAAAACGCATTCATGCGTAACTTCTTTGATGAGTCACGTGCTGAAGACTGGAGGAGGAAGATCGCTACATTCACTCAGGATCCTGGAGAGTCATTCAAGGACACCTGGAACATATTCAAATCTTACCAGCGCGACCGCCCACACCATGGATTCAACAATGTTCAACTACTCTGCACCTTCTACAGAAGCATCGCTTTGAAGTATCATATGGCCCTTGACACAGCTAGTGAAGGAAACTTCAATACAAGGAATCCACAAGACGCTGTGAAGTTAATCGATAACTTAGCTTCAAGCAACAGCACGAAGAACACTGTCAAAACAAAATCTGTATCATTCCTTGGGAAGGAATAGATTAATGAATTCCAAGCACAACTGGACAATGTTCAGAAGTTATTAAACAAGCAGATTTGCTCAGTTGAGGATGCAAAAACTGCAGCTGGAGAGGAAGACACGGAGGAAGATGTGAACTGGATCAGTGGAGCAGGATTTCAGAGATCAGGAAATCCAGGAGGAAACAGGAACTTCTCAGGACAGAGAAGCAACTACAACCCAAGTTCACAGAAACCCACCTACAGCAGCAGCAATCCCAACAAGAACAGGAGTTATGCGAACTTGTTTTACACCAATCCACCCCCACCCACCCAGGAAAGAAAACTAGACGAGATGCTGGAACGAGTTCTGGACACCCACCAAAAGCTAATGGTGGATTTCAATGGGAAGATTGACTCCGTCTACACCACCTTGAACACAAAGCTTGATGCTCTGAGCACCTATGTGAAGAAAGTGGAGACTCAGGTGGTTCAGACAGGAGAAGTTTGAGGAAACAAGAAGCTTTAGCTAAGGCACAAGGAGAGTCTATTGCTAATTACCACGTCAATGCTATCATGGATGAGATTTTTGGCAAGTGGTTAATCAAGATAGGCTGCAAGATTCGACACATGAGGACACACCCGACGCCAGATTCGCTTCATATCGATCGACATCATTTACCCGACATCGATCGATACCACCAAAAGCGAAACGATCGATAAACTTTGACGAGTATCGATCGATAGACTTTGAGGAACCTTCCAACAAGTGCAGTTCCATCACAATCATGTCGCACGAAGCCTTCGCAGCTAGACACCCACATCCGCCTGCCCTTATGGAAGTCGACCCGACTTCATATCCTATCGATCGATACAGAGACCTTTCCATCGACCGATCAGGAGACCCCAATATCGACCGAGATACTGAAGTCGCTGTCGATCGATATACCATACCTCATCGCCGAGTGCAACTACCGAAGATCGATGTAGCACGACTTAATGCACTCTGGGAGCAGTCTAAACTTTCCCAAACCCTTCCTACAGCCATCATGAAGAAACCCACGGACATCATTGAACCCATGGAGACAGAAAAGGAAAACCTAGGAAGAATTCTGAAAAAGGAAAGAGAAGATTGCCAAGAACCTTAAAAGGGGAGCTAATGAAGCAGAGATTGTTATTGTATTTTTGTGTAGGGTCGTTTAAGTACTACGGAACACAAGAAGACTAATGAATAAGTACGAGTTTATGTGTGTTTAGAATAGAAATCGAGGCAAAGAGATGTATATTATTGAGTATATGTGGGATTACAACGTTTGAGGTGTATAAACCCTAGTTATATCGCCTAACTCTCTAGTCTTTAAGCCTCTGAATGTCGATCCCTTGTTCTAGGGTTTGGGCTCCCCTTATATAGTAGTTATACGTCGGCTGAAGTAGGGCGAACTTTGACATATTCGCGAATATACTAGTTTCCCCATGATTTGGGAAACTTCCATATTGTTGCAGAGGATCGGAAGGGGCTAGGCCTTGGTTCCTCTTTGCGGGGAATGGACCCTTGATATTATTAATAGAGGTCGGATCCTGGTGCCTCCTAGTAGAGATTGGTTCTTTAAGCAGAGGAAAGACCCTGGGTCCTTCTTAAGTAAGGGTCCGAAAGTCAAGGCCCCTTCGGAGGCTGGAGAAATCTTTAGCCTTGGATATTTTTCCCCAACAAAGATAGCAAACTTCAGAAAACTAGTTCTAAGGATCCCGGCAGAGAAACCCTTTGAAGAAGCCTACTTTTCACATAGGTTGTGGATGTTTTTCAGGGAGACTAAGGAGACAGAAGAAGACATCAAGAGGATGTTTCACCAAGTTCGCGATAGCTTGAAGAAGAGGATCACACTGACAAAGAGGAGCGATCCAGGGAAGTTCAGAGTACCATGCTCAATAAGGGGTATTGAGTTTCCTTGTGCCATATGTGATACAGGATCAGGAGTCAGCATCTTACCTAAGATCATAGCAGACCACCTAGGTCTGAAGATAGAGCCTACTGTGGAGACATTCATCTTTGTGGATTGTTCTCAATAGAACACTGGAGGCATAGTTCGAAATCTTGAGGTACAGATAGGAGATGCCACCATCCCTACAGACTTCCACGTCTTGGATGTAAAGCTCAACTTCAAGACATCCTTACTACTTGGAAGAGCCTTCTTAGCCACCGTTGGAGCTGTTTGTGACCTAAAGTTCAACAGGCTCTGCCTAACCCTAATAGACCCCACCACCATCTATGATCTAGTCCAAGTCATCAAGATTCCAAGGAAGGAAACCCCAGATGTCGTAGCAGCATGCTTTTGTTCACAAGAGTATGATTCCATGGCCGAGTACAAAATAGATCCAGTCACATCGACCGATGTAAGGAACCCTCCATCGACTGATATCTGTGACAACACATCGACCGATATCTGTGACAACACATCGACCGATGTGGATACTATCGCATCGATCAATAGGCTAATCATGGAAGCCAACGAGGAGTTTCCAGATGGAGATTTTGAGCCATATAGCTTGGAAACGGACAGCTACATACCTCTAGAAGAGGAGTATGATGAAGATTATGATTTCCTTCCTTCTCTCTCTTCGGCATCCTAAGGAAATAAAGAAAGAAAAGATTTGTATAAAGAAGTGATATGATTTCTTGAGGAGTAGAGGGGTAGGAGTGATTCATGCGATCTCATTATTCTATTTTAAAAGAATGATCAGAGCGAGGGGTAGGAGTGATTTCTGCGATCCCATTATTCGCTTATTCGAAAGATATGTGTTACTAAGTCAATGAGATGACACAAAGATGGCCTTTGTGGCAATCAGTGTTAACTAAAATTTGAAACTATGAGGAACCAGAGAAGAGAGATAAAAGGGGGAAGAAAGGAATCAGAGAAGACTTGCATGTGTGTTCAGAAACTTGCTTGAGTTGAGTCCATGTGTTTCTTGATCGATATCCCCAGGGTAAAGCCTGCACTTTTGTTTTTATGCATAAATGAGATCAGTAGAGGGGATAGACATACAGGATTGTTTAGATGTTTGGCTAGATGAATTTGGTTTCTAAGCTAGGATATGATATAATGTACTTCTGTAATTAATAGGCATAAGATGTCGCTTGCAACAAAGTAGAGGTGATGATTCTAAAGTTGAGATTTAATTGAGTCACTGCTACTTTAAAACTTCTTTCAAAGACTACTTGTGTGTTTGCTTGAGAACAAGCAAAAGGTTAAGTCTGGGAGAGTTGATATACCATGATTTTGACCCACTTTTACCCATGGTATTTCTATGGTTTTACTATATATATATATATATATATATATATATATATATATATATATATATATATATATCTATGTTTTGGAGTCTTTTAGGTATGTTTTCAGGGTCAAGGGCATTTTGGAGTAAAGTGACATTTTAGGTGCCATTGTGTTGCTTAAAGGAGAGTTTTCCCGAGATGACTATAAGATCAGACGTCAAGGTCGATATCCAGAGATACATATCGATCGATACACATTCTGTGTAATCAATCGATGACACATCCGAAGAAACGACGACGAGATACTCCATCGATCGATGTACGCCTAGTACTATTGATCGATATCGAGCGTGCATAAGAAGGAAGAATATTCTCAATCGACTTGAAGCCTAAGGTTTCCCATTATTACTATAATGCCCCTGACAAGTTTTTAACCTAATTAAACACAATATTTATACATTTGCTTATGTGTTTTGGCAAAGTATGCTTTCTAGTTCTTTTATTTGTCTCTTTCTAGTATTTCTTACTTATTAATAAAAGTATTCTCTTCATCTTAATTATGTTTTCATCAAGGTTATAGAATTCTAGATTTTAGAATAAAGATACAAAGAGATTTGTTATCAAGAGGGACTTGAGTGTTCGGTCTTCTAAATGAATTTCTATTATTACTTTGATGTTCTGAGTCACTCAGTTATGTCTGAGTAGATTCCTTTGTTAGATTTAGGGTTCATATAGTTATGAGGGATTAGCCCCAACTATAGACTGTTGAGTTGTATATTCATTATCCTGATAAACCCTAAAGCTTATTCTAGAGTATCTAACTAGAATATGATCTTGGAAGTGATTTAATTCATAAATCATTCTCCTGACATCATCTTGTATAAGCTGAGATCCTCAAGGGATACGCGAGAGCCGGTCTATGATCTTGGTGAACATATATTCAATTCGATCTAGAGCTATATCGATCGATACTCAAATAGAGTAATCAATCGACGACACACATATCGATTGATACAAGCTGTCAAAACATCGATCGATATTGTCGGAAGACAGATCAATAGACGAGTCTAATAACGATAGTTATTAGACAGATCTAAGAGTTGAAGTTCTTTAGTATAAGCAAGCAACTCATTAAAACATCTATAACATTATAATCCTGAACTAACTGAATAGCAACCTTGAATCTAACTACTTTCTCTTAATACTTACAACCTTAAAACCATTCTCTTAAGCAACTAATCATTGCTCACAACTGCAATTTACATTTAAAACCATTTCAACCTAGCTTAGTTACTAAAGATTGTAATATTTTGTGTTCCTTCGCTCCCTGTGAATTCGATCCCTAAGTACTACATCTGAACCTCTTATTTGAGAGAGTAAATCACTCCTTAGGATAATTTGAGTGATATCACGAGCTATGTAGGAGCGTAGGGGTTCATTCCTATGTTGGAGGACCTCATAGAGGTCATTCGACCTCTTCTCTAGGTGACGACTGCTGGCAAACTGCTCCATAAATTTGTCACTAAGGGCCGCGAAGAAACTGATGGATTTCGTGGGGAGGTTGATATACCATTGGAGGGCAGGACCGGTCAAAGTTGACCCAAATCCTTTGCACATGGTGGCTTACCTTGCTTCTTTGGGAATAGCTACGCTATCATGCGTTGCTTGTATTGAGCAACGTGGTTGTCGGGGTCTCCAGTGCCTTCGTACATCTTGATGCTTGGGAAGAAGAATTTGCGAGGCATCTCGACCAAAGCAATCTCCTTCACGAAGGGCGTGTCGGAGTAGGACCTAGGGTCGCTTCTCTGGATAGGGGGAGCTACTCTGGGGTGCCTTTCCACCATAGATTGGATGGTGCCGAGTCTCTCGTAAACCACCTTCTCTAGATAAGCAGCTAGCGCTGGATCTGAGATATCAGGATTATCGGGTGAGTATTCCTCATCCTCCGTGTCGAAATCGCCGTCATCTTCTACCCGGGTTGTATTTCGAGCAGCCTCTTGGTTATCGGGTCCGTTGTTTATGATATTAGGCTGCTGAGGCGTTTCCTCGTCGTTGTGGACGGTGTTGAGTGAAGCCATAGGTCGGACTTTGGTTCTGAACCGCTTCCAACTGTCTTAAGGTTTGGTTTTGTCGTCGGAGAGCGAGTTTCTCCACTTCCATAGCGTCTAGCTTCTCGACGCTATGTTGAAGTTGTTTGGAGTGTTCTCTAAGTTGGTCTTTTAGGTTTTGAACTTCTTGGAGAAGTTCGAGACCTCCGGGTGCGGCTTCCTGAGCCTTGTGAAGGTCAGTGATTTGACTTTGAAGAGTTTTAAGCCTGGTGGTGAGCTCCAACTCCTGCAGGGTTGCCATGACTGGTTGTAGTAGAGAGAACTCTTCCATAATTGTAGAAATAGAAGTTTTCCCATGACTGGAAAACTTCCATTTTACTTCAAGGGGTCGGATCCTGGACCCTTCCGGCAGGGGTCAGACACTGGAATATTCTAGCAGGGGCTGGACCCTAGGTCATTCTTCGGAGAGAGGTCTGGAAATCAAGGGCCCCTTCAGAGGCTGGAGAAAACTTAGGCCTTGGATATTTTTCCCCAACACCTAGAGTCATGGACGTTTGACCGGAGAAATCCGTCAATGGCTTAGGCACTAGGGTGATTTCTCCAAACTCGATGTTCATCCTTTTGAGGATGTCGTGGAAGATTACATTGATTGTGCTTCCGGTATTGATGAGTACTCTCGCGACCTCGAGATCCCTTATTACGAGATCTATGACGAGGGGATCGCATTGAGGCCGATCAATCCCGCTGGCTTCTTCTTTCGAGAATGTCACCGAGTTGTCTTGACTCTCTTAAGGAGGAGACCACGTGGGATAATTCGCACTTGACTCGGCTTTCCGTTGGTACGCTTTGATGGCCGAGACCGATTCCTTGCAGTATTGCGATTCCCCAATAATCATATTCACCCTTATGCGGTTATTATCGTTCCCCTTGTCATCCGATCTCCTTCGGCGTTTATCTCCTGCCTGATTTCTCTGAGAGGAATTTTCCGCAGGAGGGTTTCTATCGGGTCTCGGTGGACGATCGGTGACGAGGATGAGATCCTTGACACTGGTTACTCCAGAGAGTTCTCCAGCAAGTACAGTTGGTCGTGGAGTGGCCCCTGGTTTGGTGGAACTAGCAGTAGACGTTTTTCGTCGTACCTCTGGTTGTGAGTCTATGTGTTCCCCAAAGTTATGCCTTGCTCTGATTTGATCGCATAGTTGTGTGCGCCTTGGAGCTTTTCTCCCTCGTGATGGGCGTACTTGTCGTTACGAGAGTTCTTCTTTTTTTGACTTCAGATCTGCATCTTTCGAAGAAATTTTCTTCGGCTTATATTTTTGCGACAGAACGTTCGTTTCTTCTTCGATCATTATGTAGTCCGTGGCCTTGTGAAGGGCCTCTTGGATTGTTTGCGGCTTCTCTAGTGTTATCCACTTCTAGGATTTTGACTTGTACCAGAGTGTCTTTCTGAGTGCGTCTATGGCAACCTTGTCGCTGATTTCGCTGACCCTGTACATGATCAGTTTGAAACGAACACTGAACTCGCGGAGGGGTTCGTCTTCTTTTTGGGACAGAATCCAAGGTCAACATCGGAAGTTTCTCTATCTATAAACATAGAGTATTGCTTGACAAATTCCGATGCGAGCTGGCGGAAGCTACCGATGGAGTTTTGCTTCAGACGAGCGAACCACTCGAGCTCTGCTCCCTCTAAGTTCTCGACAAACAAACGGCAATAGCCAGCGTCTCTTTCACCTTCCTTGAACCTAGCCCTTCCCATAGTAATATAGAATGCTTGGAGGTGCGCTTTGGGATCGGTCGTACCGTTGTAAATCGACACTTTGAATTTCTTGGGGTTAGACACCTTGGTATCCGAGATGCGTGCGGTGAAAGGCGTCTTACGATTTCTGGGGCGGCACTCGTGGCGTGCGGTGAAAGGCGTCTATCAATTTCTGGGGCGGCACTCGTGGCTTGATAGATCTGCGATTTCTTAGCTCTTACTTCCACAGCGGTTTTAGTGATGCAATCGCGAAGGTCACGAAAATATGGATTCTCTTCAGCAGCTTTCTGTTGCGAGTAATCTCGGTTTATTTTTCGGCCAACTCCTCTTGTTCGACCCAGTAGAGGATTTCTTCCTCTTCTGTCATGAGTTTGGCGAACGGCGAATCTTCCAGGGCTGATTGACTCCTGGTTCTTCTGGGATGGACGTCAGCGTCTTCCTCAGAGTCGTTGTTGGGCTTTAAATCGATGCGTTCGATTTCATATGCCTCAGCGTCCTTTTCGGACGGCGGGGGATTTTTCGAGTTCCTTTTCTCGACAGGGGATGTATCGTTAGGGTTTTGTTCGGATGGACGTTCCTGCGAAGTTCCAGGCCTATCGAGTGGAGTCGCGAAGTCGAGCCTTCTTCCGCGGAACTTTGTAGCTCCATGCGGGAGGACTGCGCGGGTCCTTGCCATTAGGGTTTGAACATGTTTGGTCAAGGTTCCCACGAGTTTTTTCTGCTCCTTTGACCTATTTTCGTAGGCAGAAAGCAATTTCTTGAACTCGTCAACCGTCGAGGCGTTAGTAGGTGCGTTGGCCGCGGATACATCCGCTGCTGGAGTGTTTTGAGCGTCCTTGCCTGCTCCATTGAGAGGAGACAGCAAGTCGGTCGCGTTGTCAATTGTCATGTCAGGTTGAGCGTTTGCTGGCTAAGAGTTAAATTGATCCGTACCCCCCCCCCTCCCCCCCCCTTCTTCTAGCGGCAAACTGTGGGAACCGAAATTTGCACCGTCAAATTATCGTATAAATAAGGAAAGTAGGAAAACTTTAATTTCCTTGAGGTCCCAGATATATGCTAAACCACACGCCAAGCAATCAGAACAAGAAATAAAACGAGAAAAATAAGAAATCGTAAAAAGAGAGCAAATAAAATCTTATTCCCGAATTTGCGTTTGAGCGTAACAACAAGGTAAGGTGCATGGGCTACGAGAGCTGTCGTGACTGAGCGTTTGAGCGTTTGAGCGTTTGTTTGGAAACAAGGAAAAGGTTAAGCCGTGGTTTGCGGAAGGTTGCATTGAAGGTAGTCGAGACTACATAGTTTTACTCGTATTATTGTTTCAGAAGATTGTGGTTGCTATGGAAGGACCGCGTAGTATGCACGTTTGGTCATTATAACGACCGAACTTTACTCATATCTCGGTTGTATAGCGACGAAGCTTTGTTCGGAGCTCGGTTGCTATAGCGACCGAGCTCGGTTTGGAGCTTGGTCGTTCTAGCGATCGAGCCTTGCTCGAGGTTCCGTCACTATAGCGACCGAGCTTTGTTTCACGGATCGCTGTAGCAACGGAGCCTTTGTTTGCGACTCGGTCGCAATGGCGACCGAATTCGTGCCGTGGACTGAAACCCATTGTCCGAGCATCCGTGATTGTTAGAAGGAGAGGTAGAGGGAGAGGGAGAGGTAGAGGGAGAGGGAGAAGGAGAGGGAGAGGGAGAGGGAGAGGGATAGGGAGAGGGAGAGGGAGAGGGAGAGGGAGAGGGAGAGGGAGAGGGAGAGGGAGAGGGAGAGGGAGAGGGAGAGGGAGAGGGAGAGGGAGAGGGAGAGGGAGAGGGAGAGAGAGAGAGAGAGAGAGAGAGAGAGAGAGAGAGAGAGAGAGAGAGAGAGAGAGAGAAATAAGAACATGTAGAAGAGAAGGAGAGATGATGGCGATGAGGAGTGTAAAGGTGGGACCGAGCGATAACACATGGGTGATCAAGAGAGAGGAGAGATTATGGCAAAGAAGCCATCTCATGTTCACCTAGTCTCTTCTGTTTCCCGAAAGTGGTTGTGTGTGGATTCAGAATCGTCACTTGTCATTTACTGAAAAAAATTTTACGAGATTGGTTTCACATAAAGGTTTTTCGAACAAGGACGGTTATTGGCGATCATGATGCCAATTGACACAAGGCCACCTTTTCTGCAATTGTCAAGAGAACTTTGACTTCACAAATCCCTTTCTCGGTTATTTATTATTTTTTTGTCATTAAGTCTTCAAGGCAAAGAGTTCTAAACAATGAGAACCAACAAAACAACATACAAAAGGGATACACCAGTAGGGATCCAAAATAAACTAACACATTTATTTTGTGTATGGATGACTAAAGATCTTCATATAAGAGCATCATATCTGCTTCTAGAATAGATGAATCTCAAAGGAGATAATCTCCATATTAATCCAAAAGCACCACGCTTCAGAGTGAGTTGAAAGCGATTGTCATTCTCTTGTTATTACTCCAATAGGAGCCATCGAGATAAGACAATTCTCTATTTTGCTCTATTAACAGAGTCAAAGAGATTACCGTTTCATAGAACCTCATGCTACCTTTCGAAGTAACCATAGTTTGCAGCAAGAACTCTATCACCATCGAATGAAGAACCATCAACGATTGAAGCCGGTAAGACCTGTCGCCACCATCCGCAGTAGATCTGTCAATTATCTTTTCTAAACAGTTCAATCGAACTGAAAGTTTTTCTTCCCAAACCAATTGGAAGAAGCATATAAAAGAAAAATAACAAATTTTGCCAGATTCATAATAAATTGGCAATAAACTAACGACTGGAAACAAAACAGATCAAAAAAAAGAAAGAAAATAAATTAAACAAGCCGATGTCGGAGCTGGATCTATGAAAAATCTCTCTTTATCTCTTGACGGCTAGGATTTTCACAACTCCAAAGATAAAAATCTATGAAAAATAACTCTTTGCTCGGTTATTTTTTTTTTGTTTTCATGATTCTATACACCTAAACAATTGTTTTTCTCATTTAAAGATAAAAAATGGGTTTCCGTAATGGTATCTCACGATTTTATTATGTGGTTTGCTCTCCTCTTCGATAATGGAGATGTTTATATTTATTCGCAGCGAATGTGATGTTAATCATTTCTCTCAATTCGTTGCTACAATCTTCGACATGGTTCTTATGGTCATGGTCGATGACAACACAAGTCATATATTTGTGTTGAAGCCAGATTTAAGTGGTCAGAACTTATCCTACTCGTTTTGCTCTGGAAACAATCGCCCTAGAAGCCACCATGGAAAAAATGTACCAAAGATGGAGATTTAGAAGATGGACATTCTCATAATCATAATTGGAAATTTAAACCACAAAAGGTATTCAACGTTCTTGAAAATTATAATTCAAGATATTTATTCGTAGTTTTTCACTGGAAATTCAATTTATTTAGTGTATGGTGATGTTCTTAGAAACGTTGAAAATTGGCATGTTGTCTTATTATTTCTTTTAAAAAAATTAATAAAGTGGATTTTCTCTAGCATGATACCTATAGATCTTAATTGGAATCTTATTAATGTTATACAACCAAAAAAATCTTCAAAAAAAATTGGAATTTCATACAAAAATGATAGCCAAATATAAATGGTGTTACATGGGTAAAATGAGATGGTTCAGAAGAAAACTTCTTTAGTCCTTACTCTTTTTTCTTTTTTTTGAACACCTAGTCCTTACTCTTTTGTGTTGAAATGTTTTCTGGTTTTAGTTTTGCATTTAATTGTAATTCTATTATTTTAAATGGTCTTTTTTTGTCATCTGTTGGATTAATATTGAAATCACCATGTCTTACACAAAGCCGGCAAAGGAACAAAACCTTTCCGGAGTCAAAAGCCGACTGAGATAAAACAACATCTCCCGGAACCAAGAGTACGAACAACAAAACAACAACGAAGACCATAACTTAAACTAGAACAAAGAAAGGACATATTATTTCAGGAGAGAAGAGCGTCACCTGACAAACCAACCGAGAAGCACAACCACTAATAACACTAGAAGAAAAGAACATTGAGATATACAGGACGACACGAGCACCAACACATAATCAGAATCGAGAGGTTAGAATCCTTAACTGTAGCTGAACACACACTTCAATCCCAACTATGACTCGCCATTGGACTTTGATTGTGCTCTCCACGCGCCTCATACGCACCAACCCTCTACGGCGAACCCTATCAAAGCTTCCCAAAAACATTTTAATCACACAGCCGGTAACTAGATAAAAACCACTCCAAATCCAGAGCAAATACGAACAAATCGGTGACCACCGACCAACACTGGAGCTATCAATCCTAAAAAATCTCCATCTCCCGTCGATTCTTTTCACAACTGACATTAAGCTCGTAAGAAACACTGGCCGTCGAAGAACAAACAACCATAGTAGTTGACTTCAAGGAATAGAGACCACACACCAAACCCAACCTCCCAAGCCGTCCAATCCGACCAAGTCACAGAAACAGAACGAACGGAAAAACTTACAAGGAATATAGTCTTGTTGTAATTTTACATTCTATTTAAATAAAATAGTTGTTTTAAAAAACGGTTTTTTCGAACAAACTTTAGAAATTATATTTACGGATGATTATTCGTAAAACTGTTCTTTTCGTAAAACTTTTGGGAATAACTTTTTCCAATCATTTCTTGTTCTTTTTGGAGAAGAAATATTCGGACTTTGTTATCTGTGAATGTGATCTGACTCAAGAATGCGTGGCTTATGCCGTATTAATATCTCGAAGTTTCCGTCCTCTTTCTTGTGGGTAACACATTTTTCAAAAAAAATCCTAACTATTGATTTTGCTAAGACCAGTTTCCACCCCAACAACTACCTTAAGTCAAATGACAACTTTGCACACCAGTTTACCAAAGATTTAACACGCGGTCAGTTTTAAAATTAACAAAGGAAATGGCTTTCCTGGGTATGATTTACTTTTTAATGCACATCTATGCCGGTCAAATAATTCTTTAGATATCAATAAACATTTTCTATCTCTTTTAATAATATACTAAAGCAAAAACTTAATTTTCCAGTATTTTTTCTGTGATGTAAGTTTTTTTAGAGCATAGCTTATCTGTTTAAATTCCTAGATTCTGGATGTGTTAAAAAGTTTCACATACCATTGTGTCATGGAATTCAAAAATAATACAGAACTATCATATATTACGACCGATTTATTGAGTTAAGGCAAGATATCAAGATAGTATAACAAAAGTGGTTTTATTGAGAATCCATAGAAACCTATATAATTATAATACAAAGAGCTATCTTATTCACCAACAACAAAATGACTATATTGGTAGATAATGTGATCCGTTAAAGATATAACTGTTTGGAGTCTTTTTTTTAACACAGTTGTTTGGAGTCTAAAACTGAATTATTCAGATGATACATAGTGAAATAGAAACTTAAACCTCATCATTTGGCATTAAGGGCCAACATCACAGCTGAGCTGCTGACGGAGACAACACATAAATTCAGACCAAAACCGTTGACTTTGTCATTAATTGTTTATTCTAACCCCAAGATATTTGATCCAAGGATTACCATAAATCACTATATAAAGACAAAACTGTGCACCCCAACTTTGTTATCTAACATAAAAGTCAGCAAAATAAAGGCATATTCTTCTTCTAGACATAAGCTTAATTTCTAGATATTCAAATTCAAGGATATCCATGTCTATCCACAAGCTCATCTTGACTTCATTTCTAATCTGCTTAGTGATCCAGTCTAGTCGTGGTGCTACCAAAGAAAGGCTCTTCTCTGATTTGGAGAAAGGTGCACTAGAGGTCAGCGCTAAACCCAGTCGACAAGGCGGTATGTATATATCTTTAAGAACATCCATCATTCGGTACTTCATTTCTTCATTCGTTTAGGTGTTCGAATTTACAATTTCACTTCTAGATTTCAATGTTTTCGAAAATGTTGGGCGATCAGGGTTCGAACCATTTACCGGTTGGAGATGGTCATCCCAATAACTACATAAAAATAAAAGAAACAACATTTCTTATCAAAAAAATTAGAAGAATTGAGTAATTACTAACATCAAGGTTGGTCGATATTTAATGGTCTTTAAGTTTTGGATGCCGGAATTGACAAGTTGAGCATTACATGGAAGCTAAGCTCGACAGCTAAAAAGCAGGCTAATTTTACGACCATCAAAGTAAAGCTATGCTACGCTCCGGTTAGCCAAGTTGACCGACCATGGCGCAAGACCGAAAATGAACTCTTCAAGGATAAGACCTGCCCACACAAGATCACCACCAGGGCCTATAATAAATCCTCTCAATCATTCAAATATACCCTCGAACGCGACATCCCCACCGGGACCTACTTTGTTCGTGCCTATGCAGTTGATGCCAAAGACCATGAAGTTTCCTTTGGTCAAAGCACGAACGAGGCCAAAACAACCAATCTCTTCAGCGTTCAGGCTATTAGTGGTCGCCACAGGTCCCTCGATATTGCCTCCGTCTGCTTCAGCTTCTTCTCCGTCCTGGCTCTGCTCGTCTTCTTTGTCAACGAGAAGAGGAAGGCCAAGTTAGAGCAAAGCAAATGAGTCGTTTACTTCGCGTAAGTCGTAACTGCAACGTTGAGCAAAAAAGCGCTGACTTTATATTTTCTTTTTATCAGTTTTTTTTTTGTCTTGTTCTTACTTTTGTCTTTTGTACGTTTTACTTGCATGTTTGTAAGCTATTCATAATGAGCCAGAACTTTTTTTTTGTCAACGAGCCAAAACTTACTCGCGGGGGTGATGTGTTGTGCGCTTTCTATATTTTAATACTATTTTGATTTATTCATATATATACTTTCTTCACAAAAGATTGATATTTTCGTTAGGGAAAATTCTTTAAAATACACAGTTTAATTTCTATATGTTAATAAACTATATGAACTATTTTAAATTCCCTTTTAATTCACAAACTAATTTTTATTTATCTGATTGATATACAAAATCGGATTGTTTGGCGACTTGGATATGAGTATTAATAAAATTTAGAGTGTTTGGAAACATGGATTGTAGTCTTTAAAAAATATTTTTGTTTGGAAACAAAGATAGTAGTATTAGTGAAAAAAATAATAGGCTTAAGTTATTAAGTCCACTATAAAAAAATATGTTGTCAATATATATAAAGAAAAATACAATACAAAGCCTAATTTGAAATACCAACTCGAATTATGGTTTTTATATTTCATATTAAGTTTTAAAATATAATATATGTATTTATTTATATGATTGTACTTATGAAATACTATTAATTATATGATTACTTATATGATAGTACATATAAAATACGATTAAGTATATGATGAAGGTATACAATATAAAATATTGACTAAGGATGAGTTTTCGGGTACCCATACGAGTTTGGTTCTGATCAGTTTGCGTTTCAGGTTTTTGAGGTCAAAGATTTCAACCCTATTAGGATGTTTCTAAATTTTTGTTTGAGGTTGATTTGGATTTTTGCGGGTTTGGTTCGGGTTTGGATAACTCATTTAAATTATTTTTAAAGTTTTAAATCACTATATATTTTAATTTCTCAAAATATTTAAATAAAATAATATATTATCTATAAATTTAAATAACATATGTCAGAATACCTAAGCTTAACATATCAATTGGCTTGATTTAAAATTTTGGATATGGAATCAATAATTATTTTAAGTATTTTTGGTGATTTGAGTATACTTTAACTATTTCAGGTATTTATTTTTGACTATCTATATGTATTTTTTCAAATATTTTAAACCAATTTAAAAGAATCATTCTTGATGTTTTATTAACGTCAAATCTAAAAATAATTAATATAAATATATTTTTAGATAACTTCAGGTACCCGAATACCTCGGTTCGGATCGGATTTGGTTTTCTAAATAACAAAATTTTGAATAATTTGAATATTTTATCAATTTATGTTCAGGTTTGGTACTATATTTTCGGATTGGTATCAGTTTTGTTCCTCGGATTCATTTTGCCAAACTCTAATAGTTACGTGAAAAATAAATATCATCATATTTTTGAAAATATACATCTGCGCAGGTGCGCAGATCAAAATTTATAATCATTTATTTTAACAACAAGCCAAATAAATATATTGATTGGAGAGGGAATAAAACAAAGCGAGAGAAATACATAGTTTACTAGAGACTTATTATAATGAATTTTTACTAAGATAAATACATTCAATACTTACAAACAAATAATATATTTCATAAAAGTGAAAAACAATACCCACACTTCGAGAGAATATATTTCATAAAAGTGAAAAACAATAGGGTCATTTTGCTTAATATTCATAACATCTCAATTTATAAAGAATATAGCCATGCATGAAAAGCTGTGTCAATTTTGATACAAAAATGGACAACGTTCTCCTTCCCAGCGTGTAAGATTGAATTAATACAGCGATCGATATCATACCATACTATCTTTATCAAATATATAGTACAGAACAATTAATTTATAGCAACAACTATTATGAAGAGGATGAAAAATTTGTGGAAAACAAATAAAGGAATATGTACACAGCGACAGCGGTAGAAAGTTGAAAGAGAGAGAAAAAGAAGGAGGGAGGGAGTGAAGGAGAAAAGAGGGATATATAAGAGAACATGTAAAAGAGAAGGAGTAAGTGGCTGTGACGGTAGAAGGGAGGGATGGAGGGCAGGAGGTAGAGAGAGGGAGGGAGGGAGGGAGGGAGGGAGGGAGGGAGGGAGGGAGGGAGGGGGAGAGAGAGAGAGATAGAGAGAGAGAGAGAGAGAGAGAGAGAGAGAGAGAGAGAGAGAGAGAGAGAGAGAGAGAGAGAGAGAGAGAGAGAGAGAGAGAGAGAGAGAGAGAGAGAGAGAGAGAGAGAGAGAGAGATAAATAAGAACATGTAGAAGAGAAGGAGTAAGTAGCAAGGGCAGGCGGGGGTAGAGAGAGAAGGAGGGAGGGAGGGAGGAAGGGAGGAAGAGAGAGAGAGGGAAGGAGGAGGGAGGGAGAGATAGATAAAAAGGAAGGGAAGATAAAAATTATACTATTCTATGTTTCTAATTAAAATGAAACACAACAATATTGTGCGTTGTTTTCGAAATAAAATCTAACTATACTATATATGTGTGTAAGATAGTATAGATTTGACATCGTGATTATGAAATATTATATAAGATTTATAAAATAATTGTTTTTTTTCAAAGTTTCGAAACATATTATGTGTAGAAAAAAAGTTATGTTTTTATTATAAAATTATCTAACTATACTATATATTATATTATCTAGTTATCTAACTATACTATATATTTAGTTATCTAACTATACTATATATTCTATAATCATTTTCACAGAAATTGAAAGCAATTAAAACTTGATGGGGAAATCATATTTGTAAAAAAGAAAAAAAAAAGAAAAAAAAAAGCATTCAAGGGTAGTATGGCAAATATTACACAAATATCATAGCCTTTCATTTGCTGTGGATATATTCTTCATTTAATTCCTACAATGTATATGTGCTCAAATTTCCCAAAACAATACCCACACTTCGAGAGAATATATTTCATAAAAGTGAAAAACAATACCCGCGCTTTCGAAACCTGGGTCAAAATCTAGCTGTTTATTAAATACAAAACTTTTAAAATTTGCAGATTTTACACCCTATTTTAGAAGGTGTTAACTCTATTTAACGGAACTGTTGATGACGTTAGAGTTTAATTAAACACGTGTTTAAAGCAGTAAAAAAATTATTCAAAAATACACGAACTATTTTCATTGGCTAATCAAATATACAAACTATTTTGGATCTCCGTTATAATACACAAGCGAATTTTTATTTTCCATTAAAGATACAAACTTTTACAATTTGCATCTTTTACACATCAATTTAGATGACGTCGACTATGTTTAACAGAAAATAACATTAGTTTTAATTAAGCACATGGTAAACCTTGACAAGCACACTCACCAAAGACCTCGCAAATCGATTAAATCCTAATCATGATCGATTGGATCCCAATTTGAGTTTAATTGGCATCCTATTCTGTTTCAATATTTTTTATTTTCCAAACTCTGTTTCTTTTCTTCTTCCTCTTCTTCGCTCTGATTTCCCTTTATCTCGCTTTGAAGTGGAGTGAGTAGTAAAAATATACCGCATAGCCACGAAAATGCCACTACCAAATCGTGGGTCTATAAGCCAAAATGGTGGCTATCTGATTACCAGCCACGATTCTATGTCGAGAAACTACCGTGGCTATTGCTTAGTGACTACGAAAAACTGTGGCTTTGTGTGGCTAATTAGCCACAGTATTACCACGATTATTTTGTGGTTACATTAGCCATGGTTTTACACTGTCTGAATCGTGGCTGCAACTAGCTACGAACTTTGCCACTCCGTTTTCGTGTGAAGGTTTAGCCACTATTTTCCCTTGTTAGTGTCGTGGCTATGTAGCCACTGTTTATTCATTTCGTCGTGGCTACTTAACCATGTTTTTAAGAAAAAAATTCAGGTTCAAATTCAATTTCCAATTCATTTTCCAAATCAATTTCTAATTCAATTACTAATTAAATCCTAAAGCACAACTGAAATTAATTAAACATCCAATTATAATCATAAAAAGTTGGTTTAGAAAAGCTAAACATAAGAAACTTCAATATTAAACAAGTGCATTGAGTCTTAACAACAAAAGGAAGAGGGTTTGAAGGATGAAAGATAAGAGATCAAGAGATGCTAAACATGCACATCGAAAAGCCAAAAGAGAGTTTTAAGGATTGTACATTAGATAGCAAGATGCTAAACATGCATCTAAGCCTGAGTCGGAGGCTCTTGAGCCTGAGTAGAAGCGGTTGTTTCTGAGCAGTAGCTTGGAGTCGAAGTGATTGGATGAGCTCAGTGATTGCAGCCCTTGTTGCTGAGAAGTCCTCCTTCATTGTTGCCACATCCGCCTTCAATGCACTTACATCCGCCTACACTGCACTTACATCAGCAGACACAGCTTGGAAGCTTGTCTCTAGTCAACTCACACGCAACTCCAGCTCCAGGTTGCGGGCAAGAGAAGCTGGAACTCTTGCAGATGCGCATGTTCCCTATACTGGGCACTGCCGAGTCCATAGACATACCCCCTCTTACCTTTAGCATTCTGAGAGCAAAGGCAAAGCAGATTCAGTCAAAAACAACTCCACATACAAAAAGATGAGTCTATAGAAGAACCAGACTTAGACAACGCCTAATTCCAACTCCACATACAACAAAACTCCTAATATCTACTCCACAGACAGAAAAATTCCTAATTTTGATTAAATATTTGGAAAATTGATGCTCACTTCTACTCAAGGAACAAGTTTCTGCACCATCAAGGATATCGAGAATATCAAAAACTTCATAGAAATTTATAAAGATATTTTATGAGTTTTTTACACTGCAGGTCACTTTTGAGTTTCTTATTTCAGCATAAGTCACATATTGCTACACACACACTTTTTTCTAACTAGATCTAACATTTTATCTAATAAATTACTAAAGACAGTTAACTAAAGAATATTTCTAACTAAATGATTTTTTAAATATATATTTTCCCTCTGTCATCATCTCCCTCTTTCACAACCATTACTTGCAATACATCATGAAAATTATTTTTAATACAGTCTGAAAAGCTATGCTCTTCTTCACCTTGCTTCTTGGTCTCCTCTACCGCCGTGAATTCAACATGAACAACTTTTTCCTTCACTTTGTGGTCTGCAACTCTTCTCCTCCGGACTGTGAGAGCAACTTGTGGTGGTCATGATGCTCGGAATAGAATTCCGCTGCGGTGGCTGCCGATTTAATCGAACAATGAAGCTTGAGCAACAAAGGCCAAATTTTACATTTTTGCATGTTTGGTCCTTTATTTTTAGGTTATTCCCAAGTTGGGTCCAAACAATCAAATGTGCACCTGGATCTTTTCTAATTGGGATGAAACTTCTGATTGTGATATCTAACACCTATAACAAACTTCTCATACATTTTTGGTTTCTTTTTTATACTTTTTTCTTGCCAGAAATTAAATGGCTGCATTTCCAATTAACTACTGTTAAAAATATTAATTTCTATTAATATTGAACTGAATAGAATAAAATGAAAAGGTTTTAAACTGAAACTGCGTAAAGATATAGGTTTAATTTTGTTATGGAATTTAAATGTTGTGATACATTTGTATATCTATATGTACATTAGGCCATGTACATAAAATTGACCATATACACATGTATAAATAATTCACATGTACACAATTTAACTTGTACATCTGATATATGTTTGCAAGTTTTAATATTTAAACAGTCAAATATTATTACTGTGTAAACATATTTTACTCTCCACATGTACAATAATTCATTAAAAAAAGTACATGTATTAGTATTGTGTATAACAATCTCATCATGAACACAACCAAGTGTGTACAACAATCTTATCGTGTACAAGCACCTGACTGTCTATCATCAAACATATGTACATAATGTTATCGTGATCAACAATCTCACCGTATACAAACACATGATCTGTCTATCATGGAACATATGTACATATTGTTAACGTGTATAAACCCAAGTTCTTACGTAAAAGCGAACACTGGATTTTAACACATATATTTGCATATGGACAGAAAATTAGTATCTATGTGGAAACATATATTTAGTAAATCATTTTGCCGATATCCACATGTACATCTATACACATGTACACTTTTTGTTTAAACTAAAAACATAACAAAAAGGAGGAGAGCGTTGTTGTTTCTTAAAATCCTTTCAACCAAGATATCCAGATCTTAAAATAAGGTATAAATCGAGGATGAGCCGTCATCATTGGTTCGGTAAGAAGAACAGTGATACAAAGTAACAGCTATAAGAGAAGGATTGCACAGTGTAGAGCTGGCGGTGAGGAACCCTTCTTATCAGAGCTCTGCGGAGGAGACACGGCGTCTTGGTTTTTGAGCAATAAAGAGAAGGGAGCAAGATAAACGAACGCATATAAGTCATCAAACATGGATAATCTGGGGCTTGCTGTGGTAGAGGAGACATTGAGAGTTACAAATTTTGAATCTATGGTGGAAAAAAAAGATCGATGATAAGCCTTAGGAAGCTCGTCCAAAAGAAAAATCTCAATTTAGTATTTTTAATGACAAAGAAGAAGAAAAGAAATTAATTGTTCAAAAAAAAGAAGAAAAGAAAGGAAATAGAATGGGGACCACCATAATTCTGTTTTAGTTGGAAATCTAAATAAATTAGGCTAATAGTTAAGAAAAAGTGTGTCAATAGAACAAAGTGACTCATGAAGTAATTATAAAGTGCAAAAGTAACCCTAGATGTATTTTTTTTTTCTTATTTTATCAGTTCATATGTTCTTTATAGTTTACATACATGAATCATGTATATTCATTGCTCAAAAAAACTTCCAAGTAAATTATATGCGCGTAGCACGGAGAAAAGATCTAGTGAACATAAATATTGTTAATCTCATATTTATAATTTATTAATAGTTCATACTTCTAAATAAATTATCAAAATTAAAATATAATTTATTGATATAGATAGTCAAATAAATTAATTAAAATAGTTTTCATATATCATCATTATTGCCAAGAAATTGTAACAAAACATAATAATCCCTCCATTTCATATTAATTTTCATTTTTGGAGTGCAAAATCCCTTATATATTAAAGGAGAAACATCTGCTTTAATGCACTCACACTAACCTCGCCGCATGTCGCTCTCACAATCAAATTGAAAATTAATTGAACATAATTTCTATAAGTTGTTTTTCCTATTTTCCTTATATATATCCTAAATATTCTAAACCTCTACATATAAGTTGTGACCAAGGAAAAAAATTAAAAGTGAGATATTATACTATATTTTTTGGATGTTTTTAATATACATTAAATCTAAAAATAATTTACATATTTAGGTATATAAATCTATTTATGATAAATTCGGGTATCCAAAACAATTTGGTTTGGATCGGGTTTAGTTTCGGTTTTCTAGATATCAAAATATCAAACCCCGTTCGAATTTATAATTAATTTCGGTTCAAATTTTTTACTACTTTTTTGGATTCGGTTCTTTTCATTTTTCGAGTTTGGATTTTATGTCCAGCCCTAAAACATACCATCAATTTTTACTAATTTTATTTATCAATTTAACATGTGTTTAACATATTACAAAACATATTAAACATATATCTTATTCAACTTTATGCGAAAATATATACAATTTTTAAAATAAATAACAATTTTCAAATCAAAGTCTCATCCTGCACAGGTCTTATCCTTGTTTGTTTTATTTTAAGTAATTTCACATGCTTTTAATGTATTTATTTGATGATTTTCAAATTTTACTCTTATTATCTCACCTCATTAAATAATATATTAGCTAGGGGCAATACAATAACTTTAATGATTTTCTTAATTTGTATGAAAAACTCTTAAATGATATATAAAACGAAAGGAATTGCACTCAGTATCTTTCAAAGAAATTATAATTAAGAATCTAACCAAAAAAATAAAAAAAAAAAGCCTCTAGCATTCCTACAATATATACTATATTACCCTTATTATTTATCTATTTATTTTCCTACTTTATTTTATTCCGGTAAATGTTTCTCTCCTAATTAATACTACTTCTTCTATATCATTTTATTTCACCATCGTATCATCACTATGACTACTATTATAATGCTTTTATGTATTCACCATCACTAATTCTCCAAAACCATGATCACCGGTTACTTGGTAATCACCGGCGCCATTCTGTTAATCTCCCACCCTTCCGGTAAACGCTACGACTGCTGTAAACCACATCACAACAGATTTTTTTTTTTTTTTTGTAGCCAGATCTCCAATATTCATTTTCATATTTTTCCCACCAAGTCCTTCAAAAGAACCACCATTTCTGATATCAGTCACTGCTTCTTCCATTGTAACCACCACACATGTTTGTACTGTATGTTTTAGGTTGTATTATGATATTCTGTGTGTAACTATTCTATTTCAACAATGCTTCATATTATATATCATGTGCATATTTTGATATTTGGGTTAGGGTTTATATTTTGTTTTGGGTTTAGTTTATGGAATGTTTGGGTTGATGTTGGGTTAAACATTACCTCATTCTCTGCAATCATAGACATTTCAAATTTAAACAATATCTAATATATTATTTCTGTTGTTACTATTCTATTTTTTTTATAATGCTTCATATTATGTATTATATGCATTTTTGATATTTGGGTTAGAGTTTATATTTTCTTTTATGGTTTAGTGATTAGTGTTTTAGGTTTAGTTTATGGAAAGTTTGAGTTGACATTTGTTCTTCTGTAATTTGTTTAAAAAGTTGAGCTTTTGTAAGTGGTGATTAGTTAAGTGTTGTCATGTTATATATCTAATATGATTCTACACAGTGCATTTTCATCTTGTCCTCATGCTCTAAATCATTGATGACATCAGTCCCCTTTCTTATCTCTTTGTCACCGGGATAATAGAAAACAAAAGGTTGATGCCTGGTAAAAGTTGTGAAAGTTTTGTTATGAACCTAACGATGTCAAAATTATTGCTATATTCTTTATTTCCACCGAAAACTTGGTTATATGGCAAATTCTCCTTAAAACGAAACAGAGGGGTATAATACTTATTCAAAAATAAAATAGAGTAAACCAGCACTAAATTTAGCGATGAATTTTATGACAGTTATGAATTTGCGAATTTTCCTCTTTACTATTCCTATATAATCTCTCTGCCCTTAATTTTCTTTCAAAATTAAACAACAATATCTAATAGAAAATGCAAGGAAATTATCAAAGAGACCTAAACATCAATATGAAAACATAGTCCAACAAATCTTACTACAGTTTTTTGTGGATTACGCTACAAAAGATTTGCCTAATTAGAGTCATTTCTACATATTTATATCCCTAAACATTTCTATATATGTTTAAGGTTTCTATCACCAAGCAACGCAACAAATCTTTGGGAAAAAAAATATTCACAATGTCGTCATCCAGTTTTGCTATCTTTTGTCTTTTTTCACTTGTTAGTCTTCAAGAATGTATGTGTATGCACAGATAGTTTAGGTTTTGTTCATCACTTATCATCAGTTACCATAAATTTCGTAATCATATCGTCTATAAATTTTCTGACTTTGTTTTCTTAATTACATAGGTACAAACGTGAAAGGTATTGAGATAAGCAAGTTAAATTTTCCACTGTGCTCGGAATCTACTTGTCCTTCTAAAGATAGAGAAGATTGTTTTCTGTTATTTTCTTGTAAGAAAATAGAAAAATGTCATTGCTGCAACAACGGACATAATAAATACTGCTCGTCAAACAAAGCACATTGTGAGAGACGCTGTAAACACAGAGCTTAACCCAGCATGCCCTTTAAAGATTTCAGAAATTTGAAGAGCGCTTATGTATGTATGTCTGTGTGTTTACGATTTATTGTACCCTGAATAATACTAATATAAGTGTTTCCCACGATTATATTTATAGTATTATTGCAAGCACCTAGAAGAATTATTTTTAGAACGATTTTTTAGAACATTTTTTCTCTAATACAATCCATTTCTAAAATTCTATTTATGGGAGATTACAAAATACTTTTAGGAAATTAGAAAATTACATATAGTTAGTCATCATAATAATATTAGTTTTCACATGCGCCATACTCAAAATGTTTTCTTAATACTTTGAACCAGATCTTGATTCGCGCAACCGCACATGTGTTAGTTATCACTTTTATATACGTAAATATTAGTTTTAGAATATAAATGGTATATTTTAACGTTAATTTTTATTCATGAAATATATTTTCTAATGTTAACCCGTCTTATCAATATTTAAAATATTTAAATATAATTTCGAAAATGAAGATTTTGTAAAAAAAAATAAAACTAATTTGTTAGAATTTTTAAATGTGGGTTTGTTAACCATTCCACATTTGTAGGAGTCAATGATTATATAAGAAATGATATATTATTAAATCATATTATTAGTAATAAATAAATAAATAAATCTTGATCCACGCAACCACGCGGATGTTTGTTTTCATTTTGACATACATAAATATTTGTTTTAGAACATAAACGGTATATATTTTTAACGTTATTTTTTATACATGTATTATATAGTTTGTAATGTTAACCCGTGTTATCAACTTATTAGATTGTATTCTTGAACATAAATATTTTATACTTACAAAAATAAGATATAAGAAATATATAAATTTATCAATTTAGTACAATTTTATTGTTATATTTGGCTCATTATAATAATTTACTTTTAGTATGATTGATTTTAATTATATAATAGATAAAATACAGTATATATTTTTTATTTTGTAAACGATAAATGAATATATTAATGTATAATAATATTTCAAAATAATGTCAAAATTAGTGAAAATATTGAAATGTAATTTCGAAAAATGAAAATCTTGTAAAAATATTTTAAAACAGATTTGTTAGAATTTCTAACTGTGTGTTTGTTAACCATTCCATATTTATAAGAGTATATGATTATATTAGAAATAATATATTATTAAGCCATATTATAAATAATAAATGAATGAGTTGTTATTTCTAGTAATGGTCCATTTTTTTAAATATCACACATGAATGAGAAGTCATGGCTTCTCTTTTAATATAATAGATAATTTATTTCTAATGATGATCCATATTTTAAAAAATCACACATAAATTTAGGGTGTGACTTATGTTTTAAGATAAAAGATTTTTAAACATTACATGAGAAATATTGGGTTTCAAGTGTCATTTTTCAGTTTGTTTTTACATATTTATTGAGTTTATATTTTTATTTTAAATATGTGAATAGAAGTTGAAATCTTATTTTGGAATATAAAATATGTTTATCGTTTTAATTACTATCTAGAAAATAATGTAATACATACTCGAAAGATCTATCCGCAGATGTAGTATATCTAATCAGATCCAGCTCAACCGATTATAATGATAGCTTAACCGAGTGCTATCTTCAAAAAAGTTCCAAAAATAAACTTTTTATTAGCAAAAAATCAGATTGTGTGGTCTCCTTTGTTGCTGTCTGCAGACTGCAATGTGCTTGTTTGGGGGTGTTGTTTATTTTCCTACTACTAGTCATATGTTCTAATAATATTTAACTAGATTTTGATCCGCGATCCCAAATCGCGGGATTAATCCTAACAAAATTTTAACTTTCGATATTTATTTTGTTGTCGTGTTAGTATTTTTTATTTTTCGTATATATTATAAATTTTATTAAATTCTGACACATTCTAAAGACATACTACATAAAATATATTTAATATATCTAATATTTTGTAATGTTTTTTATTTTTGGTATATACATGTTCTCAATGCAATAAATATTATAATATTTTATGTTATATAAAAATTATTTTGATTTAAATAATGTAATTTATAAAATGAAAATGACTTAGGCTAACCCAAAAATTTTAACTCACTGATTTATAAACGATCTATACACTTGTTATTTAACATAATAAAAACAAACTTGTATATGTAAACAAAATTAGTTTCAAAAGATTTGTTTCCTTATTAAATGGGTGAATTAATTAAAAGGATCCTAAAAATAATCAATGGCATGACATTGTAAATAAATTGAAAACTAATGGCAGAATCTTAATATAAATTATGGTTTAATAGTATAGATATTAGGGAAATTTAGAAATAAGGAACAAACTAACTATAGTTTTGTCCTCTTAGAATTAAAACTGAAAAAATTGTCCCTATAGTATAAACATTATTGAAAATCAAATTTAGACCTTTCTAATTAACTTTAAATTTATAATTAACTTTAAAATTTAATTATAAAGGAAAACAAAATTAACAATTATGATTTAATCATAAAGAAAAAAAATAAAATTATAAATTTACTAAGAAGTAAAAAAAGGTGCTTAAACTTTAAAATACAATTAGGATTTAATTATAAAGAAAATAATGAAATTAACAATTAGGATTTAATTATAAATAAAAATAATAAAAATTTTATATTTTATATTTTACAATTTTTAATACAAATAAGTCGTCGTAGATGGTAGATTTTATATTCTAACACTTTTAGAATATTTTTAAACTTATTATTCCAAATATTTTTTATCCATTTTTATCATATATGCACATGTTTGACTACTTCATGTTTTATATATTTTTTAACTTTTTTGCACTGTAAATATATTGATATGAATTTTTAATTATAAGAAGGGTAGTGAAAGTCTAAAAGTGACAAAATTTGATTTTATACTAAGGGGATAATATTTTAGTTTACTTGTTCTTTTTTTCCCAAAATTCCCTAGATATTATTATATCAAAAAAAAAATCTGATGCAAAATCAAATTTTCCAAGGATTTCAAAAATATCTAAGAAAAAAATGCGTATTTAATATTACATTTTATTGATATTTTCATGAGCACTAGAGCCATTAGTATCATCATGTTTT
The DNA here is from genome assembly GCA_026261945.1 of Hirschfeldia incana. NCBI lineage: Eukaryota > Viridiplantae > Streptophyta > Magnoliopsida > Brassicales > Brassicaceae > Hirschfeldia > Hirschfeldia incana. The sequence continues at coordinate 1,290,051 of JABCMI010000039.1, forward strand.
TATTTTTCATGTGTTTGTTTCACAACAAATTTATTCATAGACCCCTTTTGTGACATAGATTGTGTGTGTGTTTGCTGTAGTTTGGCATAAACAAATGGGGGCATATTTGACTTAACACTACTAAAATTCAATATATAAGTTGAGATCTAGGAAAGACACAACATGTATTTGTATGGAGATTAACGAAGGCAATGCCAAATGTAATCTTGTAGATGTCTTGAACTTAAATCTTTGAGTTTAGGGACATCGAAAACAAATTCTTTATATATTAATAGAGAAACATTACAGCATTGTTTTGTATCCACATGTTACCATGATAATGAAATTCATAATTTTTAGAAAAAAAATGATTGGTTTATCTTAATTTATATTACATTTTTATTTAACTAACTATCAAATTGATAAATAGTGTACAAAAAATATTCTCGCACTTTTCTTAAATAAAAGTAACGAAATTACATAATATGAATAATGTTTGTATGCTAATTAATGATTATGAATAATAAATATCTGATAACAATTTTTGTATCCTAGCTATTTTTATTTTATTTTAATCATTAAAAGATATTAAAAATTTTCATTAACCATATAATAAAAACTAGATTTTTACTTATATATTATATTTTGAATTTTTTAAAACAACTATAAATTATTAGAAATTTTAAAACCTAACTTTGAAAATTTTAAAACCTAACTTTGAAAATTTTATGATATATATATATATATATATATATATATATATATTCAGCTAACAACTTAAAGCAAGAAAATAGCCTGCATCAATTTAGTCGTCTAGTTGAAATATTTCAAACTATATAGAAGACTAAGGTCAAAGTAATACTATCTTGGAAACAATACTAAGCTGCTGATTTTAAAACTATTAAAATGGTTCTCATTGTTGTTAAAATATAGTATTAAATATTGTAGAACATGTTTTTGTAATAAAAATTCACTTCATGACCACATTAAAGTTTTTATATATATATATAAAAAGGTGATAAAAATTGTAAGCACAAAACGATCAGACTCATCATAAATTCAAAATAGATTTCGGTTCACAATTACAATTACAAATGATTATCTCAACATATAGATGATTATATAAGCAAAACATAATTATATGCATATTAAAAAGTTTAAACACACACACACACACACACTTATATATATATATATATATATATATATATATATATATATATATATATATATATATTTTTATTATTATATAGTCTCACCCTACACAAAGCACAGTAATCCTAGAGTTAAAGTAAACTTGGAGGTCTAATTCTAACATTTATAAGAAAGACTTCAGAGATGTTAAAGTAATGTCTTCGGCTTTGCTTGTCTATATCTTCCTGAGCCCAGTAAGTTGAAGTCCATCAATGATCCAATATGCAACCTTATCAGATACCTCGTCTCCAGTGAATCTAACATTCTTCTGGGACGGTGTAACAAACAGAGGTACCATTGATGGAGAAAGGTTCTTCGCCTCGGTTCTAGTGGACAGTGCGTCGTTGGGCTTCACTTCACCGGAGTGGTATACCGGAGGTTTGAACTCTACAGTATGCGGTGGGGATCCACATCCCAGCATCGACGGAGACGTTCTCAGCTAGTCCCGCGGTAGAGTTTCACACCTTCAAAACCTTATTTACTGTTCCAGTCATGATGCAGCCTCCAAGGTCCATCTTTCACTACAGATTACTCCCGATTTCAGGCTAAGTACCGGAATCTGACGGTGACAGACTCACCTCAGATCTGCGTCGAGAGAGGATCAGTTATTGGGATGGGCCTGAATTCTAATCCTTGGTGTTCATTTCTATGGGCTTAAATTGTAATTTGGTTTTAGTTTTGTCTCTCTTGGATGCTTAGGGTTGTCGTCTCGTTTGGTCAATTTATGTGGTCTTAAGAGACGGTTCTTTCTTGGTCTTGGGAAGAGCTCGTTCTCATTGCTGTGAAATTACATTGAAGTTTCGATTAGGTAGCGTTGGAACCAATCAGTGTTCATGGGTCATTGTAGATGTCTTCGTATATATGCAAGTCTGGTTAAATCTCGTGTGAGGTTGATATCATGTATCCCACAACTTCACAACTTGGTTAATGATAAGTTGATTCTGAGCAAAAAAACAAACCAACATGTATCTTTGTTTATTTGCGAGGATCAGTCATTGCAACTTGTACGCTTTATATTAACATCAATGCCAAACAAATGATTGCGCTATAAAGGAGGGCACAATGTGTGCATGCACGCATAACGTATGGAAATCTTTTCACTAATGAATTTCGTACAATTTGTATTCTTGTCTCTCTTGATTCATGATAACACTAATAAAGCTTGTGTTACAGATTCTTAAGCTGGAACAAATGTAGCATTAGAGAAAAATAAAATTAGCGCTAGAGCAAAGGTGCTTAATACCACTTTCTCTTTACGACATAATGTAAAAAAAGATAAATCAATCAGTAATAAGTAAACAAGGATTACACACACATAACAGACAGTAGTCTTGAGGATAAGACATGCAACTCCCCTCACAACCCTGTCTTGAACGGAATGCCAGTAGAAGGCAACCATGAGGCACCAGCGATGAGGCTTCCCACAGTAAACCGGGAAGCAACAGCAGCATTGGTTATGGCGTGGAAGCCTTTCCACCGAACGCGCCACCTTGTAGAAGAACCTGGTCCAAAGTTTTTATACTCTCCATAGAAAACTGTATTGAGAGCAAAGTTGGATCCTCTTAACCAAGGAGACCATCCCAAGGGACTGATCGAGTTATCTATATAGGTCTTCATGATTGTAACACGCGAATACGCTTGCCACGGTCGGCCTAAATAGGTTTTGTAAGCTCTAATCACAGGCCTCAAATCAGAAGCCGCGATTATCCTTGAGCTATGGATGGTTATACCAGTGTTCTGAAAAGGGTCACCACGACCCTGAGCAGTTATAACGTTGGCTTGGCCATGGAGAGGTCTTCGGACAAGAATCATGCAGTTCTGGAACACGACAGCTGCATTTCCGAAGATGAAGTCTATGGTGCCTGAGATGTAACATTCTCTAAAGAATTGACGTTGCGAGTGAATAAAGAGAGTGTCTTGGAATCCATGGATACCGACACGGTAGAAAACAGAGAGGTCAGAGGATGACCGAACAGAGACAGCTTGGCCGCGTAATGGCCCTGCTGTGTTGATGAATGTCATGTCTTTTGCTACAAACCTGTGGCCTCCAAAACCTTCAGTTGACAATAAATATCTTTGTATCATAAGACATATTAAATTAAATCGAACTTAGCCAAGATATTAAGAAAATTAATTTACCTGCTGTTGCTGAGTTATAGGTGGTATACCCGCCCTTGACGCTCCTACCACTGGTGATGATTGTTTTTCGTTCCCCGTCGCCAACGAGCATGATGTTGTGGTTATCGTTGCCGACTTCAATGTTCTCTCTGTAAACACCTTTCTTCACATATATTACAAATCTTGACTTGATTCTCCGTCTTCCTGAGAAGTTTATTGCAGCTTGAATTGACCGGAAATGGCCGGACCTGTCGTGTGCCACCACTAGGTGGGGTCTGGATTTCGCTAAAGTTGCAGAGACGAGTAATCGTCTTTCGTGTCTTGAGACCCAGCTTGGGAAATATTCTTTGTGGTTAGCTTGATAAGCCAAACAAGTTGAAAGATGGCCGTGTTAGATAAACTCATGCACTCGTGCTATATTATAACCGTATATATATATCCCATAGAGTGTTAGTTAATGCACATGAAAGATTTGATTACGTGTGTGAAACGTAAGACTTTTATTTTTCAGTATTACCATTTGTTGCAACATAATATTATTATTAGGAGAGAGAAAATAAAAAATAAGCCGTAACAGAAAAAATGTTCACAACTTCGCATATTCGAATGAGTAATTAATCACTAAAAGTAATTATAATACAAATAAAATGGAACGTACCAGTCGTATGATTATGTTGCTTCATAAGAACTCCATTGACGGCCAAGCAGTTTCCAATCAAATCCGACAAGTTTTTGTTGGAGATGGCCGGCATGACGAAATCTGAGACTTTCAGATCCTCTGTCCCAGACCGGCATGTCTCGATGTTGGTTTGAGCCGTGCTTAGCCACGTCTGTGCGTCGAAATCTGAACACTTCACATCATTAGAAGCCCCCGGGTTAAGTCCATTGAACGTCTGGTTCAACTGAGTGACGGTATTTTCAAATAGCTTTACACAGTCTGACCAAACGGCTTTCCGTTGGTTGTTGGTGCAGCGCGGACCGAATTTGACTGTCTGAGCGTGTGTAATGACGGCTTGGTCAAGTGCTACATGGACCAGCTTTCGTAGAAACTCGGACCGGAACCTTGGTGGTCGGTTAATGTTGTTGTGTGGGCTCCTTTGGAAGTAGTAGTTACATGTCTCAGCGTGTGGAGTCTTATTGCACCACCATCTCATGTCGGAGATAGAGCTGTTGTTGATCGGAGACGATGCTGCCGCTGGACAGGGGGACGGAGTTGAGGTGGTTGGAGGACTGGTGGTGGGGGCTGGGAATGGTGCCGTTTCTGGTGCTGGGGAAATATTAGGGTCCCATGGAGAAGGAGCATTTGCTCCAATGGTGAAGCCACCGTAGTTTACGGCGGAGGAGAATGGTGGTAGAAGAAGAAATGATGCCAAGAGGCTTATGTGGAAGATGCCTCTGACCATTTTTTTGAAGTTCTTGTATATGAGTTTGTATGGGGAATTGTGAAATTCATGGTGTGATGTTTTAACTAATTAAAGGCTTATTATTTTGTATATTAAACTGATTAATATTTAGTTGAACAAAAAAAATTAATATTTGTTTGTAGAATTACATTTTATGAGTTTGTGTGTATGTACTTTGCAACTGATTTTTATTGGGGTGAACATGATGATGTGTGTTGTCTTTGCTTGGCATTGTATACATAATGATATCATGAATCATTTTCTTATTTAGCAACCTATGATTATAAAATGTTATACTATCAATCCTCTATACAGATGTCTGTGATTGATTCCATGTATATATTTTAAAATATTTAGGAAAAATGTCAAAAGAATAAAGAGGAGGAAAAGTAACTTCAAAGGAAGAAGAAGAAGATGTGTGTTTCCAGTAATAAAGTAACCTTCCATGTGCTTTTAGCTCAGTTTCTGCTCTTGTAGTTTCAAGCACACGCAACCTCTTTCAATGATCTTTGTTTACTTTTATGTTACTACTAGGGTAAACCCGCCCTACGGACGGGCGAATAAATAAACTGCTAATACAAATATATTTTAAAATTTTTATTTATTTTAACCAAAAGTAGCTTTGATGTTTATAATTTTCTTACAACATCTATTTATTTTACTATACATTTTAACATATATTTACTTTCTTTTGATTTATTCTGATTAATTTTTTATTTTTTGATAACTAAAATTATTTCTTAACCAAAATTAGCTTTGATGTTTATAATTTTCTTACAACATCCATTTATTTTACTATACATTTTAAAATATAACTATTTTTTTTATTTATGCTGATTATTTTTTTTTATTTTTTATAACTAAAATTATTTCTTGAAATTTTTCAAGTTGCATATATTTTCTTAAAATCACAGTTGATTGGGTTAAGTACGGTGAAGTTATTTTTGGTCTCAGTTATACATTTGTATAATGAATTAATTTTTTTATACATTGTTTCTTAAAACTAACGATATACACAAAATAAAAAATAAGTAACTTATTCATTATAACTAAAAAATATTTTAGGATTATATCTATTTATATACACACGTTTGTTGGAATGTTATAGTGATTATTATCATTATATATCAATCTTACCAAAAAAAATTATCATTATATATCAACATATTTGATTAGAAATTTAAAATAAATGTAACTGATTTTTTGTCACAAAATAAATATTTACTGACTAACTTATAAAATATAAAATAGTTTTGCAGAAAGAGTTACAGGAGATTTACCATTTCTTTTTATAGATTTGTTTGAAGATGAAGAACTCATTCCAGCTCTACACTGATCCTTTCAAAAAATAAAAAACTTATGCTAAGAGCAATGATCCAGTATATAGCTACACTTATGCAAGAAATAAATGGCTTTGAGAGTTATTTTTTATAAAAAAATCGCCATTACAGAGCAACAAAATCATTAGTTGATTTTAAGGTTGACCGAATCATCTAAATAAGGCAATGCGTATTAATGTCTCATTAACTCAAGGCTGACTCGTTTTGTCTTGGTCTAGTCTCTGTATCTTAGACACCAAGAGTGTATATAGTATATCGGGAGTGTACCCATTTTCTACGCAATTGATACATGGATCGATCCGCTAGGATATCATATTTTGCGGCCATTTTGCATTTATCTTTATAGACCTTAATTGCTGTAATTCAAAAAATTGTATGGACAGATATTATTTTCTTTGATCTCTCCCTCCAACATTATTCAATTAATCTATGATAAGAAAAATTAACCGGAATATGAATACTGAGAGATACTTATGGATTTATACAAATGCAATATCCAAATTAATTTCAGAATTTTAAATAATTTAATTTTTATTGATAAGAAATTCTGAAACAAATTATTATGAAAGTAATAAAAGCATGTCGGAATGATAAATCCTGAAACAATTATCCTGAAACAATTAATTTCAGAGTTTCGACACTCATGTAGTCTAAGCGAGTCTTACCCTGCAACATGAACATGATAAAAAAATTTTAACCCACTCCAACATACAGAGATGATGGTAGGAATGTCCACAACCTAAACTATTAACCTCTCCACCAGTGCCAAACTCCTCGCAGCAAATTGAGCATACATCATATTTTTCGTTAACAGTGGGTTCTCTTCGTGTTTCGCAAAGCTCGTTTGAATAGACTTCCAGATCAATTCTACGGAAAGCGTCTTGGTTGTGATCAATTATCTTAACAACAATATCAAAATCTGTTTCCGTAGGATCATCAAGTGTCGGAAGAGTGTTGGACACATATTCAGAAGTCTCCTCAATAATCTCTAACACGGAATCAAAATCAATTTCGTGATACCCAAGCAAATATTCCATATTGCTTACCGTTTCACACGCTAAATGGACATTACTTACCGTCTTTAGAGCGACGAATATCACAATCTCCGTCTGATATGTACTTGATCTCTTAATCTTCATGACAACCATCCTCTTCGGAGGTGTTAAGGTTGGTCGAGTTTCATGCCCTAAATCCCAAAATGGCTTGATCATGTTTTAATTTTGGAATAGATATTTTACAATATGTTTGAATTATGTAACAGTAACAGGACGAAGGGGTTTATATACGCAATAAGACCAAAATCCCTTTTAATTATACCATAAGTTAAACTTTGTTGAGCATATTGAATAATATTAAGTTACAATTCTTTAATCAGAATCTGTCATTGTCATTGACCATATGTAGTTGATAATAAGTGCAGAAGATATGTTACATTACATAATATCACATTTAAATGTATTAACCTGAACACCTTGCCATGACTAATAATGCCAACGTTTACTAACAAACCGTAACTCTATTATATTGTTTACTAGTGGTATTCCGGCGTTACGCGCCGCGGTTCATATGTTGTTTTTTTTGTTAAATAAATTTACAACTCATTTTATGGTCTTAATATACCAAGTATGTTTTAAAATATGAAAATGAAAACATGTTGAAAGAGAATGATATATTTTTCTGATCCTTTGATAGTGGTTAACAATTATAGTGTACTACTTTGTTTTGAAGTTACTTAGTTCAAAGTGGAATAGCATAAATGGTTGCGACTAATATATTTTATAAAATAAAATAAAAATCTGAAAGCATAACAAAGATTTTTTTTTAGTCGGAGTTTAAACATAAAAGTAAAGTTGATGTTTTATTTAGATAACATATTTGTACTGTTAAGTATCAATTGGACACTATAAAAAAGGAACGGCACTGAAATTTTCTTTTTAGAGAGTAATTGAATTTAAATGTGTGTAATGAAGTTTTGCTCATATATTCTTTGCGTTTGATGTTTGTTGTGAAACTAACTCTGTCAGCTGAACATATTAGTAAATGAGGAAAATCATTTATACCCTTTGTTTTAAAGTAATAACGAAATCGAAAAATATATTGTAAATAAAACTAAAAATTTGACATAATAAACCCCCTTATAAATTTTAATTGATGCCAAATTTTTTTTATAACATTTTATTCTGGAACAGAAAAGTATTCTTTTTAATTTTTTGGTATTGGGTTTATTATTATTATTATTATTATTATTATTATTATTATTATTATTATTATTATTATTATTATTATTATTATTATTATTATTATTATATATACAATTTTATTGTATCAAATAAATTTTAATAAAAAAATATTTTGAGATGTTTTAATTTGTCAGCTTTTGGTTAGGTTTATATGAGGATAGTTATAATTTTATAATTTATTTTTTTTTAATTAAAGTTGTATTAGTTAGATTTTATTTTGTGTGATGGGGCTTTACAAAATTAGAAGCCTAAAGATGATATGCCATTTACTGGAAGAGACAAAATGGTATGCGCACCATTTGTTTGTCTCTGAATTGTAAATAATAACTTAAAACACTTAATGATTTTGTTTTATGTATTAAATTTGTTATAATATTTGATAAATCTAGTTCAACTATTTGAGAAATTATATCATGAGTTTTTTTTAAAAATTTTGATGATTTATAACATTGGCTTAGCAAATGTTAGAGATATATTTTATTTGAATACCTTAATTTGTTCGTTATTAACTTTTACTAAATAATCTATTTATTATAAATACTTTAAAAGTAAGTAAGAGACTTTAATATGAATGCATTGCATTCTATGTTTAGGTATTACATTAAAAAACGTTGGATACATTAGATGCATCATGCATTAACATATGTAAATGTATTGATAATTGGTTGTTTAGAAGATTACAACCTTTCAATATCTGTTACATTTGAAACATACATTTATTATCACTTTAAGCTCTTAAGTAAACACTTATAGGAAACAGAGTTGTAAATTTGAAATCTTCTCGACATTCATCGAGGATGCTTAACCTAAAGTTGATCTTTACATAAACTTAGTTGGTATTAGCTAAACTTGTGGTGAATGCTTTAACCTAAAATATGGAAAGTAATTTAAAGGTACCATTGTTGAGGGGTGGAGACTACTAAATCAATTAAAATGAATTAAAAATATTTTTGTAATAAGTTTTATTGGAAGTAATCAAAAGCCATAAACATATCGTTAATAATGATATATGATAAATTGTTTTGGTGGTCCAAACCACAAACGTTTCAATTTTTTTCTTTAAGATAATGTATTCTGTTAGACAAAACAGTATAAAGATATGAGTAGGACAAAAACAGTATAAAGATATGAGTACGTTTCAGTACAAAAGGTATTCTCATGCCATCCCACTAGAAAATCAGCTGAGTTCATATTTCTCGGTCAATTTTCCTTTGGTATTCCTACGTCCTTTGACGCTATCTTATAGTTAGCACAATCACTACCCCAGTGTTCTTCAGCCAACATCTGCAAGAAGATTCCAATTAAACACACACACACACATATATATATATATATATATATATATATATATATATATATATATATATATATATATATATATATATATATATATATATATATATATATATATATATATATTTCGTTAGCTATCTCTTAGACAAGAGAGGACCGGATACATTGAAGCAAAAAACCATGCTATAAAGAGTTTTGTATCATCAGACCTGATTAATAAAAGGCTCCATTCGTTGCAGAAGCTGATATCCCTGAAGAAAAAGAGCCAGCTTCAGAGAAAGTGAATCTAGTGGTTCTTGCCAGGAAACATGAAAAGAGCATTGTATGATATGGGATCCTTGCGAAGCCAAACTCAATGGTTCAAGTTAACATAAGTTTTTGTGTTGAGTGTTTCTTATAATTGCTTTGTAAGAAAATTGTTCAGTATTTGAAGAAACAGACTGTCCTGTTGACTGCTAACCAAAAATCAAAGCTTCTGTATTAGAGAGTTTGCTAATCTGACCAGGAAGAAATAATCCAAAATTATGTACAGTTGTAAAAAGAAAATAGTTTGGGAATTATTGTAGAATTAGAAGACAAAGTCATCACCTTGCTTGAAAAAATTGTTCGAGTTATTGTTGTGTTTGCTTTGTAAATCTGAGACTGAAAAACTTGTTCTATTCAAATGGAAGTACTACAAGTTATAAAAGACCTAAACAACTTGAAACAAACGTGAAAGCATAAGACTCGGAAACTGACTCCAACTAACTCCACTAGTCTAGGACGTGACAAACAAGTCACTTAATTTAAAACAAATACTAGATAAAACCAAACTGACTCCTTCATTCTCGGACAAGGCTTTGCTCTAACAAACCCTCCTTAAGCTAAGCTTCATGTAATGAACTTAGCTTACTTCCTGCAGAGCAAACGCCGAGTCTGTCTCTCATCCCTTCAAACGCTTCTCTCTTCAGTGGCTTCGTAAGAATGTCTGCTGCTTGTTCATGAGTTCCACAATGCTTCAGCTCAATGACTCCATTGTTGACTAGCTCCCTTAAGAAGTGAAAGCGCACATCGATGTGTTTGCACTTACCATGGAACACAGGGTTCCTTGAGAGCTTTATTGCCGAAGTGTTGTCACACAGAATTGTTGTACTTGCTTCCACTTCATGACCCAACTCCTTAAGAATGCGTCTGAACCAGACCGCTTGACAGGCACAGGCTGAGGCTGCTACATACTCTGCTTCAGTGGTTGAGAGTGTCACGATTGGTTGCTTCTTAGATGACCAAGCTACTGCACCTCCTTCTACCAAGAAAGCATATCCAGAAGTGCTCTTTCGACCATCAATATCTCCAGCAAAGTCACTATCAGTGTAAACCAATATCTCTCCAGGCCCTCCTCACTTGTACCATATCCCAAAATCCATTGTCCCTTTAAGATACCTTAGTACTCTCTTTGCAGCTTGAAGGTGTAGCTCTGTTGGTTTAGCCATGAATCTACTCATCAAGCTCACAACAAACTGCAGATCAGGTCTTGTCGTGGTTATATACATGAGACTCCCAATGACTTGTTTGTAAAGAGTCTCATCTATACGTTCTCCTCCTTCATCCAGGTCCAGCTTGTTTCCAGGGACAATGGGATTGCAGACAGCGTTGCAGTCCTCCATCTCAAAACGCCTTAGTATCTCCAGAGCATACTTAGACTGAGACACGTGTATACCATCTGATAACTGCATGACCTCTATCCCCAAGAAGAACCTCATCTTACCCAAGTCTGTCATGTCGAACTCACTCTGCATCGACACCTTGAACTCCTTCATCATTGAGTAATCATTTCCTGTATAGATTAGATCATCAACGTAAACGCTTACGATCAGAATCTTACCCTCCTTGTTCTTCTTTAGAAACAGAGTTTATTCATGCTGAGACTTCTCGAAACCAGCTTTGATGAAGTACTCTTCCAGCCTACTGAACCAAGCTCTTGGAGCTTGTTTCAGTCCATACAATGCCTTATGCAGCTTGTAGACCATCTCCTCTTTCCCTTTCACTTCATACCCCTTCGGTTGTTCGATGTACACATCTTCTTGCAACACTCCATGTAGAAATGCCGACTTTACATCCAACTGATAGATGATCCAATCCTTCTGTGCAGCAATTGCTATAATGGTCCTGATTGTATCCATCCGAGACACAGGTGCGTATACCTCAGTGTAATCGATCCCTTGCTTCTGAGAATAGCCCTTTGCCACCAGACGCGCCTTGTGTTTGTCTACCTCACCACTCTCATTCAGCTTAGTCTTGTAAATCCATTTAACACCAATGCATTTCCCGTCTGCAGGCAGCTGAGTGAGCGTCCATGTTTGGTTCTTCTCGATAGAACCTATCTCTTGATCCATTGCTTTCCTCCATGTCTGAAACATCTCTGCTTCCTCATAACTTGTAGGATCATGAGAATGATTTATCTCAACCATATTGACCTCTGTTTCACAGTAGAGCTCATAATCTCTTAGGTAACCTGGCCTTCTTCTTATGCGTCCCTCTCTGGCCTCATCCCCATGCTCTGGTTGAACCACTTGAGGTTGAGCTTGTTCTGGTTGAACCTGATCTTGTTCTGGTTGAACCTGATCTTGTTCCGGCTGAACTTGACCCTCCTGGACTTCATCAACGTCGTGCTCATCTTCTTCTTCCTCATCATCATCTCTTTCAGCTTATGCTTCATCGTTCCAACTCAAAGTAGCACCCATGTGCTCACTGTGATTTTCTTCCCAGTTCCATCCCTTTCTTTCTTCAAACACTACATCTTTGCTGGTTACCATCTTCTTGGTGTTGGGATTGTAAAGCCTGTACCCCTTTGACTCTTCTGAGAAACCGAACATTACACAAGTATTACTCTTGTCATCGAGTTTGCTTCTGTACTCGTCCGGTATATGCACGTGAGCTATGCATCCCCACACTCTAAAGTGTTCCACCATTGGATTTGTCCCACTCCAAGCCTCCTGTGGTGTGGCATCTTGCACAGCAACTGTAGGGCACCGATTCAGAATGTAAAACGTCCAGTTTACTGCCTCTGTCCAGAAGATTCTTGGTACCTTCTTAGCTGAGAGCATTGATCTCACCATGTTCATCACCGTCCTGTTCTTTCTCTCAGCAATCCCATTCTGCTGTGGGGTGTATGCAGTTGTGAGTTGCCTTCTTATCCCATGCTCCTTGCAGTATCTTTCAAACTCATGAGACGTGTATTCACCTCCTCTGTCTGTTCTGAGACATTTCAGCTTCCGTCCGGTCTCTGTCTCAGTTCTCTCCTTGAAGCATTTGAACGTGTAGAATGCTTCAGACTTCTGCTTCAAGAAATAAACCCAAGCTTTCCTACTGAAATCATCGATCAAGCTCAAGATGTACCTCTTTCCACTGGTTGAGATTGGACTGATCGGCCCACAGATATCAGAGTGAACCAGCTCGAGTACTTCTTTAGCTCTCCATTGGCTCTTCTTTGGGATCGCATTTCGTGACTGTTTACCAACCATACAATCAGTGCACGTCAGATTTTGTGCATCGAACGTAGGAAGACCTCGCACCATATTCTTGCTCATCAGTGTCTTCAAACCTCGGTGACTGAGATGGCCATATCTCTCATGCCAGAGCTTCGAGACGTCCTCACTTGTCATCTGGAAACATTGTTGTTGCCTTGCTGCTTCACTCGTCTGATCAAACAGTGTGAACATCCGGTTCAGACTCATCTTACTCTCTGCAATGAGTCCCTTGTCATCATGATAAATCTTGCAACTTCCTTCTCTTATGATGATGACAATCTTCTTCTCTTGAAGTTGGCCAAGGCTTAGCAGGTTGTTTCTCAGCTCCGGAACATAATACACATCACTGATGATGTATGATGTGTCATTCAGCTTCAGCTTTACGTTCCCCTTCCCAGTTACCTCCATTCTTTTATTGTTCCCAAGCTTAACAGAGTGTTTGAACTTGAGATCAAGTGTAGTAAACACTTTCTCATCTCCGGTCATGTGGTTTGAGCACCCTGAGTCCAGGAACCACGTTCTCTTCCGTGATTCTTCTTTGTCTCCAGTGTTAGCCATCAGCGCCATTTCTTTGTTCTCCTCCACGATGATCTCAGGTTCTTCTTCACTCTCGTCTTCTTCAATAACTGCCATTAGGAGCATATCCTCTTCTTCATCATGAGCAGCGTAATTTGCTTCCCCATCCCACTTTGGACATTCATTCTGGAAATGACCCAGACGATGACACTTGTAACACTCCACATTCCTCTTGTCAAAAGTGCCTCTTTCGCGACCTCTTCCTCTTCCTCTCCAAGCCGGTCGCCTTCCTCTAGACCCCGTGTCTTCTCCATGAGTCACTTTCAGCACATGCTCTTCACCCTTCTCCACTTTCTTAAACTTCTGCTCGTGAACCGCTAATGTGCTCTGCAGTTCATCAATGGTGATTGTTTCCACATCCTTTGACTCCTCGATTGAGACCACCACGTACATGAACCTTTCAGTAAGGGTTCTGAGGATCTTCTCCACTACCTTGGTGTCATCCATTGCTTCTCCATTGCTTCTCATCTGGTTTGAGATGGACATGACCCGAGCAAAATACTCATCAATGCTCTCAGATTCCTTCATCTCCAGCACCTCAAACTCCCTTCTCAGTTTCTGTAAGAGCGACTTCTTCACTCTTGCATTACCTCCAAATTTCATTTTCATGGAATCCCAAATGACCTTGGAGTTCTTCCTATCCAGGATCTGCTCAAAGGTTGTCCTGTCAATAGCTTGGTAGAGGTAGTGCTTGACTTTGTGATCGTTGGTTCTGGCGTTGTCAAGTTGTCTCCTCTGCTCCTCAGTCAGCACTGTGGTGATTGATGGATCCTCATATCCATTCTCAATCATGCTCCAAAGCCCCTTTGCTCTGAAGAAATTCTCCATGACTTCACTCCAATGATCCCAGTGACCGTCGAAATGAGGTAACTTCATCTTCTCGTCTTCCATTCTTTCTCTCTTGCGTGAAGCTGCGGCTTCTTGTTTTCAGTTTCAGAGAATAGGCTCTGATACCAATTTGTTGTGTTTGCTTTGTAAATCTGAGACTGAAAAACTTGTTCTATTCAAATGGAAGTACTACAAGTTATAAAAGACCTAAACAACTTGAAACAAACGTGAAAGCATAAGACTCGGAAACTGACTCCAACTAACTCCACTAGTCTAGGACGTGACAAACAAGTCACTTAATTTAAAACAAATACTAGATAAAACCAAACTGACTCCTTCATTCTCGGACAAGGCTTTGCTCTAACAGTTATGTAAGTCGTGAAATGTCTCTCGACAAAAATTCCCTTTTCCGGAAAAAAAGATTCTGACTTATGAAAGTTCTAACATAACTCAGTTATGGCGATGACCAGTAATAACTACATTTGATATGAGGTTCGATCTAACTGACGATATATTCTCTTATAACTGACTGTTTTTACCTTTGTATATCCTTGAGAGATACTGCCTTTTCTTTCACTCATCCCTTCATGTGGCTTTGATTTCTGATTGTGTTAAACCTGCAAAGAAATAGAGTGTTACTTCACACTCGAGATATACGATTCTTGAGTGGTGTTAGCTATTTAACATAGAGCCGTCATATAGCCACATATTGCAAGAGAGATGTGAGGCATGCTGGGAGGAATAAAGAGAAAATGTTGCTGCTGAAGGCATGCTTAAAAAGCCATGACTTCACCCATAGAAAAATAATCAATTTTCTACGATTGCCTACGTTCTCAGGTCTACTACACAATACTGGGAACATAATGATAATATTAAAAATTCAGAAGTCATTAAAACACGATTCTAGATTGGAATTTGAGAAAATTCAAACCTGAATAAACGCTGCCGATCAGCTCTTGTTCTTTCTTTACGGACTGAAAGCACGAACCCCAAGTCGAGTCGCAGTCGACGAAACCAAATCTGCAAAATTAATATCACTAAAAATCGTGGAATTTGTCAAAGCTTATGAAGAGACCTTCCACCCCTTAGGTATGAAGAGTCTGAGGTCGAATTAGTGATTCAGTGGGATGAAGATGTTAATGGTTGGATTAAAGGAGAAAATAAATGGGAAAGAGAAGGCGTTACAGGAATCTAATCCGAGGCGGCTAGGATGCAGAAAAAAAACACGATGCCAGCTGTCACAAAACCCCCCATGCTCCATGATGACGTGGACGCAGGAGAAGCCTTCCCAAACCAAATTTATTTTATAAGATATAAATTATGCGTATTATATGGCATTAAATACATGCTGATTACTATATGTTATTAAATACACGTATCATCATAACCAACATTGAGCAAATCACTTACAAATGGGCTAATCCAATTAAGAAAATAAGTAGGATAGCCTGCTTGAGATACAAACAAAAATATTGGTTTGTGCAAACCAATCGAGTAGGAGGTGCAAACCGATTCCGGTCCAGAATCCTTGTTGACATAAACAAATAAATGGCAAACCAATGTAAATCATCCTAGCATGCTACATCATGATATTAGTCGAGCTGAAAGATAAGTTTTATTGAAATTATCATAGTCTTAAGAGTTTATAACAAAGATTGTTATCTAACTCCAATAACAAACAGAAAAAAACCAAGATCCAAAAAAGTCTCAAACCATAATAATGTTGCAAATATCAAAACCAAATTATAGAGAAACAGAGCATAGTGCTAATTATAGTGAACCCAGATTTAAGACTTTCTCAGCCACGCTTGAAACGCTTGCCACCGTCAGACTCAGTCTCATCAGCACCCCTCTTGACCTGGTCGCCTGCAGGCCCCTCCCTCTCATCACCATGGTCCTCACCACTGCTAGCTTCAAGAGGAAGCACCTTTGTCACAGTCAGAGACTTGGTCTTGCCATCCAGGTTATGACTTGACATCTTGACAATAAACCTCCGAGTCTGTCCAATTGCACCACGCATTGTCTGAGGAACCGGGACATTGGCATCCACCCCAGCACCACCATTGTCCTACAACACGCATGCAAATCATCAAAATGTTTCTTCCAATCACATACTCTGAATCTAACAACTACAGAGACAGTAGCTACCTGAAAATAGCTCTCAACCAAGTGTGAAGCTTTCCTTCCAAATAACTCCTCACCGGCATCACCAAGGACAACGAAAAAAGCTTGATCACTCTTATCATACACAGACAGTTTCGTCAGGTACCTGTAACAGATCGAAATCAGTTACAAATAGAACTAAATTTCGGGAATGACTGAAATAACCACTCATGTTGGCACACCGACGATCTCACTCTTCCCACACTTCTTACACATAAGGGTGGTTGGTCCTTTAGTTGCCTTAGTATGGCACCCACCACATCCTATATAGTACCATCCATACCCTTGCACAACATCATCAATAGTTGCCATGCACTCAAACCAAGCAACCTAAAATATTTTTTTTGAAAATTCAGTTCAAGATTGTATGATAATAACAAATCGGTTAGAGTGTATTCTATTTTAGCGACTACGTTACCTTAGCAGATGGCTGAGACATGTAAGAGAACAGTTCCTCCAAGGTCGCTGTCTCAGGCTTGGTGACCACCTCTGCATTGACTCGGTTCGCAACATCCAAGTTCAAGTCCAACCTGAGTAAAACATCAATTCAGACAGGAAGACTTTAGAATTATGCAGCAGATAGTATTACACACGTAGATGAAAACTATACCATGTGAGATAGTCGTGAGTCTCTTGCAAATCACTGTCCAGAAAGATCCTGGACGACGTCATCGACGATAGGAAAAGCACTTCACAAAAAAAAAAAGAAAAAAGAATATAGGATCAACATACGTAAAAACTTTTTATTCTACCTATTAAACAATGCACAGCTGTACAATGTCTCAGACATTTATAAATGGCTCAGATCAGATAAACTCTAATATTAATCTATAAATTATGTATATCTATATAGCTAACAAAGGATCCGTATAGCTTGAAATTCAAGACACGTGGATACTAACCTCCATAACGTTTCGGGTTCAAAGTGGTGACCAAGATGACACGGGCCTTGCCTCCACACGCTTTAAACTTGGCACAAAACTCAAAAGCAGCACTATCCCAAAGACACATCTTCAGCACGGGTTCACTGAGACATTAAAATAACATGAGATAAGTAAAACATATGATGATATACGTGAAGCTGTAAGATAACTCACTCATGGGTCTGAACATGGAGATCAACTCGGCGAGTTGCAGCTATCTCAGTCTCATCAAGCAGAAAACTGCCATTAGGAACCTCCCCATTCACGAGCTTGATGTGACCAATATAATCTGCAAGCGAGTATAAACAAACACGAAGTTTATCTTTGACAACTTAAATTTTTGTAAAAAAAAAAAAAACTGATGGAAGTTAATGAACACGAACACTTACCATAAAGACCACCCCTCATGTCACAAGTTGCATCAAACTCTTCGTATCCATGAATACAAAAAACGATCCATAGGGAAACTGCTAGAGCTATCATCGAGAACAGAGAGGACAGAGTTCCATGAAAAGCTTAAAACCACATCTGTGTCAGCGACCCGGTAGTTAGGCTTGTTCTTTGCCCCATAAAACTTGTTGAGTCGGTAAGCAGCACCCGATTTTATGTGAGGCATATAAGTCTCCATCCTCCCCTGGGGGATGAAGCCCTGGATCACGTCTGCCTGTTATCAAAAGAAAGAAAATAAAACTTGAGTGAGTAACTTAATCTGCAAGAATAACCCAAGGTAGATAAACGCAGGAATCAAATACACAAACCCATATCGACAACATATATAATTCTGTTCTTCGTATGTGAATAACGTTTTATCGATAACCAAGGCGAAGCTACCTCAAATAACAATTGATTTAATTAAAATCGGAACCAAATGACCAAACCAATATATAGAAGTGGACAACATCAGACTAATCTCACAAAATAAATAACGAAACTAAATAATCAACCTAACCAACATATGCCCTTTCCGACGATGATAACATAGATAGTAGACAAATCAGACAATAGAACAATTGTGTAACGGATTCCGCTTTTACCTCTGAATCAATGAGCAGCATCTCGATGCCGATAAGGACTTTAGTCTTAATATTCCGAGCCTCCCAATAATTGATCAACCGAAACCGGACTTCGCCTTCGTGGGGCCCAAAGGTCACGTCCTTGAAGGAGACCACATTCCCTACGTCGCCGGAGACAACAGATTTTCCCTTCTCACCGACAGGAACATATGTTGTGTTCCTTGCGCCGACTTGGACACCAGAAGACCCACCGGCAACGATGACGGGTTTCATTGTTCCGGGTGAGGCCGCCGAACCGCTGTTCGACGTTACCAAGTTGACATCACCGGAAGAGACACTGGAGTGGACGGGGACGCCGGAGTGGACGTCGGCGTCGACAGATCCGAAGGAAACAGCCCCTGGAACCGTTGGCTTCATGGAGGGGACGACGCCGGAGGGAACACCAGATTGGACATCGGCTTTCGAGATCTCCGAGTCGATAGCACCGGTGAGCTTCATCTTGATCAATTAAAGAGGGGAGTAAGAAGAAATTTGGATGTGAAATCATCTGCGAAGGAGAGACTAAATAGGAGATCCGCAGGAGAAAACGAAAGGATCCCATCAAGGGAATTAATGAAAAATTAAAACACGGAGAAGAGTGGGGAATGAATCTGAGAACGGAAGAAAAGGAGGAGGAAGATGATCCGACCCTCAAACGCTAGGGTTTGGTCGCGTCACGAATAGAGCAAAGAGAATGTTCTAAACGAATCTTTGGTGAATAACGGGCCCGTAACTGATCAACAAAACCAAACAAGCGGAGTGGGCTGAAGCCCAACAGAGACAACAGCTCTAATCCGATTGGTCTGAATTAATCTGCCTACGTGGCATGCTTCTCCATCTATTATATCCTCCTTTTAGTATTAGTTTGATTATTATCTTTTTTACATTAACTAACTATGAAATTGGACCTACCTGTTATTTTTTATCATTAATGAAACTCAAAGTGACACCAACTCTTAAATTTCCAAAAAGCGTTTAAATGGCAACGTTTTTCTTTTAATTTCGTAATATCTAAATCATCTAAGAATCATAACACTAACGATAAAAAGGGTTTTTATAAACCAATTACAAGGAACAGGCAAGCACCATTAAAGCAACATAAGAAAAGAAAGGGATTGGAAGGATCCATTCTCTCACTTTCTTTCTTTCCCTTTAAGTATAAAGCCTTGAGATTGTTCCATATATATATCTCTTCATCTAATTCACCACTAAGAATACATTTTAACATACATTTGACAGAGATTGCAATTACCAATCTTATAGAAATGGTTCTTGTTACTAAAGAATATGTATCAAAGAAGTCGAGACCTTTTTTTGTCGAAATTCCTTTGCCACTGATCTCGCCTCATATTTTTCAATTGATCGAGATCCGGTTTTAACTTTTTTGTAAACCCCCTTAATATTAAAAGAGGAGCATTCTTACAAACTAACCTTACCATCATGTATTATTAACTAAAATGCCATTTTTATGTATCATTACAAGAGCTCTTCTCTCACCATTTCATTAAAAACCCTCTTGTCACTAGCATAATTACATGCATTGCCATTGCTATAGACCAACCTTAGTAGATATTTTTATTCATTACATGCATCAACGGTTCTTATATTGAAATTATATAAACTAAACGTGTTTACATGTTTCCATGAGCGGCAAGGATATGTTATATAAATATAAATATATACAAAATAATTGTATTGTAAGTTATAAGCCGCACATATAAACCAAACTCCTTATATAGTTTCATAAATAAATACAAAATAATAATATTATATAGTTGATATGATTGTACTGTCTACAAAAAACAGTTATAAAAATAATTGTATTCTTTTTAAGACTTACTAATTGAAAATTATATTATGTAGATTTTTGTACTGTGTTTATAAAAATATTATATTCTTTTTACATGTTCGTATCTTTGCAATTATAAGAATCATTATATTTGTATATTAAGTTCATCATACTATTTTTATATGGTAACAAAAAGGCATTGTTTGGTATATGGTTTCACACGCACATCTTTAATATAGAGTATAAACATATCCGTGAAAGCACGTATCTTAATGGTTAAGGTTTAAAGGTTTCTACACCTAGATATGAGATTCAAACCCCAGACTATGCAATTTCTTGCAGATTTCAGGAAAATACATGTTTCAAATCACGAAAAAATAATTTATTAATACAGACAACGAAAGAAAGACGTACAAAAGATCTTCAACATGGTGCAAGTAAATCGGGTCAGGAGTGAATCTTCATAGAACGGTTCAGGTGATGCAATTAGGTGTAGATCTCATAAGGCATATGGTTTGCCGGTTGTCGAATCGTCTTTGTATTTCTCTTATAGTTGCAATGTCATAATAAATCAGCGTTAGAAAAAAGAGTATGAACATATGCATCATGTTTGAAAATAGAGTAAGAACATATTCATCATGTTAGAAATATAAATTTGTGCCGATTAAGCTGTAAATAAAATCTTATAAAAATTTGACGAGATTATACTACAGCTTCTTTCTTTGTAACATATAGAAAATCGTTGATTACTTGCCTTGCATAGAGCCACCGGCCACGGATCACGCAAATTTAGTGTTAAAATAGTTGTGTTCGATTAAAATTTGACGATTTAATAACTCAATGTAAATTAAACTACTGATCTTTCCATTGCTGAATTTGGGTGAGCCTTGGCTCTATATAAGGTAAGTTAAATGCACAATCCTATTATTTACAGAAAATTGTGAGATCGATAGGGTATATGGTGTGTTAGGGAAATTTGGGCGATTTTTAGAGCACAAATTTTGATAAAATTATTCGTGATTTTTTATATAATTAATCAGATACGCTTTAATGATTTGAAATATAATCCCTCTTTATCGTGTACATAAATGTGCTTGGTCACATCTACTCATCATAATATTCTTCCCAAATCTTCATAAATATTTCTTAATAGGGTGATAATTTGCAAACGAAGAGTATTCCATTTTTACAGCTAGCAGTTGTGGTTTTCGAGTTTTTAATGAGTCAATTGGCTTGAAACTCCAAAACAATGATCAAATTAACAAACTGACTATGATGGGACAAATATGGTGATTATCAACTAAAATGTCAGTGTAAAATTTAGAGTATTGAGTTAATTAGAGAATAAGTTGTGTGTAAGAAGTGCAATTTCTCTTTTTTATTTAGTTTTCCTTATAATTTGTTCTTTTCTTATTTTATTGTTCTTTTTTTTACATCAAACGGTCATTCTATTACACAAGCTTGAGGTGGTCTGGGTAACCATACTGAAATAGAACAACCAACAAAAAGTAACTCCCTATAGAAGGATCTAGTAGTTTTAGATAAAGAATTTGCAATCTGATTTCGAGCCCGTGAAACATAAGAGATCTGGAATTCCGTGAAGCATATATTAAAAATATTTTAATATATTTATCAATAATGAGACGTGATAATTGAAAATATTTAATTTATATAATAATGCCAAAAATATATAATAATAAAACATTTTACCAATATAAAAAATAAAAAATGAAATTTGTACTATAGTTTAAAGTTTTAAAATATAAGTAAAACTGATATGAGGCTGTTTATGTACATGGATTAAGTTGTTTTCATAAAATTATATTCATTGAAATTTTAATTTAGCTAGATACACTTTAGAATAAATGTTTCTTATAAAAATATATATGTATAAGATTACTAATTTTCAGTAAATGAATTTTTGAATAAAAATGAATCAAATTCTTTAAAGCGCGGATCAAAATCTAATAATTAAAGTTACTCTTAGATATAGAATCAATATATATATATATATACATGTGTGAATTTTTAATATGAATAATGAAACTAAATTTAACATTTAAAATGACCTAAAACAAAACATGGATAAAATTCTAGTAACATTTGAATAATAAAAGTAAACTATAAATAAATAAACGATTATATTTATTCCAAACTTTAAGCACTAAATTATAATAAGCGTATATGAATTGTTTATACCCAAGTCTATTTCTATTTCAGTATATATCCTCTCAAATATTAATACATTATGTTTACAACAAAATGATAAATTAGTTTGACTAAATATTTGTATGGCTATCCACCAATCATCACATTCATAATATATCCATCCACCAATCATCTAAACATTAATGAATTAGAATAATTTAAATATGATATTTTAAGTCAATTTATATTACATAATGGATCACCTATCAATTCAGGGTTAAGCTAACTGGAAATAGAATCCTCTAATATACTTAATTATCGATCAAGAGGGAAAGTTCTGACTTTGTGGTTCCCTAAGAACAGTTACCTCCTGTCCTGGAAAAGCCTAACCTGTCTAGCCAGAAAATGCCTCATTTTTATCACCTTTCGGATTTTATAGAATTTTTTAATAGCAGGGTTTTAAAACCAAACCTGAATACATATAGGGTCACCGGCTTCGCTGGTTTAATCGTTGATCTGGGTCGGGTTTAAAATACTAAATATAACTATTCATCTGTAACATTTAAATGTAGGGATACAATAAAAATAAAAACATATATATATATGTTTTTATTTTTATTGTATCCCTACATTTATATATATCATAAAAATTTAGTTTGTTTCAAAAATAATCATGCGCTTTAAAATTGCAGATCAAAACCTATTTTTTTTCTTAAAACAACTGTTCAAATCTTGTATCTATGGAAAGGTTAGAAACATAATATTTCGATGAGAAGCGGGAAAATTGCTTATAATTCTTCGTATATACAGTAAACATGAAATAAAATGTTAAAATGAAAATAAAATAAAAAAAGTAATCACTAACAGTTTTATAACAAAATTCTTAGAACGGTTAAAATTATATAAACTAAGTTTTGATTCTGCAGTTGTTTTGATCTACAGCATCGTTTTTACTGGGTTTTCTGGTTTTTTAAGATCCAGTTTATATTTGATCCAAGTGATCGGTTGTACTGTGTTATCTGGTTTTTTTAAGATCCAGTTTTTATTTGATCCAAGTGACCGGTTTTACTGGATTTTCCATATTTTTCTAAATTCGGGTTTTAGAATGAGTCGAACTCAACTTACTAAATGAGTCACATGGTCAGGCCGTTTTGACTGGCTGGTCCCATCTGATTTCCAAAATATTGCAATTTTTATAAATATACAATATCCTGCGTTTTCAAATTGCAGATCAAAATCTAGTCTGTATACATATAAATATTATATGGTAACCTAAGCATATTTATGTTTATGAAATTGCGTGAAACAAATCAAGCGAGGACGGCTTAGTGGTACTTGAGGGAGCTTCGCCCCCAATACGGACTCGGGTTCGAATTCTGCTGGCCACTGGGGAATTAACATTTCGCCATCGTCAGGGACATGGGACCGACACATGGACCGATAATGTAGGCTGTAAACATGTGGCTAATCTGGACCCACTTCTGTGGGGGCCAGGATACCCTTGTATAATTCAAAAAAGAAGAAATTGTGTGAAACACTGACTAACCAAAATATATTGTTAAATATATGTTTTGTTGTTAAAAATTGTATCAAATTTTAAAACATTAAAATCATTGAAAATAATGCAGAACAGATCAAATAGACAAATTATACTATTTTGATTCACACACACACAAGATTTATGTGAACATGTGTTATATACGGATCGCCGGATTTATTTGTTTACTACGGATGTCGGGGTATAGGTTGGATAAGAAAACAGTGATTAAAACTCAAATTACTACGCAGCTTTCAGGTTTAATTTTCTTCTAATACAAATTTACAAATTCATGCAAAATTTCTCAAAATGGTTAACAAAGAAAATCACCTTGAAAGCACGGATAAAAAAATGGTTAACAAAGAAAATCACCTTGAAAGCACGGATAAATATCTAATATATATTATAAATCAGTTCCATGCTCTTTTTAGTTACAAGTACATATAGGATTCTGCATTTATTAACACCTCTTCATTAATATTTTATTACTTCCCTAAATACACAAACTATGGGCTATGTGTGTTCTTTAACACCATCCATTAATTTTTACCTTTTTCATCCTTGCAACTTTTAAGCTACTTAGTATTTATCCATGTCAAAAACGTTTGAAAAGACAAACGTTGGTGGCTACGCTCGAAACCAACCATAGCGATTCCATCAACTCGGCCAAAAGTTTGGTTTTCAGTAAAATAATTCAAGTTTATGTGTGTTTAAATGTTAAAATTAGATTTGAATTTTTATTTTTTTGATTGATTAATTAATTTTACATTAAATAAAAAATAGATTTGAAGTAAAATATTTAGTTTTAATGTGTAAGTGATAAGAAAACAGCCAAAAATAGATTGCTAATGTTGAAACATATGCAATACTGTACAGACAATCGCAGAATACATAAAAATCTTAAAATTCAAAAGCAGAAGACAACAAATTTATTACTTTTCGCCTTAGTGATAAGAGTAAATAAAAAAAAATGAATGGAGGAAAGTAGAACTCATGACATTCAATTTAGAAAAAAAAAGAAACAAAGAACATCAACATCGGAGTGTTTTGAAACCCGATCCAGACACTGAACCTGACGACTTACCGGGTCACTGAGTCACTAGATCGACCGCGGTCACCCGCGGATTAATAAATGAATTAATTTTATTATATAATAATATATTAATTATGGAAATGAAAATATAGAAACTAAATTTAAATATTTTCTAAATGTTTTATAAACATAACATGTACATGAATATAGGAAATATCAAAATAGTTTAGACTATTATATTTTTTTGTAACAAGTTAAGATTAATGACCTTAAAAAAACAAGACATAAAATTTATAAATATTTAAATGTCCAAAATAAACCAAAAATAAAATAAAAACTTATTGTAATAAATTGTCAGTAATAAAAATAAAATAACACCAAATCCCGTAAACTAATTTTGGTTCTCTTTATCATCGTTCATTTCACTTTGTTCGGATGACATAGGGAAATCTAAATATCACAAATAATAGTCTGGAAGTGGAATTATATATGATAAATAATGAAAAAAAAATAAGAAGAAGATACATAGTCGGTAGAGGTCAGCATAGAAAGAGAAATATGACAATTACTGAAAATTGAAAACCGAACTTTTAATTAGAAATTTAGAACATAAAACAGAATCTAAAAACATAATTAATAAGAATCTAAAAACATAATTATTATTTTAAAGAGTAAATCTTATTTATTCGTTCAATTAGTGGTTCAACCGGCATCAGATTTTGGGTTTTACTAGAATTTTGTGGGTTTTTAACTTTTGAGTTTTTCACAAAACTCAAACCGGATTTATCTTGGATCACCGGGTTTACTGATTCAACCACGGATCTGAGTCGGGTTTCAAAACGCTATAGGATTAGAGCACATATGAAAGTAGTATTAACATCTCTATTTAAAAAAAAATCATTTATTTTTATAATATAAATCATAAGTGTTATGATATGTGGAGAATGTGTTTTTCATTAATGTCAAAAGTGTTCTGAAGTACGAGCACTTTTTGCTTGTCTTTCTTACTTTATATTTATTTTTTAACTTTTAATAGAGGTTTTTCTGGGCTACGCCCGGGGTATTCATATAATTTTCTGTTAATTTAAAAATAAATTACATCTACGAACATATACCGTGTATATATATTACAATTTATTTTAAACTATTAAATTGTTAGAAATTTAAAATTTGTTTGTATTTAAACCATTTTTAGTCGGTTTAGGGAAATTTTAAACTATTTCAGTCGGTTTAGAATTTTTTCGAAATAAGCTATTTTAAAATTTTTATCACAAAAAGAATTTTTAATTAGGAAAATAACTAAAACATTTCATTAAAAACGCAAATGGCTCTTGTATTCTAGATAATTAAAAATAAAATAAAAATATAGATAAACAATTTTATATAGTTTCAAATTATCTATTTTCAAATTTGAATTATGCATAATTCTTTTTATAGAATTCATTAATATTCGAAAATAAGTTTTGAAATCATTTTTGTTTTTAACTTTTACTATTTATTTTTTATTTTTAAAACTTTTAAACCATAACCCAAAACTCTACGCTAACTCAAAAACTATACTTGTGACAAAAAAACTTTTTTAGGACAATTTAAAAAATATTTCACACAATTTTATATCAATGTGGTATATTTAAAATTTTCTGCAATTATTCTCAGTAATTATGTAATTGTAGTTAAAATGAGCTCAGTTCATGTTTATTAGAATGTAGTTGTTTAAGCGGACGCAAAAATAGTGAAAATAGAGCAATAGAACATAAAATGTAAAATACTTGAAGTACTCTGACTTCATTGTATTGTAAAATAAATTAAAAAGCCTAATGCAACAGACATGTGAATATAACTTCAACTCCCCTTGTTGTGCTTCATTACTCAGTCCGTGGTTTATTTCCAGAGGACCCAACTTGCTGCTGTTGACTTGAGCATCCTCGCTTAGTTTCCCACCTTCACGTGAGTTGTTACTTGGCGCTCATCTTCTCTACCTTAGACATGAGCAGTTTAGATACCCACCTTCATTCACGCCACTGCTATTGACCCCATCAAAGTGGGATCTTTTGACTGCTCCAGCCCCTGACATATCGTCGACTGGGTGGTCATTCCCGCTGTATGTACATCATCAATCAATAAACAGTAAACACCAATGAATATAAATATCTTCGTGTCATTAACTGAAATAATTAGTTGAATAATTTACAGATTACATAAAACTCCGAATCATCCTAATAAAAGAATTGAAAGTCTTTCTGGTCTATAACTTAGTTGTTTATCTGTTAGTATCATTGTGAATGATGTAAATCCACAGACTGCTTATATTTTTTAAGTTGAGAAAAGAAAAACTGAACAAAAATAAAGTTGACAGATCGAATTCTCTAAAAGTGACAGCAATATCTGAGGTGCAGATTTGAGGGCGTAGTCATTTAGTTCTGTCACGTCATTGCTTTAATCTTCTCAACACCCCGATACTTTGTGGGTTTGAGGTTGATCCTTACGCACTGCCACAGAGCATATATGAAAACTTGTATCAGTTAAATTGTGAGCAACATTGAAGCCAATGTTTTTCTTATCTAAATTATTGGTCATACTGCATACCTCTGAGATAAGTTCTCCCAGCATCACACTCATTATCTAAAAAGAGATGAGCGGCAGAGGTTGCATTTAGGTAAAGCCTTCCCGAATGTACACAATTTATTATATATTTAAACACTGTTCGACATGTTATTGTAATAGTTCTTAAAACATTACCTCCAAACAATTTGGGGCTGATGTTTTGGCACACCACCACCCTCGGTTCATCATCTCTCTTTAGCAAATTTTCATCAAGAAGCTTAGCGAGTATCTCAGACAACACTTAGATAGATATTTGAGTGGCTGGACAAGCAGAGAATATACGTTAGAAACATGTAGAGTCTTGGAGTCCAAATGTATGCATACTTCTATAAGAAAAGTGGTGGTCTAGGACTATTCACTGTAGGTAGTACAGATCACAATAATTGTCCCTACAATATCTGCGAAATATATCTATCAGCAAAGCTATCAGTTGCAATATTTTATATAATTATATGTAAAAGATTTGATATACATGAACTAATTTATACTTGATTGTAAGTGTGGAACCTGAAACTCTCAGTCGGGATTGCTTCAAAGGGTTTGTGAAGCTCAACTAACACGGTTTGGTCAGTGAAACCAATAGCATGTGGACCGGCTAAAGCGGAAGCTAGGGGGTGCTACGTGTTACATCAATCGAAAACACTAAGCTCATAAACAGACTGTCCACTCAATAACTATTAGAAGGTGTTGAGCCGGAGACATTAATAGACGCCTGAATCGTAGTTTCCCTTTCCTGGAAAGAAGCTGGGTTTATATCTTAGCAAACATCGACGACTAAAGCAAAGCAACAAAATATAATACAGAAACATAGTTTTTAAATACCTTGGCATCGAGAAGCAGCATATCAATTGGCCTCCTTTTAACAGCCTCTTAGAAGCGGAGAGGTCGCGTCTGGACCACCAGCCTGAATCAGCATGCCTTAAACTCGGAAAATGGGTCTGGGCAGCAGCTATTACGGGAAATATTGACTGAGACTGAAAGAGAAGACGAATCGGAAGAAGAAGAGATTGAAGAGGCAGCTCTGAAGGTCACATATATACTGCCAGAAGCTCAAGAACAATGAAGTAAAAGCCGGTCCTGAAACATATACAACGGCATCTTCTCTGCATCAAAAAGAGAACCAGGCTGGGTTTTCAAACACAACTGAGATCTTTCGTTTGTGTCCATCTGGTATTTTTCTAACTTTAAGAGCGAACCTGCAGGTTCTTCTCGTTTGGTGAAACGGCGGTCTTCTCGTTAGGTTTCTCCACAACACCGGATGAAGCAATGGATTTCCCATTTGGTTCCGAAGTTGCAGAGGCGGGTCTTCTTGCTGTTACTGCAGACGCTGGAGACTGAAGAATTGCCGGTGGGTTCCATCGGGATGAGTGTCTAAGAATCAACTTTGATTGAAAATAAGCTAGGTAAGATAAATAAGTTAGCAAAAGAGATTTATACATAGAAAACAGAGATGAAGGCGAAAGGCATCCATTGATTAGAGGTTTTAGTGGAGAAGTTACTCCTTCAAACGGAAGAGAAGTGAAATGGAACAGGTAAGAGATGGAAGTCTGAAAGGTGAAGATCGAAGCGAGACAATTCCTCTCATACCCCTATATCTCATAACACAATCTCAAAAGGACATTTTTTTTCTTTTAATTTTATATGTGAAACGAGAAATCATAAAATTAAACTGAAAACATGAAAATTTGTTATTTGATTTATAGAATTTGATAAAAAATGTTTCAAAAATTCAAAAAACGTTTTTTCAATATTTTCGAAAAAATCATTAAAACATGATTAAAAATGATTTTAAAATATTTTTTTTCGAATTTGAAAGGTATAGAATTTAAATACTTACCCTTGGGTTCACTAATCCAAATGGGGGGGTTAGGGTTTAGTTTTGATAACTAGAAGAATTTAATTTGAGTATTTGGGTTTTGATAAAAAAAGAATTATGAAATAGGGGCATAGGAGACTTTAGGAGGGCATAGGAGATTTGGCATTATAAAAAGGGGGCACGAGAGACGTTGACTCAGATCGAAGCAAGCAGTGGAGAAAAAGTCGACAACCAAACAGGCCAAAAAGAGCATAAGTCTACTGAACGAACAGTCCAAAAAAGAACAAAAGCTCATAACAAAGCAATCATTAAAGGGTTTTTTGCAAAAGAGACTCAAAACTTGGAGTCAAACAGAAAACTAACATTTTCTTTTGACTCATTTTTTTTTGAGATTTTCACCCCACACTTGCATTTTATCTACGAAAATGCCATTAACTTTTTTTTTTCAAAAATGGCTTCAAAACTGTCTCAACCTCATCTTCTTCAAGTATTTACAATAGTGCCACTACCATGAATAGTTCAACAACCTTGTACTAATTGTTTGGAGCTTTTAATGCTCTTTAATGCACGTAAATCTCTTTACAGTCTTTCTGTTTCAATTGTTATGAACTAAAAACAACATTTATTTCAGTTTCTCTCCATATTCATCCAAAAATCTCAAGCTTTTAATTCAAAATATTTTATGGTTGACAGAGCCATATTTCTTTCGTTTTGACTTACGGTTGCTTTCGTTTGAGGTTTTGGGTGGTTGGAGAAGACCATGTGTGCAAACGAAGTCATCTCACCTAGTTTAAGGTACGAATTTGAATTTTTTTGAAGATCTGTTCCGTAGAAGACTTACTAGTAAGTCATCTGTATGTAGAAGACTTACTGATAAGTCTTCTGGTCAAACGAACGACTTAAACTAAGTCGTCCGGCTTTGTTTGTAAAAAAAAAACTCCATACGACTTATATATAAGTCGTCTACGAGAAACGGGATAGTTTTGCATTTGACCGAATCGTGTCAGATCTTTGATTATTTCTGGACGACTTCTAATTCAGCCGTCTTTGGAAAAGTTAAAATTTCAATATTTTATTAAACTAGACGACTTACGTGTAGGTCGTCTTAGGTTAGTTTTGTAATTGAAAAATAAAACTTCATAATTTAACTTTTACCAGACGACATAATATAAAGTCGTCCGGACAGAAGACTTAGTTTAAAGTCGTCCGGGGAAAGCAAAGTCGTCCAAAATTTTTCCCAATTTTCTGGTCAAACCTTGCTTATCCCGGACGACCTTAAATTAAGTCGTCTAGCTGGACGACTTTCAATTAAGTCGTCTGGAGAAAGTTAAATTATGAAGTTTTATTTTTAAATTACAAAACTAACATAGGTAGACTTACGTTTAAATCGTCTAGTTTGAATAAAATATTGAAATTTTAACTTTCCCAGAGACGACTGAATTATAAGTCGTCCAGAAATAGTCAAAGATCTGACACGATTCGGTCAAATACAAAACTAACCCGTTTCTCGCAGACGACTTTTATATAAGTCGTCTGGAGTTTTTTTTTTAACAAACAAAGCCTGACGACTTAGAATTAAGTCGTCCCTTTTAATTTTCAATTGCAAAAATGACCTCTTTAGACAACTTATCTTTAAGTCTTCTGGACGACTTAATTCTAAGTCGTCTGCGGCAATGTTTATTGAACTTTTTTCATTTTCTCTATGTTTACTAATGTGTTTTATTTTGAATATTTGCAGATGATTTTTCAGTTACATGCAATGTATGGAGAATGGTTGTTGAGAGATTGCTGTTGGGATTTTGTGGTTGATGATCTCAAAAGAGCAAGATTGTTTTTATTGAATGAAGATTCAACACATGCTGAACTTGTTGCAATGGCTCAAGAAGATTATAACCTGGACATGAGAACAGTGACTGTGGAGATTAGCTACTCATTACCAGCAGAAATGATGATGGCTCTAGGCAGTCCTCCCATTCATGTTACAAGTGATAGACAAGTTCGAAACTTGCTCGAGATACTCAAAACGCATAGAGTGTGTCTTTGTGTATCAAGCCGCAGCAAGGTGGAAACGGTTTCAGAGAAAAGGGATAATGATGAAGCTGGTGAATAAGAAGAAGATGTTGGTGATGATGAAGCTAGTGAATGGGGAGAAGATGTTGGTGATAATGATTAAGCTGATGAATGGGAAGAAGATGTTGGTGATAATGAGTTTGTTGAAGATGAAAATCAAGATGGAGAGGAGGAAAATGGGGAGGAGGATGCTGATAACTCTATTGTTGGTGAAACAGATCAGAATGGTGGGGATTACAGTCTTTATGGAAATGTTCAAGGTGAGGACGAGGAAGATGGTGATAATATTTGTTTTGAAGAAATCGAAAAGACATATGCTAAGACAAATGCTATTGAAGGAGGAAAATCGGATGGTACCAGTATCTATGTCAACCAGAGTTTTGTTAGCAAGGATTCACTGCTTTCAGAGCTGCGGTTGGCAGCAGTGAGGGGTAGGTTTTCTTTCAGAATATACAAATCAACGAAAACTCTCCTTGTGGCAAGATGTCGGGTTAGCGGTTGTGGATGGAAGATCAGAGCGAGTGTGAAACATGGGACAAACACGTTTTGGGTAACAAAGTATGTGGAAAAATATTTATGCTTAGTGGGAGACCGAATCGCTCAGCGGAGACACTATACTCCGAAGTATGTTGGTAGTCTTTTCATTGATCGTGTTGGAATCATTGATGGGATAACTCTGCAGCATATCACTGATGCAATGAGGAACATGTTTGGCATGACGCTTGATTACACCACTTCATACAGAGCACTGTTATATGCACAAACATTGGTGAGAGGATCAGCAGAAGAAGGGTATTCGCGTCTGGCATCATATCTCGAGCAAATCTCCATTGCAAATCCTGATTCTATCACGGCTATAGAACTTGATTCTGTTAAAAGATTTAAGTATCTATTTCTCTCTTTTGGAGCTTCTATCAAAGGTTTTAAGTATCAGAGAAGGATCATTGTGGTGGATGGAACTCAACTAAGTGGAAAGTAGGAGGAGTAGGTTGTTTCTTAAGAGGAGTACGCTGTTTGCATTGAGGAGTAGGCTGTTTGGGTTGAGGAGTAGGTTGTTTGGGTTGAGGAGTAGGCTGTTTCTCTTGAGGAGTTGTCTGATTGGTTAGAGTTGTAGGCTGTTTGTTACTAACCCCGGTTTGTTTGGCTTGAGGGGTAGCCTGATTGGTGACACCAACCTTCTTCTCCACAGCTTCCACCCTATCGGACAACTTCCTAATCTCCTTGACGCACTTCTTAAACCCTTCTTTCATGCAGTCAACTACGTCCTTGAAAATTTTTTCCAACTCCTCTCTGGTCATCCAACTAGCCTCTTATCTAGCCTCTTGACTAGCCTCTTTAGGAGCCTCTTTACGAGATTTCTTCCGAGGTCTTGGATTGTCTTCCTCCTCCTCCTCCTCCTCCTACACCACAACCATCTCTTTGGCTTTCTTCGATGGAGTCACAACCTTAGGTTTTGTATAGACCTTAGTACCAGTGACTTCCTAGCAATCAATGGTCCACTTCCACGGTCTCCGATCATACATGATTTTAATGATGTTCGCCACGGGCAGGTCTTCAACCTCAGAGTCCTATTTTGGCCACATTTCACTAATGTCCTTCTCAACAAAGTTGATCACGCGGGTCTGCAGTAAATAGAAGAATCGAGTTAGATATTAGGAAAAAAGACTAAATATACGACTTAATTATAAGTCGTCCGGTAAGTCGTCCAACTGGACGACCGTCCAGACGACTTATAATTAAGTCGTCCAGCTGGACGACCTTCCAGGCGACTTTAATATAAGTCGTCTGCGCAATATTTTGGATTGAAGTAAATACCTGACTCAAGATAGCAGCTTTCATTGATCTGCGGCCTCTGCTGCCAGCGTAAGCCAATATCGGTGGAGACAGACTGTTTGCTCTGTGACCACCAATACTAGCACCCAATTCCGGCATAGTTGTGTACAACCAGACCTGAAGAACTTGTACAAACCCATCCACGGTGTAACAGCCAGTAATATCTTTGTTCCATAAAGAGTCCATCAGCACCTTAAACGCGACTCTCCCCCATGGATAATTCTCAAACCGTTATAAATCCATCACTAGCCTTGCCAGACTAGATCGTGTAGCGGTTGAAAATGTTCCCCCTGCAATGAATCCAGTGAAGATGGAAAGGTACGCGAGCCGCTTGCGATCTTCCGTGGACCAATCCATGCATCTCTTCGATGCTGCTATTATCTGATCAGTAGTTGGCCCAGCTTCCAGATGAACTCCCAGCATCCCCCAGAAAGAAACCATCTCTTTGGTAACTTCACATTTTGGTGTCTCAAGGTCCTCGATGTACTCGCAGTTTAGACTAGTGAGGTTTTCAAACTCTAACAGTGAAAACCTCAAAGGTTCTGGACCAACGAGAGACCACATCTCATACTTCTTCTTAATGTCCAGCTTGAAACTGAGCATGTAGTGAACCAGCCTTGAAGCCCAACCAAATCCTTGCTCCTTGAACTTGATGAAATCTCCCAAACTCGACTCCTTGAGCTCTTCAAATTCGTAATCAGTAAGAGCTTCAACAAGAGCAATATGCAACTTGTTGTTATCCGTATGATACGAAATGCTATTGTGGGCTTATGGCTCTTCCCCTAATGTGTATAACCTACGGGGGAGTTTTGGAATATCCATCCTTTTTGTCTGCAAAATAATCAAAGACAACAATAGAGATAAGCTAAAAAAACTAAATCAATCACGCCTTAATTGTTACTCCAGACGACTTAGTAGACGACTTAAATATAAGTCGTCTGGAAAGTCTTCCAAATGGACGACTTAGTAGTTGACTTATAATTAAGTCGTTTGGAAAGTCTTCCTGCTGGACGACTTATATTTAAGTCGTCTACTAAGTCGTCCAGTTGGAAGACTTTCCAGATGACTTAAATTACAAGTCTTCCAGTAGAAATTTTTAAAGCAGACCTGATTAGTCGCAGAAGGAGTTGGAGTACTCGTCATTGCGGTTATAGATCTGAAAAAAATAAACGTGAAACGGTGAAAATGAGTGAATTGATAGAGACAACGTTTTATGTTCATATTTTCGTCGAGATTGATGACTTACCGGCGTTAGGGTTTACAGAGAAACGGCGCTAGGTTTACAGAGAAGAAGCGGCGGCGCTAGGGTTTAGAAGAAGCGGCGACGCTAGTGTTTAGAGGAAGCGGCGGTGAGAACGTTGGTGAGCACAGTGGCGAGGGCGACGGTTTGTTCGAAATAGTAGAAGCGGCGGCGCTAGGGTTTAGAGGAAGCGGCGACGCTAGGGTTAGAAGAAGCGGCGGCGAGAACGTTGAGAATGAAGTGAGGAGTGGGCTGTTGTTGAGAACGATGGTTTGTTCGGAAATAGTGGGAATTCGAAATCGCCTTTGATATCGCCGGTGAGAGAGAACTGTTAGGGTTTCTGAATTTCGCGAAAAATAAACAAAAAAAACACCTTATATATTGGGTAAATAAACCGGTTAGCTTTAAAAGTACATTGGTAAAATTTAAGGTTTGGTCCGGTTTAGACGACTTATTCTGGCTGATAATGTACATCAGATGACTTAATATTTAGTCGTCTGTAAACAGACGACTAAATATTAAGTCGTCTCAGACCCTAAAATGAACCCCTAAACTAAAATGACTAAATTAACTAACTAACCACGTTATAAAATCAAATTATACTTCAATAGTGTTTCCTATACACAGAAATGAACACGCTTAGGTAATTTTTAAATTTTTCAAAAACGGTTTTAATGCTTTCCGAAATCTAACCCTAAGAACATATACAATACTACAACATATGTTGATGAAACCTAAACTAAAGAATATCATGACTCACTACTTTCACTCATCATGCTCAAAACAATTGAAATTTGTTATATCTTAATTTATATCTCTTAAGACATGTTAATTACATATTTCCCATTTTTCACTTATAAAAATATTTTCACAAAATTTTTAAACTATGTTTAAAAATAACTGTCCAGACGACTTTCATTTAAGTCGTCTGGACGATTTATTTTCAAGTCGTCTAAACAGACGACTTGCGAGGGGTAGAAACGTAAACAAAAAATTACATTTTTTTGTTTGTTCACAAGAGGATAGTTGTAATTTCAATAGTCTTTTAGGTTACTTTTGCCTTGACCCAAGTTGGGATATTCTTTTGAGTTTGACTCTAAGTTTTGAGTGACACTTGGCAATTCTCCCATCATTAAATGACGTGGAAAAATACTTCATTCCTATTGGACGATTTAACAGTCCGACGTGAATGGGGGTTTTATTAACTCCTTTTCGTATAGTTTAGATTTTGAAAACAACACTAATATGAATCCTATAAATCCACTAATCTGATTTCTTTTTATTTACTTTGTGAAAATGGTTTATATATACATATATTTTATACTAAGAAAAATATCTAGTACAAAATTTCAATTAGTTAACTATTAATCTATGATTTTTTTTATTAACTCGCCTAACCAGACCTTACCAAGCTCCCAATATTTTTGACTATGGTATTTATCACGCATATTGCTCTTCTATAGTTGTTAACTTTTACAAATAGGTAAATGGTCTATTGAATGACATTTCTACAATATATTTCTAATAAATAGTTCATTAGTTTCTCAAAACAAAGCTCTAAATTTAAGAAATAAAAAAAACAGAAAACAAACAAAAAAAAAGCATGGAAGAAAAGTTTTTATATTCTTCCATATTTAGTGTTCATCAAATTAATATATTTTCAATTGAACACAACTTTATTTGTTTAAAGATAAAAAAAGTTGTAAATAATTAAAACTAATTGTTATCGATAAAATTTATAATCTTTACTTCAATTTAGTTATTGTTAAAATAAAGTAAAAAATCAAAAAAAAAAGAAAGACTAAGAAAATAAGAAGGTCCAGTTGTAGTAAATTGTTACTTAGCTATAGTTCGAGTGATTCAAGTGATTTAATATATAGGGGATATGTTGGGCTAAACATTTGTAATTGTTGACCGAAATTTATTTTGAATTTATGATGAGTTTGATCGATTTGGACTTAAATTTTTTATCACCCAATTTTTTATCACCCTGCTTATGTCTATAAAAATTGTTATGTGGTCAATAAGTCATTTTTATTACAAAAACATGTTCTACAATTTGTTTTTTAATATTTAACTTTCACATCATAGATAACCATTTTAATGATTTTAGAACCAGCACCTAATTATTTCCAAAATCAAATTACTTTGATTTTAGTCTTACACATGGTTTTGAAAAGTTTTAACTGGACTACTAAATTGATGCAGTCAATCTTGTTGCTTTAAATGGTTAGTATATATATATATAATTTGAAAATTTATTAAATAAAAATTCATATTAATACAATTTTATTATCATTGGTATCTTATTATAACAAGATCAAATTTCTAATAATTTATAGATATTTTGAAAAATTCAAATATAACATATAATAGAAAATCTAAATGTTTTAATAATATAGTTAATGTGATTATTTAATATTGTTTTAATAATATAAAATAAATAATAAATAACTAAGAAACAAAAATTGTTATCAAATATTTATTATTCATGATAAATAATTTTCATATATATGTTAATCATATTAGGTAATTTCGTAGTTTTTATTTAAGGAAAGTGCGAGATTGTTTTTTTGTACATTATTTATCAATTTAATAGTTAGTTTAATAAAAATGTAATATAAGTTAAGATGGACCACCATATTTTTCTAAGAATAGTTTATTTTATAAATCAGCGCTTATATAATAAGTTTATAATTTATAAATCTTCTTGAAAATTCATTGAAAGTTTCAATATTAAACTATTTATGTAATCTTATATGGTATATATTTTAATCAATATATATATATATATATATATATATATATATATATATATATATATCTTATTATTAAATGATATTTTTTACTCATATGATTTTAAAATCATATGTATATTTTTATAACAAAAATGTTAAACCACTGATCATTAATTTTAGCATAATAATTTTAATAGTTTTGGTCATTTATTGTCATTTTTTTTAATTCAAAATATAACATATACGAAAAATTTAAATTTTAATTTTTAGCTAATTTGATTGTTTAATTTATTTTAATAATATAAATTAAACAAAAAATGATGGAATAGATACAAAATGGTTATCAAATCATTATTATTAGAATCATTAATTGTCATATATATATATATATATATATTAGTCATTTATGGTAATTTTGTAGGTTTTATGTAAAGAAATGAAATAAATAAATCAATTTGGACCATTTGTTTTTTCAATTTCAATGTAATCATGCAAAGTAA
This sequence comes from Hirschfeldia incana, assembly GCA_026261945.1. NCBI lineage: Eukaryota > Viridiplantae > Streptophyta > Magnoliopsida > Brassicales > Brassicaceae > Hirschfeldia > Hirschfeldia incana. The sequence continues at coordinate 1,327,974 of JABCMI010000039.1, forward strand.
GATTAATTAATATTTTAATTGAGTGACATATGGACATGTAACTTTTTCTAAATACTACAAAAGCGAGGTTATTATTTTTCAAATGTTCATCTTTTAGGGGATGTTTTTTCTAGTTGGAGATTATAGTGGTCCAATTCAAAAAGTTGAGGATTTTTTTAACATTTCTCCTTTTTCTAAAATCTATATTATAATGAGGCACTTTGCTCATTTCTGATAGGACACATGTCCTTTTATTGTGGATCCCACCTCCATTTTCGAGTTTGGTTTGGTTTTAAGGTAGATTTCGGTTTAGCTTTCTGATTTCGGTTTAACTTCCATAAAAACCCGAATCATGTATAAGGTGACTGACCAATATTAAGTTATATGGCCTATTTTAAAAAAGTTTTATGTGGCTGAAAGTGAAAGTTTTATGTGGCTGAAAGTTTTAAAAAAGTTTTAAGTTAAATGGCCTATTTTAAAAAACTATGTCTTTTTCTTTCGTTAATTAGGTTTTCAGAGTTCTTCTTCTTCGATCCTTCAATCTCACCATCAATTCATTTGACTGTGTTCAACGTATACCTCTTAAATTTGAACATAAATCTATTTTACATTAAAGCCATTTATAATCTCAAACTCTTCGTCTCCCTTCAGATACAATGAAACCGAAAATTCAATTCAATCGCTATAAATTGGAGAAGGTTGATAGCATAATGATCTTCACAGACACTCTCAGTTTATCTTCTTTCTCAAACCTAGAAACCTCCAACAGTGTCTTTATATTTTGGTTTTGCCCAAATAGCCGTCTCCCACTCAACATTCGAAGTTCTCCATCCGATTCCCAATTTATTATTGCTCGTCTCCTCCGACTCTCAGGAGCCGCAACAATAGTGAGTAGTTACATCCACAATTATATTGCTCTTAAACGTATGTTATAGCTATGTTCTTATTAATATATGTTTTTACGATCTGATATTTCTTTTCAAATTGCAAGCTGGTGTGACTTCTCAGTTGGTTGTTGGCCGGATCGTCTGCCTTTGGAATTCAAGGAACATTAAGAAGACTGGTGAATCGTGGGTATCACCTTCCTTCTAAACTTTAAATTTTTATCGTTCTTTTTTGGAAAAAAAAAACTGCACACTAACATATATAGTGTTACTAGGATTTGGATTTCGGTTAAGGGATGTTCGACGAGTATTTGCATAACGGAAAAACAAGGCTCTGCTTCACATAATAAGACTGCTCACTGCATCCACTTAGAAAAATTCAGGATCTTCCCTAAGCTTTTCAATCATCATTATCTATCCACGTTTAATTGCAAGTTTCATACACTTTGAAAGAGATTCATCGAAATTTTGTTGTTTTGCTTTGTTGTATATCTTGCTCATTTATAGTTTTGTTTGGTGGTCTGAGAATGTTGTTGTTCTCATTAACATATTGTTTTGGTCCGTGGGTTTTATTTTAGGTGTGAAACCTCGACAGGTGGAGGCTAAGATCGAGACGCTGAGTCTCACTCTGGTTTATAGTTTCAGTGAGTTATCACATTCCTTACTGAATGAACACATTCATCCTTAAGGAGTATAAAGTCATTAGTATAAAGTCATTAGTTTGTTGGGTTCTCTTTAGATAGAAGAAAGATTGAAGTTAGCATGCTCTTTTGATCTCTGTAGTTTTTCAAAAAACAAGCCAGGGCGACGAGTGAATCAGTGGCAGTGAATCTTTCGATATCACCGGAGAGGTAGATCAAAGAATGCAGCTCTGCCATCTGCATCACAAGAGACTTGTGGTAGATTAGATGTGGAAGGCATGGACCTTCAAAGAACTTCTAGAGAACTAGGAAACTCATTGCAGATATTTCTTTTGTTTTAAGTACAGTAGATATTTCTTTTGTTTTAAGTATAGTACATGTGAGCTAATATTTCTTTTGTTTTAAGTATAGTAGAAGGTTCATGGATATATGATATATTTCTGTCTGTTGTAGGCATTGGTAAACACAGTCGAAAGACGCAAATAAATTTAAAAGGTTAAAACTAATGTTGCAGTTGTGGTGGCTAACACTGAACTTCAATTGGGTATAACCGCGTCTACGTCGGAGGCACGAGTCCTCACTGCTGCAGACCGGCTTCAGAAAGGTCTGGGGCAGATTGTAATTCAAGAGACAGTGGAGAGTGATTATGGTGTTGAGTCGGTTGTAAGGGTGAGGGTTTTACCTTCCATTTCTGAGGTGGTTATGGGCTTAGGTTCATTGTTAACTTAGAAGCTTTTATGATTTTAGTATCGAGAGTATTTGTATTGAAAACTTTATAAAATTATTAAATAACAAAATATCTTAATCTTCTCTCCTCTTCGCAAATTCTTTTTTTTTCTCATCCATTTTCTATCACAAATCAAATAAGCTCAAAGAAGTAAAATTTTCTTTGGGATAGCTAATTAGCCACCAGTAATACGATCTCAAATACCACCCCACATCTTGACTTGTCTTCTAACAAGGGTCCTCTACTAATACACCAATTGTCATAAACCTCGCTGATAATTACCCAACCTCCTCCCTCTTAACATAACCACAACTTAGCAAAAAAAATACTCTACAAGTTCGAAAGCAACTTCACGAAATTACTTCTACAGAGATTAAGCAACACTTATTTTCACAACCCCGCCTCTAGTAGATTTATTTGTAAGAGACTCAATCTTGATCGATGCTCGGTTATTACAATAAATGAGATGCTTTTGATCGGGTGTCTTGTCCAAATGAGCAACCACGTGTCTTCTATCTTGGCTATATATATCGAAGAGGTGAAATTGTCAGAAAAGGTCGAAGACAAATATGGTTGACAATGAAAAGTCAAGCGTTTACAAAAACCCGTACGCGCCAGTGGAGGCGCGTGTGAAGGACCTTCTCTCTCGCATGACGCTGCCGGAGAAGATCGGCCAGATGACTCTGATTGAACGCCGCATAGCTTCTCCCGCCGTCATTGCAGATTTCTCCATCGGTATACACAAAGCACTATCTCTTTGTTTTGGTCAAAGAATAAGCTTTCTACTTTTCGACACTAAGTTGACAACGATCTTTTTTTTTTCTTGTCTTGCTCTCCATTGTTTATTTCGTCTTAAAATGAATAGTGCTTATTGATTTTGGTTTACACAGGTAGTGTACTAAACGCCGCCGGAGGGAGTTGGCCCTTTGAAGACGCAAAGTCGTCCGACTGGGCGGATATGATCGACGGTTTCCAGTGATCAGCGTTAACGTCGCGTTTGGGAATTCCGATCATCTATGGCATCGATGCCGTTCATGGCAACAATGACGTTTATGGCGCCACCATCTTCCCCCACAACACCTTGGAGCCACTAGGTGTGATTTGTGAATACAAAATAATGGGGTTCCTTAACTTAACCTGTGTTGACTGTTCTCTGATAAGACTCTCCCTCACTGATCCAACGTAACTTAATTTGGTGAAGTTGTGATTGTATTACTTGAAATGGCTTAAAATCTCACAATATAGTAATAGCCATTGATGTTAGTGGTAGTTGCAGTATAGGTTATTAGCTACTTGTTGTGTTCATGGCAGATGTATCTACTATGTGGCCATGATGTGTTTGGTTACTATTAGTGCAAGGACACCTGTAGTTCTTGTGATACCTCTATAGAGATGCAGATTTGGTGAGAAGAATTGGAGTTGCAACGGCACTTGAAGTAAAAGCGTGCGGTGCTCACTGGGCGTTTGCTCCATGCGTTGCAGTGAGTCCTATATATTCATAGAATTTAGCGACGATATTATATATATATATATATATATATAGTGCTTAGTCAACTGAATGAGATGTCCTTAAAGGCCGTGAGAGATCCTAGATGGGGAAGATGCTATGAGAGCTATGGCGAAGTTGCTAAAATTGTTTCTGAGATGACATCAGTTGTTTCGGGTTTACAAGGCCAGCCACCCGAACAATACCCTAATGGCTATCCTTTTGTTGCAGGAAGGTATGACTATGGCTTGACTTGTGTCTTTACTATGTTCAGTTTTCATCTCTCATTGAAATTTGTCATCTGGTGATAGAAAAAATGTGGTAGCCTGTGCCAAGCACTTTGTTGGAGATGGTGGTACGGACAAAGGCATAAACGAAGGGAACACCATTCTTTCATATGAAAACTTGGAGAGAATACACATTGCTCTCTACAAGAAATGTATTGCGCAAGGGGTATCTACCGTTATGGCCTCTTACTCAAGTTGGAACGGAGAGAAACTTCACTCCCACTATTTCCTCTTAACAGAAGTTCTCAAACAAAAACTAGGGTTCAAGGTTACTTGAGTCTGAAGACAATCTAAAATAAGCTAGAGGTGTATTCATTGAGTTCGTTTGATATCATTTCTTTTTCCTTTGGAATTTCAGGGATATGTAGTTTCAGATTGGGAAGGTTTGGACCGGCTTAGCCCACCAGTTTCAGGCTACCGCAACTGCATCAAACTCGCTATTAATGCTGGAATCGATATGGTCGTGGATTCTTTTTCTTTATCATGGATGACTGAAAAGAAAAGTTTATTGAATCAATGTTTTTCAGGTTATGGTACCTTTCAAGTACGAGGAGTTCATACATGACCTTATAGATTTGGTGGAGTCAGGGGAAGTACCTATAGCTCGCATTGATGATGCAGTTGAAAGAATACTTAGGGTGAAATTTGTAGCTGGTCTCTTCGAATTTCCTCTCACAGATCGGTATTTGTTGCCTACTGTTGGTTGCAAGGTGAGCCTCTTGTACCAAATGCAATTACATCTAAGTGCTACGATGATTGAGAACTCATCACAGTGATTTTACTATGTTTGGATGAGACTAGGAACATAGAGAATTGGCACGTGAAGCTGTTAGAAAGTCATTAGTTCTGCTGAAGAACGGGAATCATGGAAGATTTCTGCCATTAGACTGCAATGCCGAGAGAATACTCGTGGTTGGAATGCACGCTGATGATCTTGGATTCCAGTGCGGAGGATGGACAAAGACAATGTATGGCCAAAGTGGAAGGATCATAATCGGTACCTAAAGCTTAATATAATATGGTTTGGAAAGTGACTTCAAGTGAATATGCTACATGGTCTTGTTAAAAATCTGATATACATTATTGTTTGCAAATATAGGCACAACACTTCTAGATGCCATAAATTCAGCGGTTGGAGACAAAACCGAAGTGATCTATGAGAAAACACCATCAAAGGAAACCTTAGCCTTGGGAAAAAGATTCTCTTATGCAATTGTTACAGTGGGAGAAGCTCCCTAGGCAGAAACCCCAGGGGATAACTCAGAACTCATAATACCCTTCAATGGTAGCGACATTGTAAGCGCGGTTGCAGAGAAAATCCCGACACTAGTGATCTTGTTTTCAGGACGGCCTATGGTTCTAGAGCCGCAGGTTCTTAAAAAAACAGAGGCCCTGGTCGCTGCTTGGTTGCCTGGAAGCGAAGGGCAAGGGATTACTGACGTGATTTTTGGAGATTATGACTTCCAAGGGAAGTTACCAGTGAGCTGGTTTAAAACCGTAGACCAGTTGCCGCTAGATATTGATGCAAATGGGTATTTCCCATTGTTTCCTCTTGGTTTTGGTCTTAGTTGAGTTCTTTGGAGAACTCAAAACTGGTTTCAGGTGATTTTATTGAGGAACGGATGCAAATAAGTGGCATAGTAAAAGGTCACATATTATTATTATCCACTTGTTGTCGTTGTTGTAACTTTTTCCAAAATTTCAAGGGACATTTTCTTAGTCGAAATTGTTTAAAACCTATGGTTGATATAATTTTGCTTCTTTTCGTGGTTTTGAGAAATCAAACTCTGATCATACTCTGTTTATTCGACAGAGAGGTGGAATCTATACTGCAGTGTTAGTGTATGTCGACGATATTATTATTGCGAGTAACACTGATGCAGATGTTGATCAGCTGAAGGTTCATCTTAGTGATGCCTTTAAACTCAGAGATCTTGATCCTTTAAAATATTTTCTTGGCCTAGAGATCGCTCGTGTGTCAAAGAAAATAAAATAAACGCTAAGTCTCTTGAAAGATACAGGCTTATTGGCTTTTAAACCTTCTTCTGTTCATATGGATCCCAATGCTAAACTTTGTTTGGATTCCAAGGAACCTCTACTTGATGATCCAAACGACTAGTGGGTCGTTTGATGTACTTGACAATAACAAGACCTGACATTACCTTTGCGGTGAACAAGCTTTGTCAGTACACTTCGGCTCCAAAGGACTCTCATCTTAAAGCTGCTATGAAAGTCCTCCATTACTTGAAGGGCACAGTTGGTCTTGGTTTGTTTTATTCGGTTGAATGCGACTTGGTTCTTCAGACTTTCACCGATGCATATTGGGCTTCTTGTCTAGATTCTCGACGTTCAACATCTGGTTATTGTATGTTTCTTGGCAATAGCTTGATCTCTTGGAAGTCGAAGAAACAACAGACTGTTTCACATTCATCTGCTGAGTCCGAATATCGTGCTATGGAGTATGGTTCTCGAGAGGTGATTTAGCTAAGGAATCTCTTAGCTGAACTACAGGCACCTCAACATGGACCTGTTCCTTTCTTCTGTGACTCAACTGCAGCCATTCATATCGCCACCAACCCGGTTTTCCACGAGCGTACGAAGCATATTGAGCTTGACTGTCACCAAGTTCGAGAACGCGTTTTGTTTGGCTTCATCAAGCTTCTTCATGTTCGTACTACAAACCAGGTTGCTGACATCTTTACAAAGGCCTTATACTCTCCACAGTTTTACGCTTTGGTTGGCAAGTTGGCATTAATATCCATTTATATGCCAACTTGAGGAGGCATATTAAAGTATAAGAGTGATATAATTCAAATACGGTTAAGTACCGGTTATGTGTAAACCGAGATGTAATACTTACTACATAAACACATGTATTCCTTTGTGAACGTTAATAAGAATAGATAAGAAAAGTTTGTTACAAAGCTTTCTTCTCTGATACACAAACTCTAAGAATATCTAACGAGAAGAAATAACATGCTAATCAAACAAAATATAGTTATTCAGACGTGATTTTTTTTTGAATTATACAGAGGTATCCTGGCACTTCATAAGTGGTCCAGACTAGTCAAGTGTTGGCACGTGTCGGTTCTCTGTCTCTGGCGATGTCGAAATGTTAATTCCCTAGTGACCGAGAACCTAAGTGACGGTATCCACAACTGTGAGCCCTTTACCACTAGAGCTAGAAACCCCGGTTATTCAGACGTGATTGTGTTATCCATCAGATGGATTTGTAACCCTCCTTGAATACTTGTTCTTTTCTTCTAGTGCAATGTCTTAAACTGTTTTTTTCAAAAAACAAATATGTCTTAGACTGAACATACTACCAAATATGTCACACAACCGATGAGGATGATACCTCACTCACTTAAGATTTAAAGCAATCTCACTTTTGGTATAGAAAAAGTGTTAAAACACGAACATCAAATATCATATCAGCAAAACTGGAAATCAAATCAATCCAAGAAAACATAACATAGTTGCAAGAACAAGTCTATAAAAAATTGTGGTGAGGATAGACTCAAAGGGAGGCTTGCCAAAACTATTTTTTGGGGTTTTAAATTTTATTTGGTATACTAAGATATAGACTTGTTCTTTTCGCTAAATCAAATCATGCGGTCAAACAAAATTCGTATCTTATTACGGGACCCATACTATCACATCACATGTAAAGGTTAAACATCCATTTGAAAAAAAAAAAAAAAAAAAAAAACAAGTTGTTTAGAACTTCCAGATTTTTTTCTTGTCTTTGCAAGTTTCAAGTGCTTTAAGTGACAAGCTTAACTTAAGAAAAATAAATGGTAGTTCAACCAATCTGATTAGGCATGTGTAGTACTGCCGTAGTGACAAGGATTTGGCGTGTTTATGAACCTAATGTTTTAATTAAGCTGACTGGTGCCTAGTGTAGTAGGTCAAATGATTTGTTTTAATTGGAGAACTAGATTTTGATCTGCGCTTTAAAAGGGCGAGATTTTTTCGGTTGAAAATATATTTTTTGTTAGACATTTATAATTTTATCTATAATTTGTATATGTATATTAAATTTATTATAGTATTTTAAGTATGATAAATTTATATAAGATATATTTCAAATAAATTTATGTTGGATTAATATAAAATCTACTTATATTTTTTTGGTTTTATTTTTAGCCATATTTTCCCATAGTGTTAACTAAATTTAGTTTTTATTTATGTTTTGATATATATTAAAAATGGAATGGAACCAATTTATAAAAAAAATGAGGCCAAATTTAAATTAGCACCAATGACTACCTAACTGATATCTAAACAAAAAAAAATGAATCTTTGTTACCAGCCGCAGAAAAAAAGTATTACATTAATTCAATACCATACTGTTTTCTAAAAGCTTTTGGAGCTACAGAATATATACTATACTAATAACATGTATAAGAAATTCATGTGCAAAAGCTTGAAAAAGTTGAATTTAAACTCAAACATTGATGTTACATAAATTGAACATTAATAGAGAAAACTAAAACTTGAATGAAAATACATTGGGAGTCCAAAGTTGACTATTTAGAAAAAAAGAATTTTTCGTATTTTATAACAAACAAAAAATTTACTGAGGTCACCATGCTTAACTCCTAGAGAGTGAGAAGTTTCTTACGTAACCCTAAAATGGTTTTCACCAGCTCATTCGCTTTCTTATCAGTGTATTGTCCAAATTGAATAATGCCATTAAAAATCTTGCCACATAAACACAATTTCATTAATTTACAAAGAAAATGAACACAACTCCATCACAAAGTAAATCCCAATAGCTAAATTTGTTATCAAGGATTTTATATTATAAAGAAAAAATGTTTGTTGAATAAATTAGGATATTTAAAAAAAAATTGTAGAAGATCTAAAATTATGGTAACATTATTATTATGGATATGAATTACGATTATTAATTAAATGATTTTATATTGAATAATTTTAATATATAGGATAATTGAACATATAATATGTATATATCACTTATACAAATTTGTATTTATCTAAGGAACCTTTTAATATTATATATAAAAATATCTCCATCTATAATTTGAAAGTGCATAATTGTTTTTTATTGATGAAATTATTAACCCTTTGTTAGATCACAATAGAAATGAAAAGTGTATTGTAAAACCCGTTTGTATTTGATACACAATTTACATATTTAATGGAAAACCCTGTAAATATTAATTACAAAATTGCTACTCATTAATTATAGATTGCTTTAGGAAAGTCAATTTTATTTTAAAATTTTAAATATTGATTTATAAAATAGTTAAATTTATGTAAATTTTAATTTTTAAACTCATATATTTAGTAAACTTATGTCATATTGATTTAAAGATAATTGTTTCTATGATTTTATATTATGTGTCAATATTATGGGTAGTTGTAACATTTTTAAAATAGTTTTTTTAAAGTTAAGAAATTTATCTATTAAATGTTATCTTTGTATTTTTGTTTAAAATTAGAAAGAACATTTATATGGTCATTTAAATGATAATCGCAACACATATGAATATTTTAAAATATTGAAAATATTCTTCATGATATAAGTTTGCAAAATAGAATAAAAAAATTATACAACAAAAAAATTAATCCTAAAATTTAGGGCTAGTTAAACTATGAGATTATATTATTGTTTGGTTATTTAAGAAAGTTTAAAACTAAATATAGTTGGATTAAATAGATTTTGTTAGAATTAAATAGATTTGGTTAGGATTTAAATAAATAAAAAATATTATAAACAAAGCAGTGAGATGAAGTTGTAAATATTTCAAAACTTCAAAGTGACTTAAAAAAATTGTTAATTTTAGAGATTGATTTGTTTGTTTCTTTTAAAATTTAATAAAAAAGCTGTTTTTTTACGTCGAAAGATCATTCTATTACTCAAGCTTGAGGCGGTCTGGATAACCAGACCGGAATAGAACAACCAATAAAATATAAATTTCGATGGAAGGTTCTTGCAGTTTTAGCTAAGAATTCAGAAAACTGGTTGCGCACTCGTGGCACATGGGTAATGTTAAAGTCCGGAAAGCATATCTGCAGCATCGCTATCTTCTCTAACTCCATCGCGAAGCTTGGCCACTCATGTGGTTTCTTGATCATTGCAATCGGTTCCTTACAATCTGTTCCAAAGCTTTGACATGGCGAGTGTTGAAGCATGTTCTCCATCGCCCATCGCAGTGCTTCTACCTCCGAATGTAATGCTGATTCACGTCGATTGAAATTCCTTGTCCCCATTAGTTGTATGTCCCCCCCCCCCCCCCACTGTCCATCCAAATCCATCCACATCCACTAAAGGGATCAAAAGATGTCCAAGATCCATCTAATAGGCAGATGTTACCCAAGCTTAAGACTTGGTGTTCCTCGTTGTTGTTGACATGTACCAATGATGGTACCATCTCATTAGCATTAAACCACGCTTGACATTCGCTCTCTGCATATCGAACTAGCTCCAAAGGATCTCTGTCTATGCACCTGAAAAGTTTATCATTGCGAGCTTACCAAATATACCTGATTAGTCAAGGATAAGAGTCTTTGTCTTGTTCTGGTTCTAATATGCCATTCTTCCTCCAGAATAGGTAGTCCATGTTCGTGTAGACGTTTGACATTGGAAAAGTATCTGGGCTCGTGGGAGTTGTAGATAAGGACCAGACTTGGAGAGCTGGAGGGCATTGAATTATTGCATGTGTCACCGATTCTTCTGCTTCTCCACACCTTAGACAATAATTGTCACATCTCATATTTCGCCTTACTAGATTCCTCGTTACTGCCACATGATCGGTAATCATTTGCCAAATAAGATGGCACATCTTCTTAGGCGCTTTTACTTTCCAAGCGAAGGCTTGAAGTTTAGTGATACTTGGTTCTAGTACTTTTTTTTTCTCCTCAGTCTCCAAGAGATTCTGAGCAACCCAATAACCCGATTTAATTGTGTATTGATCAGTCCTCGTGTAGTTCCAACAAAAAGTATCACGGCGATGAGTAGAGCTTATGGCCAAACTCCTTATAAGTGGTATATCCTCAGGATGAACATAATCCTCCAGTACACCTATATCCCACTCCCTCGAGTCTTGATTAATGAGATCGCTAACTCTCATATTCGGATGCAGCACAGGTGCTACAGGTGTAGCTGCTCTGGCTGGTGTCGTTAGGATCCATGGATCCTCCCACACCTTGACTTCATAACCTGAATGAATCTTATGTCTGATCCCCAATAGCAGCAGCTTCCTCGCGGCGGAGATGCTTGTCCACACATATGATGGGCTGCTTGCAGTGATTGTTCTTAATGGCGAGGTCATCCTGTAATATCTTCCCCTCAAAACTCGGGCAACCAGTGAATCAGGATATTCTACCAATCTCCATAACTGCTTTGCCAGTAGTGCCAGATTAAACTCATGGATCAAACGGAAACCAATCCCACCTTCCTCTTTTGGCAAACAAACTTTCTCTCATTTCGCCCAATGTATACCTCTTTCGGCAGATTTGAGCTCCACCAAAAATGGGCAATGGCACTAGCAAGATTTTCACAAATCTCCAATGGGAGCAGAAAAGTAGACATAACCAATGTTGGGAGAGCGAGCAAAATGGATTTAATCATTACCTCCTTCCCCCCCCCCCCCCCCCCTTTAGAGAGCCATCTACATGTCCATCCATTTACTCTATGGATTAACTTATCCTTTAAAAATGCAAAAAGTTTTCATTTGGAACCACTGATATCTTCTGGGATTCCTATATACATTCCCATCCCACCATCGTTTTGTATACCAAGTACATCTTTGATATCTTGTCTTGTAGTTGCATTGATCCGCTTACCAAAGAGTAAAGAGGATTTGTCGATGTTAATACATTGACCAGATGCTTTGCCATATATCCTAAGTACTTTCATTACTTCTTCACATTCACGGGGTTCCGCCTTACAGAAGAAAAAACTTTCATCAGCAAAGAGAAGGTGGGATACTGAGGGACAAGCGCGTGTGATGCGCATCCCCGTTATATTCTCTTGGCTCTCTGCATGATTGAGAAGGCTAACGAGCGCTTCCATGCATAGAATAAAAATGAAATGAGAAAAATGATCTCCTTGACGCAGACCTCTACCTGGAACAATATTTCTTCTTGGTTGCCCATTCATGAGAACTTTGTATTTCACTGACGTGACGCATCGCATTATCCATGTGATCCATGTTTCAGAAAATCCCATCTTCCGCATCACTGCTTCAATAAACGACCATTTCATCCTATCATATGCTTTGCTCATGTCTGTTTTGATTGCCATCCTTTTATTACGTCCACTCGGTTTAGTTCTCAAGGCATGGAACATTTCTTGAGCAATCATGACGTTGTCTGAAATTTGTCTTCCAGCAACAAAGGCTGACTGGATTTCAGAAATCAACCCTGGTAACACTTTCTTTAGTCTCTGGCATAAGACCTTGGAGACTATCTTGTAGCTGACATTGCACAAGCTGATGGGTCTAAATTGAGTCATAGCATTGGGCTTAGTTGTCTTTGGTATGAGGCATATGTTTGTGTCATTCAGACCATTCGCCACCGTTCCCTCAAAGAGGAACTTATTAACCATAAGGGTTAAGTCCTCTTTGACTATATCCCAAAACTTCTGATAGAAGAGCGCAGTCATCTCATCTGGTCCCGGAGCCTTATCCGGATGCATTGCAAAAAGTGCCAATTTGACTTCTCATTCGGATACTGGAGCAGTGAGGCTGTCATTCATTGGTTTGGCAATCGTCATTTTAAATTCAGATAACGCTTCTTCAATGTTTTCTGGATTAGACGATTCAAAGATCTGCCGAAAATGGTTAGTAGCAATGGCTACTAATCCTTCTTCGTCCTCAACTACATTGCCATTTCCATCCAGTAGCTGTGTTATTTTGTTTCTTGCTCTTCTTTGCTTTGTGAGAGCATGAAAATTTTTTGTATTTTTGTCGCCTTCTCTCAATCAAAATACTCTACTCTTCTGCTTCCAGAACATTTCTTCTGCTTTAAGAGCATCAGAGAGTTCCTTCAACGCCATTGTTATCTCTCCAGTTGTCGCGTTATCATCTGCGTATAGACCCTCTACCTTTTCTTTGAGCTCCTCTACTAGTTTCGCTGAATTGACATTGTGTTCTCTTCTCCACTCACTCAAGGCTTGTTGCAGCTGGAGATGTGCTCCATTATTGTCGCATTGGGATTAATTTTAGAGATTATCTGTTTTTGTATGAGTCAAGCTACAAAATTTATGATTATGTTGATTGTATAGTGGATGATATATAATCATCTGTTGAGACATGATCTAATATGTTTTTTTAATAAGTTCAGTTTTACCAAATCTAATAGAACGAATGGGCTAATGAAAATATTTTTGAACAAATTAATGTGCTGTTTTTTGAAATATTTATTTAACAACTTAGTGGGCCATTTGAAGAAGTACTGTAATACAAATCGATGCCAACAAAAATAGAAACAATCATATTTATAAGAAAATAGTGGAAAATTAATTTAAATTAATGTTGTTCAAAAAACTTAATTTGTCCTCTCCACGACACCATCCGCTCCATTGCAAATAGCATCATCATCAGAAACAAATATAGCGTAAATATTAATGTTAGCAGTTTATTTGAAGGGTTTCTTTACCAGTCTCGGGGTCGTAATAAACAGCTCTAGGTACACACAAACTCGCAGTTTTACCGTCAAAGAAATCTCTGTACCTTGTTGATGCAATAGAGTAAGGGACGCACATTGCGTGGAGCTCCTGGTTTCTTCGTGTTCTCGCCCTACAACGCACAAAAATCAAGTTCGATAGTATAAAACATGAAAACGATGAGAAACATGTAACAACACAAAAGATAACATGACTTACGGGAGGGATGAAACTCTGTTCATCATAATAATTTATATAAACTAAGCCATGTCATCAATTTTTGTGGTTTTTTTTTAAAAAAAAATATATATATATAAACATAAAATTACAAATACATATCTGAACTTCCTATATATCACGTTGAATTAAAACATAAATACCTCAACATTAGCGCATCTGTGATAGTTTTGCTCAACCTCTCTGCTGTATGGTTTCCCACTCGTTGTAACAGCTCGGAAAACTTGTTCCAAACCTACGTTAGTTTAGTCACTACACAAACAAAAAAGCCAAAGAAATAATAATTATTATCTAATTTGATGATGAACAAATAATCAGAATGCAAAGATCAAAAAATAAAAGTAGAACGAAACAAACATCTATACTTTAAAACTAAACTGACAAATAACGAAGATGGTCGATTCAAAGAAAAAAAAAAGGTGCAATGATTATTTATAGAGTAAGTATCTTGATGACCAGGTTTAATCAAAAAATTTCAAGCTTGGTATATGCTGATTTGATTGTAGGATATTCTGATTTATTATCATGAATTAAATATATTATTAGAGATTTGTTTATTTGTTTCCGAAATTTTCTCTTTTCAACAAAATCAATATGTTGGATATTTAAATTATTATTAAACATGATAAAGCCACGAATTACTAAGAAGTTGTTAATATATGGATTTAAACTAAAACATTCAAATAAAATCATAGATTAAAAATAATTCAGTGGCAATGCATGGTAAATACTGCTGAAAACCAAGGTAACCTAAAAAAAGACCATTGTGTTTTAATAGTATTATTAGTTTAATGCTGACGAAAGAAATAAAATACAGTTAGGCCTAAATACAGTGAAGCCAATAGCATGATGATCGCATAGGTATTAGGCGGCGTCATAAGGATAAGGTTCTTGCATGTTTATTAAGCTGACTAGTGTGTTTAAGTTAATTTATTTTGTAACGTGCCATAATACGATTGGTTCAAAGTTATAATTGTTCCAGAATAATTCAATATATAACGCAACTAGATGTTTTGCCCGCACTTACGTACTTAATAATTGTACAAAAATTTGTAAATAAATTTATCATCAAAACAAAAACTATTGGAATTAATTATTTTTATGCTTTTGTAAGATTAAATAATGAATTAACATTAATTTTTATATACAATAAAGTTTTATTTTAATAAAATATACGTAAAATAATTTAAAAATACTTATATATACATACATCTATATACATTGATTAATGTTTATTTTAAAAATATTATGATGTAAAATATATTTAGATAACATAATATATAATACTTTTAGATAATGATTATTAAATTAATGACATTTATGTGTAAATATATATTGAATAATTTAATCTAATTATTTTAAGGGTAAAAAAGAGTTTAAAGACTCTAATTTTTAACACATGAACGATAAAATCAATTCACAAATAGGAGTTTAGTCCGAACTTGCGGGCATAAGCATTTTACAGTTACTTATTAATACTCGCATTTCTAAATAAACAACAATGATGATAATTTATTTTTTATTTTCTTATTTGAAAAGTCTTACTTATTATATTTTTTTGAAAATTTCTTTGTATACATTATTTAACATTAATAAATAAATCTTGGAAATCACTCAATATTATCTTTCCAAATATGTAAATTAAAAATATATATATTGATTAATATAATTTTTTTATTAAAATATGTTATAGGATAACAACACAATACACATATATAAATAAATTATCTTTTGTAAAAATAATTATCGTTTATTTTAAAATATATTTTTAATATTTTGGATAATTCTTATTATTGTTAATGTTGATCACTTATCATAAACATTAAATTCTTTTTTATTTTAACAAATTTTTAAAGTGAGAGCTCCATTGCAAAAAATTACTTTGCAAATAATATTATAGATACATAGATATATAGATGCTAACTGAAGCCAAAAACAATATAGTTGCTATTGGGCGAAATTTACTTGGATATATCATATATATAAAGAAAAGGCGAATAGGTTGGAAGTAGTTGACTTGTGACAGAAGGAGAAAAAGAAAAAAAGAGTATGGAAAAAAAGAAGAACCATGTGTTTACAGAAACCCAGACGCGCCAGTTGAGGCGCGTGTTCAAGACCTTCTCTCTCGAATGACTTTGGCGGAGAAGATCGGTCAGGTGACTCAGATCGAACGCGCCGTAACTACTCATACCGTCATTACAAATTCCTTCATCGGTATACACACCATTTTGTTTAACTTTGTTTGGTCAACGAACAAACTAAGTATCATTTCTAAATTTTTGAATATGCTGAACTTCTTACAATGGTTTTGGAGTTACAGGTAGTGTACTAAACGGCGGAGGAAGTTGGCCGTTCGAGGACGCTAGGCCATCGGACTGGGCTGATATGATCGATGGTTACCAAAACGCAGCGTTGGCATCACGTTTGGGAATACCTATAATTTACGGCATTGATGCCGTCCACGGCAACAACAACGTTTACGGAGCCACCATCTTCCCCCACAACATCGGCCTCGGAGCCACCAGGTTTGATCCCGATTCTCATTCTCTTTCATTGTGCAAGAACAGTGAGAGACTCTGGGTACAGTAGTGTTGTTGGTCCAATTAAAATGGAACTAAACCTTAGTGCTAGTATTTGAAGAAAATGGTTGTTGAAAGTGATAACACTGGTTAGTCGTTGTGGTATTTCGATAGAGATGCAGATCTGATCAGAAGAATTGGGGCTGCAACAGCACTAGAAGTAAGAGCCATGGGTGCTCACTGGGCGTTTGCTCCTTGCGTAGCCGTAAGTTACTTATACATGTTAAGATAATGAAATTATCAGTTACTCCTCCATAATTTGTCGTCCAAGTAAAACCCTTATGATAATCATTTAGGGTGTTTGATTTACCTTTGGTTAAACCAAGACTTCTTCGCCTTTCTTCTTGTAGTAGCTTTATTTATCTGATAGGCTTTGAGAGATCCAAGATGGGGGAGATCCTATGAGTGTTACAGTGAAGATGCTGACACTATATGTGAGCTGACAACGCTTGTCTCGGGCCTTCAAGGCGAGCCACCTAAAGAACACCCTAATGGTTACCCTTTTCTTGCGGGAAGGTATGTATGTACATAGCTTGATATGCGTATTTAATAACGTTGATGTCATCACTCATGGATTGGTTAGAAACAATGTGGTTGCTTGTGCAAAACACTTCGTTGGAGATGGTGGTACCGAGAGTGGCACAAACGCAGGGAAAACTATTGTGTCATTCGAAGAATTGGAGAGAGTACATTTACCTCCATATCTAAACTGTCTTGCTCAGGGAGTCTCTACTGTTATGGCATCTTACTCCAGCTGGAATGGAAGTAAACTCCACTCTGATTACTTCCTCTTGACAGAGCTTCTCAAACAGAAACTTGGTTTCAAGGTCAACCAAAAGCTTGTTTGATTATGGAATATCTGAACAAGCCACAGGTGTATGAACTGAGCTGGTCATCTTTGCTTTGATTACCAGGGATTTGTCATTTCAGACTGGGAAGCTTTGGACCACCTTAGCGAGCCATCTGGTTCAAATTACCGCCACTGCGTCAAGATCTCAATTAATGCTGGAATAGACATGGTAGAATCTAAAACCTCTTGCTAATGATTTACACTTTTTCAGAGTAAGGAACGAATAAGCATTAGGTTACTAATCTATGTTACTGTAGGTGATGGTGCCTTTCAAGTACGAACGGTTTATACATGACCTAACAGATCTGGTGCAGTCAGGGGAAGTGTCAATGGCTCGGATTGATGATGCTGTTGAAAGAATACTCAGAGTGAAGTTTGTAGCTGGTCTTTTCGAACATCCTCTCACAGACCGATCTTTATTGGGTACTATTGGCTGCAAGGTGAAAGTTCTTGTAAACAGTGTCATATGATTGGAGGCCATGATTGACTCTGTATTTCATGAATTTAGGAACATAGAGAACTGGGCCGTGAAGCCGTTAGAAAGTCTTTGGTTCTGCTAAAGAACGGCAAACATGTTAATAAACCTTTTCTGCCACTAGATCGCAATGCCAAAAGAATTTTAGTCACTGGAACACATGCAGATGATCTTGGCTACCAGTGCGGAGAATGGACAAAGGCATGGTTTGGTCTAAGCGGAAGGATAACAATTGGTAATTTAAGCAACAGCTAGTAGTAATTGTTTTGTTGTTACAAATTTAATATGAATGGATCTGTTTTGGTCTGAAATATGTAGGCACGACCCTTTTGGATGCCATCAAAGCAATAGTTGGAGACCAAACAGAAGTAATATATGAGAAAAATCCTTCGGCGGAATCCTTAGCCTCGAGTGAAGGCTTCTCTTATGCAATTGTTGCGGTTGGGGAGTCGCTGTTGGGGTAAAAATCGGTCAAGACGAAATCGATGTCCGAAAAGTCCGGACAAAATACGAAAGATGTTAGAGAAGCGTTAAGAGAATAAGTTTCATTCTAGAAAACTCGGGAAAATGTTAAGTCATTCCTAAATAACCGATTAGAAACATTCTCTACACGATAAAAATCTCCGAAAAGTTAAAAGAACGCAAAAAAAACTCGCACGAGCCGAAAGAAACGAGCGACGACCCTGGGCTGCCTCTAGGCGCCGGGCTCCTAGCGCCCGTGCTGCCTCTAGGCGCCGGGCGGCTAGCGCCCGTGCTGCCTCTAGGCGTCGGGCGCCTAGCGCCCGTGCTGCCTCTAGGCGCCGGGCGCCTAGCGCCCGAGCTGCCTCTAGGCGCCGGGCGCCTAGCGCCGGTGCTGCCTCTAGGCCAGCGCCCGTGCTGCCTCTAGGCGCCGGGCGCCTAGCGCCCGCGTTGCCTCTAGGCGCCGGGCGCCTAGCGCCCGAGCTGCCTCTAGGCGCCTGGCGCCTAGCGCCCGGGCTGCCTCTAGGCACCGGGCGCCTAGCGCCCGGGCTGCCTCTAGGCGCCGGGCGCCTAGCGCCCGTGCTGCCTCTAGGCGCCGGGCGCCTAGCGCCCGTGCTGCCTCTAGGCGCCGGGCGCCTAGCGCCCGTGCTGCCTCTAGGCGCCGGGCGCCTAGCGCCCGTGCTGCCTCTAGGCGCCGGGCGCCTAGCGCCCGTGCTGCCTCTAGGCACCGGGCGCCTAGCGCCCGTGCTGCCTCTAGGCGCCGGGCGCCTAGCGCCGGGCGCCTAGCGCCCGTGCTGCCTCTAGGCGCCGGGCGCCTAGCGCCATGCTAGCTCGAGTTATCGGACAGCTAGTCTTCGTGCGTAAGTTCCAAATTCTCAAACCGCCAGAAATCGAAGTTTTGCGACTTTCTGAAATCCCGCAAACCAATCTCTCTTTTCTTTCTCCTAGCCTTCGGAAAACCCGTAAGACGTCGACGAATGGAGAAACTTCGTAGAAAACGGCAAAGGTTATCTAAAAACACCATTTTCCTCACAAAAGAGACGAAGATCTTCCGAAAGATCCAATGTCCGAGTAGGAGCGTTCTCTCAAAGAAATCGTAAAAATAGCAGAAATCCAAAATACGGCCCAACGGGGACCAAACATGATCGGATAACCATTTTACGATTTTCTAAAAAGATAGATACGACAACTTGCAATTATCTTCCTAAACAAGATAAATGTCAAACTTCCAAAGGATAAACATCAAGTTTCCGAAAAGATAAATGTCAAGTTTCCCGATAAACATGAAAGCCGACGAAAATGGAAAAAGCCCAGCTCGCGCCGGCCCGTCAAGAATAGACCGTCATATGGGAGTATATAAGCAAGTCTAGGAGCAGAGGAAGGGGGATCCGAAAATCACAAGAAAAACCACTCTCAGAGCAATTTAGAACTTAGGCGTTTATTTCCTTTTTAGCGAGCTGCGACTTAATTAGGTTAGATCTAGGGTTTTGAGACTAGCGACGATCGACAGCTCTTACGGCCGCGATCTCGACCTATTGTTCCAACGCTCTCCGCGAATTCGGAAATAAAATTCTTTCTTTTTGCTCTCTTTATTTTACGCATTTATTTTCAACTTAGCCTGTTTTAACTTTGTCGTGCGTGGCCCAGCAGATAGCCGGGATCCTCGGGGAAAACTAGGTCAACTTAGTTTTCCTACGTTTAAACTTAACTAAAATCGACAGTGCGAATTTCGGTTCCCACAGTTTGGCGCTAGAAGGAGGGGGATACACGGAATTATCTTTCTCGCAACTACGCACGCCCAGTTAAACATGTCTGCTAACGCGGAAAAAGACAAGCAAACGCACGACGGATCAGCCGCCGATGCCAACACCGAGAAGACTCCCGCTGGAAACGTATCGACGGTCACTGCCGAGGCAAACACCGCGATGCTGGACCAGGTGAAGGAACTGTTCGCCACCGCCCAGAAACGGTCGGAAGAACAAGAGAAACTAATGGCTTCACTCGCTAAACAGGTCAGCACCTTAACAGCGAAAAGCAAACTCCCGCGCGGATCCACCAAGGTGAGGCGTGTCAGGAGACTTGACTTCGGAACTTCCGGAGACAAAGAAAAAGACGCCCCGAGAGAATCCCCGGAACTCATTCCTGACGATACCACTCCGGCGGGGCAGAAGAAAACAACGGATAACCTTCCACCTCCCGCGAGGGAAAACGAAGGAGCCGACGTCGAGAGAATCAACCTGGATATCAGCGATCAATCGGATCCATCCGACGAAGACACCGCCGTCCACCACAGAA
Organism: Hirschfeldia incana; assembly: GCA_026261945.1. Lineage (NCBI taxonomy): Eukaryota > Viridiplantae > Streptophyta > Magnoliopsida > Brassicales > Brassicaceae > Hirschfeldia > Hirschfeldia incana. The sequence goes on from JABCMI010000039.1 coordinate 1,348,513, forward strand.
GGATCCGAAGTCAGTCGGCTCGACTGGCGGCAGCCTTCGAGAAACCGATGACGGAAGAGGAGGAAGACCTCTACTGGTCAGAGCAAGAGAGGCTAGCCGAAGACCAGACTCGGGCCTATCGCAGCCAGCGTAGACAAAGAAGCGCAAACGGCGCCAATGAGATCCACGATTTACGCGAATACATCGCAAAGACTGCAGCCGAGGCGAAAGCGGTAAAATCGCAGATTCACCACGCAACCAGCACCGCTCCCGAGATCGACCTGCTCCTCGAAGAATCGAGGAAGACTCCGTTCACGTCTCGAATCACATATGCACGAGTCTCGGATCCCGGGAAAATAAAGCTTCCCACCTACGACGGAACCACAGACCCGAAGGCACATCTGCAATCCTTTCAGATTTCGATGGCTAGGTCTAAGCTTCCAGAGCGGGAAAAAGACGTCGGCTGCTGTCTCCTGTTCGTCGAGAACCTCAGAGGTGCTGCGCTCGAGTGGTTCTCACGCTTGAAAAGAAACTCCATCGGAAGTTTTCGCCAGCTAGCTTCATCTTTTCTGAAGCAAGTTTTCATGTTCATGGACAGGGAAACTTCCGACGTAGACCTTTGGAGCCTCATTCAAAAGGAAGACGAGCCGCTCCGCGACTACATAAAGAGGTTCAAACTCGTAATGTCCAGGGTAATAGGTCTCAGCGATAGAGTCGCCATCGACGCCCTGAGAAAAAACCTCTGGTACAAGTCGAAATTCCGAAAGTGGATTTCTCTGGAGAGACCGCGCACCATCCAGGACACTCTCCACAAGGCGACGGATTTCATCATCATGGAAGAAGAGATGAAAGTCCTGGCGCAAAAGCACGGACCGCAGAAAGCGTCCTGCAAGAAGAAAACCTCACGTAACGACAAGTACGTCCATCACGAGGGGGAAGACGTCCAAGGCGAGCATAACTACGCCGTCAACTCCGAGCAAGCGAGGACCGCCGGAAACACTTGGACGCGGAACTCGTACAAGGACAACTCCAGCTGCGAGTTCCACCAGACGAGAGGTCACTCTACCGCCAATTGCAAAGTTCTCGGCGCTAGACTCATTACAAAGCTGCTCGCCGGCGAGCTAGCAACGGTCAGAAGCGTGAAAGACCTGCTCTTAGATTCCGACCGTCCGCCGAAGACCGACGGAGCCAATCCCGAGAATAACGCTCCTGGAACTCAATCGGGCGAAAAACGCGAACGAAGGCAAGATGGCGAAGGAAACAACAACAATCGCCAGAGGATCAACATGATCATCGGAGGATCGCACTTCTACCAGGACTCTGTTTCGTCGATCAAAGCCTACGGACGGAAAGCCGAAACAAGTCCCGGATGGTGCCCAGAAGACGAAGTTCCCAGTCACGCGATCGTCTTCGAGGAACAGGACACGGCCGGACTAGATAAACCCCACTACAATCCTCTGGTCATCGACTTGGTGATTCAAGATCTCGAAGTCGGCCGCATCCTCATCCACACAGGAAGCACAGTCAACATCATGTTACGCGATACTCTCCAAAGGATGAACATACCCCTTGGAGAAGTCATCCCAGAACCAAGACCGTTGACTGGATTCTCGGGCGTCACCTCCATGACCCTCGGAAAGATCAGGCTCCCAGTCATGGCGAAAGAAGTCACAAAGATCGTCGAATTCGCGGTAGTGGATAACCCGGCCATCTACAACGCCATAATGGGGACTCCTTGGATAAACGCCATGAAGGCAGTCCCATCCACTTACCATCTCAGCGTCAAGTTTCCAACACCAACTGGAACGGCGGTCATCTGGGGAAGCCAAAAACAGTCGCGACTTTGCTTCCTGGCTGAACATAAATTGCGCAACAATCGGAACGCCCCAGCGGCTAACCCAAAGCGAACTAAGAAGCATCCGAGTATCTCCGAGAACTCGGCAAAGGACGACTCGAATTCGTCCAAAAAGGCCACGACTCAGGATTATAAGCAAATCCTCGAGTCCATCGCCGACGGAACGGATGACCCAACTCCCAACGCGGCCACCGACTTAGCTAAGACAGTCGAAGCGCCGGAAGTCGTGGAGTAATAGCATCCGCGACATAAACAGAACTACGAGATGGCTTGATCCTCGCAAGAGGTACGTAGGCAGCTCGTCGAAACCCGACGAGTTCAGCTATCCCCCTCACCAAAAAGGGGGGGGGGAGATGGGAACGAACAATCTTTCATTCCCGCGAAAATATTCTCTACATGTATTCTACATTCTTGAAACTTTTTATAGTCTTAAATTCGAACGCTTATCCAAGGCACAAATATTACGGAAAACGAAAATCGTATCTTTAAGGAACGCGAGACGTCGCAAGTTCCTGACCAGTTTCGATTCTCTATTCTCCTCCAAAAAACTCTATCAAACAGTCTTTCCGCGACTCTAAAAATCCCATTCCGTCGATTGGCCCCGACGGAAAAACATAGAAACGTTTCACTCAAATCAAATTCGTAGTCTGGCTTCCAACGAAGTCCTTTTACATCCGACAAGGATATCATAGCGCGCTATACAAGAAATCCAAATTTTGGTTAGCTCTTCGTAAAGGAAGTAGCTCGACTCGTACCCAAACGAATCATATAAGCCGATAAGCACTTCGCGGATTCTAAAACGGTACGAGTCAGGTCGAAATCGCAAACAAGCAAAACAAAAAGCCGATTTGTCATCGCATAGCTTTAGTCCGAAACTAGACCTAGGTCTTGCCCTAAACCCAGCCTTGCTGGTATCTAAAACATCTCATAGGCATAAGTATCCAGCATACGAGATTCCAAAACTTGCCTCTTATCGCTTACAAACCTAACGTTCGCTACAAAGTAACCTGCAGGTTAAGCGACAAAAAAAGAGCTCGAATACGAAGTGACTACGCGTATTCAAAGTCCTCTACACTTGGCGAAAGTATAAATCAAAACGCATAATTCATAAAAGCATTCATAATAAGGATTCAAAGGCCACCAACGGCCAATCCCGAAAAACATAAAGTCACGCAACCTCCTAAGGGTCGCAACACATGCAAACAGCCCCACTTGGCTTATTACAAATTATAATCAAATGCAAGACAATCAGAAAAAGTTATTCCATACAAGGAATCGGGCTGGTCGACCTCTTCGCCCCCGTCACCTGCATTCGCATCCGCACCGGCATCCGCTGTATCTTCCGAGACTTGAATAGGATTCCACAATTCTCGAATTCTTCCTTCGATCGGAGGAACAGAGGATTCGGCGTTAGCACATACTCTCATCGAACCATCCATCGCGGCAAGTTCGCTGGAAAGCGAGAAACCCTCACGCTGCACCTTGTGAAGAGTACCCACCGAACCACGACACTCGCAAAAATCGCCTACGAAGTCCTGAGTTTCTTTGTACGCCTCAAATTCGGTAGAAAAGATTTCCGCCCGTCGGTTCATTTCGGCAGCGGCTCTTCTTCGTCCTCTCCTTTCTGCACGGACGAGGGCTCGAGCCTGGACCTCGGCTTGCCGGCGGTTTCGCTCCTCAACCTCCAACCGATACTTGGCAAACTCCCTTTCGGTCTCCTCCGCTTTGAAGCGGGCCAATCGAGCAGTGCGGAAACTTCCGTCGATTGACGCATTCCATACTCTCACGGCCTGCAAAGAAGTCAAGGTCAAGTAAAAGGATAGGAAGAATTTGCTTAAGTGTCGGAAACAAACCTCGTTGACCAAACGAGCGCCCTCCGCTGTCACCTTATCCCTCTCCTCGTTGTCCAAAGACTCGTCACGGGTAAAAGCCGGGGGGTGCTCATCAAAGAAGTCATTTGGAGGAGGGTTCGGACCGGAAGCACCCCCGCTCTCTGCGACAAAGTCAGGATCGTACCTCGACGGCTCGTTGTTTCCCGACGAGGCCTCGAAAGCAATCCCTTTGCCCTTCGATGATTTCCCCCTCTGCCTCGGAGGAGCAAACACAAAGGATCCATCATTGATGAGAGGTCGCGTGCCGCCTCGCGATCGGTGAAGCGCGACCGCCTTTTGAATCCGGTCGAGATCGAAAGAATTCCAGGAACAGGCCCTTGACCTGAATATGTCTCTCTTGACGGAAAGATCGGAAAGGACGTGCGTGAGACACCTGTTCTCTACGATAAAAAAAAATGCGTATGTGCATTCAGAGTTCGCCTTTCGATTTCTAAAAAAAAAAAAAAAAAAAAAAAAAAAAGATTACGATAATCTTACCAAGTCGGTACAACCACTCCGTCGGGAATAGATGAAGAAATCCTTCCTCGACAGACTCTCCATCTATCCTCACAAAAAAGAAACGATCGACGAAATTCTTAGCGTGCGAGGTAAGTCCACGAATTACCGAGTGATCGGTCCTCGATTTCATGGCGAATATTCCATTGGTGCTCACGCTCTTGGAAAGCCACAGCCCTTCGAAGTCCGAAGGGCTAAGATCCATTCCTAACTCGTAGCTCAGAATCACAACGCCAAGCCAGCTCTCTAGAGCCGGCACGTTCAACTGGCTGATTGAAATTCCGAAACGGTCGAGAGCTTGGACAATGACCCCAGGGATCGGGAACCATAATCGACACTGCGTCAGGGATGCCTCGTAACAAGTAAAGTAACCCTCCGGAGGGCGCTCTGGACTCTCATCCCCAAGGGGAATGCGAAACACGACTTTCTCCGGAACATTATAAAACTTTCGAAGGATTCCAAGATAATCGGGGGATACTTCGCTCGGCGAATCAGCTTCCACACGCGCCTTCACAGGTCGCCGGGGAATCGGAATCACGGGAAGAGGGGGATCAGAACCGAAGACGGCGTCACAGTACGCATTCCTCTCAATCTCTGAAACCTCGGGCTTCAGAACTTCCTCCTCGACATGGAAACTGTCCGAAGGAGAGCGAGACTGTCTCCTCGAGGATTTTGACTTTGAAGTCATTCTTTTCTTAAAAGTAGAGAGAGAATCTTTAAAGGAGAAATTGACTTAGGATTCTTGGGTGAAATAAGAATGGTAAAGGATTCACAAGTCTTTATAGGCATGAATTTTACTATTTACCCCGACCTTCGGCACGATTTCGTCTCCATACTTTCCTCACAAACCATACAGCAAGCTAGGACCTACGACCGCTACGGCTCCTAGCTAGCTGGGGGGCTAACTGTTGGGGTAAAAATCGGTCAAGACGAAATCGATGTCCGAAAAGTCTGGACAAAATACGAAAGATGTTAGAGAAGCTTTAAGAGAATAAGTTTCATTCTAGAAAACTCGGGAAAATGTTAAGTCATTCCGAAATCAACGATTAGAAACATTCTCTACACGATAAAAATCTCCGAAAAGTTAAAAGAACGCAAAAAAAAACTTGCACGAGCCGAAAGAAACGAGCGACGACCCTGGGCTGCCTCTAGGCGCCGGGGGCCTAGCGCCCGTGCTGCCTCTAGGCGCCGGGCGCCTAGCGCCCGTGCTGCCTCTAGGCGCCGGGCGCCTAGCGCCCGTGCTGCCTCTAGGCGCCGGGCGCCTAGCGCCCGTGCTGCCTCTAGGCGCCGGGCGCCTAGCGCCCGTGCTGCCTCTAGGCGCCGGGCGCCTAGCGCCCGTGCTGCCTCTAGGCGCCGGGCGCCTAGCGCCCGAGCTGCCTCTAGGCGCCGGGCGCCTAGCGCCCGTGCTGCCTCTAGGCGCCGGGCGCCTAGCGCCCGTGCTGCCTCTAGGCGCCGGGCGCCTAGCGCCCGTGCTGCCTCTAGGCGCCGGGCGCCTAGCGCCCGTGCTGCCTCTAGGCGCCGGGCGCCTAGCGCCCGTGCTGCATCTAGGCGCCGGGCGCCTAGCGCCCGTGCTGCCTCTAGGCGCCGGGCGCCTAGCGCCCGTGCTGCCTCTAGGCGCCGGGCGCCGGGCACCTAGCGCCCGTGCTGCCTCTAGGCGTCGGGCGCCTAGCGCCATGCTAGCTCGAGTTATCGGACGGCTAGTCTTCGTGCGTAAGTTCCAAATTCTCAAACCGCCAGAAATCGAAGTTTTGCGACTTTCTGAAATCCCGCAAACCAAACTCTCTTTTCTTTCTCCTAGCCTTCGGAAAACCCGTAAGACGTCGACGGATGGAGAAACTTCGTAGAAAACGGCAAAGGTTATCTAAAAACACCATTTGCCTCACAAAAGAGACGAAGATCTTCCGAAAGATCCAATGTCCGAGTAGGAGCGTTCTCTCAAAGAAATCGTAAGAGTAGCAGAAATCCAAAATACGGCCCAACGGGGACCAAACATGATCGGATAACCATTTTACGATTTTCTAAAAAGATAGATACGACAACTTGCAATTATCTTCCTAAACAAGATAAATGTCAAACTTCCAAAGGATAAACATCAAGTTTCCGAAAAGATAAATGTCAAGTTTCCCGATAAACATAAAGGCCGACGAAAATGGAAAAATCCCAGCTCGCGCCGGCCCGTCAAGAATAGACCGTCATATGGGAGTATATAAGCAAGTCTAGGAGCAGAGGAAGGGGGATCCGAAAATCACAAGAAAAACCACTCTCAGAGCAATTTAGAACTTAGGCGTTTATTTTCTTTTTAGCGAGCTGCGACTCAATTAGGTTAGATCTAGGGTTTTGAGACTAGCGACGATCGACAGCTCTTACGGCCGCGATCTCGACCTATTGTTCCAACGCTCTCCGCGAATTCGGAAATAAAATTCTTTCTTTTTGCTCTCTTTATTTTACGCATTTATTTTCAACTTAGCCTGTTTTAACTTTGTCGTGCGTGGCCCAGCTGATAGCCGGGATCCTCGGGGAAAACTAGGTCAACTTAGTTTTCCTACGTTTAAACTTAACTAAAATCGACAGTGCGAATTTCGGTTCCCACAGTCGCCGTATGCAGAGACTATGGGGGATAACTCAGAACTCGCAGTACCTTTCAACGGAAGTGATATTGTAACCACAGTTGCAGAGAGAGTCCAACTCTATTGATCTTGTTCTCAGGACGGCCTGTGGTTCTTGAGCCGACGGTTCTTGAAAAGACGGAGGCTGTAGTCTCTGCTTGGCTTCTTGGAAGCGAAGGGCAAGGAATGACTGATGTCATATTTGGAGATTGTGAGTGTTGGGCCCAAATATAGCCCATTAGCTAACGACGGAGCCTGAATGAATTCTGGGCTAAAGCCCATTGCGAATCAGCGACTTTAGCTGGAGCTCAGCACGGAGCCAAAGATAGGAAGCTGATCACAGTTTCTAGAGGCTACTTTGAAGAGGAGGCTAACACCATAAGTAGAAAGAGCGCAGGACCCGGTCAAACAGGAAGCTGTTGCGAGTTCCTTAACAGAAGGAGAAGATCTCGGAGATTAGTTACAAGTGATCGGAGGAAGGTTCGAAGCTATAAAAGAGGGCCTCGAAGACCACAAGAGGGGGGATCTTTCCATTAGACATCGATTATATCACTTTCAGATCTTGTAAACATTCTGAGACAATTCCTTTCATTTTCTCTGTAATCATTGTTATTCAAAATCATCAATAAAAAGCTCTCATTCATCTTTAAAGCTCTTTACGGGATTCAGCCCACGAATTTCCTTGTACCTCCTTTTTGACCTAACCTAGAATCTTAGGGTGAAACCTTGTCTCTCACAATTGGTGCCGTCTGTGGGGACAATTAATCGAATCCTTTTCTCCAAAGCTTAAAGATGAATCCACTCGATGGAACCAATCCATCTAACCCCGATCAATCGGACCTGAGCAATAGCTCACCGAATCGCACTGTTTCGGGGGCAAATAACCCGAGAGCCCTCGGAGGGACCAACTCTGGGTCCTCAGCCCTCAATAACACATCGCATCAATCCGCTCTGAACCAAACGGAAGCTCAGCTTTCTGAGATCCGGCAGATGATGCTCCAGTTAGTGGACAAAGCTCAACAAACCGAGCGAACAGTGCAACAGCTGGCCGAACGGCAGCAACAATTCGAAGAGATAACCAGATCTCAATCCGCAACAACCCAACCGTCTGTCCACCAGGGAAGAGGGATCACGTTCCATGAACGAATAGCTGACCCCTCCTTCCTTCGAGAGCGTCTGAATTTCTCCCTTGATAGTTCTGGAGCAGACGGTCAGGAACCTGCTTTCCAAACGCCTCGCGCTAGGACAGCTCCTGCGTTTGTCCCACCAATCATCAGCACCATGGGGAGCAACGTAGCGACAACGAGCTCCGCGCCCGATCGAAACACCGCTGGGAGCACACGGTTGCCTCCACCGCCACCTCCTTCGGGATCTGGAGCAGGAACCAACATTCCGTCCGGGGGCAGAACATCAGCTCCGGTGTTTCAAACTAGGGTTTCAACCCCAAATACCGACGGACTTCCAAGAACGGATGCTGATCCTGCAACTATCCGCACTAATCTCGCTCGGAACCTAAGGGCGAATGAACGATCCGTTTCACCAGCTAGCTGGGAAAACGATCGAGCTAGATTCCGCCAGGAACCTATGCGCCGAGTACCCGAGAATGATCCGAATGTCCTTCCCTTTGAAGGACCTGACGCGATTCGCAGATACATGGAGCGAACCCACGCAGCTCTCCAAAAATTGGGAGCTCAAGTCCACAAAGCAACAAGTTCAGCTCCCGAAATCGAGAGCCTAATCAAGGAAACTCGTGGAACTCCGTTCACTGATAGAATTGCTAACTCTTACATAAGAGACACTCAAAAAATTAAGATTCCCGAGTACGATGGGAACGCAGACCCAAAGGCCTATTTAAGAGCCTTCCAGCTAGCTATCGTTAAAGCTCACTTCACGATGGAGGAATGCGATGCCGGATATTGCAGAACATTTGCTGAAAATTTGACCGGAGCAGCTCTGGAATGGTTTTCCGGCCTCGAACCAAACTCTATAGATAGCTTTGATCAGCTAGCTAACGCCTTTATGAAGCAATATTCAACCCACATCCTGAAACAAGCCTCTGAGGCCGATCTCTGGAAGATCAAACAAGGATTGGGAGACTCACTGCGAGTCTACATCGAGAAATTTAGGGCAGTAAGAACTAAACTCTCGAACCCTAACGATCAAGTAGCTATTGAAGCCCTTAGGAGAGGCCTCTGGTATCAATCGGGCTTCTTCGAGGAGTTGACCCTAAATCCTCCTCCAACTATCGACGACGCCCTCCACAAGGCCTCTAGATACATTACTCTGGAAGAAGAAAGAGCGGCGTTAGATAAGCTCCACAGAAAATCCCAGAATCATCCGAAAGGCGAAGCCTCCGAGGGGAAGGGACCTCACAAAAGAGGAAGCTCCCGAAATAATCAGACTCAAGGGGAGCACTCTTATGTAATCGAGGACGATAAGGATGAAAAACCTGTCGCCGCAACAGCCAAAGCCCCCTGGTCCAAAGGCTACGATGAAAGCAAACATTGCTCTTACCACGATCGAAAGGGACACTCGACCGAAGAATGTTGGGACCTCCAACGACAGCTGGCTGCCAAATTCGCAGCCGGAGAGATCAAAGACGTGGACCTTAAAAAACCACCACCGTATCAAAAGAAAAATCCCCGGGACAACTCTCCGAAACGTGAGAGGTCACCTGAAAAAGAAACAGATTCACCACCTCCAGCTCCCAAAAAGAGAGTCGAGATGATCCTTGGAAAATTCCCCCAGGGGAAAAGCCTTCAAATCGAAGCCCTCTTGAGTAAAACACCTCCCCAATCGAGCCCTGGCTCAAGGGTCGATTACATCCTCGGAGGGTCCGATGTGTGTCGAGACTCCGTTAACTCCATTAAAAGTCACGTACGGAAGGCTGTGTCAAACACACAGCCCAAACCGACCAAACCCGAGTCCAACACCAAAATCTCCTTTTGGGAAAGCGAGACGTCAAGTCTTGACAGACCTCACGACGATGCCCTCGTCGTAACATTAAACATAGCAGGGTACGAGGTACCCAAGCTCATGATCGATACCGGAAGCTCCGTCGATCTCATTTTCTATAACGCATTAAAGGGAATGGAAATAGACGACTACGAAATCGTCGACCAGAAATCCAACCTCGTAGGTTTCTCCGGAGAAACAGCTACCTCATTGGGAACAATTAAACTTCCAATCATAGCTGGCGGAGTCATGAAAATGACCAACTTCATAGTTGTCGATAAACCATCCCCTTTCCACGCAATCCTCGGAAGACCCTGGATTCATAAGATGAAAGCAGTAGCTTCAACTTATCACCAATGCGTGAAATTTCCAACAACCGACGGAATAGCCACCATTCACGGTAGCCAAAAGATTTCAAGGATCTGTTACCTGGGAGGATTTGAAATCATAAAAGAATCCCCCCAATAGCAATTACAGATCCAGGAGAGTCGCGAAATGCAACAAAATATCCGAGGTCCCCCTAAGAACCTCACCGAAAAAGTTAGCATCGACGACTCAAACCCTGAAAAACAGGTGAGTATCGGGTCAGAGCTACCTCCCGAAACCAAAAAAGAGCTCATCGAATTCTTAAAACAGAATGTCAAAACCTTCGCATGGTCTACTAGCGACATGAAGGGCATAGACCCAAACGTCACCGCCCACAAGCTCAATGTAGACACCACGTTCAAGCCGATCAAACAAAAGCGCCGTAAGCTAGGTCTCGAGAAAGCCCAAGCCGTCAACGACGAGGTCGACCGACTAACGAAAGCTGGGTCAATCCGAGAGGTCCAGTACCCTGATTGGTTAGCAAACCCAGTCGTAGTAAAAAAGAAGAATGGGAAATGGAGGATCTGTGTAGATTTCACTGATTTAAACAAGGCCTGTCCTAAGGACAGCTTCCCATTACCTCACATCGACCGCTTGGTCGAAGCAACGGCTGGACACCAGCTCCTGTCATTTATGGACGCCTTCTCAGGATACAACCAGATTATGATGGATCCTGAAGATCAAGAAAAAACCGCATTTATAACCGAGCGCGGAACCTACTGTTACAAGGTTATGCCATTTGGCCTGAAAAACGCAGGAGCTACCTATCAAAGGCTAGTGAACAAGATGTTCGCTGGACAACTCGGAAAAACTATGGAAGTCTATATCGACGACATGTTGGTCAAGTCTTCGATCGCAGAGGACCACATCTCCCACCTTAGGGAATGCTTCGACATCCTCAACAAATACGACATGAAGCTAAATCCTGCTAAATGCACCTTTGGAGTACCCTCCGGCGAATTCCTAGGTTATCTAGTAACCGAAAGAGGCATCGAAGCCAACCCGAAACAAATAGCGACTTTCCTAGAAATGCCATCGCCTAAAACAACTAGAGAGGTACAAAGATTGACCGGATGAATCGCAGCATTAAATCGATTCATATCCAGGTCCACCGACAAGTGCCTCCCATTCTACAAACTTCTGAAGAATAATAAGAAGTTTCTATGGGACGAGAGGTGTGAAGAAGCCTTCAAACAGCTAAAAACCTATCTCTCGGAACCTCCGATACTATCTAAACCTGTAGTCGGAGAATCGCTATACCTGTACCTCGCCGTATCGACAGCCGCAGTCAGCGGAGTGCTGGTACGAGAAGAGCAAAACGAACAAAGACCTGTTTACTACACTAGTAAAAGCCTACTAGACGCTGAGACGAGGTACCCGACCATGGAAAAACTAGCCTTGGCAGTTGTCACAGCTGCCAGGAAACTGCGACCTTACTTCCAATCACACTCAATTGTCGTAATGACATCACAACCATTACGAACAATCCTGCACAGCCCCAGCCAATCCGGACGATTAGCTAAATGGGCTATAGAACTCAGCGAGTACGATATCGAGTACAGACCTCGAGCAGCAGCGAAAGCTCAAGTCCTCGACGATTTTATCATCGAACTGGCATCCGAACGTCTAGACCAAGAAATAGAGGTCCCAAAATGGAGCCTGTACGTGGACGGAGCCTCGTCAAGGCAAGGCTCCGACGTCGGTTTAAGACTAACCTCCTCTGCTGGAGAAACCATCGAACAATCCTATAGACTCGGGTTCAACGTTTCCAATAACGAGGCTGAGTACGAAGCACTAATCGCCGGCCTAAAGCTCGCCCTGAGCCTCGGAATCCGAGAATTGAATGCCTATACCGATTCTCAACTGGTAGCCAGCCAATTTCACGGGGAATACGAAACAAGAGACGAGAGAATGGGGGCATACCTCGAAGTTGTCTCAAACCTCACAAAGCAATTCGATAAGTTCGAGTTAACGAGGATCCCGCGAGGGGAAAACTCATCGGCGGACGCCCTCGCCGCGTTAGCTTCCACATCAGATCCCCTCGTGAAATGAATCATACCCGTGGAAGGAATCGAGAAACCAAGTATCGATATAGCCACCAAAGCCGAGTTGGGTAGCAAACCAAAGGAAGTCGAGGACAACATCCTTCCGCCGATAGCTACCCAAGTCTTCACGACATTCTGGTTCCCTAAAACCAAAACACGCAGCTATAGGAAAAACACCTTGGGGAAGGCAACGCAGAACCCAGAAAATAACGACCAAAGTGAAGGTATTAGCCAAAGCCCAGACTCCCCGGAGCCTAACTTAGCGAATACCTCCGGAGGCACCATCCAAACCTCGGAATCACTTGTCCTTAAAATACAGACAAGAAGCCGCGCAGCTCGTAAAAACGCAGAAAGAAGCGCTACACGAACCACAGGGGACAACGAGGGAATTGGAGATATTCTTCAGAACCCAGACCCCTTGGGGCCTATTCCAACGAATATCCCCGGGGGCACCACGACACCAGGTCCCGCACAGGAACCTCCCTCCTCGCTTCACAGTAAAGTCGTAGGGAGAGAAGACTGGAGAATACCAATCATGGATTACATCCTGGAAGGAAAAATTCCACCCAATAAGTGGGAGGCTCGAAAACTCAAAGCTCTAGCAGCAAGATACTGTATAATCGAGTCAGCCCTCCACAAACGAAGTGTCTCCGGGCCTTACCTAAAGTGCGTTCACGGCATGGTAGCTATGAAACTTATGAAAGAAATGCATGATGGTTCCTGTGGAAACCATTCCGGAGGCAGAGCTCTAGCCATCCGAATTAAAAGACAAGGCTACTTCTGGCCTACCATCATCGCAGATTGCGAGGTCTACTCCTCATCCTGCGACAAATGCCAAAGGCACGCACCGATCATACATCACCCTGCGGAAAAGCTGTCTAACATATCAGCCCCCTATCCATTCATGAGGTGGTCCATGGATATTGTAGGTCCACTAGTACCATCAGGCAAAGGGAAAAAATTACTAAACCTCCTGGTCCTAACCGATTACTTCACGAAATGGATCGAAGCTAAAGCCTTTCAACAAATTAACAGATTTAACGTTGAGGGATTTGTATGGAAAAATATCGTATGCAGACATGGCGTCCCATACGAAATAGTAACCGACAATGGAGGACAGTTCATATCCCACGACTTCAAAAGTTTCTGTGATAAATGGAACATCCGCCTCACCTTTTCAACACCTCGGCGACCTCAAGGTAATGGCCAGGCGGAGGCTGCTAATAAGTCGATTTTAGCAAACCTCAAGAAACGCCTAGGAGCCCAAAAGGAGCTCTGGTCAGAAAAATTACCCGAAGTACTATGGGCCTGCCGAACTACCCCACGTAAAGCTACAGACGAAACTCCCTTCTCTCTAGCTTACGGGATGGAAGCAGTCGTTCCAGCGGAAACTACCACAGGTAGCCTTCGTCGGGAGCTCTGCACCTCGAACCCCGCAGCTAATAACCAGCTCCTAATGGATAGCCTCGACTTGATCGAAGAAAGACGAGACCAAGCCTTGCTTCGCATTCAGAATTATCAGCAAGCAATGGCACGACACTATAATTCCAAAGTAAGACCCCGACAATTCGCCGTAGGGGACCTAGTGCTTAGGAAAGTGTTCGAAGGAACAAAGGAACCAGGAGCTGGAAAGCTAGGAACCAACTGGGAAGGACCCTACCGAATTATCCATATAGTGCGACCCGGAGTCTACAAACTCCAGAAGGTACGAACCGGGGTACCTGAGATTCGATCGTGGAACGCCACTAATCTCAAGAGATACTATCATTAGGTACCCAAATCCTTGAACTACGTTTGGCTTGATCCCTTGACTGGGTACGTAGGCAACTCCGTTACGAGTGCAGCCCCAACCTTTCTCCTCAATCGAACTTCTCATCCAAGCAAAGGGGGCACGTGTTACCAAAAACACATAGTCCAAAAGCAGTTGGTGATGGAATAATTCAAATCATGTATCAGTCGCTATATGATTATCAATAAAACGATTTATTCCGTACCTATACTCCAAAGATTACAGAACTTTCTAAGAAAACTCAGGTCTCTCCAAGTCGAGACCTAACTACGAACATATCCAGGTACCTAAAGTCCTGGACCTAAGGTCTTAAAACCCTTAACAATCATCGAGGTCCTAGAACCCTCCGAAGAAATGTAGGTTCCCTAAAATCGGAACCTAATCACATAAACGATTTTGAACACGTTCAGGTCCCTGAAAATCCTGAACTAAGGTCCTAAAACCCTTAACTAATTTCAAAGGTCTTGAAATCCTTGTCAAATCATAAGGTCCTAAAACCCTTAACTAATTTCAAAGGTCTTGAAATCCTTGTCAAATTCGTAAGGTCTTAAAACCCTCAACAAAATCATAAAGGTCTTAAAATCCGTATCAAGCTACTAAGGTCTGGAAACCCTTAACGAAATCCTAAGGTTTTAAAAAAAAAAAAAACCACGAGATCTTGAATCCCTTCAAAGGAACTTGATTCCCCAAAACGAAACAGGCTCAGGTTCCGCGAAACCTGAAGCTAAATCAAGCTCGACTATAAGTCGATATCGTAACCAATGGTTGAAACAAAGGATGAAATCCGAAACAGCCAAGATTAAAATTAAAACAAAGGTTTAAAAGCCTCCCCAGGCTGTAAATCTTAAAACACACAAAGGTTTAGAAGCCCCCTCGGGCAATAAATCCTAAGAGCAAGTAAAGGTTTAAAGGCCTCCTCAGGCTAATGAGTTTGGGAAAACAAGCAAAAGCCCCTTGGGCAAAACAGTCTTGAAAATAAAAGAGCATCAGCTCTTAAACTCCTTCGGTTCCGGGACCAGCGTCGACTCCGGGACCAGCATTAACCTCCTTATCCTCCTCGACGGGACCTCCACCCTCGGTAGGAACCTCCGCATCGATTTCTTGATTAACATCTCCAGGGTTCGCTTCGACTGGAGCTAGTTCAGGAAACACCGAATCCAAGTTAGAACCATACTCGCCGGAAAATGTCGGATTAAACATATTAATCTCAAGAGTACCTGAGCTCTCAGAGAGTTGAGGGATGGGAAGCTTGCTGACCGAGAAGTCAGAGACCTGAGCCCTATCGCAAGCAGCAGCTGCGTCCGGGATCAAGGCCATAAGATGATTGTACTCTTCTTCGGCATCCTCCACCTCCTTAGTCAACAAAGCCTTCAAAAGCTCAGTGTTCGCCTGAAGCTCCTGGGCGTAGATCAGGGCGTCGGTTTCATCATTCTTTTTGACAAATTTCTCTTTCACCGAAGTCAGGATCTTGTTGTAAGCATCAGCTACCTCCCTCTTGCCTCTCCTAACGGCAAATTTGATCTCAGCTTCCTTATTCCTTTGACTGTTTTGAGACGAAGCAATCATCTCTTGAACCTGATGCTCGGCTATCTTACGAGCAGCCTCTAAGTCGTTGATCTTCCTACCCTTCACCTGGATGTCAATGGCTTGGCTCTCGATTTTCCCCTGTTGAGTATCAGCCTTCAGTCCGAGCCTCTTGACCTCAGCTTGAAGCTCAGAAACCTGAGCACGAGCCTGGTCGAGCTCCGTCTTAGTAGCCTTGAACATATCAGTAGCCTGAGTCAACTCCGCAGCAGTAGGAGCACCACGCACGGTCTCCTCGAACTTTAGTTGAGCTCTGTTGATGGCTCCGGCTAGCTATAAAAAATGTGTAAAAAAAAAAAAAATCTTTTAGGTCACGAAAAACCTAAACCTAAAAAGAGAAAACCGAGAAATACTTAGTTATATACCTGACCCAAGTGATGAGCTATCTCCACGTATTCGTCCTTGTTAGTCAAGCTGTTGAGAGAGGGCATAGAGCACCCCACCATCTTCAGATGCCTCAGAATGGTCGCTAAACCCCAAGAGTCGTCCAAGATTGACCCTGGCCTAGAGTGGGTGAAGCTCCAACCAACGGTTCCACCTCGCGAGGATGAGGAAGTAGACCTGGCGGGCCTATCTCCCACCTCAGTCCGAGACCTCTTAGGTCTCGGAGGCTCAAGTTCAAGGGAACCTCCGGCAGCACGAGGATTATCTAGGGCTGGCGAGACCTCAGGGTGAGGAACTACATCTCGAGCTCCAGTCTCAACGGGACCAACGTCCGCGACAGGAGCTGAGGTTCCATCATCAAGGACCTCCTTCAGCGTGTTAATAAAAACACCTCCTTGAGATCTGTCGCTGCCCCGCGAAGCGCCGGCAGCCGCAGTAGATCTGTTTCGATTACGGAAGGAAGGCCTCATCTTAAGAGCTGGAGTCTTCTCGGTCTCAGAAGTGCTAGCTCCGGTTGAAATCTCGACTACGTTGGGACCTTCGGAAACTGAACAAAATAACAAGAATCCTTTTAGTTACCTCTTTAAATAAGGATGAACATAACAAAGACGTGAGACTACCTTCTAAGTCTTCAACAGGGATCGGGTCAGGAAGCTGGGCGTTGTATCGTTCCGGGAACCTGGCTGATCCAATGCGAGAAGATGTGAACAACGACCAAGCGTTGGAACTTTGATGTAACCTCCTAAAGAGAGCCCTGGACTGCTTATCAGAGAGCTTGGGAGGATCGTCGATACCTACATATAAAATCAAGATATCAGCAAGTAGCAATAATCAGAAATGAGCAAAACAGGATCCTAAAAATCCTAACCAGATATCTCGGACCAAACGACCGAGAGAGCACGACCCATCGGGACAGTTGAGGGATCAATCTTAACAAAGAAGTACTTTTTCCTCCAATCATCATCACTACCCGAGGATTTAAAAAGACTAAATCCAGGGCGACAAGGAAGATAGTAAGTACTGCTACCACCCTCCTTAGTAGAGCTCTCTTTGATCGTGTAGAGACTCATTAACTCGGTTAAACCGACAACGATTCCCTCCTCTCTGGCCCTGGTAATAAACCTGTTTATTACCCGAATGACCGAGGGACAGAGCTGAGAGAGAGCTAACTGATAATGATCTAAAAGATCCAGCAAGAGGTCCGGGAGCGGGAATCTGAGGTGGCACTTCGAGATATACTTCTCGTGGATGCAAAACCAGCCCTCGGGGGCAGATTACGGAGTATCGTCGGAGGAACAGGCCTTGGCTAACTCCTTGCGGCCATGAGCCTGAACCATGAAGTTAACGACCTCTTGAATCGTCAACAGGGAAGGCGAGTGAGACCCCAAAGAGGAACTCCCGCCGGAACCGTCCTTCTTCTTCATGCGCTTAGAGGCTCTTGTCGCGACTAAATCTTTCGCCTTCTTCGTCTCTCTTTTGGCTTTCTCGCCTATCTCTTGCTTGACCTTCATTAAGCGTTTGCTGGCAGGGGGAATCCCGGTTTCACCGGAGCCTTCTTTCGGAGGGTCCATTAAACAGAGGGGTAAGGTTGAGAGGATTGAAAGGAGAAAAGAGGAGGATCGAAATAGTTCTAAAAGTTTCGAGGAATTCTAAGGGATTCGAAGAGGATCAATGGCGAAACAGAGAGATGAAAATAAAAAAAAAAACTAACGCAGTAAAAATAAAGGAGTGGAGGAGAAGTTACCTTGGGAAACGAGTGGAGGCGTGGAGAATATGGAGCGAGGCAGTTAATGCCCATCACTTTATATCACGTCCCGTCTCGAGTCTCGGAGTAAATCAGTCAAAAGCTTCTTTCATCCGAACCGTCGATTTTAAACAAGAGAGATCTAGACCGTCGAATTAAACGAATAATATCTTTAATCAGATATCCTGTAATCATGATCTCAACAGTAAAATCTAGGTCGGCGACTTAGGTTAAGCTTCCGAGTAAGAGAGATCTTATCTCAAAAGCTTGGGGGCAACTGTTGGGCCCAAATATAGCCCATTAGCTAACGACGGAGCCTGAATGAATTCTGGGCTAAAGCCCATTGCGAATCAGCGACTTTAGCTGGAGCTCAGCACGGAGCCAAAGATAGGAAGCTGATCACAGTTTCTAGAGGCTACTTTGAAGAGGAGGCTAACACCATAAGTAGAAAGAACGCAGGACCCGGTCAAACAGGAAGCTGTTGCGAGTTCCTTAACAGAAGGAGAAGATCTCGGAGATTAGTTACAAGTGATCGGAGGAAGGTTCGAAGCTATAAAAGAGGGCCTCGAAGACCACAAGAGGGGGGATCTTTCCATTAGACATCGATTATATCACTTTCAGATCTTGTAAACATTCTGAGACAATTCCTTTCATTTTCTCTGTAATCATTGTTATTCAAAATCATCAATAAAAAGCTCTCATTCATCTTTAAAGCTCTTTACGGGATTCAGCCCACAAATTTCCTTGTACCTCCTTTTTGACCTAACCTAGAATCTTAGGGTGAAACCTTGTCTCTCACAATGAGTTTGAGGGAAAGTTACCAGTGAGCTGGTTCAAACGCGTTGTACAGTTGCCCCTAAACGCTGATTCTGATTTGTATGACCCGTTGTTCCCTCTTGGTTTTGGTCTCAATTGAATTCCAGCGGGAATTCAAACCTATGTTTTACTTCAGTAGCCTGGCTAAACATTGATCCATTATCGAACAATAAATTATGGATTTTGTGTGTTTGTAATATTAAAATCAACTGATATGAACGTGGTGAATAATATGTATGTTCCCATGTATATTTTGAGAATCAAAGCAAAACTAAATTACATTTTCCCTCACATTTTTTTTGTTATGTCAGGCATGACTGATATCTCCGCTACCACCTGCAAACGCAGTTTTTACAATTGCTATCATTGTTGTTGGTGTTTTTATAACAATCACAAAACGCTATAAATCGTTTCAAATAGTTTGAAACCTCTTAAATTCAAAAGCTGTTTTCAGCTAGCATTTGCGGTTTGAGCGATAGTATTTTAGAAAAAAAGACTAACAAAAAAAAAATAATAAATCAATCCACTTGATATTTGATTATGATACCTCACTCACTTGAGATTTAAAACAATCTCACTTTTGGTATAGAAAAAGTGTAAAACAAGAACATCAATATAATAGCAGCAAAACTGGAAATCAAATCAATCCAAGAAAACATAACATAGTTGCAAAGCAAGTCTATAAAAAATTGTGGTGAGGATAAACTCAAAGGGAGGCTTGCCAAAACTATTTCTTGGGGTTTAAAATTTTATTTGGTATACTAAGAGATATGCCAATTAGAGGTATACTTACTAGAACCCTCTTTTCGTTAAATCATATCATATGGTCAGACAAAATTATTTTCTTGTTATGGGACCCATACTATTACATGTAAAATGTTAAAAATCCATTTGAAAAAAAAAAACAAGTTGTTTAGAACTTCCAGATTATTTTCTTGTGTTTGCAAGTTTCAAGTGCTTTAAGTGACAAGCGCAACTTCAGAAAAACAAATGGTAGTTCAACCAATCTGATTAGCTAAGCATGTGTAGGGCCGTAATGACAAGGTTTTGGCATGTTATGTACCTAATGTTTTAACTAAGCTGACTAGTGACTAGTGTAGGTCAATGTTTTTATTAAATTTGAGAATAGTTCAATGTTGACGAAAGAAATAAAATACAGTGAAGCCAATAGCCATGATGATCGCATAGGTATGGCGTCATAGCGATTAAAGTTCTTGCGTGTTTATTAACCTAATATTTAAATTAAGCTGACTAGTGTGTTTAAGTTAATTTGATTTGTAACGTGCCATTATACGAATGGTTCAGACTTCAGAGTTATATTTGTTCTCGAATAGTTCAATATATAATGATAACGAAATGATAATACCAACAGAAGCCAAAACAATATAATAGCTACCTATTGTGCGAATTTATTCTTGGATTTTTTTTTTACCAACTCTTGGATATATACATATAAAAGAAAGATAAATAGGTTAGAAGTAGTTAACTTGTGACAGAAGGAGAAAAAGAAAGAAAGAGTATGGAAATAAACGAAGAACCATGCGTTTACAGAAACCCAGACGCGCCATGCGTTTACAGAAACCCAGACGCGCCAGTGGAGGCGCGTGCTCAAGACCTTCTCTCTCGAATGACTTTGGCGGAGAAGATCGGTCAGATGACTCAGATCGAACGCGCCGTAACTACTCATACCGTCATTACAAATTCCTTCATCGGTATACACACCATTTTGTTTAACTTTGTTTGGTCAACGAACAAACTAAGTATCATTTCTAAATTTTTGAATATGCTGAACTTCTTACAAAGGTTTTGGAGTTACAGGTAGTGTACTAAACGGCGGAGGAAGTTGGCCGTTCGAGGACGCTAGGCCATCGAACTGGGCTGATATGATCGATGGTTACCAAAACGCAGCGTTGGCATCACGTTTGGGAATACCTATAATTTACGGCATTGATGCCGTCCACGGCAACAACAACGTTTACGGAGCCACCATCTTCCCCCACAACATCGGCCTCGGAGCCACCAGGTTTGATCCCGATTCTCATTCTCTTTCATTGTGCAAGAACAGTGAGAGACTCTGGGTACAGTAGTGTTGTTGGTCCAATTAAAATGGAACCAAACCTTAGTACTAGTATTTGAAGGAAGTGGTTGTTGAATGTGATAACACTGGTTAGTTGTTATGGTATTTCGATAGAGACGCAGATATGATCAGAAGAATTGGGGCTGCAACAGCACTAGAAGTAAGGGCCATGGGTGCTCACTGGGCGTTTTCCCCTTGCCTAGCCGTAAGTTCCTTATACATGTTATGATATTGAATGAAATAATCATTAGAGTTTACTCCATGATTTGTCGTCCAAGCAAAGTCCTTATGATAATCATTTAGGGTGTTTGATTTACCTTTGGTTAAACCAAGACCTCTTCGTCCTCTCTTTTCTTGTAATAGCTTTAATTGTCAGATAGGCTTTGAGAGATCCAAGATGGGGGAGATCCTATGAGTCTTACTGTGAAGATACTGACACTATATGTGAGCTGGCAACGCTTGTCTCGGGCCTTCAAGGCGAGCCACCTAAAGAACACCCTAATGGTTACCCTTTTGTTGCGGGAAGGTATGTACATGGCTTGATAGGCGTATTTATTAACTTTGATGTCATCACTCATGGATTTGCTTATATGTGATAGAAATAATGTGGTTGCTTGTGCAAAACACTTCGTTGGAGATGGTGGTACCGAAAATGGCACAAACGAAGGAAACACTATTGTATCATTAGAAGAATTGAAGAGAGTACATCTACCTCCATATCTAAACTGTCTTGCTCAGGGAGTCTCAACTGTTATGGCATCTTACTCCAGCTGGAATGAAAGTAAACTCCACTCTGACTATTTCCTCTTGACAGAGCTTCTCAAACAGAAACTAGGTTTCAAGGTCATCCATAAGATTTTTTTTTCTTTTGTAACACAACCAAAAGTTTGTTTGATTATGGAATATCTGAACAAGCCAGAGGTTGAACTGACTGGTCATCTTTGCTTTGATTGCCAGGGAATTGTAATTTCAGACTGGGAAGCTTTGGACCGGCTTAGCGAGCCATTTGGTTCAAATTACCGCCACTGCGTCAAGATCTCAATTAATGCTGGAATAGACATGGTAAAATTTATAACCTCTTTCTAATGAATTTACATTTTTTTCAGAGTAAGGAACGAATAAGCATTAGGTTACTAATCTATTTTATTGCAGGTGATGGCGCCTTTCAAGTATGAACGGTTCATACATGACCTAACAGATCTGGTGCAGTCAGGGGAAGTGTCAATGGCTCGGATTGATGATGCCGTTGAAAGAATACTCAGAGTGAAGTTTGTAGCTGGTCTTTTCGAACATCCTCTCACAGACAGATCTTTATTGGGTACTATTGGCTGCAAGGTGAAATTTCTTGTAAATAATGTCATTTGATTTGAGGGCATGATTGACTCTGTATATCATGATTTTAGGAACATAAAGAATTGGGCCGTGAAGCCGTTAGAAAGTCTTTAGTTCTGCTAAAGAACGGCAAACATGTTGATAGACCGTTTCTGCCACTAGATCGCAATGCCAAACGAATTTTAGTCACTGGAACACATGCAGACGATCTTGGCTACCAGTGCGGAGGATGGACAAAGGCACATTCTGGTCTAAGCGGAAGGATAACAATTGGTAAATAAAGCAACAGCTAGTAGTAAATGTTGTTAGAAAGTTATTATGAATGGATCTGTTTTTGTCTGAAAATGTAGGCACAACTTTTTTGGATGCCATCAAAGCAATAGTTGGAGACCAAACAGAAGTAATATATGAGAAATATCCTTCGGCGGAATCCTTAGCCTCGAGTAAAGGCTTCTCTTATGCAATTGTTGCGGTTGGGGAGTCGCCGTATGCAGAGACTATGGGGGATAACTCAGAACTCGCAATACCTTTCAACGGAAGTGATATTGTAACCACAGTGGCAGAGAGAGTCCCAACTCTAATGATCTTGTTCTCAGGACGGCCTGTGGTTCTTGAGCCGACGGTTCTTGAAAAGACGGAGGCTGTAGTCTCTGCTTGGCTTCCTGGAAGCGAAGGGCAAGGAATGGCTGATGTCATATTTGGAGATTATGAGTTTGAGGGAAAGTTACCAGTGAGCTGGTTCAGACGCGTTGAACAGCTGCCCCTAAACGCTGATTCTGATTTGTATGACCCGTTGTTCCCTCTTGGTTTCGGTCTCAATTGAATTCCAGCGGGAATTCAAATCTATGTTTTACTTCACTAACCTGGCTAAACCTTGATCCATGAACAATAAATTATGGATTTTGCGTGTGTTTGTAATATAAAAATCAACTGATATGAGCGTGTGTGTATTAATTTAATATGTATGTTCCTACGTATATTTTGAGAATCTAAGCAAAACTAAATTACATTTTCCATCACGTTTTTTTTTTGTTATATCAGTCATAGTTGGTTTCTCTGCTACCGCCGTAGCTTTTAAAGTTTGCGATGGTTGTTGTTGGCGTTTGTAACAATTACATAAATGCAATATCGCTTCAAATCGATTTAAACCTATTAAATTCAAAAGTTGGTTCCAGCTAACGTTTACGGTTGCGGACGGTGGTATTATTTTTATATTTTTTGAAAAACGAATTACAAAATAAAAATAAAAATATTCAATAAAAATTGAAATTGAAATAACAAAAATAGTTATATATATTATATTTTATTCTTACTACAAAACTTTATTACAAATATATTTTTATATTTAGTATATTATTATGGTTTTAGTAATTTTATAATTATATAAAGTATAAATATTCTTAATTTGGTATTTTTAAGAAACTGATGTATTTTAATAGTTGACCAGTTATAAATATCGTATAAATCTCTTAAAAATACTAAAACCGCAACCATCTGTAAACGCTGCAACCGCATCTACAACTGTTGTGGTTACACCAATTACACCCATAGTTTCTTGTTGACAATCTATTAGAGCAGCGGTTAGAGACAAAACCAAAGTGATTTACGAGAACAATCTCCGAAACAATTAAAAGAAGCTGTGCGAAGGATATACTCAAGATGTATACACTAATAATATTGGATACAAGAGACTCTACAAGATACATAGTGTTCGAATCCATAGTTGGTTCCACTAAAGGCTCGGTTATTTCCGGTTTAATTGGAGTTGCTTTGGATGAAGACATGTGTGCCATCTTGCGTGCAGATATAAAGTATCAGGCTATTGTTGATTGCATGTTGAGATGAGAGAGTTGTAAAAGAAAGAAAGAGAAAACGATCTTGTATCCGTTCGGTGGCTCAAGTTTTCGATTCACCGGAGTTTAGTGCATTGCCGCAGCAGTCATCCTCAGTGAGAATAGCAGCTTCTCTGTCTTGTAGGAGTGTGGTGAACTTTGGGTAAATACTCCTTGTGTCTTTACTTTCTTTCTTACACACGAGTATTTGATGAGAGAGAGAGATAGATCTAGGATCGTATTCCAACAGAATTGGTATCAGAGTCAGGTTCATTGGCTAAGAGGTGACGATCCTATCGGAGACGGCGAGGTTATTCGATATAATCAGGGATGACAAAATCACTTAATTTCAAGATGATGACTCACTAGCTCGAGGTCGCGATGAAAATTTTTGACGGCACAAGAGACTTTGGGATCTAGAAGAAGTGCATGCTGGCGAATCTCAGTGTTCAAGGTCTAAAAGATGTTCTCACTCCAAGAGAGCGATCGAAGACGAAAATCAACGGTGATGACAACAAGGACAAGCAAAGGAAGAAGGTTCTTGAAGAGGCAGCAAGACTGGAGCGGGATGAGAAAGCAATGAATATAATTTTCATGAGCGTTAGAGATCATGTTCTGAGGAAGCTGAATAAGTGTTCTACATCAGCTGAAGTTTCAGAACTTCTAGATAAGCTCTACAGGCGAAGACATTGCCAAATCGAGATCACGCACAACTCAAGGTGTATTCATTGAGAATGAAAGATTCAAGAATGATAGACCAGAATGTAGATGATTTCTTGAAGTTCATTGTAGACCTCAACAACTTAAGCATTAAGATTCCAGAAGAGGTTCAAACTGTTCTACTACTCATCGCTTTACCAAACAAGTATGGCTCTCTAAAGGACACTTGAAAGTCCAGTAGAGAGGCCATTAGAGTAGATGAGATTGCTAGTACTGCTAGGTTTAAGGGAATAGAATATAAGGACTCATCTACTCCTACGTTGAATGGGGAAGGTAACTATGTTAGAGGTAGCACAGAAAATAGTTCTGGAAATTCTTTTGCAGGTAATTAAATACAAAGGCAGGTCCAGATCAAAATCAAAAGAATCAAAAAGAGTTTGTTGGATCTGCGGCAAAGAGGAACACTTCAAGAAACAGTGCTATAAAATGGTTGGAAAGGAATAACTTATTAAGAGAAAGGCAAAGCATCCTCGGTGAAAGATGATGCTACAGATCTCGTCATGAGGTTAATGCTGGAGAGGCAAATCATGTTGAATGGATTCTCGACAAGGGTGTGTGGAAACAGAAATCCGCACCGTAAATTTTCGTAAAATAAAGAAAGTCAAGAAACCTTAACTTTTCCAGAGAACTCGGATTTCTGCTAAACCAAATGTCAAGCAATAAGAAAACGCAAATAGAAAAAAATAATAAATCAGAATACACATATAGTAGAAATAATAAATCGAATAAGACGAAAAGAGAGCAAGTAAGATCTTATTCTTAACCTGCGTAAGAGTGTTTACAAGATGTAAAAACTCGGCCGCAAAAGCTGTCGACCGCCTAAGACTGAATGCCTAATCCAATAACAAAAACAGAAAGTTTTCTAAATTGCATGTAAATGTTAAAAATCCATTTGAAAAAACAAAACAAGTTGTTTAGAACTTCCAGATTTTTTTTCTTGTGTTTGCAAGTTTCAGATGCTTTAAGTGACAAGCTCAACTTAAGAAAAACAAATGGTAGTTCAACCATTCTGATTAGGCATGTGTAGTGCCGTAATGACAAGGTTTTGACGTGTTTATGAACCTAATGTTTTAATTAACCTGACTAGTGACTAGTGTAGGTCAATGTTTTTATTTAATTAATTTGAGAATAGTTCAATTCTGACCAAAGAAATAAAATACAGTGAAGCCAATAGCCATGATGATCGCATAGGTATCGCGTCATAGCGATAAGGTTCTTGCATGTTTATTAACCTCTAATGCTTAAATTAAGCTGACTAGTGTGTTTAAGTTAATTTAATTTGTAACCTGCCATTATACGATTGGTTAAATGTTATATTTGTTTCAGAATAGTTCAATATATAGTGATAACGAAATGATAATATCAACTGAAGGCAAAACAATATAATAGCTACCCATTATACGATTGGTTAGAGAAGTAGTTAACTTGTAACAGAGGGAGAGAAAGAAAGAAAGAAAGAGTATGGAAAGAAAAGAAGAACCATGTGTTTATAGAAACCCAGACGCGCCAGTGGAGGCGCGTGTTCAAGACCTTCTCTCTCGAATGACTTTGGCGGAGAAGATCGGTCAGATGACTCAGATCGAACGCGTCGTAACTAATCCTACCGTCCTTACAAATTCCTTCATCGGTATATACACCATTTTGTTTAACTTTGGTCAACGAACAAACTTTGTATCATCTCAAAAATTTGGAATATGCAAAAGGTATAACAATGGGTTTGGAGTTATAGGTAGTGTATTGAACGGCGGAGGAAGTTGGCCGTTCGAGGATGCAAGGCCATCGGACTGGGCTGATATGATCGATGGTTACCAAAACGCAGCGTTGGCATCACGTTTGGGAATACCGATAATATACGTCATTGATGCCGTCCACGGCAACAACAACGTTTACGGAGCCACCATCTTCCCCCACAACATCGGCCTCGGAGCCACCAGGTTTGATCCCGATTCTAGTTCTCTTTCATTTTGCAAGAACAGTGAGAGACTCTGGGTACAGTAGTGTTGTTGGTCCAATTAAAATGGAACTAAACCTTAGTGCTAGTATTTGAAGAAAATGGTTGTTGAAAGTGATAACACTGGTTAGTCGTTGTGGTATTTCGATAGAGATGCAGATCTGATCAGAAGAATTGGGGCTGCAACAGCACTAGAAGTAAGAGCCATGGGTGCTCACTGGGCGTTTGCTCCTTGCGTAGCCGTAAGTTACTTATACATGTTAAGATATTGAATGAAATAATTTAGGGTGTTTGATTTACCTTCGGTTAAACCAAGACCACTTCGCCTCTCTTTTCTTGTAATAGCTTTAGTTGTCTGATAGGCTTTGAGAGATCCAAGATGGGGGAGATCCTATGAGTGTTACAGTGAAGATGCTGGCACTATATGTGAGCTGACAACCCTCGTCTCAGGCCTCCAAGGCGAGCCACCTAAAGAACACCCTAATGGTTACCCTTTTGTTGCGGGAAGGTATGTACATGGCTTTATCTGTCTAGAGTAGAACCTCTATAAATTAATATTCAAAAAATTAATAAATTTCGTTAATTCCAACTTTAGTTGGTGTAAAGTATGACACAAATCGATAAAATAATAAAATAATAATATTTTTTTTTAAAAACTTCCATATAAATGTATGGGTCGACGATCTATTTTCCCACGATAACTATCATATAGCATCAGATCTCGACCAAACTATGACCTCGTTCTAGATCCTCATGAATCGAAAGTTATAAACTTATTTCTCCACATATCGATAGTTCAAAACTTAACTCCACATAGACACTGGTTTTAATTGGTTTACTGTTAACCAAACATTTTAAACCAACTTAACCAATCAAAACCCAATTTTGTAAAAAAAAAAAGAATCCATCTTCTTCTTCACAAACTTTTCTTCTCTTTATTCTCTTTTCTGGAAAACAATCTTCTCCCATGATTTCTTTTACTAAACCTCTCATGATTTTAAGTCAAGCGTTTTGGATATCAAACTTCTTGTCCTCATGATTACTCATCTCTGTTTCAATTTTCTGAAGTGAGCAAAATCAGTAAAAGACATAGAATTGTTTTCCTTTTTTAAATGAATGTCAAATTTATTCAGCCCAAAACATTTTTTACAATGAATTTGTTCTTTCTTAGCAATTTGAGATAGCTTGTGTTAGTAAGCTGTGTGTGACTTTTGTTGATTAATGATAATGGTGAAAAATCTTTTTGTTTGGCTTAAGAAGGCTGTAAAAGAAGATTAAAAAAATTACATATATAATTTGGGTTTTTGTTTGGTTTGGTTGATTTTAAATTTGTTTAGTTAATTGTAAATTGATTAAAACTAGTAAACCAATTAAAACCACTTTATATGGTGAACTAAGTTTTGAACTATTAATTCGGGGAGAAATACGTTTACAACTTTTAATTCATGGAGATCTAGAACGAGGTCATAGTTCGGTGGAGAACTGATGCTATATTATAGTTATCGTGGGAAAATAGATCGTCAACCCTAAATGTATAGTATCATTAAAATAATAAATTAACAATTTATCTATATATATTTTTATATAAGTACAAACTAAATATTATATTATTGAATGAAAACACCTCAATATTTTAATATATTTTTCATAATATTTAGTTAAATTATATCTAAAACCACATAACAATTTAATGAAATATAAATATATATACCAAATAAGATAATAAAATACTATGAAAATCAAATTTTTAAAATTTAAATAATGTATATACTGTAAAATCAAATATTTTTTATTTAATAAATAAAAATATTCTTTTTTGTGCAAAAAATTTAAAAAAAAAACTAAAAAAACTTTTGTAAATTAATATCTCTATAAACTAATAGAATTTAAAAATCCCAATATTATTCTTTATAAAGCTTCTATTGTATTTAAAAACTTTGATGTCATCACTCATGGATTTGTTCATATGTGATAGAAACAATGTGGTTGCTTGTGCAAAACACTTCGTTGGAGATGGTGGTACTGAAAATGGCACAAACGAAGGGAACACTATTGTGTCATTCGAAGAATTGGAGAGAGTACATCTACCTCCATATCTAAACTGTCTTGCTCAGGGAGTCTCTACTCTTATGGCATCTTATTCCAGCTGGAATGGAAGTAAACTCCACTCTGACTATTTCCTCTTGACAGAGCTTCTCAAACAGAAACTAGGTTTCAAGGTCATCCATAAGATTTTTTTTTCTTTTGTAACACAACCAAAAGTTTGTTTGATTATGGAATATCTGAACAAGCCAGAGGTTTATGAACTGACTGGTCATCTTTGCTTTGATTGCCAGGGATTTGTAATTTCAGACTGGGAAGCTTTGGACCGGCTTAGCGAGCCATTTGGTTCAAATTACCGCCACTGCGTCAAGATCTCAATTAATGCTGGAATAGACATGGTAGAATCTAAAACCTCTTTCTAATGAATTTACATTTTTTTCAGAGTAAGGAACGAATAAGCATTAGGTTACTAATCTATTTTATTGCAGGTGATGGTGCCTTTCAAGTATGAACGGTTCATACATGACCTAACAGATCTGGTGCAGTCAGGGGAAGTGTCAATGGCTCGGATTGATGATGCTGTTGAAAGAATACTCAGAGTGAAGTTTGTAGCTGGTCTTTTCGAACATCCTCTCACAGACCGATCTTTATTGGGTACTATTGGTTGCAAGGTGAAATTTCTTGTAAATAGTGTCATTTGATTTGAGGGCATGATTGACTCTGTATTTCATGATTTTAGGAACATAGAGAACTGGGCCGTGAAGCCGTTAGAAAGTCTTTGGTTCTGATAAAGAACGGCAAACATGTTGATAAACCGTTTCTGCCACTAGATCGCAATGCCAAAAGAATTTTAGTCACTGGAACACATGCAGATGATCTTGGCTACCAGTGCGGAGGATGGACAAAGGCATGGTTTGGTCTAAGCGGAAGGATAACAATTGGTAATTTAAGCAACAGCTAGTAGTAATTGTTTTGTTGTTACAAATTTAATATGAATGGATCTGTTTTGGTCTGAAATATGTAGGCACGACGCTTTTGGATGCCATCAAAGCAATAGTTGGAGACCAAACAGAAGTAATATATGAGAAAAATCCTTCGGAGGAATTATTAGCCTCGAGTGAAGGCTTCTCTTATGCAATTGTTGCGGTTGGGGAATCACCATATGCAGAGACTCTGGGTGATAACTCAGAACTCACAATACCTTTCAACGGGAGTGATATTGTAACCACAGTTGCAGAGAGAGTCCCAACTCTAGTAATCTTGTTCTCAGGACGGCCTGTGGTTCTTGAGCCGACAGTTCTTGAAAAGGCGGAGGCTGTAATCTGTGCTTGGCTTCCTGGAAGCGAAGGGCAAGGAATGGCTGATGTCATATTTGGAGATTATGACTTTGAGGGAAAGTTACCAGTGAGCTGGTTCAAACGCGTTGAACAGTTGCCCCTAAACGCTGATTCTGATTTGTATGACCCGTTGTTCCCTCTTGGTTTTGGTCTTTCCAGCGGGAGTTCAACCCATGTTTAAATTCACTGGCCTGGCTAAACACTGATCAATTATTGAACAATAAATGATGGAGTTTGAGTGTGTTAGTAATATCAAAATCAAGTGATATGAGCATGTGTGTATTAATATGTATGTTCCCATGTATATTTTGAGAATCTAAGCACGTTTTTTTGTTTTGTTATGCCATTATCTTAGTTTCTTGTTGACAATCCATCAAAGCAGCAGTTAGAGACAAAACCAAAGTGATTTACGAGAAAATTCTTAAAAAATGTCATTTTCTTAGAGTAGAGATGGCAATTGGGCTCTCCCGTCTCGTCCCATCCCGTTCCGTACCGCAGCGGACTCGTCGTCGTGCGGATCACGGCTGGCCTATCCCACGCGGACTGCGGTCTTCCGAATGGCTGCCCAATCCCGTACCGCATAAACTTATAAGCCTTCGCAGGGCCGTCCCGCGGGACGCTTTTTTAGCTTCTTTCATGAATATTAAAGTAGAAGAGTTGTGTTAGGGAGTTGTAGAGAGCTCAACAACATCGATCCCAACAACATCCAAAGTTATCACTCGTCGGTTTAATGGTCTTGAAGTAAGTGAGAATCATTTGAACAGTGAAATTCAACTATTTCAAGTGTACTCCTTGTTTGATTCTTTGTAAAGCAACGTCTCTGCATAGCAACAGTAACTTAATACTAATAGTTTCTTCTTCTCCTTCAACCAAGTTGTTGAACTTAGAGTGTAGAGACAAGATTCTGTAGTAACTCAAACGCTCAATTCGAGCTATTTAAAGAACAAACAGTAGCTCTTGAACAAGCAATAGCTTTTTAACAACATCATTGTAACCAATTTTTATTTTTTTAAAACACCACTAGACAATACTGAAAACAAAACCCATCAATTTAAAGAAGAAAATCCCACACAGGTAATAAAGCAATTTATGGTACTGAAAACAGAACTAAGCGGAAATAAAGACTTATGGTTGCGGGTTTATAAAATCCCGAAGGTTGAGCCTGTCCCGCATTCGGCCCGTCCTGTTTTGAGCCCGTCCCGCATTCGTCCCGTCCCGTTTTGAATCCGTCCCCCGAAGCCCGCAAAATTGCGGGCTCATCAAATGGAGCCCCAATCCCGTCCTGCAGCAAGCCTTTACGGACCAGGCCCGCGGTTCAGGTCTTTGATTGTCATCCCTATCTTAAAGCATTGTTAACGGGGGTTCTTAAGACAGATCTTTTAACGGAATATAAAAAAAACGACTCTTAATTTTTAACTGAAAAAGTTAAGAGTCGGTTCTTAAATAAGATTCTTTACTTTTAACTGAAAAGGTTAATAGTTGGTTATTAAATATCTTATTTAAGAGCCGACTCTTAGTTTTTTCAGTTAAAAGTTAAGAGACTTGTTTTTATATTCCGTTAAGAACCCTGCGTTAATGATGGTCTTAGGCTCCGATTGGTAGCCACTGCGTACTCGTGGAGTCGCGGAAATTAGTTAAGCTGCCGAAAAAATTATTAAGCTGCAGAAAAATTTAAAATTTGCGGAATGATGAAATACATGTAAAATTAATCACAATATTTATATGGTGTTCACTTTTTTATAAAGAAAAGTATGTGAAAATAACTTAATTTATTAAAAATACTTTAGTTCTTATTATAAATAATTAGTTTCTATTTCAATATATTTTAATAATATATTGACATTTTATAATATTACAAAAAAATTATAGTATAATTTTATTTACAACATAACTATTTATCAGTACAAAACTATTGCTATTTACTAATATTTTAAACTGTTATTAGCATATGCTTTAATAACATGAAAGTGCTAATTTCAATAAATACATTTTTTTTTCATACGAAATCATCAATATACAGTTGTTGTTGGAGGTGGATTTCACCCCGCTCTATATCCGATCCGGTGTCCTTCAGACTTACATGAAGACAATAAGCCCACAAAAGGTCCAAAGTCCATCTCGAACTCGAGAGATGCTGAGCTAGCATGTTCAAACCACAGTGTAATTAATGAGGTTAAAACATTAAAGACGACCATAAAGCACATGATCCTTGCTGGAGATCATGTCGTCGTTATGATTGGTTAAAAGCAAGACCAAGGACAAGAACGGACCGATATTTATTGGGGCAATACTTTACTTTCAATATTAATACATTTCTTTGGTCTTAGATACCTCCTGCATTTGTACTCGTTTTCATACTCATATTAAAATAAATACATTTTTTCATACGAAATCATCAATATACAGTTGTTGTTGGAGGTGGATTTCACCCCGATCTATATCTGATCCGGTGTCCTTCAGACCTACATGAAGATAATAAGCCAACAAAAGGTCCAAAGTCCATCTCGATCTCGAGAGATGCCGAGCTGGCATGTTCAAACCATAGTGTAATTAACGAAGGTCAAAACATTAAAGACGACCATAAAGCACATGATCCTTGCTGGAGATCTTGTCACCATTATGGTTGGTTCTTGAATGCCTATAAAAGCAAGACAAACGACAAGAAGAAGGGGGACCGAGATTTTATTAGAGCAATACTTTACATTCAATATCAAGACACTTCTTTAGTCCTAGATACCTCCTGCATTTGTACTCGTTTTCCTACTCGTATTTTCAATAAAATACATTTTTTCATACAAAATCATCAATATACAATTTTTTACCCATTTTTATACACGTAATCAAAAACCCTAAACCTAATTTCTGAAGTGGATTTTGAAATCTATCACAAGCTCCAACATTTGTAAAACTGGAGAGAAGATCCTAAAGGAAAGCTCATCACTGGATGAGTTTCAAGTCTCAGGTTGATACAATATGTTTTACTTACTTTATCGAAGATAGTTTGTTAGAGAAGACTGTCCAAAAGTGTTTTGAATGTCTTGGAATGTCTATCTTTAATGATGTTTCTCCTATGCTGGACCGATTCACCGAGGTAATGTAGGAATTAGAAAGCTCAAGGCGTCTTGTGACAAGTCACAGGTGGTTGTAAGAAGTGAGACGCCCTTCTTACAACCACCTATGACTTGTTTATTAATGTATTATGTTGTTTTTGTTTATAAATGTTTTGTTTGTGGTTATGGTGGTTGCTAAGAATGAATGAATTAATTATGTTGCTTTTGTCTGTACATGTCATAGATAATGTTTTTAATTATGAATTACTCATTCATGGCTCTAGCACTTCTATTTGTGGATGTGAAAGTTTATATGAGTTTGATAGTTAAATTCTGGAAAAATGATTGCAGACTACACAAATTATTTGCCATCACATGCAAACTAAACTAATGTATACTGATCTTGATTTTGTAAATTAGATTTTCGATAAAAATACTTTTACGCTTTTAAAACTCAGGTTAAAATCTAATTTTACTTAAGTTACAGTTAATTATGTTATATTTTAATTGATGAAACAAGATATTGAAGCGGTCTCTCACATATCCATCAGTTTTTGGATGAATAAAATTAAACTCGTGATGTTAATTACACAATTATCATTAAGCTGAAGAATGTTGTTGTCATGCATAACAAATACTTCGCGTTGTTAGGTATACATTAATTTAGTTTACATAGTTAGCCATGTGAAGGTTAATACTTTATGTAGCCAGCAATCATTTTCCCTTAAATTTTTAGTATAATGAATTGCTCTTTGCTCTCTGACAACACTTCCAAACAATCATATAAACATGTACAAATTGCTTCATACAAATCGCTACAAATATCAAAAGCTGGTTCCAGCTAGCGTTTGCGGTTGCCGGTGGTTGTAGATGGATAAATAAGTATAAAATTATTTTCAAAAATATTCTAAAATTTGAAAATTAAAATTCTAAAATGGAAATATTATAAATAAAATATGCATTTTTATATATTAATTTAAATTCACAAACAATATCATAATTAGTTTTATAAAAACTTTACACTAACTATTCATTAGAATTTTAAAAATTAATATACATAAATATAAAAACTAAATAAAATATTCTTTTAGAAGTTCTAATATATATCTTCAAAATAAACTTTATTAAAATTAACAATTTCAACTAATTTAAAATTAAATAAGTAAACATAATATTTTTATTAATCGTATTATATTAATAATTTTTATATTTTATTAAAATAGTACATTTTTCTATTTTTATAATATTATAATATGTTAATATTGGTAATTTATTATTAACTACTGCAATATCTTATAATCAACCCAATCAGAAATTTCCTGTCAACATTTTCAAATATTGTGCCAGTCATCAAAACGTTTAATAATGCCTGAACCGACGACTATCTCCACCCACAAACTTTTGTACCCTTCAATCAATGCTTTTGAACTAGTCAATGTTTGTGTCTGCAGCCTTTTAGCTTCCTATCTTTGCTCCATCAAAGTTAGGATCACTTAATAAGAGGGACGTCTACTACTAGTGGTAGGTAAGGTGTCGGATATGTTTGAGGTTTGTTTTGAGTTGGTGAGGGTAAATTTTTCTGTCTTTTAACTTGTGTCTCCCCAAAAGTATTGGGTTATTTTAAGTTAATTTGCCATCTAACCAATTTTGAGATCAATATTAAGTGATTGATTTGACATAATGAAATGAATAACAATTTTTTTTCTTTTCCTTCCGGTTATAGCCTTATGTGTTACATGTACACGGTAAAAACAATAATTGATGATTTTAAAATTGATAAGAAGAAAATGGAAAAAAAAATGAAACATGGATGATAAGTGTGACAGAAGAAAACAGTGAAAGTCAATCAATGGTTTGGTCATGATAATGGTTTCGATGTTACAGTGGTGGTGATTATTGCGGCGATGGTGATTATCAAATCAGGGGTGGTGGTGATTACGGTAGTAGTGGCTACGGATCATGACGGTGATGATTACCGTTTTCATATCAATGGAGGTGTACAGTGGTGGTGGTGAAGAGTGGTGATTTAAAATATGTAAAAAAAGATACTGAGATGGGTGGTGGTTGTGGTGGTAGTGACAATGGTGGTGGTGGTTATAAGGAAAGTGACAGACGTGGATATGTATAAACCAATGATCTTTTATAACAGATTACAAATAGTATATAACAAACTATAAATGGTATAGCAAGCATTAGTAAAATTATTAAATAGAATGGTATATTCGAAAATGAATTGTGTTCACCTCTTGACATCTATGATTTGATTTCTACATCCAAACTCAAACACTAATCGCTAAACTCTAAAATAAAATATATGCCCTAACCTAAATATCAAAATATGCACTATATACATAATATGAAATATTATCAAAATAGAATCGTAACAAAAGAAATATCTATGATTAAAGAGAAGGAGATAATATTATCAAAATAGATTTGATTTCTACATCCAAACTCAAATACTAATCACTAAACCTTAAAAGAAAATATAAACCCTAATCCAAATATCAAAATATGCACTATGCACATATTATATATATTATCAAAATAGAATAGTAATAAAAGAAATAGAATAGTACATATTGTTGAAATTTTAAAATATCTATGATTAAAGAGAAGGAGGTAATGTTTACCCCAACGTCAACTTAAACCTTCTATAAACTAAATTTGAAATCTTAATCACTAAACCCTAAAAATAATTTATATGAACCCTAATTCAAATATCAAGACATGTACATATTACATAATATGGAGTATTATTAAAATAGAATAATAACAACAAAATGGTATAGTACATATTATTCAAATAGTATAATACATCCAAAAATTTACAGTACATACAAATGTGGTGGTTATGGTGGAAGCGTGGTGACTGATATCAAAGAGAATATTTTTTTTTTAAGGATGTAATAGCTAAATATGAAAGCAAATACTATAGATTTTAATAATTTAAAAAATGATGATAATAACAGTGGTCGAGTGA
This sequence comes from Hirschfeldia incana, assembly GCA_026261945.1. Lineage (NCBI taxonomy): Eukaryota > Viridiplantae > Streptophyta > Magnoliopsida > Brassicales > Brassicaceae > Hirschfeldia > Hirschfeldia incana. The sequence goes on from JABCMI010000039.1 coordinate 1,384,348, forward strand.
TAAAATAACATAGTTGATGGAAGCAGTGGTAATTATAAAGGAATAGATTATGGTTGATGGAATTGTGGAGTAAAAATATAAAATAGTGAATAAGATTACAGATACGTTGTAATTATGGTGGAACCAACGATAATAAAAGAGATAGTGGTGACTAAAAAAGAGACGTGGTGGTGAGATTTTAGTGACTGGATGCTGAGGGCAATATAGTATATAATTTAGTAATGATGATGGCTTTTTTTAGTTAGATTCTTAATTATGCTTTATTTTGTAGATATTGAGTCCAATTTCCCTTATTTTAATAAGATTATGCCTTGCAAAACATCATTATTGTATATCTGATTCTTGAATCAAAGTATCTCTCACAACAACACAGAAAAATTAGCAAAGAATTGGGTTAGAAACACTTCAATATACAGAATGTATATTACATTTCACATATTCCTCCATAAAAAAAAATGGAACATCAAAACTTTTAACTTCCTTCTTGGATCATCGAACAAGCCACAGTTTCTGAAAGACACAGTAAATTATACAAGGATGGCTACGGGATTCAATAAATAAGAGAGCAAAAGGGCAATTACCATTGAGGAACATGATTCTGAGAAGTAATACTTTTGTAGAATATGGAGATTCTACCGCGGGATTCAGGTTTCGGTTTAAAGGTTTTCTTCCTCAACCCAATGATCTCTTGTACGAGAGGAACATGGCTTAGTACCAGCTTCCATGCCAGAAACCACCCTGTTGAGAATTGAAAGGGAATTATGCAATACCCAGATTATCAGATTGATTAACATCATCATCTGAAAGCTCATAATCATCAAGTAAGACAGAAAGTTTGAGAAGAGAGAAACAGAGGAGTACAAAGAGCTATGTAGCAGACAACAAAGGAGATTGCCAGAAGCGGACGTACGATGAAGAATAAGAAATAGTCGAGGAACGAAGGAGATTCCATTGACGAAGCCATCGATTAGGTTTCAACGATCTGGGTTTGGGTTATTTCAGAAATTGTTTTAGTTACGGGGAAGGCTATAGGAGAATCGTATATGGGCCTTTAGAAGTATGTTTTTATTTTTTAACAAGCTGATAGCCGCGCAGTTCGAAAAACCCACACAAGAGATCGGTGAGGCGTCAAGGTCTGCTTCTGCTGCCGCCACGGCCGCAGCTGCAGCTGCAAGGGCGGCCAGATCTAATGCAAATGCCAAAGCTTACGCTGCTGCTAAAGCCCTTGCTGCGGCTAAGGCCGCCCTGAAGTTGATTGCGTCGTTTCCTAACCAGGAGGAGGTGGTCAGGAAAGATAAACAAGTTGTTGAAGCTGAGGTTGAGGTTGATGAGGACGGAGACGTGTTGTTGAAGGATCAGGAGTTAGCCTCTGGTGGCGGGAGTAGAAATGAGGAGTGGTCTACAGGGAGGTTGAGAGAGAGGCCGAACGTGGAGGTGGGTTCGTCGAGTAGAGTGGTTTTTGAGTCATCAGTGAGTGGTGGACAAGGAGGAGAGAAAGAGGATGTGCAGAAGCCGACCAGGAAGAGAGGCAGGCCGAGGAAACATTAGTTGTGTTGTGGTTAATTTTAGTGGTTTGGTCGGTAGAATTTGAGTGTGATTTGATGAATTCAGTGGAAAGTTTTAGACTATAATTAACAGTTGTTGTGGCCATCTAATCCTAATTATAAGGCCTAACTTTTTTTATTGGTTTGAAAATGGTGTTGTTGGAGTTGAGTAGTGTTACAGAATAATATTCTTGTTCTTATATTAGAACACAACATCTTTAGATTATGACCAAACCGTTTGTTTGTTTTTGTTATCCGGGACTAGATAACTCAACGTTGTGCAGGTTGTAAGTAGAATCAACGATCCAATCAGAGTGATTAAGACTTAAATCTATCTCTCCTCTCAAAATCTGAAATCTCTGCCACTCGTCACATTTCTCAGCAAGTCCATCTCCTTCGAGCATGCTTACAACCTCTGACCTCTTTGGTCGTTCCATTGGAGATCCTTGTGTGCAAAGCAACGCCACTTGAATCCCCTGTTCCAGTTCTCTGTCTTGTTTCCTCTTGAGAGGTTTAAAGAGTGACAACTAAACAAACTTGATAGAACAAACAAAGGAGGTCTGACAGAGACCGCTTGTTACAAAACAAACATTAATCTTAAATGGGTTCTTAAGTTGTACATAGTTGGAACACAAAACAAATGGTTTCAAGTTGTTACAGACACGAGCCGAGCAAGGAATTTCTTAGAGCCATAATGCTCCATAATTTCACAACGCCAAACCTCTCAGCACATGGGCAAAAAGCCCTTTCAGGCTTTCAAGTACAAAGTCTTAACATGGAAAGAAAAAACTTGGTAACAGTGACATGCACAAGAAAAGTAACACCTGCCCACAATACAAAACAATGAGAATAAACATTTCAGAGCACACAAGAACTACTGTAATCTAAACCAAATTTTCATGAATCAATGACATGTAATATGTAGAAGGGTTGTGTTATAAAATAACAGATAATATGACATTATGAAACATGTAGAAAACGAAAGCGGATGAATTTAGTCCATAACTATTATAAATCAATTGAAGGCTTGAAGTCAATATCATAAAAGACATTTTACTTTAATACATTATACATGTGATTTATTATTCAGTGGCAGCATTGTAATGATTTATGTAATCTCATTTGCATATTTGTAAAGCTTAGTCGCAATTCTTATTCATTGAAGTAAAATGTTTAATTAACTTAAGTACTGAAAATCTTTACCAGTGACCACTGGATTAAATGAAAGGAGGAGAGTTGACTTGAGCAGAAAACAAAAAACGGTATAACAAGAGAAGGAAAGAGATGAACACAGTTGTTTGGACGTATAACTTTCTCTTTTTCCTTTATATTTTGATGGCAGGATAGTTCTTCTATAAGACAAATAAATGCTTACACTAATAATACAACCACTCTCCAGTTTAAGGTGAGAGGGAGCCTTCTTCTTTCTATGGCGTATAGGACAGCAAACCTCATTGCTATGAAGGCTGCATCACGTGGTCTTGTTGCTTGAGTTTTTTGTTGCAGCTTTAGGACCTCTTGGTGTTGTTCTGGTGTCAGCATCCTCAGCTGTTCCGGCGTAAGGTTCATTACCTTCTGGAGCAATGTTGACTGAACATCCGGAGACAAAAGTACCTAGAGAAAAGATAATCAATCAACGAATTATTTTCATCCAATTAATTAAGCTTCCAAATTCTTTGAACTGGTTAATACCTGAGGTGCTTTCTCTTGTAGCTGTAATGGATTTGGAAGCACTGAGTTAGACGCATGGCCTGTAAGAAATGGAGTGGTTCTCCTATCGTCCACTCTCATCATCTTAGATGGTCTATCTACTTATTCATGAGGTCCCTCGTTGTTTATTCTTTTGCCATACTTTATTGATGCCATTTGCCCGCCTTGCTGTATAGTATAGTATAAATATAAAAAGACGTTAAGTAATCTTTAGAGAGAATCTAAAAGACAAATACGAATACGAAAGTAATGTTTCGAACTCACCTGCATCACAGAGTTCGTTAATGGTGGCCGAGGTACTTGAGATGGTTGGATAAAATTATTAGGAACTGAAGTTTGGCGATGGAACGGAGCAGTGTTTTCGCTGAGAACTTTAACTTGGGATCTAGGACAATAGAAGAAGGTCCTTGTTGTGGAATCTGACTAAAAGGTTGTCTATAAGACTGTTGAACGGGAAACTGACTATGGGGAGGGCGATTAAGCTGTTGGGGTCTTTGAGCCAGTGGCGATAAAAGGCTTTGACCAGATAGTTGTGTGTCTTGAATTGAAGACCCTGTCATATGGTTTGGGGCCTGAACAATATTTGGCGTCTGCAACTGCACAATACAAGAATGGAAATAGCCCTCTTAAGACATAGCATATAGATAGAGAAGGACGACGCATAAAACTATTCAGTGAGATGGAAACTTACAACTTGAGGACTCACAATCCCAAGCATTATTTGTGCCTGCAATAGTAGAGAAGGTATAGTATAGGTTCAAAAGATTGTACAAAACACAATGTAATACAAACAATGGCAATAACGAAAAAGAGAGTGAAACACCCTGGGAGATATATTCAGCTAGTTAAGGGAATAGAATACTAAGGTCAGGCGATAGCGAAACTAGAAAGATTGTTCCCTCCTAGTTTTCATGACATAACCAACAACTAACTTATGATAGCATGGGAAAGAGTGCACAAGAGACAAATGATTTTCAGAATCAGGAGAAGGGTGAGTAGTACCAGAAAGACAGATTTTAGCAAGTGGGGTCTTGAAACCAACAACTGTCGAGCTTCTTCCTTATTCTGTGTTGGGGTCAAAAACAGTTCTCTCGAAATCAACGGCTAAAACTATTTATCATGCGCGAATTTTCCATAAAACAAGCGTCGAAAGCAAGACAAGTCGTATAGCTTAAAGAACCTATGTTAAAGTCGATCGTTCTTGATTTACACGATAAACTTTACGAGAAAACCAAATAAGATTTAGTCGTAAAACTTCGATGATACAATCAAGAAGAACCGAGAGACATTAGGTCCGTAGCTAAGATGACACGACCATACGAAAGTATACGGAAGAAACGAGAATTAATCTAAGTTTGGACAGGCCGAACGACAAAGAATCTGCTTTGAAACTTCAAAGAGCCCGTTCTCTCAAACCGTGAGGACCCAGAAAACGAGTAAGATATCAAATCGAAGCCCTCGCCGAGACGCACGAGCTGCCTCTAGGCGCCGGGGGCCTAGCGCCCGTGCTGCCTCTAGGCGCCGGGCGCCTAGCGCCCGTGCTGCCTCTAGGCGCCGGGCGCCTAGCGCCCGTGCTGGTCCTAGCCGCCTGTGATGGTCCTAGCCGCCGGGAAACTTCAAAAGAGCCCGTTCTCTCAAACCGTGAGGATCCAGAAAACGAGCAAGATATCAAATCGAAGCCCTCGCCGAAACGCACGTGCTGCATCTAGGCGCCGGGCGTCTAGCGCCCGTGCTGCCTCTAGGCGCCGGGCGCCTAGCGTCCGTGCTGCCTCTAGGCGCCGGGCGCCTAGCGTCCGTGCTGCCTCTAGGCGCCGGGCGCCTAGCGTCCGTGCTGCCTCTAGGCGCCGGGCGCCTAGCGCCCGTGCTGCCTCTAGGCGCCGGGCGCCTAGCGCCCGTGCTGCCTTTAGGCGCCGGGCGCCTAGCGTCCGTGCTGCCTCTAGGCGCCGGGCGCCTAGCGCCCGTGCTTCCTCTAGGCGCCGGGCGCCTAGCGCCGTGCTGCCCGTAGGCGCCGGACGCCTAGCGCCCGTGCTGGCTCGGGTCTTCGAGCGACAATCTTCCGTGCACAAGTCCCAGGCCCCGGCCGTCAGAAGTTTGTACTTTGAATCTTTCCCGAGTCCTCGCGGAATGAATCATTGAGATTCCGCGTACAAAACTCCCGTTCTTACTCCAAACTAAGATCGTCGGAAACACTTCGGAAACTCGTAAGATATCAACGGAAAGGAAGATCTTAAATTATTCAAACGAAACGATGATGGTTATCTAAGACACCACACATCTCAATTCTACGAAGGATTGAAAATCTTCCGAAGAAATCGTAGAAAACAACGGAAGTCCTAGAAACGGCCCGAAAGGGACCAAACTCGATCGGACAATCCATTTACGATTATCTAAGATAGATACGACAATTTACGTTTATCTTTACATAACAAGATAAATGCTAAATTGCCGGAAGGATAAATGTCAAGTTTCCCGAAGATAAATGTCAAGTTTCCCGATAAACATGAAGGCCGACGAAAATGGAAAAAGCCCGCTTCGCGGCCCAAAAGGAGAATAGACCGTCATAAGAAGGAGTATATAAAGGAGCTTTGGGAGAGAAGAAAAAGCAGAGCAAAATTCCTAGAGAGAAAGCAAATTCGAGATTGGAGACCTAGAGAGCTCCTGTTAGCTTACGAACTTAGAATTTAGGCGGTAGACTAGCAAGGCAAGACCTAGAACGTCCGGCCGCCTCTCATTATATTTTCATCTTGTCCGCAGACTCTTGTTTCTCGCGGAAGGATCTAACAATCCTTTTACTCAGAGTTTCGCACATAGAAACCCTAGGCGTTATTCTCGACATGCCCGTTTCTATGACAAACGCTCGTACTAGACGAACTCCGCCAGGCAGTTTGATCTCTTGTTCAAATCTTTCTAACTGAACTACGTCCGACTTGATCCTCGAAAGGGGTACGTAGGCAGCCTTTCTCAAGGTCCAGTCCCAACTCTTAACAAAACTCTTTTTGTACGATTTTCGTCTTTTGTTATCTTTTCATATTTTCCGCACCTGTTCGGTCACTTGTCGTTGGCTGTCGCAGAGAATCCGGACCTTCAGGGAAAGTTGGGTTAACTTGGCTTTCCTCCGTATTCTACTTATCAAAATCGACGGTGCGAATTTCGGTTCCCACAGTTTGGCGCTAGAAGGAGGGGGGACGGATTACTCTTACTCTTACGGCCGCAAAACGCTTGATCAAAGCAATGTCTGGAAATATGAAAGACAAACTCGCGGCTCACATCTACGCTGGCAAAACAACTTCAGCAGTGACTGCTCCTACGACCAACGCTTATGCAAACGGTTATCTAAGATTATCATCTTACGGACAAACGTCCCGAGAACGGACCATCCCGACCAAGTTCGGGTCCTATCAACCATGCACCCCCGTCCAAGTTCCTGCAACAAGGTCCTCGGGTCCATGAACACAACCCCCCTCGTCTGGGATTATCGAAGAAAGACTTCGGAAAAATTCATAAAAAGACTTGGTAGTGGAGACGGATTCCTGCCTGCCATATAAAACGGCTATGGTTAGCTTGAACACCAGTTGCCTTAACTATACGGGGAATCGAAATCCTTTCGGAAAAACCAGCGTCACATCAACGGCTTTTTCTAAAGAAAAATCGTAAAAACGTCTAAGTCCCGAAACGGTCCAAAAAGGGGCCCGAATCACGGCTAAACGACCCACATACGATTTTAGACTAGGATCGAGTAGAGTCTCGACTGGAAATATTTTTAGAATTTCCCGGAAAAATAAAGACTTGTTCTCCTGGAAATCGCGGAGAAACCCCAGATTACTCGTGAAACAGAAAGCACGACTGATCGGGTTACCAATCAGCGTTTCTAATGTTAAAATTCGATAACGTTTTACGGAACACCTTTCGTAAAATAAATCCTCGAAAATATTTCACGAGACACCTTTTGCATGATTAAACTCGACAACATTTTACAAAACAGTTTTCGTAAAAATTAACTCGACAACATTTTGTAAAATAACTCTCGTAAAATAAAAGGTCAACAACGTTCTAAGAAACAATTCCTTGCTGGGATCATGATGAAATCAATGTCCAAAAGTCTCGGAAAAACAATTAAAGAAACCTCGAGAGACTAAGTGTCGATCGAGAAACCTAAAAAAAACCGAGAAAAACAGGCAGGTCCCGCGAGGAAGCACAGTCCTGGGCGGCTAGGCACGCCCGTGCTGTCCCTAGGCGCCGGGCGGCTAGCACGCCCGTGCTGTCCCTAGGCGCCGGGCGGCTAGCACGCCCGTGCTGTCCCTAGGCGCCGGGCGGCTAGCACGCCCGTGCTGTCCCTAGGCGCCGGACGGCTAGCACGCCCGTGCTGCCTCTAGGCGCCGGGCGGCTAGGACGCCCGTGCTGTCCCTAGGCGCCGGGCGGCTAACGCTCCCGCGCTGCGCTGATCGCCGGACAACAAAACATTCGGCGAACGCAGCAAATCCTCGCGAAACCATCCCGACGATAGTCCAACCAAATACTTTGAACCTTTCGTAAAATAATCCTAGACAATACTTCACGAGACAGCTTCTGCATGATTAAACTCGACAACATTTTACGAAACAGTTTCCGTAAAATTAACTCGACAAAATTTTGTTGAATAACTCTCGTTAAATAAAAGCTCGGCAATATTTTACGAAACATCATTCGTGAAGTATAAAGATCGCAAACTTCTTGACCTGACCAGTTCGCTCATAGCTTAACGAAACAAGAAGCCCCATTCAAGTGACATCTTGCCGTTCATTTTCACTTGTCTACCCACCTTAGCCTTCTTCGAGTTTTGCCTACTTCTCCTCCCTTTGCTTCAACGATTCTGCAACGATCTGCACTGTTTCTCCGGGTTTCATCAAAAATCGATTCTCGATTCAGTGTCAGACTTTTCGAAGACCTTTGACAATGAAACGTTAGAAGACAAAGAGGAACGGACATGAGGCAATCTCGGGTAATCAATGAGACTAAGGTACGTCCGACTTAAAAATTTTTATCAAGGTTTTAATTTTTTCGTAGGAAAGGAATGAGAACGTCTTGTAAACTGCCGTAAAATTTAGGGAACTTAGAACCTAGGTGGATAGTCTAGCAAGCTAAGTCTTAGGCATTATCTTCCAGTTTCGTTCTATTGTTCCTTGACTGTCTAGGCAGAACGCGCAAATCGATCTAATCTCTCAGAAAACCGAGAAACGATTGCCACGCATCCTTGGCATACTCATTCTACTTCATAAAGAAAAAATTCCTTTCAAAAGGCAAATGGCACTCTAAGATTCGTCCGAAACTCTAGCGGCATAACGGCATGGTCAAACCGCTACAAACATAGTCTTGAAAACTCTACACCGTCTCTTGTTACAATCTCGCGACAAGAAACTCGTACAACGTCATACTAATAGCACGAAGGTGAGCTACAAAATTAACGGAATAACCTTCGGTAAAACTCCATGAGTAATTCGAAGCAACTTTCGCCAAGAGAAGAAATCAAAGCGGAAACATTTCCCGTGTAACCCATAACTCGGAAAACTCCGCTAAGATTTGCATGTCTATCTCAACGAACGCTATTCGGCCATCGGCCAACTACGCCTTTCCATAAAGCCCGAACCTGAATTCGGCATCACCATTAAGGACAATCGTGAACCAATATGACCTTAATGCGAAAGGATCGCAGTCTGATCGTTTACCAACTCCTTGGTTAAACGGCTGAACGTAGCCTTCACGCCAAGACAAAACAGCTGAACGATCGCCGCTCCAATCACTTAAGGGCCAGACGATAATCCACGATTTGTCATAAAACTCCAAGTGACCATTTACGTGAGCAACTCTGTCGCATAGCCCAAAAGCGGAAATCATGCGATGAATTTCTAGTAATAAAATCAGTCCTAACAGCCATACGGTTAACGGAAAATTTGAACTTAACATCGACTGATTAAGTTCTATACACCCCGTAAACAAAGCATGAAAAGAAACACTCGTGACAAAGCTCCAAGAGTTATACGAGTCCTCCTTAAAATCCCGGAAGGCCAACACTTCGCGAAACAAAGCGAAGGTAGACGCTTCTCCCTGGGTCAAATATACGCGACCCCTTGTCCTAATTCCTCGATCAAAATTTTATAACTTGCACGTCCAAACTGAAACAACAGTTTCTGACTACGGACATTCGCAAAACATCTCCAAGCCCGCGAACATTTGAAGTGCGGCACAAGGGAAAATTAACTCGTACACATTAAATGTGTATGCTTGTATAATCCCACGTTTTTGAAGAAACCGGATTTTCGAAACTCTTTACAAACACAGAAACCAAATTTTCGAAACTCTTCGCAAACAAACTCGCCAATCGCTAAACGGCCTCAAAAATGGATCCAGTATCCACCAAATAAATCATAAACTATCGCCCGGAAACATTCCGCGATTTCTAAAAACCCATAGTCCTTTATGGCATAAGAAAAACAAACTTCAAAGCACTGCGAGACGTCGCTTCGTGCCTGAACATTCGTTTTTCGACTAAAACCCTCATACGCCTTCTAAACGGCATCATATCGTTGTTGCTGATCACAACAAACGAACTCTAACGTCCTAAACAGACAAGCTACCTAAGGGTAGGCTCTTTTACATCCGACAAGGATCCCATAGCGCGCTATACAAAAAATCCAAATTTGGTTCAGCACTTCGTAAAGAAAGTAGCTCGATTCGTGCCCAGACAAATCATGTAAGCCGATACCACTTCGCGGATTTTAAAACGGTACGAATCATGTTAAAATCACAAACAGGCAAAACGAAAGCCGATTTGTCATCGCACAGCCTCAGTCTGAGAGTAAACCTAGGTCTTGCCCTAAACCCAGCCTTGCTGGTATCTTAACATCTCATAGGCAAAGCGTCAACGACGCGAGATCCCAAAACTTGTCTCTTCACTCAAGTCTGTACGTTTCCACGAATTTTTGCGTAAATCGTAAACCGCAGAAAAATCTCGCTTTGTACAAACGACGGATACGGTGATCATCAGGGAGGCAGGAATGAGACGACAACTCACACTCTGTCCGTCTAACTTCGATAGACAGAAGTTCTGAAAACGCAACATTAATATTTTATAAAGATTGAGCCGCAGAGTTCAACAGATGCCCTGAAAAAGGCCGGGATTCGAAGCCACCAACGGCCAGTCCCACAAATGTACATCATGGCCTCTTAACGGCCGAACTGAAGGGATTGATAAACCTAGACGCTCCCCGGAGCATCACCTTCATCCTCAAAACTCACCCAAAGTGGGAACGGTCTCACCGTCGCCTCCATTGGTCGCACCACCGCTGCATGTTTCATATGCGCCGGCTTCACGATCCTTGACTGCGTAGTCCTGGTCCTCCGAACCCTCCGAATCCGGGACAATGGTGCACACGGGTTTCAGACCAGCGAGAATCGAGTCGAAGTCCTCTCCGTCAAACTTGCGAGTCCCCGTCTCCTCAAGACTCTGAATCTTCTCTTGAAGACGACGGACTTTCGAGGACATATGTTCTTCTCTTTCTTCACATTGAGCAACGAACTCACGGTCTTTCCGACGTCATGTTCAAGATCGCCAATCAAAGTTGATGTGGATGTCCGCAATAAAATATTCTTAGCCACAAATTTTGATTTTCAACTCATAATCTTCCGCCCGCAAGATCGTCTCCGCGTCTTACAGGCTGGGGGGCTAACTGTTGGGGTCAAAAACGGTTCTCTCGAAATCAACGGCTAAAACTATTTATCATGCGCGAAATTTCCATAAAACAAGCGTCGAAAGCAAGACAAGTCGTATAGCTTAAAGAACCTATGTTAAAGTCGATCGTTCTTGATTTACACGATAAACTTTACGAGAAAACCAAATAAGATTTAGTCGTAAAACTTCGATGATACAATCAAGAAGAACCGAGAGACATTAGGTCCGTAGCTAAGATGACATGACCATACGAAAGTATACGGAAGAAACGGGAAGTAATCTAAGTTTGGACAGGCCGAACGACAAAGAATCCGCCTTGAAACTTCAAAGAGCCCGTTCTCACAAACCGTGAGGACCCAGAAAACGAGTAAGATATCAAATCGAAGCCCTCGCCGAGACGCACGCGCTGCCTCTAGGCACTGGGCGCCTAGCGCCCGTGCTGCCTCTAGGCGCCGGGCGCCTGGCGCCCGTGCTGCCTCTAGGCGCCGGGAGCCTGGCTCCCGTGCTGCCTCTAGGCGCCGGGTGCCAGGCGCCCGTGCTGCCTCTAGGCGCCGGGCGCCTGGCGTCCGTGCTGCCTCTAGGCGCCGGGCGCCTAGCACCCGTGCTGGTCCTAGCCGCCCGTGATGGTCCTAGCCGCCGGGAAACTTCAAGAGCCCGTTCTCTCAAACCGTGAGGATCCAGAAAACGAGCAAGATATCAAATCGAAGCCCTCGCCGAGACGCACGTGCTGCCTCTAGGCGCCGGGCGCCTAGCGCACGTGCTGCCTCTAGGCGCCGGGCGCCTAGCGCCCGTGCTGCCTCTAGGCGCCGGGCGCCTAGCGTCCGTGCTGCCTTTAGGCGCCGGGCGCCTAGCGCCCGTGCTGCCCGTAGGCGCCGGGCGCCTAGCGCCCGTGCTGGCTCGGGTCTTCGAGCGACAATCTTCCGTGCACAAGTCCCAGGCCCCGGCCGTCAGAAGTTTGTACTTTGAATCTTTCCCGAGTCCTCGCGGAATGAATCATTGAGATTCCGCGTACAAAACTCCCGTTCTTACTCCAAACTAAGATCGTCGGAAACACTTCGGAAACTCGTAAGATATCAACGGAAAGGAAGATCTTAAATTGTTCATACGAAACGATGATGGTTATCTAAGACACCACACATCTCAATTCTACGAAGGATTGAAAATCTTCCGAAGAAATCGTAGAAAGCAACGGAAGTCCTAGAAACGGCCCGAAAGGGACCAAATTCGATCGGACAATCCATTTACGATTATCTAAGATAGATACGACAATTTACGTTTATCTTTACGTAACAAGATAAATGCTAAATTGCCGGAAGGATAAATGTCAAGTTTCCCGAAGATAAATGTCAAGTTTCCCGATAAACATGAAGGCCGACGAAAATGGAAAAAGCCCGCTTCGCGGCCCAAAAGGAGAATAGACCGTCATAAGAAGGAGTATATAAAGGAGCTTTGGGAGAGAAGGAAAAGCAGAGCAAAATTCCTATAGAGAAAGCAAATCCGAGATTGGAGACCTAGAGAGCTCCTGTTAGCTTACGAACTAAGAATTTAGGCGGTAGACTAGCAAGGCAAGACCTAGAACGTCCGGCCGCCTCTCATTCTATTTTCATCTTGTCCGCAGACTCTTGTTTCTCGCGGAAGGATCTAACAATCCTTTTACTCAGAATTTCGCACATAGAAACCCTAGGCGTTATTCTCGACACGCCCGTTTCTATGACAAACGCTCGTACTAGACGAACTCCGCCAGGCAGTTCGATCTCTTGTTCAAATCTTTCTAACTGAACTACGTCCGACTTGATCCTCGAAAGGGGTACGTAGGCAGCCTTTCTCAAGGTCCAGTCCCAACTCTTAACAAAACCCTTTTTGTACGATTTTCGTCTTTTGTTATCTTTCCATATTTTCCGCACCTGTTCGGTCACTTGTCGTTGGCTGTCGCAGAGAATCCGGACCTTCAGGGAAAGTTGGGTTAACTTGGCTTTCCTTCGTATTTTACTTATCAAAATTGACGGTGCGAATTTCGGTTCCCACATTCTGCATAGCCATTAACTGACCATAAAGAAAAAAACACAGTCAACAATCACAATCACACCACTCGTCCCAAAGACAATAACCAAGGAAACAACCCATGTTGACATTCACACCTTAATGGATGATATAATATCAGAGAGCTGAGTTCTAGACATCTTGGCGAGGTGAAGAGTCAGGGGATCACTAGCTGGAACCTGCAGCATACTCTGCGAACCCACCTGTGGACCACTGTTGTATCCATATCCGGTCAGATGTATGGTTTTTATGAGCAGTGTAAAAGGGCTGAAGATTTTCGTATTAATAATCAAGAATAAACAAACTCAGTCAATTATAAAAACAAGAAATAGTCGTCTACACAAAATGTCTAAACAAGTATCTCTCTAATTTGGTGGTGGTCGTCTTAGATGAGCTGCTCCGGGTGAGGCAGGTCATCAAAGACTTCTAGTGTATGATTTATAGACGATCTCCAAGTGTGGATGGTCGTCTCGAGAGTGAGGTCTCCCTTTTCTGTACTTTCTGTACTTTCAGTACTTTTTCCGTCCTCTGACACCAAGTCTGACGTCTCCTATTTATAGTAAAGTATGTTTTGTTTTCTAACGAAGTCACCAATTGTTGTTTAGCGGGCCGGGTCTGATTTTGGGCTTGGTTCTTAATGGGTCTGTGCTAAGCCCATCACCAACAACCACCTAACGCACCCGCCATAACAGATGCAGATGCAAGCTGGATACCAACCGGCTGATGCATATTCAAATCCACAACCCCTCCAGTCTGCTTCTGAGACTGTCATCAAACAACAACAATAAGTTTCACTTCTCCAAAAACAAATCTGTTCAAGTAAAGTTTCAGATACTAAAACAATAACCAACGTTCAAAAATAGAGAGAATTACTGATTAGACGGGGAGTCTAAATCAATTTTTTTAAAAAAAATCTTCTAGACAAATAGTTTCTTTTAGATCCGATTTGCCTGAATAGGCCCACCTAAACCGATTTTTAGAACACTAACAAAAACATACCAGTAGTAGTAGCAGCAACAGGAGGCAAACAAGTTCCTCCTTGACCCTAAACCAAAAAGTTACCACCTTTAGTTATATAAGTTACAAAGATGATGAAAGCTTCAACCTTTTCAGACATTTAAGAGAGCAGTAAGAACCTGATCTCGTGTCTTGTCGGTTCCTTTATCATTCTCAGCGAAATCAACTCTCAACTGACGCCCATTGATTTCGTAACTCTGGAGATTACGACGAGCACTCAACGCTGTCTCTTCATCCTTATACTCGCAAAAAACCGTATCCCTTCAGTTTACCAGTTTCTCTATCAGTATCCAATCTGAAAAATCAGGAAGAAGAAGAAAAGGTGCTTCCTTAATCAAAACCCTAGACACGAATTTAAGTTCCCAATTGTATAATAACTGACCTAAAGGAGACAACGGGTCCAACCTCTCCGCAAATCACTCGAAGTTGTTCCTCTGTTGCGTCGTAAGGAATGTTCCCAACTAAGACGAAGGAGAAAAGATCAATTTTTTTAAAAAAAATGAAATCGAAAGATGAGTGTGATTAAGGAGAGGGGGAGAGAGAGAGTACCGAAGACGCAGCGTCGTTGGGATGAAGAAAAAGAAGAAGCCACGTTGAAATCAATTGGTGAAGCGCGGCTTCACCTTCTTCTGGGGAAGAAAAAAATTAAAAATGTTATTTGGATTTGGAACGAGGTCAATGGGCTTCGAACCGTGGGTTGGAAGAAATCGTCAGAGATCTTTCGTAATCGTCGTCAATAGGTAAGTTAGTTCGATATTAAAGGAAAAAAGAAATCAGAATATAAATTTGTGACGTCAAAAGGAAATCTATTATATTAAAAAGAAGTCATGACTTCTAATTCATGTGTGATTTTTAATAAAATGGACTATCTACTAGAGTTGGTCACATCATATTTTAATCATCATTAATTTTCATATTAGATAAATTAAATTACATTATTCAATCATTAATAACTTTAATATTATACAAAAGATAATAACTTCCCAACATTTTAGGGATTTCATAAATAAAATTAACAATATACTGAATCCAACTTATATTTAAATCATATATATATATATATATATATATTAAAATTTTGAAAAAATATGTTTAAAAGATTTTAACAGATATTAATTTTCAAAAATTATATGTAAATATGTTAATTAATTTCGTGATTAGTTTTAAATATACTATACACTAATATATTCAGTTATTGTTTACAAAATGGAAAATAAATATTCTATTTTTTATCAATTATATAATCAAAATAAATCATCTTAAAAGAAATTATTATGTTGACCTAAATATTTTAAAAATATATTAATTTTCAAAAAATATATGTAAATATTTCACTAATTTTTTAATTAGCAATGAAATATTATGATGCAATAATATATATATAGGTAATATTTATTAAATTTTAAATAAAAACTCTATCGTACACTTATCTATTTTATAATCATAACTATACATGTTAAAATAAAATTATTATATTGAACTACATATGAAAAAGTTATATTAAAGTGATAGATTATAAATTTTATTTTTATACATATAAAATATTTATGTTGACATAATAATTTGATGAAAGACTACAATACATGTATAAAAACAAAATATATTAGATTTTTTATATACAATAATGTATTATGTAAATGAAGAAATATAAAAAAATTACTAAAATGAAATCCAGTTTTAAAGGACGGGTAAAAATTTAACATAAATTAAATACAAAATAGTTCTTAAATATGTTTTTTCATGCCATATTAATTTGTTTAATAATTAAATACAAATACAATAATATAAATATATAATAAGAAGAAAAAATACATGTGGTGGTTTTTTTTGTCATCAACACATGTGATGGTTTTAAAAATTTTACAACATATAAACTAAAAATTATTATATTTAAAATTTTTAAAGAAACATTTAATATTAGACTAAAACTAAATAATATATACATAAAAAATTAAATGTTTAATTAAAGTAAAAATAATCCCCGCACGGTTGTGCGGATCGAGATCTAGTTTTATATTACGATGAAATTCATATTATTCTGGTGGTGGAGCCACCCAAAAATATAAAAAGAGTGGCCTATACAGATATCGAACCATGACCTTCGCGTTATTAGCACGATACTCAAACCAAATGAGCTAATAAGCCATTTTAGAAGATTTATATTTGAAAAATCCATAATATTTCCTTAACGTTCTTCAGAATTGGGCCTAGAATAAATAACCTACCCATTAATTTAAATCGAGCCGTTAGAAGAAAACGCGTGATTAGCACAATAAATATACAGCTAGCAAATTTCAATCTTTTTATTTGTTTCTCCGTAACTTTTCTCTCTGGATCGACATCGATGCTCCTCCTTTCCTCTTCTCCGGAGATTTGTAATCTCGTGACTTGAATTTTGCAGCATTTTCCTTTATAATTTTCACAAATTCACTCATAATCTGTGTATCGGTTTTGTTTTCTTTTTAGGGTTTCTGACAAACGGCTAGGATGATTTGATGATTCCGCGGCGTGATATGCGGTAAGTTCGTTCTTCTTCTCGATCGCCTTTTTTCATCCTTCCCAACGATGTCTGTTATTGATTCGTTTTTATCTAATGTTTGACAGGATGTTAAATAGGGTTTCTTGAATTTCAGATTCGTTTTTTTAATTTCCAAGAGAGATCATCAAGGCAAACACTCAATCGATAGTGTTTTGTCAGATTCTCTCTAGGGTACAATATGAAATTGTATTTCATCATCGCCCTAAGCATACTACTTATGAATTGGATGGATCGGTGTTGGAATGGTTTGTATGGTTGTGCATGGCCACGGATTATGTTTAGTCTCTTGGCAAAGACTAGATAAAGATTATGTACCCACGGCTTTGAGTTTAAGACTCTAAAAAACTGGATTCCATGGCTTAAGTGAAAGTCTTTAGACAGAGACTGGATCTGTTTTTTTGTTGGTTAATTTGGAGGATAACAGCTTGATATGTCTTTAGACAGAGACTTGTCCGGGATTGGAAAGAGAATGGTTTGGAAGGAACCATGTACCCACGGCTTATATGGGAAGTCTTTAGACATAAGACAATGAGTAAGGGACTCACTTGTGTACCCACAGCTTTAGTGAGGTCTTAAGAGACAAAGAAAAGACTTGTAGGTGTTTGTTTCACTGAAACAAAAATTGTAGCCACGGCTTGAGTGAAGTGAAGTCTTTAGGCAAAGACTAAACAAAGATTTTGTACCCACGGCTTTGAGTTTAAAACTCTAAAAACTGGATCTTTTATGATGACCCATGGCTTAAGTGAAAGTCTTTAGACAGAGACTGGATCTATTATTCTGTTGGTTAGTTTTAAGGATAATTTTACCAACGGCTTTGATGTCTTTAGACTTTGACAAAGGCTTGTCAGATTTAGAAAGAGACAAGGACGATCGATATGGTTCTGGTTGGTTGGTTGGAAGGAACCTTGTGAGATAATGAGTAAATCACTTGTGTACCCACGGCTTGAGTAGTCTTAAGACAAAGACTATGTTTGATTTTGATTTCTAGAAAGAGATCCTTTACAACCTGGAACTTAGATGAAAGTCTTGGACAAGACTGGATTCAACATGTGGCTTAAAACAGAACATGCGGCTTTAACATAGTCTATGGTCTACAAGACTATCGATTGGTTCTGACTCGTTCAAAGAAAAAAACAGAAGCTGCGGCTTAAGACTTGGTCTTTAAACAGAGGCTTTGTATAACCAACGGCTAAAATGGTATCTTTGGACAAAGGTCAATGATCTGCTTGGAATTAAAACACAAACTTCGGCTTAAAAATTAGTCTTCAGACAAAGGCTAAGATTAAGAAACGATCTTTTTACACACAGCTTAAGTGAGAGGTATTTGGACAATGAGTAAGTCAACTATGTACCCACAGCTTGAAAAGGATATTGTACCCACGGCTTACATGAAGTCTTAGACAAAGAATGGGATACAAAAACCAATTTGTTATAACACACCCACGGCTTAATCCATCTTCAAATAGAGGCTAGGATACCAGCTTCTATAACCCACGGCTTAAACAGGGTCAGGTCTTTGGACACAAAGGCCATGATCTGTTAGAAGTAAAACAGAATATGTCTTTAGACAGAGGCTAAGTTTTGCAAAATGATCCTTTACGCACCCACGGCTTAAATGAGAACATGCGACAGAAGCTAAGATTCGCATAACAATCCTTTACGCAACCACGGCTTAAATGAGGTATTTTTGACAAAGACAATGATCTGCTTTCTGTTAGTTGGAAGAAAAACAGAACCTTCTGCTTTAACTTTAGTTTTTTTCAACAGAGGATAAGATTCAGAAACATATAATTTACGATGGACAAAGACAATGATCTAATTTCAACTGTAACAGATCTCTGTTACACTCAGGTATGTGGTTTCCTAAACTTTTTTTCCGTAATTGACTACATTGAATATTTGTTTTAAGTTATTGATGTTTATTTAAAGTAAAGACTAATTTGTTTGAAAGCTTTCTCAGATTTGCAGGTGTTCAGAGGAGGTTTTTTCTCAGGTTAAATTTCAGTGTGGTTCCGAGCAACTCTGTCATCATGCATGTATCATCTTGCATCGTACATTATCATGCATCTTGCATCATACATCAACCATATGTTTGCTATATTAGTTATATAAATTGGTTTACTTAAGGACCTGAGTTTTAGTTAGAGATGTTTACTTGAAGTAGTGACTAATTTTGTTTGAAAGCTTCTCAGGTTTGCAGGTGATCAGAGGAGGTTTTTTCTCAGGTAAAATTTCAGTGTGGTTCCGAGCAACTCTGTCATCATGCATGTATCATCTTGCATCATACATCACCATGCATCTTGCATCATACATAAACCATGTGTTTGGCATGCTAGTTATATAAATTGGTTTACTTAAGGACCTGAGTTTTAGACCTTGTGTTTATAGTTTTGAAAAATTAGTATACCTCTGGGCTCTGTTGATTGCAGATATCTTTGTATGTATTTCTTTGTTAGTTTTTTTTACAATGTTGATGGAATCTCTAATCTGTTAACTTTGTCAAAATCATACACATCGTCCTTCAACATTCACGTTGCATACTTGGCCAACCAAGTGATTGATATGTTAGATTATATAACTAATCTATTTTGAGCTTTAGACATTGCCTCTATGCCCTTGATTAGATGAAAATCTCAATGTTTATGCATTTCACGTCTCTATGCTAACCTATTGACTTTTGTGCTTGATATTATCTCTCTAGTTTAATGTATTACGCCCTCTATTGAATGATAATCTTTCTGTTCTTGGTATAGCATCTTTGAGCTAATGTAGAAACCCGCTATTTATTGAATATCTCTTTGTCAAAATTAGGCAGAAATGCTTCTCTAAGTTAGCTGAATCTATGCTTTAGCTTGGTGCTTGTATGTATTTTAAGTTCTTTCGTTGTTATAGGTTGGAGGAGTCTCCTTATAAATGGGACAAATCTCCAAAGTTGATGGAACTTATCTATTGATTTTGCAAAATTTACTTGATTTTTCTGAAGCATCATTATTTATTTATTTATTTCTTGGCCTTACCTTCTTATTTGATCACCCTTCTATGTGAACATGTGGCATATGGTCGATCGTTGATGTTGATACTCTGTTCAGTTTATACTATTATTGCGAATTGTCTCCAACAAAGATTGGTGCCAAACCAAAACTTGCTATATGTTTTTTCTTAAATTAAGTAATGGTGTGTTTCAACTATAGTTTGTGTTCAAAATTATTTTTAGAAGCTTGGCTGGTGACTATTATTTAGATGCTTATATTTAATCAAACCCTTGTATTATTTTGTTTGATTTGTTTTTGTATCTCCAGTTAACTGTATTCCTTCTTAATGACCAACGATACCATCTTGATTTTAGGTTCTTATTTGTTTGGATAGTTAGTTAGCTTGGTCGTCCTTGGTTGATTTCAGACTTCTATGTTACATTATATAACTTTTGTTTACTTGTAGACTTTGATTTTTCTAAAGATTCTGTAATTTTTTCTATGTTCAAAGATGTATTATAATCCAAATTCAGTGGAAATCTCTTTGTTTTTGGTGATAGCATCTATGTGCTAATTTGTCAAAATTAGACACGATACATCACATCTTGAGTTTTAGAATCACATTGTTTCCTTACAATATCATTAAAACCTCTCTTGATTAGATAAATTTATTCTTTACAGTATGATAAGCTCTCATCACAGCTTAAAGTCTCCCTTATAAATGGGGGATAAATCTCCAGAGTTGACGAAACTTATAATCTATTGATTGTGTTAGAACTCTGTTTTGTGATGACAGGTAGAAACAAAGTTTTTCAATCTTAAGATGTTTCAACATCAGTAGTTCTAACTTTGAATAACTTACTTTAGATATGTTGCATATGGATGTGTCTTAAATTTTTGTGCACCAGTTCGAGCATTCGTTCTTGATTTCTTTCTCTTTTACATCGTTTACTTGTTTGGCAATTTTCTTTTCGTTGTTGTATAAAATAAAATAGATCAGGAATGTGCTTACATTTAATTGAAACAAACATTAACTAGGCACAAGTCTTGAAAATTTTTAATTAGACATCAATGAGAATGTGATGCACAAGGGACTTTTTGTCAACCAAGGTCTGACATGAAAATTTGGAACACATGTTCCTTATTGCAACAAATACAACTCCGTTGATTGTTCGTCGATAATCAAATACAATTCATCCAAATAAAATTTGGACAATTCTTCTAAATCCTCTTAAATTATTTTATCATAAAAGTAACCAAAATATCCATCACTAAGAACAAATAAACCAAGTTATCTTTAGTGAATACTCCGATCTATCTGTTTCATTTTAATTAGTGTTTTACAATTTTATTTTAGCTTTAGTTTAAATGATATGTTCATATTTATATGTAAACCTTTAATGTTATTTAGTGTTTTTGACCGGTTGTATTTTATTGAATGATTTTTAATTGGTTAGATTAGGTTTATGAATAAAAATTAACAGTTTTTAATAGTTATGCAAAAATTAAACTATACTGAATATAAAAAGGAGTAATACATTCAATATAAGTATATATATATTTTTTTAAAAGTTGTTATTAAGAATATTATACTATTAATTCTAAACCCTAAACCCCATCCCTCCCCCCCCCTCCAAAAAAAAACTAATCTTAGCTAATTAGTCCTATAAATATATGTGTCTTTTAACTCTTTATAAAAGCTAGTTTGATCATTTTCTGCAAACTATTTTTATGGTAAAGATTTCTTAGAACTATCATAAACGATTTCTTGTAAAAATTTACATGTCTTCAAATTAGAGCTAAGAATTATTATCCGCGATTCGGATCAGGTCCTAGATCCGATTCGGATCCGCTCCAAAAATAGGATATCTTGAGCGGTCGGATCCGGATAGTAAAAGGTCGGATCCATCAAAACCGGATATGGATCCAATTTTTTAAAAATATATTAAAATTTTATTTTATTAATAATTATAGTTAATTATTATGATTTTATTAATAATTTTATTAACACTTTTACATAAAACTAGTCTTATAATATTACATTTAAATTTAATAATAGTATATGCATAAATACATTCATAAATTTTGTAAAACTATTTAATTTATGTAATATTTTTAGATTTTTTGAACTTAGTTTTTAATTATTTTTTATTATTTTTAATTATTTCAGGATGTGCTCCGAGAAAGATAAGTCAATTTTGGTGATATAGGTAGTCAAATCAATTCTCTTAAACCTTTTGCATATCACAATTCGGAATGTTAAACATTCCCTACAGTGCCGTCGCGTAGTTGAGTGTGGCCTAAAGCAAAAAAATATATTTTGTGTGGCCTTTGTACATAAATGCTAATGGTAAATAGTACCACAAACAATGCAAAAAACTAAAAAAATAATAATAAATATAATTTTTTTCCCTCTAATAATAAATATGATTAACATATGAAGTATATTCGAAAATAAAAAAATGGAAAATGATAAAAATGGAATAAAGATATGATAACTAAAAGTCAAACAAGCTAACAATTTGTCCAAAAGTTATGAATTTTAGCCTTATTTTTACTCTATAAAATGTGGCCTCAAACAAATACTTCACCTGCCTTATGGTAGGAACGGGCCTGATTCTCTAGATTGTTGTCGGATTAAGCGATTCAAATCTCGAGTTAACCGGATTCTCAGGATGGTACACATCCGCTACTAAAACTGGTTTACGACCAAGTTCCCATTCAGCTGAGCCAGAAGCACCACTGTTGATAATCAAAACATCTCCATTAGGTAAAAGTGTCATCATGTCTCCCATGACTCTACCATGTGGCATCTTCTCCACCGTCCATTGAGGATTCTCGTCATTTATCTTGATCCTCGCACACGTATGAAGCGCTTTCACGAATGTTTTCATTTTCAAAGCGAGGAGGTATCCTCTAGGTGCACTTCTACACACCGGAAGCTCCACGGTTACTCTAGCCTCTTCAAGATTCTTTAAAGGCAAAAACACGGCTGAGCCAGTGCTCGGATAGTTCTTTGGATCACCAGAAAAAAAATTCACCACCTTGTTTTTAACATAATCAACTAATATCGAACGGTTATTAGCGAATATAAATAAATTACCATCAGTGCTGAGAAAAACAAAAGGATAAAAATTATTTTTTGTTTTTTATCATGTGTCTCGGCCAAAAACGTTAACGTGATAACGTTAGGAGATGTCATTTTAGGGAAAAACTCGTAGTTAAATTATCGTTGGCCTCCTATAACGATTTGTTTACCGTCAAGGAGAAAATGATTTTAAAGCTCTATTATTTGTGTAATTCTCCAACTAGCTAAAAGAAAATAGGGACAATTAGGTGAATACCCTAAATGAGAACCCAAATTGGCAGATTGCCAAAGATGTGAAATAATCGAGCCACGTGATGCCCTTTCAGTGTTGAGTTGCCGAAAATGCCCTTTCGTTCCTGTCACATGAAGCACACAGCTGGACTGACACAGCAGTCCAAGAAAATATCTTGCAGATTTGGTAGCACTGTCCGAAGCCATAGGTTACATCGTAGGTGAGTACGACAATAAGTTTGAGACTGCATCGGTAAGATAAACGGATGTGTTCGAGAATGCAGGCATGGAGGGTGATTATGCGGCGGCGGAGCGTTTGGCCAACCGCGGCGAATACATCATGATCAGTTAATAAATTGGATTCATCAAAAAAGTTTCAGTTTTTCGAGTTTTAAATGCTCTAAATCGAATATCCCATGTGAAATCTACTATTTTGATGAAAAGAAAATAATAAAAACGCAGCATTTAGGTTAGTGATGATAGATTTATAATGAAGGCCATGGTTTAAATTGCAGAAAACTTAAACGACAAATATAGGAAGAAAATAACCTAATTACTATTTTGCCATTCATTAAAAAATATTTTAAAAAAGACCAAAATGCATTATTAGTGTCCGAACATGAGACATAACCGGCTGTAAACCATTCCAAATTCCACTAGACCACGACAAATAATTTTCAAATAGGAAAACAAACTAGTATGTATAAGCTTTATTTACAAAACTGAGAATACAATTCCAAACTACTCCCTTAACTAAAATATTAACGTTTACGTAAAGAAATATTGGCTAACATATTGGCTAGAGATAAATACAAAACTTTAGCATAAGGTATTGCTGTATGATTTAATACGGTCTAGTATAAGGTTTAAGGAATATTTTGTATGATTTTGTATAAAGACATAAGCTTTATTTGTAATAGTAAAATAATATAGTTATGTTAAATTGTACTTGTTAAATAAAATGTTAGCATTTACACATAGAAACATCAACTAACAGACTGCTAAGGTGTTACCCAAATTGTGATATATGTGAATGGAAATGTGATTAAGCATAATTGCATTTGGAAAATGTTTTAAGACAAATTATGTGTAGGGCAACTTTATAAAATTTAATAATGACAAAAATTAGCATATAACAAACTGCTAGGTATCCAAGTCGCATTACTTGTGAATGGAAAGATGGATACAATCATACTGAGAACAGTTTAGAAAATATTTTGTATAAAGAGTAAGCATTATTAGTAATAGCAAGATAATATTGTCAATTTAAAATGTACTCGTTAAATAAAATGTTAACGTGTACAAATATAGATATTAATTAACAAATGTGATTAACCAACATTTTACTTGGGTTGTGTTGTAAGACAAATCGTAATTGAAAAAATAAAAACATATATAATTTAAAATTGGGCCATAGAGCGTGAGTTATTGTTGGGTTTAGGTGTATACTGACCAATTTCTCAAGAAAATAATGTTCTTTAGAATTGGGCCTAGAATAAAATAACTGCCCCATTACTTTAAATTTGAAATTGAGCCGTTAGAAGAAAACGCGTGCTTAATACAGCTATCCTTTATTCTGTATACACTTTTGTTTATCCATAACTTTTCTCTCTGGATCTACATCGATGATCCTCCTCTCCTTCGGAGATTTTGTAAACCTTCGACTTGAATTTTGCATAATTTTCCTTATTAATTTTCACAAATACATTTATAATCCGTGTATTGGTTTTGTTTACTTTTTTTAGGGTTTCACGCGACGGATTGGGATGCTATTGATGATTCCGCACGCGTGATCGGCTTACGTTTCTATGCGATAAGTTCGTTCTTCTTCTCGATCCCCATTGTTTTTATCTTTCCCAACGGTCTCTCTGTTCCTGATTCTTTTTTATCTAATGTTTGACAGGATGTTGATTAGGGTTACTTGAAATTCAGATTCTTTTTTTTTTAATTCCCAAGAGAGATCATCATAGGCAAACACTCAAATCAATTGTGTTTTGTCAGATTCTCTCTTGGGTACAATATGAAATTGTATTTCATCATCGTTCCCTAAGCATATTTATGAATTGGATGGATCAGTGTCGACTACGATTGTAATGCTAGGGGATGATAAAATATATAAGACCCACGACTTATGTGAAACGTCTTTAGGCAAAGACGATTTTGTACCCACGGCTTTGAGTTTTAAACTCTGAAACCCGATCTATTATGACCCATGGTTTAAGTGAAAGTCTTTAGACAAAGACTGGATCTGTTGTTCAGATGTTGGTTAGTTTGAAGGATAAATTGTACCCAAGGCTTGATATGTCTTTAGACAAAGACTTGTCTGATTTAGAAAGAGACAAGGACGATGGATATGGTTCTGATTGGTTGGTTGGAAGGAACCTTGTACCCACGGTTTAAATGGGAAGACAATGAGTAACTCGGTTATGTACCCATGGCTTTGAGTGAAGTCTTAAGACAAAGACAATGTGTTGGATTTTGATTCATTGAGGCATAGATTGTACCCACGGCTTTGAGTGAAGTCTTAAGACAAAGACAATGTGTTGGGTTTTGAGTCACTGAAACATAAGTTGTACCCACGGCTTTTAGAGAAGTCTTTAGACAAAAGATAATAAGTCAATTGTGTACCCACGGCTTGAGTGAGGTCTTAAGACAAAGACTTGTCCGGTTTAGAAAGAGACATGGACGATGGATATGGTTTGGAAGAAACTTATCCACGGTTTAAAGGGGAAGTCTTTAGAAGTAAGTCAAGAGTGAGATCTTAAGACAAAGACAAGACTTGTACGAGTTTGTTTCACTGAAACACAAATTGTAGCCACGGCTTGAGTGAAGTCTTTAGGCAAAGACTAGACAAAGATTTTGTACCCACGGCTTTGAGTTTAAAACTCTAAAAACTGGATCTTTTATGATGACCCATGGCTTAAGTGAAAGTCTTTTGTTGGTTAATTTGAAAGATAACTGTACCCCCGGCTTTAATGTCTCTAGACTATTGACAAAGACTTGTCTGATTTAGAAAGAGACAAGGACGATAGATATGGTTCTGGTTGGTTGGTTGGAAGGAACCTTGTACCCACAGCTTAAATGGGAAGTCTTTAGACATAAAACAATGAATAAATCACTTGTGCACCCACGGCTTTGAGTGAAGTCTTAAGACAAAGACTGTCGCTTTTTATTTCATTGAAACACAAATTGTACCCACGGCATTGAGTGATGTCTTAAGACAAACACAACGTGTTGGATGATTTACTGAGACAGAAGTTGTACCCACGGCCCTTAGAGAAGTCTTTAGACATAAAGACGATGAGTAAGTCACTCGTGTACCCACGACTTTAGTGAAGTCTAAAGACAAAGACTAGATTGTTGGATTTTGATTCACTGAAACATAAGTTGTACCCACGGCTCTCAGTGATGAACTCTTTAGACAAAAGACAATAAGTCAACTGTGTACCCACGGCTTGAGTGAGGTCTTAAGACAAAGACAAGACTGTCGTAGTTTGATTCAATTCTGTACCCACGGCTTGAGTGAAGTCTTAAGACAAAAACAATGTGTTGGATTTTGATTCGTTGAGCGTAAACCCACGGCTTAAATGGAAGTCTTTTTGATCAAAAAAAAATGGAAGACAATGAGTCAGTCACTCGTGTACCCACGGCTTGAGTGAAGTCTTAGACAAAGACAATGAGTTAGATTTTGATTCATTGAGACATAATTTGTACCCACGGCTCAAACGAAAAGTCTTTAGACATAAGACAATGAGTAAGTCACTTGTGTACCCACGGCTTGAGTGAAGTCTTAAGACAATCTGCGGCTAAAGACTTGGTCTTTAAACAGAGGTGTTGTATAACCAACGGCTAAAATGATAGCTTTGGACAAAGGTGAATGATCTGTTTCGAAATTAAACAGAACCTTTGGCTTAAAAGTTAGTCTTTAGACAAAGGCTAAGACTAAGAAACGATCTTTTACAAACAGCGTAAGTTAGGTATTTAGACAGCGAGTAAGTCAACTGTGTACCCACGGCTTGAAAAGGATATTGTACCCACGGCTTGAAAAGGATATTGTACCCACGGCTTACATGAAGTCTTAGACAAAGAATGCGATACAAAAGCCAATTGTTAGAACACCCACGGCTTAATCCATCTTCAAATAGAGGCTAAGATACCAGTTTCTATAACCCACGGCTTAAAGAAAGTCAGGTCTTTGGACAAAAAGCCATGATATGTTGAAGCAGAACATGACATGTGGCTTAAAACATAGTCTCTAGACAAAGGCTAAGTGTCTTCAGATAGACCTAAGATACCACAATTTGTTATAACCCACGGCTTAAACAGGGTCAGGTCTTTGGACACAAAGGCCATGATCTGTTGGAAGTAAAACAGAATATGTCTTTAGACAGAGGCTAAGATTTGTAAACGGATCCTTTACGCACCCACGGCTTAAATGAGAACATGCGATAGAAGCTAAGATTCGCATAACAATCCTTTATGCACCCACGACTTAAATGAGGTATTGTTGGCAATGACAATGATCTGCTTTCTGTTATTTTGAAGAAAAACAGAACCTTATGCTTTAACTTAAGTTTTTAACACAGAGGATAAGATTCAGAAACAGACAACTTACGATGGACAAAGACTATGATTTAATTTCAACTGTAACAAATCTCTGTTACATTCAGGTATGTGGTTTCCTAAACTTTTTTCGGTAATTGACTACATTGAATATTTGTTTAATTTATTGATTTTTACTTGAAGTAAAGATTAATTTTGTTTAAAAGCTTCTCAGGTTTGCAGGTGATCAGAGGAGTTTTTTTCTCAGGTTAAATTTCAGTGTGGTTCCGAGCAACTCTGTCATCATGCATGTATCATCTTGCATCGTACATTATCATGCATCTTGCATCATACATCAACCATATGTTTGCTATATTAGTTATATAAATTGGTTTACCTAAGGACCTAGTTAGATATGTTTACTTGAAGTAGTGACTAACTTTTTTTGAAAGCTTCTCAGGTTTGCAGGTGATCAGAGGAGGTTTTTTCTCAGGTTAAATTTCAGTGTGGTTCCGAGCAACTCTGTCATCATGCATGTATCATCTTGCATCATACATCATCATACATCATCCATATGTTTGGCATGTTAGTTATATAAATTGGTTTACTTAAGGACCTGAGTTTTAGTTAGAGATGTTTACTTGAAGTAGTGACTAATTTTGTTTGAAAGCTTCTCAGTTTGCAGGTGATCAGAGGAGGTTTTTTCTCAGGTTAAATTTCAGTGTGGTTCCGAGCAACTCTGTCATTATGCATGTATCATCTTGCATCATACATCAACCATATGTTTGGCATCTTAGTTATATAAATTGGTTTACTTAAGGACCTGAGTTTTAGTTAGAGATGTTTACTTGAAGTAGTGACTAATTTTGTTTGAAAGCTTCTCAGATTTGCAGGTGATCAGAGGAGGTTTTTTCTCAGGTTAAATTTCAGTGTGGTTGTTAGCAACTCTGTCATCATGCATGTATCATCTTGCATCATACATCATCATGCATCTTTCATCATACATCAACCACGTGTTTGGCATGTTAGTTATATAAATTGGTTTAGTTAAGGACCTGAGTTTGATTGCAGATATACCTCTGTTGATTGCAGATATTTCTGTATGTATTTCTTTGTTTGTTTTTTTACAATGTTGATGGAATCTCTAATCTGTTAACTTTGTCAAAATCATACACATCGTCCTTCCTCATGCATGTGGCATAACTTGGCCTACCAAGTGATTGATATGTTAGATTATATAACTAGTCTATTTTGAGCTTTAAACATTGCATCTAGGCCCCTGATTAGATGAAAATCTCAATGTTTATGCATTAACCTCTCTATGCTAACCTATTGACTTTTGTGTTTGATATTATCTCTCTAGGTTAATGTATTACGCCCTCTCTATTGAATGAGAATCTCTCTGCTCTTGGTATAACATCTCTGAGCTAATGTAGAAACCCGCTATTTATTGAATATCTCTTAGTCAAAATTAGGCACAAAAGCCTCTCTTGGTTGGCTGAATCTATGCTTTAGCTTGGTGCTTGTATGTATTTTAAGCTCTTTCATTGTTATAGGTTGGAGGAGTCTCCTTATAAATGGGACAAATCTCCAAAGTTGATGGAACTTATCTAATTATTTTCCAAAAATTACTTGATGTTTCTGAAGCATCATTATTTATTTTTTTCTTGGCCTTACTTTCTTATTTGATCACCCTTCTATGTGAACATGTGGCATATGTTTGGTCGATCTTTGATGTTGATACTCTGTTTCAGTTCATACTGTTATTGCGAACTGTCTCCAACAAAGATTGGTGCCAAACCAAAACTTGCTATATGTTTTTCTTAGACTGAGTAATGGTGTGTTTCAACTATAGTTTGTGCTCAAAACTATTTTTAGAAGCTTGGTTGGTGATTATATGCTTATATTCAATCAAACCCTTGTTTTGTTCTGTTTTATTTGTCTTTGTATCTCCAGTTAACTGTATTCCTTCTTAATGACCAACGATACCCTCTTGATTTTAGGTTCTTATTTGTTTGGATAGTTAGTTAGCCTGGTTGTCCTTGGTTAATTTTAGACTTCTAAGTTATATTATATAAATTTTGTGTACTTTGATTTTCTAAATATTCTGTTTTTTCCTATGTTCAAAGATGTATTACAATCCTATTGAATGACAATCTCTTGTTTTGGGTGATAGCATATATCTGCTAATTTTGTCAAAATTAGACACGATACATCACATTCTGAGTTTAGAATCACATTATGTCCTTACAATATCATTAAAGCCTCTCTTGATTAGATAAATTTATTCTTTACAATACGATAAGCTCTCTCATCACAGCTTAAAGTCTCCCTTATAAATGAGGGATAAATCTATTGATTGTGTTAGAACTCTGTTTTGTGATGACATGCAGAAACAAAGATTTTCAATCTGAAAATGTCTCAACATCAGTAGTTCTAACTTTCAATAACTTGCTTTACATATGTTGGATCTGGATGTGTGTCTCAAATCTTTGTTTACTTGTTTGGCCATTTTCTCTTCGTTGTGTAACATAAAATAAATCAAGAACATGCTTACATTTAATTGAAACGAACGTTAATTAGGCACTAGTCTTGAAAATTCTTAGACATCAATGAGAATGTGATGCACCGACAAGGGGCTTTTGTTAACCAAGGTCTGACATGAAAATTTGGAACACACGTTCCTTATTGCAACAAATACACTCCTTTGATTGTTTGTCGATAAACAAATACAATTCATCCAAATAAAATTTGTACAATTCTCCCAAATCCTTTGAAATTTTTTTATCATAAAAATAACCAATAGATCCATCACTAAGAACAAAAAAACTAAGTTATCCTTAGTGAATACTCCGATCTATCTGTTTCATTTTAGTTAGTGTTTTAAAATTTTATTTTGGCTTTAGTTTAAATGATATGTTCATATTTATATGTAAACCTTTAAAGTTATTTAGTGTTTTTGACCGGTTTTATTTTATTGAATTATTTTTTAATTGGTTAGTTTAGGTTTAATTAATGCAAATTAATAAAATAACAATTTTTAAATATAATTATGCAAAAAATAAACTCCAATTAATATAAAAAGGAGTAAGGTGGGGGGGGGGGGGGATGGGGTTTAGGGTTTATAATTGATAGTATATAATTCTAAATAACAAAATTTAATTTTTCTAAAAATGTATATTTATATTGAATGGATTACTCCTTTTTATTAACTAATGCAAACGAATAAAAATTAACATTTTTTTTGCAAAAATTAAACTCCAATTAATATTATAAGGAGTAATACATTCAATATAAATATATATTTTTAGAAAAATTAAATTTTGTTATTTAAAATTTTATACTATTAATTCTAAACCCTAAACCCCATCCAAAAAAACTAAACACTAATTTTAACCAATTAGTCCTATAAATATATGTGTCTTTTAACTCTTTATAAAAGCTAGTTTGATCATTTTATGCAAACTATTTCTATGATAAAGATTTCTTAGAACTATCATAAAGTATTTCCTGTAAAACTTTACATGTCCTCAAATAAATATTGAGACATTTATCTTTTGTTATATTAAAAAAGAACGTCCGTAGAAGAATGGAATTAAAAAGCCAATGAACAAGCATATGAATCATTGTAAGCTTACCCAAGTACCTTCGCTTGGTATGTTCTGATTCACCACCAACATCATATAATAACCAGGCGGTGCAATATTCTTCGATCTAGGAGTCCTCACTTGAACTTCATAGTTCGTCGACGACTTACCACCTGACCTTTCAAACTTAATATTATCCAAAACCAAAAGCCTTTGATTCATTGAAAACGAATGCGTTGCGAACGATGGAAACACCATCGTTACTTTAACTGGACCGTTGGCTTCTCCCGTGACGTTAAACTTCAGCTTCAAAGTCATCTTATACGTAATCTTTACTTGTGATATAGGAGATAGAATCTTGGGACGAAGTTTAACAAACTCCAGGTCTAGGTAAGCAGGAGAAAAAGCTTCCAAGCTTAACTCAGTCGGGAAAAGCACTCCGGTGAAGTTATAGAACGCGTGAGGATTGCTTCCTCCAACGAGAACTCTCCCGTCACGGAGAAGAACCACTGAGGAGTGATACATCCTCGGGATTGTAGTCGGGTTAAGCGACTCAAATCTAGAGTTAACTACCAGTTCTCATTGCTGGACCATCTACACATCCGGTACCAAAACCGGTTCACGACCATGCTCCCATCCAGCTGAGCCAGAAGCACCACCGTTGATAATCAAAACATCACCATTAGGCAAAATCGTCATGTCTCCCATGACTCTAGCATGTGGCACCATTAGGCCGGCTCTGCACCATGGCAACATGGGCAATTGCCATGGGTCCATGAGTCTAAAAAAATTTATAGTGTTATTTTATAAATTAAATAGGTCTATTTTATTTGTTAAATTATCATTAGTATGTAAAATTATAATAAAAGATTTATGATTAGCTAGACCTAATTTAAATACAATAAAAACAAAAAAAAATATCTTTCTCCATTCTCAAATTTTCACTAACAAACCTAATTTACACATAAAAATTCATTTCTCAATTTTTTTTTCTGAGTACCAATTTTTTTTTCTTTAATTTAAAGAAATATAATAAATAGAAGTTGATTTTTTTTTTTAGAAAAGGGTCTTTATTTTCTATTTTGCCTAAGGCAATTTTTTTTAAGACGGCACTGCTGTACAGTTAAGGGACGGATGGTGTTTGATGCGACGTCGTATTCGATGAGTGGGCTGTGCAGTCGATTTTGGAAACGGCATCTTGTGGGTTGTTACGGCAGTTGCCGTTAAGGAATGAAATGTTCGATGGGCCGAAGTTGGTTCGGTCGAACATTATGACACGGTCGTTGCGGAGGAGCTGCATGTGCATCGCTGAGATTCCGACGCTGGGGCGGAGGAGTTTCCATTTTCCTCGGGCGGCGAATGACATTGACAAGTGGCATGTTAGGAGGAGTTGGAGTGAGGTTAGGAAGAGAGCATAGAACGTTGTGGCTCGTGCTGCCATTTTGTAGTTTCTTCTTGATCTCTGTGTTGTTGAGTGTGTGTGATGTAAATGTATCCTGTCCTGTTCGTTTATGTAGTGGTCGTTAGGACATAATCAGACGTTATTCTATGTTTATTCTTAAAATATTAATTTTATGATTATTATTAGTAGTTCCAGAAAACTGAAAAGTTCAATGTATTAGTAAATTAGATTCCATAATTATTTTTCTTGAAGTATTTGCCATTGCGTGTTTCATCCTTTTTCTGCATGTTCAAAATAATCTTAATGGCTGTCGAACATAAAAGAATAAAGAGAACAACATACGTTTTAAGGTTATATTTAATAACTTTGAAACAATTAATTTTCTTTGCCTGGCTTTAAAGAAAGTCATCTATATATATGTTATAACTATGGATATTCCGGCGCATATTTTAATGAGTTTTTCTATTTTGGGTATTTGTTCATGTTGTTTTTTTGCAGCAGGAAAAGATGACGATATTTGCTACGTAGATAATACTTGAATATTGTAGAATTGGTATAATTTATGTTTTTTTTTTGATAATCTAGGGTTCCCCGCTTCGCGGGTCAATTCATGGGCCCGGTTAGGCAGCGGTCCGCTTCACCCGGAAAGGCTTTACGTGGGCTGGATCGAACCCAGTACCGCTTTGATGTCCAGAGCGAGGCAGGATAGTTTCCGCATGGTGGGGGGGGGGGGTAGATCGAACCCGGATGGTGTTTGCCACCAAGTCCCGTCCTACTTGGACTACCTCGTCCGGACAAGTATAGTTTATGTTTTGGTGTAGTAATGGAATTGCATGTGCTGGCTTTGAGAGTATGCGTGGTTTGGACGTCAGGTTAATGTTTATTGTCTCTCTCTAATCTAAATGGAAATGAATTATGTAAATCTGGAGTAGAAAGTAGATATCAGGAGTAACTACAAAGGAGAATGTTAGTGTTTGTGGGTTTATTTTTGGTCAACAATTTGAATGAACTATTAGGTTACTGAAACTAATGTTATTAAATAACTTAAGCTGAAAAACATTGTATTAAATATTTTCTGGATGCGTTTGTTTGTTTGGTTTTTGGAAATTCTTGGACTCGGGGATTTTCTTACTATGTTTGTGAAAGAAGTAATGATATAAATTTTTGTTGTTTGTTTGATTTAACTGTATCACTTTGAAGACATGGTTTGTGTCGTGTGGATAGATATAAGAGTGATTTTGCTCAATACCCTCAATAGAAGCTAAAATTTGTAAAGTACCTATGACACAACGTAAATGGCTCAGCACTGTACTTTGTTCCATGAAGTTCCAAAATTGTCCTCTTCTATTCCGACACAAAATCAGTAACGTATTCTGATGCAGCTGTTAGCAGGAACTTGTGACAGCTATTCATAGGTAATTTCTAACTGATATTTCATAGATTTAAATAAATAAAAAAGATTAAGATTTATTTGAAATCATCAAAAATTCTAATGTATTATTTTTTAACATTTCTTTTTAAAATCTCTCAAATACAAATAACAGTGTTATGGCCATTAATACTTCGATGACCTCTTCTTCCTTATCTCGTTCTTGTCATTGACATACAAGTTCTTTTGAAGCTGGAATCTCCGTGTATACAGTGAGTAATTATATCGAAGTGAGTCATGCGTCTCTACGAGCATATAAAAAAAGAATATATTTGTGAAATAAGATATTGTGATCTGTCTTAGATCTACGAACAACAAATACAAGTTTCAGTGTAATGGGTAACCACTAAAATATTGTGTCTAAACATATTTGTATGGTTGTTCATATACTGAAAACTAGTATAGAATGTTAAGTGTTATATAAAATGTTAGCATATAAACTTCTGAATAGCCGATAACACAGAAAAGTATCATTAACATATCATATGAATATGCGAGTCTTATGTAGTAGAAAATAGAATGTTAACCTTGAATATTAGATGCTAAAAAATATATTAGCGTCTAAATTTACTATTGAACTATAATATTAATATGTAAGCTGTATTATAATCATATATCTTTTCAATGCTTAAGTGATAAAGAAAGTGTTGGAGGCATATTTTATAGTTTAAGATAATCAATATTGTTAAACGATACACTTATAGTTAAAGACAAAGTTTATAGTTAACAATAATCCACAATGTATGATTCTAGGATATCGGTCATGTCTTAACAAGTGTTCCTCTGTCTCTTCTTTCTTCCTTTTTTATTCATTTTTATTTTTTCTCGGTGCTATGACATGAAACAAGTCCAAAGCTCTACAAATAATTTTACGATTTAATGCCTGTTCGTGCCTAGAACGGTTCAGAGTACAATAAAAAGAGAAGTGGGACGAACAAAGACGTTCTTTTATTAGATCTGGACTGAGAGGTTACAAAGAGGTGAAAAGAGTGACAAGCTAGCCGGAGCTCGTAGAGCGTCCGGAGGAATACAAGGCGGCGAGTATCTAAGAAAGCAAGTGAACCCTAGAACTAGCCGTTGCAGTGAGTGTGTCTGAGTGTGAATGAATCCTTTTCTCGCGCTCTTCCCTCCTTTTATGGTCCTTCCCCTCGTGTTCGCCCTAGCTCTTCGACCCCTTATTGGGCCTCAGTCTGATATTGGGCTTTATTAGCCTCGTAAGTCGGAACGTCATTTTCGTCCTTACCTGACTTTCGTACTTGCTATCCGAATCGGCTATCCTGTCTCTCTCAGGACAGTGGAATCTTAGTTCCCCGTCAGACTTCCGTTCTCAATCAGGCCCCCACTAGTAGCACGAGCGGAAACGTCCCTTTCATCCTCGTTTGACTCTTATACTGGCTGTCTGACTCGCCTGTCCTGTCCAACTCGAGACAGTGGACACTGTCGGGTAAAGAGGTCGGCTGGGCTTCTTTATTTAAATGGGCCTTGTGGAGGGGCTCGGCCCGTCTCCTACAATAAGTCCCCCCCCCCCCGAGTCTACTCGAGAATCTGTGTAAGTTTCTTGAGTGGATTGCAAGACCAGGTTTGTTTGAATGATGAAGCCTAGCGCGAGCAGGATGGCGGATAATGACCTCACTACTCGCCCTTAGTTACTCGACTTCTGGGGTCGGTGAAAGTCCATGTAAAGTTAGATAGCAGGGACTGGGGACGTCGTTACCCGCTGGGCTAGGCGTACGAATATGATGACATGTTCGAGGGAGTAGATACGTCTTTCTCGTAACGTGTCACTTTTCACATACGAGCCCGAGCATGTTTGATCGACTCGCCTCCTAGGTTTGACGCCCGTTTGATCTGAATAGACGATCTTTTGATGAAACGTGCAAGAACTGATGGCGCGTTTGAACGAGTAGACATGTTTTCCTCACAACGCGTCGTTTTTCATTTGAGGGCTTGGCCGCGTTTAGTCGGCTCGCCTCCGAGGTACAATACCCGTTCGATCGGATCCGAGTGCGCCTCTATCCGCCTGGCCAATCAGATTTGGCTGCGCTTCTAGTCGCTAGACTGGGGACGTCGTTACCCGCTGGACTAGGCGTATGTGCTTTAGCCTATCCAACCGCTCGTTCAATCGCGCGACTAGTATGGTACTCATCCGGCTGGTTACTCTTTGGTTCGCTACGAACCGTTCCTTGATTCGGCATATGCTGACCGGACGTCCGAGCCGGCTTTTGGTTCCGAGTCCGGTTTGAAGTGAACCGGTTATAATGAAGTAAACCGGTTTTTTGATTAGGAATCTGAACCCGGTTCGATATGATTGAGAAGTGGAGCGGGCTTTAGGTTACTCTTTGTCGACTAGTGGGCTTTTGGGGCCTGTTTCAGGCGCAATCATTGCGCATAGGGAAGAGTGCCTCTTCTTTGCTATAAATAGGACGTCCCTCTCTGCTTTCGTCATTCTTCTCTGCATTTCAGGTACATTCTTCTCTCCCTTCTCTCTACTTTTTCATTTACTTTCTCTCTCTAAGTTCTGATCGTTCCGCGGGTAGTCGGTGAGGTCGTCCCTGTATTGATAGCATGACCCCTCCGGGTAGATTGTCTCGCGACACGAAAGGAAAGGCGGTCGCCGCTTCCAGTGAATCGGCCAACGATGTCACCGCGGACGGTAGTCCGCTTGAGGACTTCAGCTTGGTTCATCGCGACGCGATGAGAGGTACTGCAAACTTTGATCCGTCACAACATCTGCTAGTCGGCGATGCACATAGAATGTCGCGGGATGAGAGCGACGATGCAGCGGCGCGGGTAGTGGGGATTGATTCGTCCAATGATGAAGACAGCGAAATGGGGAGCTCGACTCGATCGGGTAGCGAGTCCGAGCAAGGAGATGGATCCCAAACGGCTATCGAGGCATTCGAAGGTGGCGGGTCAGCAGAGGCGGCTCCGGAGCCGCCGAAACCGACTCCTCAAGAGCTATGGTTGAGACACCGGCTTCTTAGATACGACCTGATCGACTGTCGGCCAACCGTGTACCGTTCTGGTGAGACTTTCGAGGAGTTACCTCTGCTTTCCCCTTATCTCTTGAGGGACCCGTGGGAAGAGGGTCAGCGATGGGGAAACGTTTTCGGAACATGCTCGACGCATGGTACAGTGAGAGGCTTACTGATACGTTATAGAGGAGCGGGTATTACGTACATCATTCCTTCTCCCGAGCAAAGGCCGTGGTCTCCTCCGATCGGCTATCAGTGCGTATATGAGTCCTACTTCGAGGATGATGGCAAGCTGTGGTTTCCAATCCCGCGGCTGATTACGTCCTATGTTAGGAGGCGTGGGATAGCGATCAGTCAGTTGAAGATTGGGTCGATCCGTAATGCCGTCATGCTGATGTTGTTGGCCGCCGAAATCGACGTCTCCATGAGTGTCAGGGTTTTCGAAGAGTTAACTTCTGTGAAGAAAGAAGGAGACGGCTTGTATTCTGCGAAGATGCGTTCTAGCTATAATATCCTGACTGGTCAACCTATCAAAACGACTAACTGGCAACGCTCATATTTATATATTAAGGCCGACGAGCGTTCCTTCGCCGAAACCCTTGAGGACGACTTCCGTGTCTTATGGAACTCGGACATTGGTAGAGAATAGTATCTATTTTGTGTCGTCTTTTTAGTTGGTCGACTAACGTGTTTTGTTGTCTCTGCAGGTCGCCATCCTAATACGATTGCCTATCCGGAGCAGTTCTTCGAGAGCGCACAAGAGATCGCAACTCAAAGTCATCTCAAGTGGCCCGACGTTAGCCGCGAGTGGATCCGCCGTAAGCAAGCTCGAATAGCAAAAGGTGATGTTCTACGATCCCCCCTTTTTTTATATGATTTTGCTAACCCTTTTGCTCGTATATGTACAGTTGACTGGGAATCGAGGTATCCATTGGAAGTGGGTACTCGCAAATCTCGATTGACTCTCTTCACAAGGAAGCAACAGAGACTTCTCCGAAAAGCACACAAGATGGATGCAGCTGCGGATCTCAGTACCCTTCTTAAAGGGAAGCTTCATTTGCTGAAGAAGTCGGCTACAGAGAGTTCGTCAACTAGGTCGGATGCAGTCGTCGCAGCGCTGGATGGTCCTGCTGACCCGATCGAGCAGAACACGGGGGCTGATCATGCGACACTAAACCCGCCGGCAAAGAAGGTCTCGAAGAGGAACAAGAAGAAGAAGGAGGATTCCGCTGCGGCGGCTAAGGAGGTCGTTCTCGAAGAAGGTTCATCCGAGAGTTTAGCAAAAAAGAAGAAAACTAAGAGGGCGCGCGGAGAGTCTGATGGCAGTGGTGATCGTGCTGGGTCGGTTGCGGATCCTTCTTCGAAAGATCATGTTGGGGAGAAGGAACGTCCGAAGAAGAAAACAAAGAAGAAGAAGTCAGTTGAAGGAGCGCGCTCGACTCCTGATTCCCGAACGACTCCAGTGGTCGCGCGTGACTCGCCGCGCGGGGAAGTTGATGTTGAAGTTAGTAGTCCACCGAACAAGCTTCCCCTTGCGAGTCCTCAAGCCAGGGTAGATTTCCCCGACGAACTTCAGGTCTCCCCCACTCGGAAAAAGAGAGCCATATCCCTTCAGACAAGTCTATCTGAAAGTTCTCTCGGTAAGAAGCCAAGGATTGACTTTGCGGATCGAGTCGAGTTTCTGTACGACGAGGAGACTCCATTGGTGTCTGATCCGAAGCGATGCGCCGAGCTGTCCATCCAGATTCGGGGCGGCTCCGGAGGGTTGCAGTCAGTGGATGACTTAACCTTCAGAGATGATTATATCGAGGCGTCGTGGGCGGCTAGGAAGGTAAGAGTAGCCACTTTTGCTTACTTGCTTGACTTCTCTTTTCTTTTACCACCTGAGAGATTGATGTCTTTATATTTGGTCTATTGGCAGGCCGATGGAAGTATGAATCTGCTCATTGGGAAGTATGAAAAAGCGCTGAAGCAAACTTTGATTGATCTGGGTGCTTCTTCGAAACTCGCACAAGCAAGGTTGACGGCTATCGATCGGCTTAGGGGGGAGCATAAGAGTTACGTCGAGAAGACCCTAGCGGATAAAGAGATCCTTCGTAAGAAGTTCGAGGGATTGGAGGCTTCTTTGAAAGTCGATCGCGCGATGAAGAAAAAGCTTGCGCGCGAGAAAGCCGTCCTTGAGAAAGCAAACTCCGACCTAGAGAGGGAGAAGGCTAGTTGGGATAAGGAAAAAGCGGAGCTTATAGCCGAGAGGGACGCTGTTACTCAGAAACTGATCTCGGAGAGGAGCAGGCTTCGGGAGTCGCGGAGTCAAGAGGTTTCCCGTGAGAGAGTGCGTGTTCAGTCGGCTATGACTGACAAGCTAAACAGGTGCCTGAGCCGCGTTCGCAATTTCTTAGCCCATCGCGATCTTACGGGAAAGGAGAGGAGCATGCTCGAACAAGCTACTGGGACTAAGAACTGCCTTGAGCTGATTAAGGAACAGAACTTGGGCATCACTCAAGATCTCATTCAGATTTTTATCAATCAAGAAGTCGAACACAAAGCGGCAATCGCGCGGCTAGGGGAGGTGGCTCCGTTGTCTGAAGAGGATCTGACTTTATCTCCGCTTGTTCTCCCATCTCGATTTGTCAATGAGGCCTTTATGGCTACGCTAGACCCTTATGGGTCGAACGACGACCTGATTGGATCTGAAACGGCATCCCAACTCCAGACTCCTTCAAACACTCTAGAGGGTGGATCGACTGGTCAGTCTAAGGAGAACCCTTTAGATGTCACCCTTTTTCCCAAAGATTCCGATCAGGGTTCGAAGGACACTTTCGTCGAAGGAGGGGAGACGCCTGCTGAGGATGCACACGAAAAGGGGGTTGGCGAGGGAGAGACAGTCGAAGTCTCTGACTCTTCTTCTGATGGAAACGAGGAGAATGAGGCTGACGAAGACGACGAGTCCCCTTTGCTCCTCAGGACGGATGATAAAGCTATCGAAGAGCAAGAGGATGCGAACGCTGCTGGGGATCCGCTGTCGTTGGGACCGAGCGGGCAAGAAGAAATACTTGGGGATGCTGAAGGTGACGAGGGCAAGGAGAAGACGGTGTCAGAGGGGACACTTGGTGGTGAAAACGAAGATACGGCTCCGGAGGATGCTGTCAAGGAGATTCCCACCGAAGCTGCTCAAGATCCTGCTGCTTCATCGTAGCTGTCCGTCCTGACTTAATCTTTCCTTGTCGTTTTGTCTTTTATTTTCCTTTTGAGACTTCTGCGGTTCTTCCATGTTGTAGGATTTCTTTTCTTCTGCTTGTTTCGACGTATGACTTAATCGGCTTTGCTTGTTTGATGGTTTTCTTTTTTTTTGTATATCCATGGATATGACTAAGTATAAGCACTGTTTTCTTTTGCAATTCTTGAACAAATCGCATCAGGAACGTATAGAGTCGATACTCATGGGCTCCCCATTTGCAATCTTGAACTAATCGCATCAAGAACGTATCGGGTGTTCTGCTATCGCGGTCTCGGATTAGACAACACTTTGTTCCTTTTTCTTTTACTAAGAGGAAAAGGTTCGGAACCGACCGATATTGTAGGTAACGAGCTTAGCTAGCCGCACTAGTCGCACTAGCCTAGCTCCGTTACTTGATTGGTGGTTCGGATTTTACTCTTTGAGTCGGCCAACGTAATTAGTACATAAGTGGCGCGCGACCAGTTGGTCCTCTCTAACCGAGTGTTTGGTTTGAACACGGCTAACTTGAGAGTGGATACGAGTATCGAGGTTAAGATATCGTTTCAGTCTTGCTAGACATCAGCAAAGTTTAGACTTTTGTGTTGTTATAGCTGGACCGGTTAAGGTTGCCTACATACCTCGGAAGAGGATCAAGCCATCCGTAGTTCAGTTTACCCGAGTAAAAGTGGCAGTTGTAATGCGCGTTTACTCGGTCGAGTAGAAGTGACTCTGAGGTGCATCTACTCAATTTTTTTTTTTTTTTTTTTTTTTTTTTTTTTTTCTTTTTACGGTCGATGGATGCCGTCAATCGTGTTGCTGGAATCGAACGGGTAA
Source organism: Hirschfeldia incana (assembly GCA_026261945.1). Taxonomy (NCBI): domain Eukaryota; kingdom Viridiplantae; phylum Streptophyta; class Magnoliopsida; order Brassicales; family Brassicaceae; genus Hirschfeldia; species Hirschfeldia incana. The sequence goes on from JABCMI010000039.1 coordinate 1,425,180, forward strand.
AAAGGGGTGGTGGTCACTTTACTCGTCCGACTACGTAGCGCGTTACGGGAAGTAACGACGGAGGTGCTTGGAGTTCCAAGACCTGGGGACTTCGTCGCCTTGGGCAGTTTGGAGGCGGTAGACGCCCGGTTTAATGACCTTAACGATTTTATAGGGTCCTTCCCACCTTGCGCCAAGTTTCCCGGCATTTACTTCTTTAGTGTTCTCAAACACTTCGCGTAAGACGAGATCACCAAGTTCCAGAGGTCGTGCCCGGACCTTCTTATTGTAGTATCGTTCGACTTGGTGTTGATAGTTTTGAATTCGGAGCAGAGCCTGGTCGCGTCGTTCTTCGAGTTCGTCGAGAGCATGGAGGAGCATCGACTCGTTGAGCTCGATGTGTGCCGGCATCTGGGAGCGGTGGAGGCTAGCGACGTTCACCTCTGCAGGGGCCATTGCCTCGACGCCGTACGCGAGAGAGAAAGGTGTAGATTTAGTCGCCCCCCTCGGTGTTGTGCGATGGCTCCATAGGACTCCGTCGAGCTCATCGGCCCAATGGCCTTTTTTCAGGTCGAGGCGTTTCTTGATGCCGTCCATGATTAACTTGTTAGATGATTCGGCTTGGCCGTTCCCCTGCGGATGTCTGGGAGTCGACGGACTTAAACGGATGTCCCACTTTTTACAGAAGTCTTTGAAATTTCCGGACATGAACTGGGAGCCGTTATCAGTGACAATCTCGTATGGGAGGCCGTAGCGACAGATGATGTTCTTCCATACGAAACCGCGGACCTCCTTATCCGTTACCTGCGCATAGGCTTCGGCTTCGATCCATTTGGTGAAGTAATCGGTAAGGACCAAGACGAAACGACGCTGACGCGAACAAACCATGGGACCTATAATATCCATAGCCCAACGCATGAAAGGGTAGGGTGGGGTGGACGTTTGTAGGAGCTCAGTCGGACAGTGGATCGCCGGTGCGTGACGTTGGCACTTATCACAGCGTCGAGCGTAGGACTCGCAATCAGCGTTGAGAGTTGGCCAGAAGAAACCTTGATTCCTGACTTTGAGCGCTAGTGCTCGTCCGCCTGAATGGTTGCCTCCCGCGCCTTTGTGGTTCTCAGCGAGAACGCGTCGAACCTCGTCTCCGTCGATGCATCGGAGAGCGACTTTGCTTGCGTTGTAACGAAAGAGGTCGTCTCCGATGAGTGCGTAGTGAGCCGCGCGCCTCTTAAGTCTTCTCGCCTCCCATTTCTCTTCCGGCAAGGTACCCTTGGTAAGAAAATCGATGAACTCCCTCCTCCAATCCGCGGGTTGTGACGTCGCGTCGATGGTCGCGACTAGGGGAGGCGTCTCGACGTGAATGTTGATGCTCGGCTCTTTGATGCGGTGGATCGGGATGGTCCGCTTCACCTGATTGCGCAGCTTGCTGCCTAGTGCGGCTAGGGCGTCGGCGCAGACATTGTCGCCACGCGGGACCTTTGTAAGTTCAAAGAACTCGAACTCCTTGGCGAGTTCCTGGACGACGCGGAGGTAGGCGTCCATCCGATCGTTGCGGGCGTCGTAGTCGCCGTTGAACTGGCTGGCGACTAATTGCGAGTCGCAATAGGCGCTCAAGCGTCGAGCGTTGACGGCCTTTGCGAGTCGTAGGCCGGCGATCAGTGACTCGTATTCGGCTTCGTTGTTCGACGCTGGGAAACCGAAGCTGAACGACTGACGGATCAACTCACCGGTCGGGGATTGAAGTTGCACTCCGGCACCTGACCCCTTGTTTGTGGAAGATCCGTCGACGTGGAGGATCCAGTTCTGGTTGGGAAGCTGTAGGTCCAGCTCGAGCTCTGGTGCTAGCTCGATTAGGAAGTCGGCTAAGACTTGACCCTTTGCTGCAGTCCTGTTCTTGAAGGTGATATCTAACTCGCTGAGTTCGACAGCCCACTTCGTTAGTCGCCCGGCCCTATTGGTGTTCTGGAGGACGGTGCGGAGCGGTTGGTCCGTGAGTACCTCGACCGAATGTGATTGGAAGTAAGGACGCAGCTTCCGCGCGGCTTCGACCACTGCAAGTGCCATCTTTTCAAGGGTCGGATACCGAGTCTCAGGCCCGGTCATCCGTCTGCTAGTATAGAAGATCGGCTTCTGCTCCCCCCGATCCTCTTTGATGAGGACGCTGCTGACCGCGGCGCTAGAAACGGCGATGTAGAGGGATAGAACGTCTCCGTCTTCGGGTTTGGCGAGAACCGGAGGAGTGGTAAGGTACTTTTTTAGTTGGGAGAATGCCTCTTCACACGCTTCGTCCCAAATAAACTTTTGTTACCGCGCAAGAGGTCATAGAAGGGGAGACACTTGTCGGTCGACCGGGAGATGAAGCGGTTCAGAGCTGCAATGCGTCCTGTTAGCCGCTGAACTTCTCGGCTATTCTTAGGACTTGGTAGGTCGAGTACTGCGGATATTTGCTTTGGATTAGCCTCGATCCCCCGCTGGGTGACGATATAGCCGAGAAACTCTCCTGATGAGACTCCGAACGTGCACTTAGCCGGATTGAGCTTCATCCCGTACTTGTTGAGAACTTCGAAACAGTCGCGCAGGTGGCCGAGGTGGTCTTTAGCGTGCAATGACTTGACAAGCATGTCGTCTATATATACCTCCATGGTTTTGCCTAGCTTGTCAGCAAACATTCGGTTGACAAGTCGCTGGTAGGTGGCTCCGGCGTTCTTCAAGCCGAACGGCATGACTTTATAGCAGTACGTCCCCCTATCCGTGATGAAAGCTGTCTTCTCACGGTCGTCGGGGTGCATCATTATTTGATTGTAGCCGGAAAATGCGTCCATGAAGGTGAGCATTTTGTTCCATGCGGTTGACTCGACTAGTCGGTCGATGCTGGGGAGCGGGTAACTATCCTTAGGGCATGCCTTGTTGAGGTCGGTGAAGTCAACGCAGACGCGCGACTTCCCGTTCTTCTTTTTGACTACTACGGGGTTGGCTAACCATTCGGGATAGCGGACTTCGGTGATCGAACCCGCCCCAAGTAGTCGCTCGACTTCCTCGTTCACTGCTTTTGTTCGATCGGGTCCCAGCTTCCGCCTCTTCTGGCGGATCGGCTTGAATGCGGGATCGACGTTCAGCTCATGTGTGGTGATTGCTGGGTCGATTCCTTTCATGTCTGCCATAGACCAAGCAAAAGTCGACGTATTTTCTTTGAGGAAGGCGAAAATTGCTTCGCGGACGTCGTCGGATAGGTACGCTCCGATGCGCACTGTCCGACTCGGTTCGGAGTCGTCGATGGGCATCTCGAGGACTTCCTCCTTCTGAGGGCAGACTTTCGTAATCGACGGGGAGACAGCATTGACAAGGGAGGACGACTGTTGCAGTTTTACATTCGCGATCAGGAGGTCTCGCGCGGCTCTTTGGTCGCCGCGGATAGTTTGGATCGTTCCGTCGACTCCGGGGAACTTGAGGCACTGGTGGTATGTAGACGGAACTGCTTGCATCGAATGCAACCACGGCGTACCAAGTATGACGTGATAGGTCGCCTTAGTGCTTACCACGGCGAACTTGACCGATCGAGTCACTCCACCCGCGCGAACTGGGAGTCGAATGGTGCCGAGGATGGTTTCCGAAGAGCCGTTGAAGCCGGTCAGGGTCCGAGCCGATGGTTTGACGTCGGAGAAGTCGATTCCCATTTTGACGAGTGTCCTCGGAAGATGAGATCGACCGAGCTTCCTGTGTCGATGAGCACTTTGGTGACGTCGAAATCGCCGATTCCAAGGACGACGAGTAAAGGATCATTGTGCGGGACGTGGATGCCGTGTAGGTCGTCGGAGGAAAAGCCGATGGGGTGATGATTTGGAGATTTCACGGGCCATCGCTGCGACGTCGTAGCCTGTCGCCGGTATCCCTTGACGGCTCGGACGGAATCGCCGCAAGGAGGCGAACCACCCATGATAACGTTTAGTCTAGGTCGTGATACGGCTCTCTTGGCATCCAAGTGTGTGCGAAGATCGCTCGAGACTTCCTGGTCGGCCGACTTCGGGGATGTCGTTTTGAGGGGACACTCGAGCCGACGCCGCAGATCGGTGGATTTTGATCGATTGAGCTGGACACGCAGGTCGACCGAGTTAGCGTTGAGCTTGTCTCGGAGGTCTGTAATGGGTTTAGGTGACAGTGGGGGGCTCGCCTCAGAAGTCGCGCCACTCTGGCGTCGCGTCTTGCGATTGTTGAGTTGGGAGCGGAGATCATCCTTGCTTACGTCGTGAGTCGCCTTCCGCTTGAGTTCATTCCTGAGATCCCCTGAGTGGACCAAACAGTCATCGTCATCGTCGGACGATTCGAGCGGCTGGGAGCGTATTACTTCGATACGCTGGCGGTTCGCTGGTTGATCTTCGTCTGCGGACGAGGCTTCATTATCCGCATCGTCACCAGGTCTGGCATCATCCCTACGTTTGTCGCCGGCTTTGCTGCTCGCTTGTCACTGTGCGCGCTTATCTTTGCTTTTCGACCAGCTTTTGCCGGACTTTGGCTTGGACTTAGGAGGTGTGATCTTCAAATCTCCGCTTTCGACGCTTGAGAGGAACTGGGCGTATAACGTCTTACACTCAGTGGTGTCGTGCCCTTTCACGTCATGAAATTTGCAGTGTTTGGTGAGGTCGGTTCCCCGTGACGGTCCGGCTGCGGTAGGCGGGACGGGTTGAGTCGCACAGACAGGGTTAACCGTGCTAGCGGCTGCGGCGGTCTCGCGATTGTACACGTTCCAAGGATCACCCCGCACGGTGAAGCTGGTGATTGGTTTATTGTTCTCGTCGACGACAAACATGAGACCACTCTTAGAGGCGTTCTTATCACTAGGGGCGTGTTGACGTGGCTCCGGTTTCGAGTCAGCGGCTTTAGTGGTCGCCGGCTTGGGTGTGCTTTGCTTTCCCATTATGGCTCTCGTGTCTTCCTCCATTCGGACGAAGTTATGGGAGCGCGCTATAGCGTCCTGCAGTGACGTGGATGGGCTGCGGTATAGATCTTCTCGGAATTTCGAATCGACTTGAAGCGTGTTCATGAGAGCGTCGATGGCGATGTGGTCGGGTATATCTATTTTAGAGACGACCGACTTGAAGCGTTCCATGAATTCTCTGAGGCTCTGATCCTTGGACTGCTTAAGGTTCCATAGGCTGGACGCCGTAGCCTCGCGCCTCGTGAAGATGATATAGGTTTTTAGGAAGGCGGAGGTGAGGTCCCTGAAGCTGTGGATAGAGTTCTCTGCTAATCCAGAGAACCAAGTCAGAGCTTGGTCGTGGAGCGTCTCCACGAACAGCTGACAGTACGCGGCATCCTTCTCTTCGTCGGGTAGGCGTGCCCGCGCCATCGCTATGTTGAACGCCGTTATGTGCTCGACGGGGTCGCCGCCCGGCTTATACTGCGGGGGACGTATCTTTTCGATCTTCCTGAAGTTGACGTTCGTGAGGGTGCGGCTAAACGGGGTACGCTCTGTGGAGGCGAGAACGCTCTCGATCTGAGGAGCCGCACTGGTCACCTTATGAATGGTGGAACTCATCTGCTGGAGGTTGAGTTTGAGTTCAGCAATCTCGCGTACCGTCGCGGGATCCGGACCAGGATGGGCGGTTTCGGCTGCGAGGGCTTCGCTAGGGTCCGACCCTTTCGAGGCGTGGTCGGCTACCGGCGCCGTTGGGTTTGAGTTGAAGAGATGACGTCGGAAGGGGTGAGTGTTGCTCGTTTGACCGACCGGAGCGGCTGTAAGTGCTGCTATCAGGTTAGCGAGCTGCGCTTGAGTCGCCTTCTGGATCTCGTCTTGTTGCGCGAACCGCGTCAAGACAGAGTTCATGAAGTCGGCCGGAAGAGGGGTGATGGGCTCTAGGGTCGGAGCAGCCTCCTCCCCGGAAGCGCCGGAGGCGTTGTCGTCGTCAGGCATGCCTAGATCTGCGATAACTTTACTTTGTTCTGTAGCCCCACGGTGGGCGCCAATTGTTCGTGCCTAGAACGGTTCAGAGTACAATAAAAAGAGAAGTGGGACGAACAAAGACGTTCTTTTATTAGATCTGGACTGAGAGGTTACAAAGAGGTGAAAAGAGTGACAAGCTAGCCGGAGCTCGTAGAGCGTCCGGGGGAATACAAGGCGGCGAGTATCTAAGAAAGCAAGTGAACCCTAGAACTAGCCGTTGCAGTGAGTGTGTCTGAGTGTGAATGAATCCTTTTCTCGCGCTCTTCCCTCCTTTTATGGTCCTTCCCCTCGTGTTCGCCCTAGCTCTTCGACCCCTTATTGGGCCTCAGTCTGATATTGGGCTTTATTAGCCTCGTAAGTCGGAACGTCATTTTCGTCCTTACCTGACTTTCGTACTTGCTATCCGAATCGGCTATCCTGTCTCTCTCAGGACAGTGGAATCTTAGTTCCCCGTCAGACTTCCGTTCTCAATCAGGCCCCCACTAGTAGCACGAGCGGAAACGTCCCTTTCATCCTCGTTTGACTCTTATACTGGCTGTCTGACTCGCCTGTCCTGTCCAACTCGAGACAGTGGACACTGTCGGGTAAGGAGGTCGGCTGGGCTTCTTTATTTAAATGGGCCTTGTGGAGGGGCTCGGCCCGTCTCCTACAATGCCAGAGATTGAATTTTAAGTTTTCTTAAAAAACTATGTATCAAACAATATATAAGCTACACAAGCCATATATTACTTAAGGGCAAGTCTCTTGTATGACATCTTACCAACCATTTATCAGTTTTTCGCGTCAGCTAACAAAACATGTACCAGTTAAAAAATCGTTTATCAGATATCAAAATATTTATCAATCATTCGTTCTTTTTTATTAAAGAATGTATCAACATACAAAAGATGTTTATCAGATAACAAATCATATATCATCTAACAAACAATATACCAAGAATCAATAACATACATAGTAAAATAACTAGATACCTATAACGAAACATGTATCGGGTAACAAAAAATATATCATCTAATAAATTATGTTTCAAGTATAATGTAACAACTAAAACATTATGTATCATTTAACCAATTGTTTATCTACTGACAACATATATTTGGTTCCGGTCAGTGTGAGGGGTGGCACTGTACCTGTGCTTTTCAGTATTCAATAAGCTCATCCAAATTGGTAAAACCATTTGTGGTGTAAAAAGAAAATAATAAGAGATGAGAAACATTTCAAACGAACCTTAGATGATGTCTTCAGCCATTTTTTTTAATTATTAAAAAAAAGTCAGAACTGAAAGAGAAGACAAATTAAGAAAACAAAGAGGACAAGAGAGGATAGACGATAGTCAATCTGTTGATTTCATATTCTGGTGATTCGAAACCAAAGGCAATGGGGACTAATTGATGATATTAAAGAAGGTGGTTATTAGATATATCTAAAAGACTAAAACTAATGAGACTTTGATTCTATGGAATTTGTATAGCCAAACAGAACAGGTACTGACATATACCCACATCTATCTAGTAACATTGTTTAAATCAGAGGATAAAAGGAGCACTTCACTGTCGCATGCAGAAGCTATGTCATAGGCTTGTGTAGTGTGATAGGGGTATAATGAGAAGAAAAATGACACGATAAAGTGAGAGGTAGAGAGTAAATTTGTGTTCAGTTTAGGTGTATATACACTAATTTCTCTAGATATAAATGGTTTTGTGTAGTATTTTTTTGAATTGATGTTTCATATTGGTGGGTTTGGTATTAATATTTTAAGTTCGATTTTGTATGAGCTATTAGTTGAATTGTTGAATGAAGGGTTTTTTTTTTTATTATTGTCGGGCTTTTTAGTTGATTGGATCTAAAAATGGGTCCAGCTTCGATAATATTGTCAGCTGGAATTGTTTTGCAGCTGTTGCCTGTAAGGAATGCAAGCAAGATCAGAAAATTGTGTTTAGTTGATATATCCATCTATTGAGTGATTGAATGTTGAATAAAAGAGTAAGGAAGAAAGTTTTTTTTGAAGCTTTATATATAAATGAAGACAAATCATAACCAAAGTAGAGAGTATGACAGAAATTATATTGGAAATCAAAACTCAATAAACCCTTTTCATATTTGGTGAACGTTTCGGAATGTTAAGTTTACTTTAAATTGTAATGCCAAAAATTACAATTATACTTCATTCAAATTTTTAGATTACAATTATAGATTGGTATATATTCTATTTTTGATTACTCTGATATTTAGGTTGAAATATTGTTTGTTATATCTACATCATGCTTTTTTCAGCCTGTGTTGTTGAAAACTTGAAATGCTGATAAATTACAAACACTAAAATGTAATTATCTGTTAATTTCAGTGAATATAACGCTCTTGGTTGTTTGCAAGATGCTGGTGTAGAAGTTGTATGGTGAAAGCATAACTGAAGGTCTAACGAAAGATGATGATTCAAGTCAAAGAAGCTGTTGTACATCTTTATATTGTTTGTTTTTCTTCTTGAAACCATAAACAAAAATATAAATATCCTCTCTTGACTTGTGGGGGATAATAGAATGTGGAGAGAAGTATAAATACACCTCGTAGCTTTTGGTATATCGTTCATAATCTGTAAATCTTACCGTATGACGTGTAGGTGAATATAGTTAAACATCAAACATACATATTAGATATTTATACTCATAGTTAAATTATGATCCTAAGTAAATGTTCTCATCATACGACATATGCACGTATCCGGCTAACATATTAAGAGAAGAAAGAGAACAACATCAGAAAGTTCCTTTGCAGCATCGTAGATTGTACTGCCAAACATCAGATTCCTTATCCTCCTTTGTGATTCCTCTCTTACTGATATCTTGATAAAAACCTTGCACAGAAGTGTGCCAGTGTCTGACTGGTCCGCAAAATTAAGCTCAATGCAGACACTTATCATTTGAACCTCAAACTCCAAATTCAATTTCCCTTCATCATATGCACGCACTGAAAAGAACCCGAGAAACAAAGATATATCACATAAGGTAAGAGCTTTAGCTCTTGAACACAAAAAATATGCTATTGACCAAGTTTTGACACAAAAAACTAAGCAACTAAATGCTAAAGTCATCAAAACACCTATGAGAAAGATGTTGTAAGTAGAATCCATTGACCAAATCGGATCGTATTAAAAAGTTTTTGATCATTAGATAGAGTGTAAGAAACAAAATCACGACTTTTTATGGGATCTGTTAAAGGATTCAGACCTGCAAAGCAAGGGATCCAGGCTTTGTGGCAGGCCATTGACGAGTTGTCTAAATTGGTGTCAAACTCTTTTTGAGTTTCTTATAAGTTACCGAGAAGCAGATAAAGCTAAATGAGGAGAATGTAGCAAATATATACACACCTGAAGCGACTTAGCATCAGTCGTCTTTAAGTTTGTTATTTTATTGTTTCAAAATTCTTCCGGTCTCTCATCAGTTACCCTCAGCGAATTTCAGAACATAGCAGAAATCTACCCAAAGGAGCAATTCGTCAGTAGGAAAAAATATGGAAGAAGAGGCCGTTACAGCTTTCAGCAAACATAGCTGCACATATTTTAACATCAAAAGGATGTAAACAGAATTGACGGTAAACTTAAGCTTACCATTGCAGACCGTAGCCAGTAACTAACTTGCATCACATTTTGGAAATGTAGAGCTTCACATAGAACCCTTAACCTGAAAATTGCAACAGCAACATCAAGCATTTACCTTTTTATGTAATTACCGCTAAGAGACAATCAATCAAGAAATTTGACTTTGATGGTCAAAGAAGATAGAGATATTGTTTTTGACGCTTGATAAAGAACCCGTGTCCACATCAAGCATTTACCTTTTTATGTAATTAGTTACTTTAAGCATCTAACGATATTGAAAAAATAAAAAACAGAGATGTTTACTTACACTGTGCGGTGATTCTCTGTCATAAAGACTAAATTTATCCGGCCTCCATGTGATCTCCTCTTGATAAAGCTTTAGATCCGATATTGTTTTCATCTCCATATGTTGAGTTCCGCTCTGACTCATCACATCCTTCATAAGCCCACCGCTTGTCGTAGGCCATAAGATCTCAACCTCTTTTCCTTCCAAAATGTGAGCAGACGGCATTTGACGGTGGTGCTACAGCTACCAGCTTTCAAGTCAGCAAGGAGAAGATATGAGTTAGCCGAGGAACGAAGGAGATTCCATTGACGAAGCCATCGATTAGGTTTCAACGATCTGTGTTTGGGTTAATTCAGAAATTGTTTTAGTTACGTTGGCCTCTTTTTATTAAACAGGTAAAATGTTTTCAACGTTTGTAATTACACTTTAGAATGTTTTCTTTTAACATTCTTTTTTATGCCAAAAAAAAACCACTTTTCAAAAACTTGACGAACATAAAACTATTCCAATTTTAACTTCCAAACTAGATTTTGACCCGCTTTTGAATAACAGATTTATTTTTGAAATTAAATATATTTTAAAAATGGATTTCTAGATAAAAAATATATAAGTCTGATAATATTTATGAGGAAAAATAAACATTAAACTGAATTTCATAACGACCGAGTAGAACCTATATTTTTAGAACCAAAAACTTGAAACCGAACCGAAAACCAATTAGTCACCCAAAATTTTTGAAATAAAAATTATATACCATATAAATATTAATTACATTTAATTTATAATTACATTTACTTTACTGCCGAAACAAATTAAAAACCAAAATAACCTAACAAATGATTTAACACTTTTTAATGAGGATACATAAGTGGTTTATAGGCGAATTAAATTATAAGCAATGTTTTCATATTCAGACCTAGGGTCTAACCGTTAAACTTGTTGGCTGTATATAATTTAGACTGACCTATGTATAAAAGTGTTGAGTTCAACGCTACCTATGTATATTTTGTATATTTTTAAGAACTCATGTCATGTAATGGGTCAACTTTAAATTTTGATTTATGGCCTAATGATTAATAATTACGGGTGCGGCTCTATAAACGAACAGAACATCTGTAAATGTAAATTAATAATGTTGTGACTTTGTAATTTTCTTATTTCATAGAGATATTAATTAACAAAAAATTTCTTATTTAAATTTATTAGTTTAAGATATATTTATTATAAGATAAGAAAAATATTTCATTTAAGTGTATAGACATTAAATGTTATTTTTTGAAATTTGACATTTATATTAACTTTTGTCTATTATATGGTGTGCATAATATATAGTGCGTTGAACTTAAATGTGGTTTTAAATTTAAAATATTAAATCTCATCAAAACTATATTTAGTGTTAAAGAAAATATAAAGGTAATTTCATTGTTAATATAAAACAAACAATACAATAATAATTTGTTACTTATATAAAATATGCATAATATAAATTATTAATTTATAATTTTAATGGGACAATATATTAACATATTATTATGTTCTTAAAAAATATTATTTTATCATTTTTATCAATTTGGATCAAATTTTAAACCAGTCTAAACTGGAACCAGAAAAAATTATTAATTTATAGAAATTATTAATTTGTCGAGTATTAATTCATAGATGTTCTATTAATTTATAGAAATTTTAATATTTGACTTCCTTATTTATTTAAAGGATACTAAATCTAAATGCCTAAATCTTATTGGTTGGTGAACCTAGATGTTCACCTTAGGGGGTGAACACAAGTATTTCTCAACAAAAGAATGAAGAATATTCACATCAAATTAAATTGATGGATATGGGTCTCACATATTTCATATTAATCACTTTAAGCATATAAAGAATATAGAATTGGTTTGTTATAATCATATGTAAGACCATTAACTAAATTACTATTATTCCATTAATGAAAGGTCCAACAACCTTGCATAAGTAGATTTTTTCAAAATATTTATTTTTTAATAGTATAGATGTATCAAATGCTTTTCCCGGAAATAATTTACGACAGTCACCTGAATTGCTAAGTTTTGTAGTATTGATATAGGGGGGAGTACGCTAATATAATAAAAAAAGAAGGGGTAACATAATGTTAGACAAAAAAAGGTCCAAACAACTTTTTTAAAGTAGATTAATTAAAAATCCTTCCTTTTTAATAGTATAGTTTATAGAGAAATTGTCAAAAATACCACAAGTTAAGTACCACTTTTCAAAAATACCCTCAATCAAAAATATATAAACATTTGGGTTTAGTCTTTAGTGATTAGTGTGTAGGATTTAGTATTAAGGGGTTTGGTTTGGGTTTATATATGTTTTAGAAATATTTTGAAAAATTAGTTTAGTATTATTTTATCAAAACTTTAGGGTATTTTTCCATTTGTTGATGGTAAACATGAAAAGCGGTATCACGAAAGTGGTATAAATGAAATTTCCCCTAGTTTATAAGTCACTAGTTCCCACAATCTGAAAATATAATATTATATGTAAAAAATTGATATCTTAACTTTAAAATGAAAATTAAACTATTTTACTGTAGAATACTTACCAGATTTTTTTCTAAAATTCAAACATGTATCATAATAAAAAAACCAAAATAAATATTATACATAAATTTAGAAAATATTATGTACAAAACTTTTAATAATATAAGTTGTAAATTTAATTATATTTTTGATAATTCTGATATTTGGATGTCATTGAATAGATCTGATTAGCGCCTAATGACCGTCCACATGAGCTAAGCTGGGGAGCTCGCCCATTTTCATCTATTTTAATCAAAGGTCGGGACTCGAACTTAGGGGGCGGAACTCACAGCCATGAAACTTTTATCGCTATACTACAAACGTTTGATTGTGAGTTTAACCGACTCAATATATATAGAACTAAAATTAATTAAATAACTGATAAAAAATAAATAATCTGTAGACATAAAGCGGACATTGACAATCGGATCGATGTAATGTGACAAATTTACAATGCAACTTTTCTACAATGTTTATATAAACTACCATATTTATCAAAAATATTGAGTTTCATAAATTATAAAACATTAAGATATATTTAGTGGCAAGTGCGTCAGTTCTAAAAGAAATATTCAGTAATGTTGATACTTGTAATTCATCGTCTACCTTGAAATAGAAAAGGCGGGAGGTAGAGCTCCGAGAAATATAGTTGTTAAGAATGATAGACAAACCGACTAAACTTCGAAGACAAGACTGCTAGACCTATAGAAATTGCAACAAGATCATTAGCAACCGCAAGAGAATGCGACCTAGAACAAGTATTTACAGTGACACCAATCAATTTGGGTCATATCAGTCAGAGTCACCCACCTCCTTGATTCGATCCACGAACCACGACGACATGCAACATCAACGCTGCTTGGGATTCCTCCACCAATCGGGCAGGCCTTGCTTGGATGTGATGAATAACCCCCTCCCGATCTCCAATCCCAGGATCCCAGGTTATCGAAACTGTCTCTTCACCTCTAATGGTGGAAGCCATAACCCTCCGTTTAGGGCTCATAACTGCAGCATCAAAGGGAATATCGGACATCCTCCTTCTCTCCGACTGCTCAACGCTCATTAGAGCAATAACCAGAAAAAATTAGATCAAAGAGATCTACGGCATGCTTCACGATATCGATAAAATCTATTCGGCTTTTAATTCTATTCGTTTCTCTCACATTCCTTGTTCTCTGAACAGTGATGTCGATGTTTTAGCTTAACAGGCCCTTGTGCTCTTCATATATCTGCTTTTTCCCTTCCTGTGGCTAGCCCATGAGGCCCAGAACATCAAACTTCTGTTTTTATTTGGCTTTTAAATATATTAATTGTTGCACAAAAAAGAATGGTAAATAAACTGTTTTAGTCAAGGGAAATTGCCACTAATACTACTTTCAAGATACCACTTTTCATGTTTACACTAACCAACTTTACCCTTAAAAATTTAATAGGTGAAATATTATTATACCCCTAATTGATCAAACATAAACCTAGTGTCTTTTCTCACGATTTTTTTTCAAATCTCAGATTCACCAATAACAATCTATCAAATTCTCTTCGGTGATCAGATCCGGCGAGATTCAACGATTCTGACAAGTTCTCCAACGAGATTCGACAACGCCGACGAGTTTGGCAAGAATTGATGACGGTGACGTCCGGTGAGATTTGACGAAGACGTCAATCTCAAATGAACAGAATAAGATGATCTCTTACCACGAACGCGTAACAAAGGTGAGATGATAATATATGGTGATTTCGTCACTTTCTGTAATTTTAGCTTGATTTCTAATAATCGATCAATTTCTGGAAAGAAAGACGAAGCTTTTCTCATGAGGTTTTAAAAATCTCAAATTTATAAAACTTTATAAATATTATCGATGAGAAACATAGTGTTATGTATTATCGTCTTTTGATGTATCTTGTTCCTTCAAGCTTTGAGTATTTTTGTGTTGAATATATTTTTACTCCTACTAACTTATATTTCTTTTTTTTCTCCAAATCTTTGTCCCGAGATCAAATTGGGAGTTACTCCAAACGAAATCACCAGTGAACTTGCTATCTCTGGCGAACTTGGCGAGATGTAGACGCGATCCGGCGAACAGAGGAAGAAGATTAGCGAAGGTGTCAAGATAATTTGAGAATGAAGCATCGAAGAAGGTGATTTTTCTCTTCTACTTTTAATTTTCAGAAAATGATTTGCTTAATTAATTTCATGTTGAAAATTTTCAAATATGATATGCTTATGTGATGCTGACGAAAGTGTTGATATTGAAATTGAAATTATACTCTGTGATATTTATAAACCCTTATAAATTTCATATTATAGAGAAGATATACTATTTCTATAAGTTTTGATGTTTGAATATATATTGGAATATAATTCATTGGGATTTCACTGTTGATAAGGAAAGAGAAGGTTCCATTAGTGTTATTCCTAAAGATATATCTTACAAAGAGTTGATTAGGGTAGTTCTAAAAGAGTTACCAAATTTTCTTTTGGAACCAAGCCATAGACGAAATGGATTTTGTGTTGCTTAGAAGTGGTAGCTCACAGATTCTATTCACTGAATCAAGTATTTCTTAGGAACTTGGTGTTTGGATTTCTCTAAAAGTAGAGCCTACATTCATTTTAGATGTGGAAGAATTGATTCAAATGTCACTCGAAGTTACTAACTGATTGAGCAAATGATTATAACAGGAATGAGAGAACAGCAACACAAGGTCTTGAGTAAATTATAAAAAAATATAGCGATTCAAATATAAACCCAAGAAATGAAGGCATAATTTCAGATTTCAGTGACAAGGATTTTGTAGAGAAAGAAAAGCTTCAAGTGGTTGATTGTGACGACATCAAAAATAGTTTTGAATGGGATAACTTTTCTGGTGATGATGACGAGATGCTAAGTGTTTATGCTACTGACGTTGAAGAGCTTGTGCTCCTGAAATTTTCCAAAACATCTAAACTATTAAAACAAAAGTACAAATAAAATTTAACCCTTAGTTTTCCTAAATAATTACAATGGCATGCCACTGATCTAAATACATTAATTTTATACATTTATTAATCCATTAATTTCATAAAAGTAGCTTACCCAATTTGATAAGTTGACAATATAATTAATTAAATTTGACCATCACATACCTTAATTAAATCACTAAATAATACACATTCCAAATCAATGATCATGATTTACTTTTACCTCACGTTTCATTAAGTACATAATCCATTACTAACAAAACAATTGATCATAAGTTTTTAAAAACAAGATAGACGACAATCTGAGAATATAGACCATTTCTAAAGCATAAAGGCCGGTCAATATAGTCAAAGTTAACATTATTTATATTGGTTTTGATTATGAAGCCCAATATTGTATGGTTTAGAGATATTTATGGTTAGAGATTAATGATGTTCCAAAAATACTTATTAATGTTAGTTAGTATATAATAAAGATATCATTAAATTCAAGTGTCACTTTGACAAGTTTCAAACATATTAAGAAAATAACTGAAATATATGCAAATTATTATTTATTACACTTCTTTGATCAATAGTATTTAAGATATATAAAATTATTTATAAAATCAATGCAGTTTGCAATTAATTTTCAGCTGAAAATAAATATAATTTGCATTGAAATTATAAAGTGATATTTTTTTGTGTAACAAGAAAAAAAACTATAATAACACTTATTATGAAACTTAAAGAATGTTTTCCTTGCAAAACTTGATACCACTCAAAAAAAAGCGTTTCTACTTCTTTGGAATATTAAGTACAGAAAATAATACCTATTTATTTGTCTATTCCAAAACAAAACAACATCCCAATTAAAAATGGCCTATTTTAACGACATACATTAGGTTTGCTAAATTTTTTTTTTTTAAATTCTTTTGGAAAATTCAATCTCTTTTTATTTCTGAATATTTTTTGTAACTTGGTTTCATTATTTTTTGGTTTGTCTAAATAATGTATTTGTTTTTGAAAAAATCTCAATAAAAATTTTGAACTTTATATGTTGATCGGAAAAAAAATTTGGAATTTATATCTAAACTATTAAAACAGAAGTACAAGACATTAATTTAAAATTTATATCTAACCAAATGCTGCAAAAACAGATTGATTGTTAAAGACCGACAAAGTATACTATTATATCAAAACATAAAAACATCTAATATGTAATAGTATTATGTACAAGACACATAAACAATAAGATTATACAATTACATACAATTATTATACAAACCATTATAAATTGTTTTATAAGGCTTTCTAAATGGTTATAGACTCTTTTTGTTGATTTATAAACCTATAAACTCATAAAATACCCTTTATAAATTGAATATAAGCTTTCTTAAAATTTTTATAAACCTCTATTATTAGTGTACACACCCCTTATAAATTATTTATTAGCTTTCATAATTTTTTTAAAACATTTATAAATGGTTTATAGATTTTATAATTTGTTTTATATGCATTTATTAATGGTTTATATACTCTTACAAATATTTTTACATACCCTTATAACACTTTGTAAAGAGATGATGATACGTGGCAGATTCTGAGGCATATTCGGACAGCAAGCAAGGCTCTACCGCTTCAGAAATTTTACATACCCTTATAAATTGTTTAATAATCTTTTATAATGTTGTATAAACTTTATAAATTATTTTTGTACTATATGTTGCAAAAAGTAAATTCACAAATCCTTGTTCTTATTAGCTTTTTCATTTATATCCTTGTTGAACTATCAAAATCAGTGTCATCAAAATCTGGAGGTGTTGAGTTCACTAAATATTTGTATTCCTCAGAGAATAGAAACACTGTATTAAACACAAGATGTAACAAAAAATAAACAACGTTTTATAAGTCTCTACAAATCTCTAATTTATAATTTTATAAACCCCTATAAATCTCTATATTTATAATCTTTTGTAAAATACTTCACATTTTTGACAAAGACACCGATTGGATAATCACTTTTGGATTGTCTAGTGGTTCTGTTCCAGCTTCATAAATCCTCGGAGGCAATCAAAAATATGCAAAATTCATTGATATCTACTTTAAGACAAAATAATAAGATGATGTTAACTTTTAATCATGGTTTAAAGATACCTTATCCCAGCATAATGTTCATGTATTTTGATGACAGACTTACAAAGAATATAGGATAATAAAAGACAAGACTTCTCAAATTCACACATTTACATGTTTTTATAGACATATATGATCAACTCTTGTTTACAAATTTATTTATAAAACCTTGTAAAGCATTGAGTTGTACTATCGACAATATTCTAAAACCCATATTTATAAGAGGTTTTTAAATGCAATATTCACTATCCGAAAATCTTTCTCCTAGCCTGAACTATTCAAATGACATGTCTAAATTAAATCAACCTTATTTGTTAACCTTTTATAAGAGGTTATAAATGATTAATAAGCCGTTATTAATGGTTTCTAAAGCTTATAAAAACTTTTATGAACTTTATGAATGTTTTATAAACCCTTATAAGAGTTTAGAATTTTTTTTTGTAAAATGAAATTCAAATTTCGTTAGACTAAATAAAGTTTTTTGAGAGTTTTATAAACCTTTCTAAATTAATTTAAAACATTTATACTATAAATGATTTAAGGCTTATAAATGATTAATTATAAGTATTCTTAAATGATTTATAAATTTTATAGGCTCTTATAAATAATTTATAACTATTTTTTTGTCAACATCTGAGTTTTATTAACTCAAAAAGAAGAAGAGTATGTAAGCAAGGCAAAGCCGACACACGTTACAAGACGTGTAAGCAAAGCAGACCAATTACAAATATGTGGGAAAAATAAAACATGCATTGTGAACATCGGAAGACTCCACCATCTGTAAACCAGCCACCGTGGTATCTCTGTCTTCTTCTCCACAAAGCTCCTACCACATTTGTCTTGCACTCTCCAAGCTCCATCTTTCGTTCAACCGCTGGTTGTGATTGGAATCACTTTCAACGACAGTTCACAAATTAAGGAAAATTAAGCTGATTCAACTAGAGACTTTTGTTGGACCAGCTTCAATATATAGAAGCTGCCAGCTCCTCTAAATCTCCATTAAAATCAACTGAGATCATTCCATCATCACATCTTTCTTTCTTCAAGGATAATTCACTCAAGGCCGATCAATTTTAGCAATAGTTTTTATAAACTGAAAAGATTTAGAAATGTTCAAAATTTATAAAGTTAGCAAATGTTTTATAAACATTTATACAGCCTTCTAAATTCTTTATAAACTGTTATACATGAACATTAAAATTCTCAAAAATGTTCTTGTTTTCATAATCTCAAATCTTAATACTATGTTAGGTTACAACAGACATGCAATGCCTATTAGATTTAGCTTCAAGAGAGTAAAGTTTCCAGCACCTTTACCTTACTTTCCTTCTCTTCCATTTTCTGCAGCTGGGGTGGAGCCTTCCCTTGCGTTGTAGCATACCTTTTATCACTGCTAAAAGAAACACATTTTGCAGTCTAAAACACAACAAGAACAAAAAAAATGTCAATGATTGGTCAAAAAGACTTAAGGAAAAAACAAGAGCCAATTATGAATATGGTGATTACCATTGTAGATCGAAGATCTCATATAAACTTGAACACACACTTCTTCCATGACTGTCGGGAACTGAACATATCAATTATATTATTAAATATTTCAGATTTATAAAGGATTATAAATTTGCAAAAACTCAATGTTCACAATCAAAAATCTTTCTCTTAGACCCGGATATTAATAGATAAAATCCGAGAAATTACTTACAAGTTGTGATTCTTGCTGAGGATTCAACATTTTGAGGTTTTGAGTCTCGATCTCGCCTGCTTTGTGAGAGAGGATACACTTGATCTTGTCGCCGTCGCTTGATCTTGTCGCTGTCGCCATTCGATGTTGTCTGCTTCGTGAGAGAGGATACACTCGATCTCATCGATGTCGTTCAATCTCGTGTTGTCGCTCGACCTCGTGGCTGTCGCCCCCTGTCCAATCTCGTCGCCGTCGCTATCTTCGATCTCATCGTGTTGCCATCGCCATTTCTTTGTCGAAGCTTTCTCCCAAGGGAGAAGAAGATATACAATTATGTTTGAACTATGAGAGAGTTATTTTTGTCTTTTGCCTATTAATGATTTAGGTATTTTTGAAAATGTTCTCTTTTTAAGTGTATATATGAAAAGTAGTACCAAACAAAATGTAGTTGTGAAATTTCCCCTTTAGTCAAAATAATAATGATGTTGAGCAGGATCAATCTGCAAAGGGTCTGAAAAGTCCACTGGTTATATTTAGACCCACAATTAATGTATCATAATATGTGTTTACCGATACATGAAAAAAAATTGAATGTTTAAAGTATTTCTTATTTGGTTAAAGGTTGTAAAACTGGTATGTATTAGCAAAGAATTAGGGAAATTGAAGAAAATGATAAACTTTGAACTTTTGTTTGTGTTTTAGGTCTTTTGATATTTTTAGCAATTCTTGACATGTTTTACCCTTTTTCATGGTAAAAATAATAAACTGAATTTTAAAAATGTAAAAGAATATGAAAATTATTGGAAACTTAAGTATAACATTATCTTATGTATTAAAAGAGAAGTCATGACCTCTTTCATTTGTAACTTTTTTTAATTTGGACTATCAATTGGAAGTTTTGTTAAATAGATTTTATTAAGATTAATAATATGTAGAATCTTTAGAATATCTTAGTTATAATATCTTTTGATATCTTTTGAATACTTTAGATACTTTAGTTATTTTTACGAGATCTTCATTTTCGAAATTATAACAGAATAATTCCACTACTTTCGAAATTTAAAAATATTTAAATATTTCCACTTCTTTAAGTATTTAAATTTAAATATTTAAATATTTCCATAATTTAATCAAGATATATTTTCATCCTAAATATATATATATATATATATATATATATATATATTTCATCCTAAATATATATATATATAAAATGAAAAATTAAAATGCTATCCTAATTTATCTACTTTATAGTCATAATTATCATGTTAAAATTCAATTAATATATTAAAATATATATGATAAATTATATTAAAGTGATAATTTTTTTTTAAAAAATGTCATAAATATAAAATATTTATTTTTAAAAAATAATATAATAACAGAACGACTTAAAGTTAGAAAACTATATAATACATGTCTAAAAATTAATATATATCTTTTTTTGTCAACTAAATCAACATATCTTTGACTTTTTTATTTATAATAATATTATCTAAAACGAATAAGCATGAAATATATTGGTAAAAATAAATCTTTCTTTGAAGGTTGGGTCAAAATTTAGCATAAATTAAATACAAAATAATTTTCAAATATATTTCCTCATGAATATATTAATTTTGTTACTTGATAAATGCAAATACAATAAGATAAATATATAATGAATAGTAAAAAATACATACGATTTTTAAACAATCGATTAATTATAATATGTAAATTATTGTATTTGAAATAGTTATATAAATATTTAAGTATATGATTAACGTTAATAACATATATCACTTATGTTATAAAACAAATATTTATGTATATAAAAATTAAAACAAACACCTGACAAGGATAGCATACAGATAAAACTGAAGATAAAACGAACTTGTATCAAGTCCATGATTTTTAAATTGATGAGGTATTGATGAAAACCTTAAACAAGTTTTGTCGTTTTGAACATCAGTTTCTGCTGTCTACATACAGTCTTGTCACATCACAACTTACAACATTCGAAAATTTACTACCAATAATCCAGTTAGAAGAACATCGATTGACGCAAATCTCTTCTTCATGAAAAGAAAAGAAAACAGATCAAAATCATGGAAACGATAAATAGACCATCATCTACACACAATTAAAATGAATTCATATCTTCTTTTCTCTTTTATTTTTCTTAATTCTTAATCCTAAAGTCACTAATAATTCTACTCGAGGTCAGATCAACTAGCAACAACAGTCCCAGAAAGCGGTCACACAAAAGAGAGAAAGAAAGAAAGACAAAAGCAGCTACGACGTTTCACAAACTCGAAACTCTGAAAACCCCTAAAGAGTAACCTTATCATAATCATTAATAAACATCACAAATTCAGAATCCAGCAAGAGAAAAATGAATCCAAACATTCAATAATTTCACAAGAAATTAGACTGAAAAACGATAGAGATTCGAAAGAAAATATAAAACAAACAATCTGTTGGGTAAGCTTTGATAAATTGGAGCTCAAGAGATCATTTAACAAGTTGGTTAAGGATAAGATAAGCACTTTATCAACCTTGTAGTATTAGGAGTGATCTATATTACTAATAGGAAAAATAATTTACTCTAATATATAATATTCATGTGGAGCTTGCAGCATGACATAACGCGAGAGAGAAATAATTTAGTTTTGAGTATATTTTCTAAACCATTGAATAAAGAGAGCAAGTTATTTATCCTTTGGATATAGGGAGTGTTATTTAATAAAGATAGCATTATATTCTAAGTGTTATTACGAGATACTTTCCAACACTAATAAGCAAGAGATTAACTGAGACAAAAACATGAATTCACGGCAGCAACAAGCAATTAAATAGCTGAGAATGTTATGATGAAAATTTTAATTGTTTGCATTTTAAGGTCTGGGAGGTCAAGGCATTTGAATGTAACATTATCCTAACTCTATGCGCAAATAGTGCCACATCACTTTTAGCTTGAGGCCAGTTTCTCTTCTTAGCCTCTTTGGATGGAACTGTAAAAGTGTGGTCTTGTGATGAATATGATGAATGGATAAACTTTTCTAATCACATGAAAGGACATGTAAGTTTCTAATCACAATTAAATAGCTGACAATGTTATGATGAAATTTTCAAATTGTTTGCATTTTCAGGTGTGGGATGCCAAGACATTTGAATGTAACATCTACGCACAAATAATGCCACATCACTTTTAGCTTGGGGTCAGTTTCTCTTCTCAGCTTCTTTGGATGGAACTGTAAAAGTGTGGAGTTATGATGAATATGGTGAATGAAGCAACTTTTCCAATCACATGGATAGACATGTAAGTTTTTTCACTTATCCCCCTTATTTTCATATAAACACAACAACTATTGGTTACTAATTGTTTTGTTGCGATTTGACAAGCTCTTTGTGGATATGGTCAATGGAGAAACTATTGTTTTATTCGTTTCTAATTTTTTAGTTGTTATTTGACAGAGTGTATACGCTCTCCGTGGTATCTTTGAAAATTGTAATGAATATATTAACTTTATATAAAAGTTCTAGTGTAATCAAATATATGTTATCAGAATTTTTATCGTTTTATTTTATTAAATAAATCTATAATTATTTATATTTACATATCTAAATTTAAATTAAATTTTTTTGTTATAAATTATAATTAATTATCAGTAATTTAGATATTTAATTTATAGTATTACTAAAATTGAAACATATTGTAAAATTTAGAATTTTGTGTTGTTTATGTATATAATAAAGTAACATTTAAAATACAACTAAAGTAATAATTTTAAAATAATAACATTTCTTTGAAAATTCAACTCTATCTAAAATTTTTACTGTCAATATATATATATATATATATATATATATATATATATATATATATATATATATATAAATAAGTACAATTTTGAGATTTCATGTAGTACTGATAAAAAATGATATCGTTTAGATAAACTAGTGGTTGACTAATACCTTTGATGGTTAATATAAATAAGCAAAATTTTGAGAATTTATATAATATTTTGGAATTTTTGTTTTGTTCAATATAGAATATGCAAAAATATAAAGTTCAGGAAGGATAATGTACGACCTGTAAAGTTAATGTAGTATTTTGAACTTTTGTTTAGTTTATTATAAAATATGCAAAACTACAAAGTTTAGGAAGGAAAAGGCATCATAGCGAATAAAGTTCATGTTGAATTTTTTTTTTTCTTTACTCATTTAAGAAGAAAACAAGAAATAAAATAAATAGCTTAATTTGACTCAATGACTCACTGAAAAAAATTTGTGATTGAATGATGAAAATGTTTTAAGAACTATAAAAATTAGATAGAAAAGTTCATCAATGTTTGACATAAGAATACTCTCATATATATACATATAGACGAAAATTCATTGGATTCATAACCTCTACTAGATGATTTTTATTGTAGGATTACATTCCGGGATGAACGAGGTCTGAAATCATTAATTAAACAAACGATTAATTTACATATATGTATATATTATAAATTGATATAGAAACTTATAATATTTTATTAATTTATGAGATTATTAATAAAAGATATATTTTTTAAATATATGTTGGTTTGGAAGAAAAATAAAAATACAATATTTAGCTTATGTGTATAAGAAATTTAGATATATTAGATGTAATAATAGGTGAAAGGCTAGTCTAGCCATATTTTCTCCATCAGCTTCTTCATCGTCATTGTTATGTTTCTCTAGCAAAAAATTAGGAAAATAACAATCAACGAGAGTGTCATAGAGGAGCAGACTCATGTGATAAACGCGGTATGGGGCTTGTATTTTGGGGCATTGAGAATGGGATCGTGTTTTGTGTGCTGGATCTGTTTTGAGATGATGATCTTAAAAATGGTTTTTGTGGATCTTGTTGAAGTAAAACTTAGACCTTTTGAATGTAAGCTACGCTTTGATGTAGTTGCGGCTATATTAGTCCTTCTGCACTTGTTATCTTATCTATATCTTACATGTTCTTCAGTCTTTTACTTATTTACCACTTTTAAAATCTACAGTATTTTCTATCTTCAAATGTAGGTTTAAGTTAACATTCCATCACTTAGACGGCTAGAGATAATTGCCAATTCACAATACTTTGAACTTTTTGAAGTACAAAAATCTTATCTTTGATTTAAAGGGGGGCAAACTATTGTATCATGGAATTAGATGATTTATTCACAAGAGAAATACTCTCCACCATGACTAGATACCGTGACTAGATAGATGGTGTGCTAGTGCGATATACTATCCATCATTATCTGTATATAGTGTTCTCAGCTTTGATAAAAATTGATTGTCAACAAACGCCTTAAACTTAACAAAGACATCATGAACATGAGACTTTTGTTTAAGCAGATATAACAATGTATACCTAGTAAAGTGATCTACAAATAAAACATAGCATTTAAAAGACCATTGAAAGAACCGGAGAAGTCCAAACATCCGAGAAAAAAATATGGAGAGGATGAGTGGAGACAAAAGTCGAGTTTTGAAAGGGTAGCTTGTGCATCTTATTGATTGAACAAGCAGTACAAGGCTAGTAAGAAATAAATTTTGACGACAAAGGTAAATCAAACTTAGAAATAATAGTTTTTAAAATAGGTAAAGAAGGATAGCCCAAACGGGAACGCCAATCCGGAAAAGAGGTCTTAATAGCTAAAGAAATACCAAGTGAAGGTGGTGTAGATGTGTACAATTGTGGCCACTCATCGGTTCCGTTCTTAGGCTTGCCTTCCAGTAGAAGAACCCCATGTTCAGATCGCGCTCCTGGAAATAAGTAGGAGTGAAAGTGAGAGAGACACCATTAGTATAGCATAATTGAAAACCAAGAGTAAATATTTATAAAGTGATGGAACATAGAGAACATTATTTAGAAAAAACAAATACTAGTAAAGGAAGGTGTAGATAAGGAACCAGTATGAGTGATTTATACACCGGAGCCTCCCCAAGCAAGGTCTGATGTCATGTGGTTGGAGCGTCAGAGTCGATATTCCAAGTAGAGAAGTCAGAGCTAGGCATTATTGCCTGATTCGCTTGAGGTCTCCTTCGTTGTTGTTGAAACGGTGGCTGCCATTGTCGGTAGTTGTTTAATGTTGGCCAAGGCAGAGCAGAGGCAGATGCTGACCTATGAACAATACGAAACTCTGGACAATACTTCCCACTGTGTCCTTGGATTCCACAAGCTTGACAGCAACCAAGGTATGGGCGCGTGCTTCTGTTATTGTAATTGTTGTTGTACTTTGGTGATGCAGTGTAGTTGTGTTCCGTGAGTTGTTGTTGTTCGTCTTTAATTTCTGGCATGGCGAGCATCAACGTCGTTGGCAGTGATCGATCCAGTAGGTTGACGTTTAGAACAGCGAGTAATTACTTCTCCGATTAATCAACCGTTCATGGAGCTTGGCAAAAGAGATTGGATTGTCACAACCATTGATTGCATCAATCTCTATTTTTTAGTATTCACCTTAACCAGCATACCAATCTCATCGGCTTTTGATTTGATGATGTGTAGGTATTCGCTGATGGTTTTGGTTCCCTTGGAATATGTCTTGATCTGAAACTTGAGTTGTCGTATGTGACCCCTTGTGGGATTCCCATATGTTGAGGCGAAAATATTCGAAAAATCGGATTTTACCGGTAGTGAAATAGCATCAATGATAGCACTGTAGAGGAGTCGATTTTGATGCCTTAGAGCAAACTATGGATTGGAAGAGTCGGTGCCATCAACAACGGTTGTTACTTAAGGAGCTGGTGTATCAATATACTGATGAAGATAGTGGCCTAGCTTTGAGAACGGCATGGATATGTCGGTTCCACATGATATAATTGAAGAGAGTGAGTTTCGTGATATTTTTCCATATTAAATGAGATCAACGTTATTGAAGAGTTGACAGCATTGTACACAATAGTAGTGTAAGATTTTTGGCCTGGCCTAAAGTAAGGCCCACTCTCTTGTGGCCCAAAAGGGGAAAACTCTAAATCTAGCCCTTCACAGTCCCCTTTTCCTTTTTCCCATCAAAAAAACCCTAAAGAAGCTCTGCAGAGATCCTGAGCCGTCAAGCCGTCACCGTGGAACCCTAGCTGCCGACCGTCCTCTGCCATCGTCGCCGAGCTGCGTCCTCCTTCTCCCTCTTTCATCATTGTCCTTCAGATCTATACAGTAAGTTCCAGGTCTACATTTCCTTCTTCTTCCTATCAAAGATTTTTCACTGGGTATGATAGATATGGTTTATAATCCTTTTAATCTTCTATTAAGTTTGAGAGTGAAGATCTGCAGTTGTGTTGTTGTTGTCTTCTTCTTCTTCTAGATCTGGCTCCGTGACGCAATTAAGGCTAAGGTGAGGACCTGACCGTGAATTCTTATCATGACCAGCAAGTCTTCAAGGGAAGTCCCTTTTTAATAAAGTCAACATGTAGTATGTATTGATTCGTTTGTGTTACTTACTTGATGAATTTGTTAGATATAATTGTTGATTTGTGTTGATGTGATAAAAGCACTTAGAACTATTAGATTTTTAAAAGATAAACCGGTTGTGTGATATGATTAATTGTGATGGTGAGTTGTGTGTGGTCAACGAATGTAACGAGATATGTATGTGTGGAAAGGATGATAAATGTGCATGTTTGTGACACTGAGAATGGGTGTGGACATCTGGGAATGTAGCGCCTTGTACAATCGAGTCATGCCAAGTCAGGCCATAAGTGACTATGAGAGTGGAGGACGGACAGTGCATGATTGAGCCAAAGAGGCTGTGACCGGGTAGTCACATAAAAGCTATGGATCGTAGCCCGGTTTGGGTGCCCATAGGAAATGCATTGAAGGGCGTTTGAGATGGCTCCCTGGGGCATGCACTAGGTCCTAGAGATCTAGGTTGCTTGTTGTTGTTGCATGCTAGTCGTTATTAACTTGGGACTGTGTTGATTGTTTGTTTGTCCTGATATGAGTTAGTAGGTTCCTGGAACTTATCCTCACTACGTAAATCCCAATTACTTACCCTCTCTCTTTTGCAGGTACGAATGAGGAGGTCAAGGAGTGAGAGTCTGGTGGTGTCATCTTTGGGGTTTTGGTTTTATTTTAAGTTATGTACTAGATTTTTACTCGTGTTTTAAAAACGTGGGATATTATACATTGTAAGAAAAAAATTAAAATTCTTCAAATACTTTGTTAAGAATGATAACATGGTAGACCCACCTATTTTAAATTGGTCTCATTTTTGGCGATCACATTTACATCTCGACAGTTTGAACTCATGTACTTTTAAGTTCTCAATAATTGTATCCATATATTTGTAATTTATTTTTTTCTTAAAAGTTGTGTAATTCATTTCTAAAAATTGACAACTCTGTTTAGATTTATTATTTTTAATATAATGGAAAATTAAATCAATGTAATTCATGTATAAATCTTAGTTTATATGGTTGTCAAGCGTAGTTTGTTCAAAATAGTGTAAATTTAGTTAAAAACCATAAAAGAAAAATTAGTTAAAAACTGATACACACTGAAATTTACATCGTGGAAGTACTACATAGATCAAACAAAATTAAATAATTATATAATATAATTTCTAACCTAGATTTTAGTATATTTAATGATTTTAAAATTAGATATGACTGTGTATATATATACATATATGTTTATATATTTATAAAATCATTTTTATTAAGTATTAAATAACTGAAAGATAGATGAATAAGGAAACTCATATTTATCATGTCTTGTAAATATGATAAAAACTTAAGGGCATAATCCTAAATTTTTTAAAATATGATGCTGTTTTAATAATTAACTAGATTCTGACCCGCGCTTTCAAAGCGCGGGTTTGGTTCCTTTGTGAAAAATATATTTTTCAATTGTTTTAATGGTGTCTTAAGATTTGTATTTTTTTAGGTTTATCGATTCTAAGGATTTAAATGAGATTTTCTGGATTGCATTGCTGTTCAGCTATGTTATTATTATTAAACGTTTACTAAACGTAAAACATAAACCCCGTGTCTGCAAATAAAAGCAAAGATTATCGAAAACCTTATTAATTTATAGAGGAAAAACTTAAAAAAAATTATAGATGAAAACATAAATCAAAGATTATCGAAAACCTCTCTGTAGACAACATTCTTTGTCTGGCGTTGAGGCTTGCCTTCGCTGTCGACAATCAGAATCTTCAAGTCTTTCTTTGAAGTCACTCTGAAAACAGCCACATAAAGTTGTCCGTGTGAAAACACAGGTCTTGGTAGAAAAATACCAACTTTAGACAATGTTTGTCCCTGACTTTTGTTGATAGTAATAGCAAAAGCCACACCAATAGGAATTTGTCTCCTCCTCATTTTGAATGGCAATTTTTTATCTGAAGGGGTAATTGAAAGCTTGGGAATAAACACAGTATTACCAACCTTGTCCCCTGTAATAACCTTTGCCTTTATCATGAAGTCATACAGTTCTGTAATCTGAAGCCTAGTTCTGTTCATCAATCCCCCAACAGGATCTATGTTTCTTAGCAACATGACTGGACAACCCACTTTCAGACGCAGACTATGATTTGGAAGTCCTGACGCTTTAATTCTGTTTAGAAAATCTGGAGTCAGAGCCTGGTCGTTCTTTGAAAATCTATCAGAAGCGTCGATTGAATCAGAGTTTAAGTAAATTCTTTCCTCTCCTGCATTTGATAACCTAAAACGTTAGTCTAATGACCATGAGATACACATAAAAAATCTACTATGTAGCAAATACTAATCCACCTCTTTACTTACCACCAAGCTTGTCCAGCATGTGTTGATTGATCATGTTCACATCCTCGTTAGTAGGACATAAAATAGTTCTCTCCTGAAAAAATTTAGGTTCCTTCTCGTGTAAAGAAGTGGAATCTCCATAGACTGCTTTGCTTATAGCTTCTATTGGGTCATCAATATCGAGAATCAGAAACTCTTCAGGAATATCAATAAGTGCTTCCCCATCATTTCCGTCACCAATCTTTCCATCTCCAATGTCTAATATCCATTGTGAGAACTCCGCCAAATCTTTAGCATCTTGAGGGGATAAATTATTTGACTCGAGCCGCATATTCTTGGTTAAGTGCAACACCTTTACGTGCTTCCATATATAAGATGCATTTAGAGCAGCCATAACAATCCCAGTCCTTCCAGCTCCATGAATGACAGGCAATACCTGTCTAAAATCCCCACCAAAAACAACAACTTTCCCACCAAAAGATATATTTTCAGGATCTCGACAAATGTCCAACATACTCCTATCCAATGATTCGAAACAATGCTTGTGCATCATTGGAGCTTCATTCCAAATTATAAGTGAGGCTGCTTTCACCAGATCCGCTTGATCAGTTCCTCGTATAAGTGAGCAAGTTGAAAACTCATCTGGATTGATAGGAATTGCAAACCGAGAATGTGCAGTCCTACCTCCCTGAAGCAAAAGAGATGCTATCCCGCTCGAAGCAACATTCAGACAAATTTGACCTTTTATACGTACTGCAGAAGAAAGACATCTCCACAAGAAAGTTTTTCCTGTACTACCAAAACCATTTACAAAGAATACACCTCCTCGTTCTGTGAAAACATCATCAGTAATTTCATCGAAAATTTTCCTTTGCTCTTCTGTTAGTCTTGGTATGTCATGTTCAATGACAGATTCTAACTCTTCCCGGTCATAACTGAGCTCATCCATAATCAATACATTGTTATTAACAACGTCTGGTATTGGCTGAGGCATAGATTTCCAGTTCTCCAAAGAAGAACCGTTACTCTTTAAAAGCTTCTCAATCTCTATAAGGGCATATTGTTTTTTTTCTTCGTCGGTCAAACAAAGATCTAAATAGATAAACTTGGATAAGTGGCTATATAATAAGTTCAAAACAAACAAATTGTAAACAAATCATTTTATGATTATAATGTACCTGGTCTACGCAATAGCTTTCGTCTCATATACTCAATGTCTTCGGAAAGTAATTCCCAAGTATGTTCCCAAACGACTTCTGGTTTTGACAAAGTATTAGACATGAGCATAATCATAAAAGCCTGACGCATATAACATCCAGTCTCGGTAAAACTTGCTCGCAATAGGTCGTCAATGTATTCTTGATCATCATCTAATAGCCCCATAGCAAAACATGTTTCCTTGTATGTCTCATAAAGAACGTTATGATACGTTCTAATATCGTCATCACATGTTGGACCTCTCACGATGTTAAGCAAAACCCTAAGATAGAAAGCCTCTTCGATCTTTCGTGGAGCGTAATTAATTCGGCCGATAGCGAATCCTCTCTTCCTATGATTAAACTTTTTTGCTGCTTTACTCCAGGTGAACATTGTTGGAATCTCAGCCAAAGTCAGTGTCCGAGCAACTGCACTGATCTTATTCAATTCAAACCATCCCATAAACATTGTGTTCTCAATTGATTTCCGGCTCACTTCTTCCCATGTGTCATCATCTTTGAAAACGATGATTTGTTTCCCTGGTAGATGAAACTGGATTATCTCAACCAGAGTTGATCTATAGTGAATATCAAACGTAAAGATCCTCCAAGCACCTTCACAGGCTGAGACGTATCTGAATAATATAAAGGTTAGTTTAAGAATGAGTTAGCATTAGGCACTATAAAAAAAACATTAGCATATACTATAGATTGGTGTCATTTAAAATATCTTTCACAATACCTGCAATTAAAAAAATCTTTGATTTCGTTCTTTTTCTTTTCACTCATATCTTCTGTGTTTGGGGGCTCAACAGCAACAGTGACACGATCCTGCCCTTTGTTGATATACTTAAATAAGTATTTTATAGACCCTGATTGATTACACCATTCCACATTGATATGAGCTCGAAATCGCATAGACAAATCACAGTTGTATGGTATCACTTGAGTGTTGTCACACTTGAAACCATTCTTCTCAACAAATCTCCCATCTTCTCGTCTTCTATAAACCGGAAACCCGTCTCTGTTAACAGTAGTTATCAGCAAAATTTTTAGGATACATCTTCGAACATACACCGTTTTCCATGCATGGTGAGTTCCAATTAGCAGCTCCACAAGGACCATGAATCATCATATCTTTGACAATATCATAAAGTTCCGGGTCTTTCTCTTTGTCTGGAATTTCCGCCGATATTACCTTGTCGATTTCATCAGTGATTGTCCATTTAGAATCAGGATGCATAAATAAGAGAATATGTGCATGAGGTAGACCACGTTTTTGCCACTCAACAGTGTACACTGCTGAAATAGAGTAAAAAAGTTAGTTACAGTTAGTATCTGTTAAAATCCCAGGTTATAAAATTATAAAAACAGAATAATAACTCACAAGCAACTGTCTTTCCAAGAAGTTGTTTATCCGTTAGATGATACATGAGGGAATCGAGCTTGATTTTGAAAATCCTTCCAATGATATATGGTCTATCATCAGCAATAAGACCGCGTTTTTCTAAAAACCTAATGATCTCAGACCACTTAGGATTGCAAGTGAATGTGATAAACAGATCGGGAAACCCAAAGTATTTGCATATGGCCATTGCATCTAAGTAGCAGTTCCTCATATATGTAGGACCTCCAGTGAATGAGGCTGGAAGTAAAATTTGACTCCCTTGGTCCTTCATATCTGATTTACCACCGTTTTCTGATTGAGCTATAGAGTCATAGCTATCTGATCTGAGGCTTTTTTGATTCATCCGTAGATATGAGAGCCGGTTAGACTCTATGGATGTATAAGAATCGACCAAAAACTGCTGAAACAATCGTTTAGATTTCAGTAGTGTGTGACATTCATTATCTCTTTCATGTAGACGAAATGCATACCACTGCCTCATACTGATACCCTGCCTTTTAAGTTTAGTTGTAGCCGCTGTTTCTCGTTTCTTAATCCCAAGTCGGAAGCCATTTTCCCCGTAACAGAATATTAGAGGATATTGAAGTGCCAGATAGGAAGGGTGAATCTCACTAATCCTCTTTAGAAAACCGGTTTGCTTCTCTTGCAAGACAATATCTCTTTTATCCATGTCCAAATTGAAATCACCGGGAATTAACGCCGCAACCTTAGAAGCTGTCTGAGTGTCATATGTCCTTCCATCTTTTTCACGACTGCTAACAATGCACATATGGAATGATTCTTCCGGATTAGTGTTAAATATATCCTTAGAAGATCTAAACTGATGGACGTAGGGGTTCACTTTGTTTAGCATTTTCAGCAAAATCTCAATTACTTCCTCTCTAATTTTTACCTTCTTAGACGATTCTGTTGACTTCATGTACTTTCTGGAATATATAAAATATAAACAATAGTTAGTATTATAATGATCCAAGCAAGGATAGAATTTAAATAAGTAAGACATGCAAAAAATAATACCCAATAATGGAAGCACGATTGGCAATTTCATTTTCTGTGTCTACAATATATAGTTGTCCAAACTTAGCAGGGTCTCTTGGAGGAGGCTTCAAACTTCCCATTAGATGATAGTTCTCCTCTTGAAGTACAAACATTTTTAAAGGACCGCATCCTTTTGGAACAGACCGATCACATTTTCCACCAAGGGATGTAGAAGAGAAAACCATATTTAACTGACGGATATTCTCTCAAAAGTATCTGCTTTTTGCATCATTTTCATAAAGTAATTGTCTCAATGAAGTTGGTGACTCTCTTAACAGAGGAAGTTGGACTTGCCCTTGACCACAACAAAGAGAAAACTTTGGTTTACGGGTAGCTTTTTTGTTGTTTAACCTTTCACCGTACCACATTATAGCTCCACAATCTAGACATTTGTGAATAGGATCACCATCATCAATGTATCATGTGTTCAATTAAAATTATTAGCTGCAACCACACAACAACCCTCTTGAGAAAATGTTGGTTAACTTTAAAGATTTAATACCACATTGTTTGCGAGTTGTCACTTTTCTAACATGGGTAATGGTTGATGAAGATGTCTCGTTTGGAAACACATTGGGTGATCTCTGATTACAATCTGTAGACTCTTTTGGATCAAATGAGTCACTTTCTTCGCTACTGCAGTCGTAAGCTTGATCTTTGTATAATTCCAATTCTTCTGCAATTTTTTTTTTAAATTAAAAACCCGCCAAATTTAGATCAACCTTTGAAAGTACAATCAAAATAGTCAAATTAAACTACGCAAATAAATTTTAACCTTCGTAAAAGCACTGGTATCCTTGATCTTCTTCATCTTCACTGGACGAATCATCTAGACAACCATCAAATTGTTGTTCCAATGTTTTCCTACAACTCTTGGTTTTATGATTCATTTTTAACTTGTTATCTCCAACAGCAATCTTTCATTTCCCTTTGTCTAAAAACACCAAACGTGGATAGTATCACTGTCAAAATAATGAATAATTATAAAATTTATATTTATATATTTACACCTTTGGCAGATATTTTTGTAACACATGAACCACTTGCAAACGTTGATTGATGCTTCGGCAGACAGGTGTTGACGGATGGACTTATTAGTAATATCAGATAGAAAAACTCCTTTGGAGGAATATTCCCTTCCAGAATAAGAAGAGGGTGTACTGTCAGAGTCTTTCCTGATTGTAGATCTCTTTCTCTTAAGATTGGGGTTAGAGATGTTGTCACATCCTCCAATATTATTGCTGACATTACTTTGATTGCTTCCTGGAGCTAATTTCATAAACATAACACGGGGTCAAAATCTATAAAATAACAAACACTAAGAAATATTGTTTGAACACAATATTTGTTTTCATATAAGATAGGATGCAACTATGTTTTATACTTACTCAATAATTTATCAGAGTTGCTCTTAAATCGTTTTGGTATACCATTCTCATAACTTCCATTGTAATTAGCTGAAATGAAGAACATAAATAAAACAATTATATTAAATCTTAATCTTAAAAAACGACAATGATAGAAATTCAAAAACCAACCAATAGGCGACGATTTGTTGTGATCCGGATGAATGTTGGATATATCAGATAGAACCCTAGGTGAAACTTTGCTCAGGGGCACAGAAGTTGAAGTCTTGTTCGTGTTCGAACTACATGTCTGCGTATTTGCTGATTCTTTTGTCTTGGCTATATTCTCTCTTTTCCCTTTTGGTCTGATACGATATTGTGTGGTCCTAAAGGGACGTCTTTGTTCGTTTTCTTCATTGAGACTCTTTTGAGAAATTACGTAAATTGTGTATTCATGGGTAGGTTCTAAAATTGAATATGAATATAGGTTAACAAAGACGACCTAAAAATCAGGTTTCAATATCTCGAAAGATATTATTTACCATAATATAAGTCATAACATCTTAACAAAATAGAGCAGGATCTCCTCCGTGAAATAATTTATAAGTTTATATTTAATACATGATCAATCTGCTATAAAAAAATATTCTTCTAAATCATATACCATGTATTCTATGATTATTCAATATACATTTTTTATACAATATACAATTTTGTATACAATATACTATTGGAGTATACTCGATTGATTTACCAAGAGCTTTTCATTGATTGGATTGATCTTAGTTAGGAATTCATTTTAAATGTGGTTGTACATCTTTTTATTTATAATTTTTTGGCACGAAAAATGTCATTGTACTTCAGTAACCATGATTCGTATGGAAAGCCAATTTTATTGAAAAAATAACAATATAAATGAAGCGTAATAAAAAACACAAAGTGCAATTCATGAAAAGAAAGATAAAAATTCTGAAACTAACAGCTCCAATATGAACAAAACAAAACTAATCTTCCTTTAGATTTTCAAAATGTGATGTTGTTATCACATATCTTCTTTGCTGTATTATTCATGTCATCACTTTCACCTTGTCGCTCTTTATGCTTTAATGAAGAAGAACTTGAAGCATCTCCAGAATTACAGCCTGGGTTATGATCACTCATCTAGAAATTCAAAATAAGTTTGGTATAATAGGAATTATACATCAAGGTTAAAGATGTTGGAAAGCAAATATAAAACTATTAGCTTGTTATGTTTGAATTACTTATACGTCGGTTTACCTTTCCGAAGGTAGTAGGGGAAATTTTGGTGACAGTGGTATAATCTATGATGGATATCTTGAAACGATGGGTGGTTTTTCTGTGCATCCCGACGGCTGGAACCACAGAAAAATTCTCCAAGAAGCACCATTGGCCAACATGCAAATTAGTAACACGAGCAAGCAAGAGACTCTTACACGAACAATGTATCTTGCATCCCTGCGATAGTGGGTAACAATTTGGATTAATTCTTTATGTATTATAGTTATATAAATAAAACAAAAAGATTGAACAGTATACGTATACCATTTTATCTTCGAAAATGTACTGGAATGAGTATCGATTGGTTTTCCATTCAGGTTCTATCCACGCATGAATGACTCTGACTTCAATCTTCCAAGTCCGTTTAACCGGGTTGATATTGTTCAACAAAGTAATTTGTTTCTTTGTAACCATAGCCATAGTAGTTGATATTTTTACCGTGAGATATGGAGAAAGATCGCTACTTATAAAGGGAGGTGACAAATATAGGTTAAAAATTATAAGGAGTGATTGCGTGCAAAAGAACTTTACGAATATTGTGAGGGTATATATTTGGGATAGAATATACTTTGACAGTATGGCAAATCAAGTTTTCAAAATATTAGTAATATTTGCTTGAGCTCCAGATTGTATCAATAATTTTTTGTACTATCATTTATTATAAATATATTCGTAATTACTTGATACTTATCATATTTCCTTGAAAAAAAAAATTTTGAAATCAAGTTTATGGATATATATCAACGGTTACCTATTATCAATTCCTCGTATAATTTTTATCAGTGTTTCTATATTGGATAGCCTATAAATTCGCAAGAAGATCTTGTTTTGCAACACATATATAGATTCGATTTAGAGATGTTATAATAAATTGGCTATATATTATAAATAGAAATGTTGGAGTTAAACAAAGTAACTGATTTTTTATATATGTATGCTAATTTATTAATCTTTCTAGATTAGTAATATCTAGATTAGTAAGTATGAATTGTGTAAAGAAAATATATATTTCTATACAGGAACATTCCTAATAAATACGTATTTATCAAAACAGTTTCATTATAATCAAGTATCTTGATAAGTGGATCAAAAAATATATGTCAAATGAAGAACCTCTTTCTCGATTTTGCAATCTTTTTGAGTGTCTTGGTAACCCTCTTACAATCATTTCATAGAGGTGTTGTCATTTCAAATTATAATCATCACTATATAGATATAAAAGATATTGTGTAAGTGAATATTCCTAATTTTCACTAAGATCATATTAACTCAACCCAATTATTATTGGGTTGTATGCTAAATATAATCAAGCATTATTTAGTGATTAGAATTTATAAAGTTAAAAACGAAACTAAAATTAGAGAGGCATATAAAGGAAATCGAAATTAATTAAACATTATTTTAAAAAGTTCAAAAAAAACATAATTAAACATAAACCGATCAAGTTTGATCGGAACTTATTAAACGATAACTAAAAAAAGTTTTAAAGATAGGGGACAGTGACTTGGAACATAGATCAGTCGTACAACCAAGATTCACCCAACTTGCACCAATCGGGATTTGGCACCTTCACCTCGTCGCTCCTCTCCCGTGTAATCTGGAGCTCCATTTTGACCCTCTCCTTTTCCTTGACAGGATCACCGCCTTTCTCCAATTGCTTGAGCATCTCAAGCTTTCCCTCGTGCCTCTCCACCTCACACTCCTCAAAGTGTTTGGCCTTGACAGCATCATGAAGCTCCTTGTAGATACGAAGGAGTGCACGGTAGTGAACGGTGGTGTCCAACTTAGCTTCCTTGAAACCATCTTCAAAGGTTTTCTCGGAGTCATCAACGATGGGCTGCTTCATCTTAAGATCGCGTGAACTTTCCATTGAGTACTCTGCAAGCATTTAAATTTTAAATGTTTATATATATATAAATGAATCTATTATACAATATACAGAAAGATATTGTATATATTTGCAAAAAAACGGTTCAATTTTCTGTTAAGAAGAATATATATACAAAACAATCGTAAAATATACACAAAGGAAACTGGAGAGTATTGTGTGAGAAGACAACTCGAAAAACCAATTATTACTTCTATATGAAATATAATATCAAGATCAGATCTATAAGAACATTATACCATTTTTAAAAAAAAGATTTGAACACTTATGAAAAATGTAACTACTTATAAAAAAGAAAATCCATACAATGATTCGTACTCAGTACCGATTTACTAACAATAACGGTTATCATTTAAAACGGAATTCCAAAATCATAAAAGAACAAAATCCAAACTAACTAAGATAGATTTGTCGATTGAACTATGCAACTACACGATATATCTAACATTTTGTTTCAATCTATCTAAGTATATATTCCATTCCTAAACTATGAATATAAGCGTTAATAGAAAAAAAGGGAGATGAGAAACATGAGAAACTTACTTTTGTTTGGAAACTGAAGAGACCAAGTTTGAAGAAGTCGGTTTAAAGTTTTTAGGGTTTTCTTTACCAAAGCGTGGAATGCTCCTATTTATAGGATGAGCAGTTATTAGGGTATTCGAGGGTTAGAAATATCTTTCTTAATTTTTTTATTATCTTTTTAACAATAAATAAAAAATATATGCCGAAACAAATTAATTACAGTCAAACTAATAAATGTATTGTCATATCAAAATCATGATTACTTTGAATTTATGCATTATTCTCTCTCGAAACAGGGATATTTATCAAATTTGATGATTTTGTTTAATTGAACCTTGGAAAAATTTATAAGTGGTTATGAATGGCGATTATAACAATTGAAAAACCCATGTTTGATTAATATAAAAAATTAGTTGTCGTAAAGAATTTAAATAAGACAAACAAAAAAGAGAGATATACTGAAAATAACCATAACATCTTATTTGAAAAAC
Organism: Hirschfeldia incana; assembly: GCA_026261945.1. Taxonomy (NCBI): domain Eukaryota; kingdom Viridiplantae; phylum Streptophyta; class Magnoliopsida; order Brassicales; family Brassicaceae; genus Hirschfeldia; species Hirschfeldia incana. The sequence goes on from JABCMI010000039.1 coordinate 1,463,205, forward strand.
CAACTACCAAGCGTGATTTTATTTTTATCTTCGAAAGTGTTATACAACCGTGAGTATAAATAGGAGAATCTTCTTACGGATTCTGGTTGTAAGATTAATATTTTAATTTTTTTTTTTTACAATAAGATATTTTACATACGGATAATCTTTAAGATCCGCGTTATAATACAAATTATATAGTTACGGTTTTCGAGTTAGAGAAATATTTTAATTTATTGAATTTAAATTACTTTTAAATATGGATAATCATTACGATCCTAGATATAATCAAAAGCATATACCTATAGTTGTTCAAATTCAGTCAATAAAAAAATGTGTTGTCATAAAAAAAAATCATCGCAATCTTGAATATGAGTTATCATCTTTCGAGGAAGAGGAATATACTCGACTATTGATATATTTAAAAAGTAAATAAATTAGTAGGAGTAGCTATATTTTTTGAATGAAAACACTCAGCCTTTACTTGTTTAAAAGAGAATCCTTCATCAAATAATATAAGTACAATCATAAAATATTCAAACCATACCAAAATTTATTACAGAATTTTCATAATTTTAAATTATTTTAAAATAAACTCAAACATAAAAATAAAGTACTACCTTTGAAGGTTATTGAAATAAACGAAACATGCAGAAAGTGTTTAAAATTGCAAAATACCAAGATCTTCCATGAGTTTTAAAAACAAACTAAGAAGGAAATACTAAGTACTGATGAGTGTGCTTCAACGTTTCTTATTCGCATCTTGGACCTTTTCAATCTTGACCGACCTTGTACATGATTTCTTAGATGTTGAGCTGAGGTCGATAAGATTAGTGATCTCCTCTTCTTTTCTCATACTGGAGGGTGTAGAATTAGAATAGAAGTGTTCTTGATTTTCACTTAAGTAGACAGAATCCTATACAAAAAATAATTAAGGTGAATCATACTTTAGAAATTTCAAATGTGTTATATAAATCGTGACAACTACTATGGAATATATTGAATGGTACCTCTTCACCACTGGTTAATGTCAACTGCTTGCTCGATATACTTGGTGTGTTTGGATCAGGAACAGAAGTGAGTCTATCTTTATAGATTTTTTCCACCTTATAAAATTCGCTTCCATAAGCAACATTTTCTTTGTCAATATAGACTCCAAACGTGAACTCTTTGCCAACCAAATCATTAATACAGTCTGGTACTAATGTTGGATCTTGAAGCTGAATAAATATTTCATATCAAAAATGTATAATTCAATTACACTAAGTTCTAAACGTTAACATTTGTTCAATTTGTTGCCTCTTCCCAGCTTCCATTGAGGAGTTTTTCTGGAGTTTCGGACACAATGTTGTTAGCAACACGATCCAAGATCATTATCTTCGCGATGCCTGAATCATCACTGACCATCAAGTGCAGCCATAATCTGTTACAACAAAAAAAAGAAAAAAAATTACCATGAAATGATCTTGGATCGATTTAAATAAATATTAGAGTAAGTCAGACAAATCTAAAATAAAACCTTGGTGAAACATCGATGACACTGTCTTTGCATTCCTCACACCACCAATTATGTTGAACGATCTCTTTACCATTCAATTTCCTAAACGTGGTTCCAGTTTTGAGGACTCTCTTGTTGCAAGATTTGCAACCAAAATAATACCAAGACCAATCCAGGTCAATGGCATACACTACGCACTTCACTAAACATTTTTCAACATGTTTTTATAATATATTTCACAAAAAATTAAACAAAGGAAAAAAAACACAATATAAGAATATAACCAACTCATATAAATGCTTACTTGAGTTGAGGTTATCATTTCATAGATGGTCTTGGTGGGAAAGAGTAACCACTTATCACGCTAACCACGCTTCCCCGCAATTCCAACTCGGTTGTTGTTGTCATCTTGAGAGTCGTCATTACTCTGGAATGATGTTAGAGTCATCGCATCATCGTTGATCCTACGTAGAATAGAAAGGAAATACTTCGTTTGATGCATTAGTTAATTCCATCGAGTATAGCCTTATGGACTTAGAAAACTTTAAATGCTTCGGCTTCAGGTATTGGAGGGTTTAACATCATCACGGAAGCATCAAACGCATTAGAGATTTGCAGTTCTCCTATAAGGTATCAAAAAACTCTAAATGTAAATATCAAATATGGATGGTATTAGTGGTCGTAAAATGGTTAATAACTCAAATTATGTTACCTTTAAATCTCCCAAGCTTAGCAAATCTGAGAAGCATAGTAACCATTCCAGTTTCTTGATTAATTGAAGAGAGGAGTTTGTCCGTCAAGTTTCCCCATATGCAGCATGTTAAACGGATATCACTATAAACAGTCGTGAAAAGAGGTTAGTAATATAACGTTCCTGTTTTATTACTATATATGTTCCTAAAAAGACTTAATGAGAATGACTTGCTTGAAATCGCTGAAAGTGAACTCGAGCTTTTTTCGTTGCTTTCCCCCGGTACACTGCATGGTCTCAACATCACCACAATCAATGACTTGACCGTGAACATCTGCAAGACATTAAAACGTGTATGTCAACACTTGGAAACAAATAATACGAAGCATCAAAAACGTATCAGAAACAATAACAAAGGTTTATCAATTAGGAAATTATCATCGAGTGTTCCAGACAGTACGGTTTGAAAGTCGATCAAAGACAGGTACAACTCGTTATTAACGTGATTAGATCGAGTAACGGCGGTATTCTGATTGAAGCTCATCTTCCAAGAATGATTGGTGGTTCGATATGCTCCACCGACAGGAGCGATTTGAAAATTCCGGATGTAGCGCCAGGAACCAACTGTAAGAAGTCTCGTCTTACTTTCGATCAATGTCCTTCTACATGTTGCATGAATTTTGTGTCCCTTAAACATGGCATATGAATTGGAAATATTATTATAAAATGAGCAAAATGTTAGATTAAACACAAACCATATTGTGAAGGTATATGAAATGGAAATATTAATATACATGAACAAAATGTAAAATAAAAACAAACCATATACATAAATTTCGTGTCCATTAAACGTGACATATGAAATGAAAATATTAGAATTCATGAAAAAATGTTAAATAAAACATAAACCATATTCTAATAGAAAAACGAATGCTTACACTGTCATCAGCAAAGACAAATTCCATGGTTTCCACAGACTGGATGATTTGTTTCCAAGAATGCAGAACTTTCACATGTACGAACCACAAGTTTTTCCATGGTTTCAAGTCCTCCACGGCGGCCACATCCGTCTGATTAAGACCTCTGGATGGTTGAATCTGCATTTTATTCGCCATACTTTGGTTTCTTGGTTTGTTCGAGTGAGTGGGTTCGAAATGAGAATAGGGTGATGGGTATTTATAGAATATTAGATTTAAAGAGAGGTGCTTAGGTTTCAGCTGAAACTTGGAGAGAAAGTTGGGATCATCACTTTATTATCGGAGATTCGAACATAAGTTAGGATTTGTATTTGGAAAATCCGATTTAAATCAGGAAAATGTATTTCTATATACTATCACTGGCATTTATAATTAAGAATATTCGTGGAGCTGTTTTGATCCCTTTCCAAAAATTTGTTCGATCAAAGATATGTGCGATCTATGATTTAAATCACGAAATTCTTGTTTCCTAAAATATGTGCGAAGAATGGAAAATTATAAGATGTCGATTTTGATTTTTAATTTCAGTTTCCATTCCTAATATATCTCGAAATGTAGGTGGGTTCTCAAACATATATCGTAAGCCCGTTAGGTGTGTTTGAATATCTTGGGCCTTTTCATCTTTTTGGTCGTAAATGAGGAGCCATTTTTTGCAAATAGGTTAGAGATGTTAATGAAAAGCCCTGATTTGCAAATATTTTTTAGAATTTTCGGTGATTCAGGTGAAATTTCAGGGGCAGGTTCACAAACTGTCAGCTGCTTTAATAGTATAGACTAGATTCTCACCCGCCCTCGAAAGGGCGGGTTTTTTTTTGTTGTTTTTCAATATAAAAATTGATAATTCTTTGTTTTAATTATGTTAAGTGTGACATGATCAAGTCGCAATTATGCGGTTTGTTATAGTGTGTACAGTATGACGAAAATTAAAATGCATCACACAACCGTTTTACGTTTGTAAATAAGTTAAACAATAGTTGTATTTAGAGCTGGGTTCGCAGGTCAACCCGTCCCACCCGCCCCGCCAACCCGCGGGTTGACTTATTTTTTTTTGACTCAAAATGACGACCCGCATGACCCGCGAAGATAGATTCAAATACCCGCACCCCCCCCCCACCATATTTGCGGGTAACCCGCAGGTAATATCAATTTTAATAAAATATTTTTAATGATATTTTAATGATATTTTAATATTTTTTGTAATAAAATAATTAAAATTATATATTTATAATTAAAATTTTATAATTTTATTATATTTTATATATATATATATATATATATATTACGAAAATATGTTTCTTTTGAAAAATAAAAGTAAATTATTATTTTTTTGCGAGTTAGTGGGTACCCGCGATTCAAATTCGTCCGACCCGCATCTGCTCCGTTTAAAATTCACTCGACCCGCACCCGTATATTGAATTTTTAAAATTTGCCGACCCGCATCCGCCCCCAGCAGGTCAAACAGTGCTGGACATGCGGGTAAAAACTCAAATTCCCAACTCTAGTTGTATCCAAAATTCATATTTGGGCTATTATATTATTTTAAATAATTATAAATGGTATAAAATATTGTTAAACATATAAAATAATCAATAATATTTTTATTTAAGTTTTATTCCCGTGAATTTATAAAATTTCAATTTCTAATATCAACTTTTTAAAATTATTGCAGACTTTAATTTATGTTATTATAAAGTTTATGAGATATGAAATTGATTATAGAAAAACATAATTCATATAGTTAGATCCGATTGAAATAAGCCCACAAAACTAAAAGACAAGAATACCATTAATGAATTTTGTTAGTTAGTCATATTATTAAGGGTATTTTTGGAAGATTTCAACATTTTATTAAGGGCATAATTCAGGAATGATAGTATTGATAGTATAGATAGATGAATTCAAAAACTATTGCTACGTATTTCTCCGGTCTTTTTTAGGTGAAATTATGTAAGACTATTGTTCTTTTAATGTAAGACTATTGTTTTATTGGAATAAGATGAGAATTTGGATTGAATGAAGTGTGGCTGTGTTTGAGTATGATCTTGAGGGACGGGGTCTAATAAGTAGTCTCAGCCGACGGTTGAGAGTTTTCCGACATGACTATCATAAAGAAGAGGAGATGATTATCAGAAAGAAGATGGAACGTAGAGGAGAAAGAGAACAGAGAGGAGGAAAAAAAAGATCTTTAACACTCTAATACCATATTATACTATGGAATTAGATGATTTATTCACAAGAGCAATGCTCTGGTTGTATACACAGAGGCTTGCACAAACTAGGTAATAATATATTCAGTAGTAATGGAGAGACATATTTATATTATTATTTGCTAAATAAGTTTTCGCAACGGAACTCTCAAGTTGAAAGTTAAAACGGTTAATATTGTTTATATCCTTAATGCATAATATAAATAAATTAGTCAGAAAAATAAAAACGATTTTTTTAATAAAAAATAAAGATAATAATAAAACGAATTATCCAAAATATAAAAATATATTTTAAGAAATAAAAATATTATTCCTATATTTTTATCTGAAAAAATCTTTTAATTAAAAATTTATAAACTAAATAAAAGCACATAATTAGATATTCACCAAATAAATTTCTTAATTTATATAAACGGAGTTCCCACGTTGAAAGTTATAGCGGTTAATATCGTTTATACCCTTAATAAATAATATAAATAAATTATTCAGAAAAATAAAAAAGAAATTTACTTATTTTATTAAATATAATAATGAAAATAATTATCCAAAATATAAAAATATATTTTAAGAAATAAAAATATTATTCCTATATATATTGTGATGTTATCTGAAAAAATATTTTAATTAAAAAGTTATAAACTAAAAAAAGAAAGCACATAATTAAATATTCATCAAATAAATTTCTTAATTTAATATAATTAAATATATATATATATATATAATTAAATGTAAATATAAATATATATATATATATATATATATATATATTTTAAAATAAAAAGATAATTCTAAATATGATGTAATATACAAAAACATTTACAAAAATTTATAAATATAATATTTTTAGATGAAAAAATAAATAATTATTTGCAAAGTGATTTTTCGCAAAACAATTTAAAAAATGTATAAATATAATATTTTTAGATAAAATAAATAAATAATTATTTGCAAAGTGATTTTTTGACACAGATCTCTTAGAGAGGTTAATATTGTTTATATCCTTAATGAATTATATAAATGAATTTGTCAGAAAAATAAGAACGGAATTTATTTTTTTTAAAGATAATAATGAAAATAATTATCCAAGATCTAAAAATATATTTTAAGAATTAAAAATATTATTCCTATATATATTGTGTTGTTATTTTAAACAAAATCTTTTAATTAAAAAGTTAAAAACTAAAAAATAGAAAACACATAATTAGATATTCATCAAATAAATTTATTAATTTTATATAATTGAAAAAGAAATAAAATATTTTAACATAAAAAGATAATTCTAAAAAAAATGTAATATACAAATTTTGTTTACAAAAAAATGTATAAGTATAATATTTTTTTGATGAAAGCACAAATAATAAACGGAGCTCTCATGTTAAAAGTTAGAGCGGTTAATATCGTTTATACTCTTAACGAATAATATGTATAAATTAGTCAGAAAAATATAAAACAAAATTTATTTTTTTATAAAAGGTAATAATGAAAAGAATTATCCGATATCTAAAAATATATTTTAAGAAATAAAAATATTATTCCTTAATATTGTGTTGTTATCTAAAAAAAACTTTTAATTAAGAAGTTAAAAAAATAAACAACAGAAAACACATAATTAGATATTCATCAAATAAAGTCTATAATTATATATAATTGAAAAAAAACTATTTAAAGATAAAAAGATAATTATAAATATAATGTAATAGACAAATTAGTTTTACAAAAAAATGTATAAGTATAATATTTTTTAGATGAAAAAATAAATAATAACATATTATTAATCAGTAATCCCCCTATATATTAAAAGAGAAGTCACTTTAGTGATTTTTGACACGTGTCGCTCATATAGAACTTCTCAGGAAGATTGTTATAATTTTATTGGTCGATGGTTTTCGATTTTCTTCTTTTATTTTTTATTTTCTTTAATTCATCGATCTCACTATAATAGGAAAGTATCATTGAATACTAATTGCAAAGGAAAATATAATTTAATGACCAATTAACATCACGTTCCAAATCACTTACATAATATTATTAATAACTATTTATGGTAACTAATTGTCGAAAGTATGATATATAAAATCATTTTATCAATTCAAATAAATATACTATTTTCGAAATGACTTAAATAATATTATTAATAACTATTTATCGTAACTAATTGTCGAAAGTATGGTATATAAAATCATTTTATCAATTCAAATAAATATAATATTTTCCAAATGACTTACATAATATTATTAATAACTATTTATGGTAACTAATTGTCAAAAGTATGATATATAAAGTCATTTTATCAATTCAAATAAATATAATATTTTTCAAATGACTTACATAATATTATTAATAACTATTTATGGTAACTAATTGTCGAAAGTATGATATATAAAGTCATTTTATCAATTCAAATAAATATTTTGGTTTATTATTTTATGTATTTTATAGATATATAAGAATATATAAAGTCATTTCATCAATTGAAATATTTTTTTAATTCATCGATCCCCCTATAAAAGGAAAGTAACATTGAATACTAATTGAAAAGGAAAAAATAATTTAATCCCCCTATTAACATTACTTGCACAAGAATATTAGTTAATACATGTAACAATTAGTTTTATTATTACAAATAAATTACTTGCGCAAGAATTATGTTACCTTATTTAAAATGCGCAAGTTAATAAAGTTAATAAGGGGATAACTTGCATTCACACAAATAGATGAGGCAAGTCATTATGAATAAAATACACTATATATAGTAACTTTGGGCATCAAAGGTATGTATTAACTACACCAATTTAAGATTTTAATTGAAAAAGATTTTCCCTGTGATATTATATTCCTATAGTACCTTATATATTTGAAAGATATGTAAACCATCACCAACTATTTATATTTTAAAATATTTTACTTGACCAATACTCTAGAGATTTCCTTAACAAATATTGTATATTTCAAAACAAATATTTGAGAGACCGTTCTGGAGCATCGACAAACTTAATGCTATATATATATATATATACAACCACAGCTAACCTAAATTTTCTCACCTCTATGTCAAGCAAAAAATAGATTTTCGAAATTGTCTTCTATATTGCAGATCACTCATATTCGTTATATGTTTTTGTTTGATCAGTTTATAACTGATGTGTCTGTGTGTTTTTCTCTATTTGGTCTACAGAGAATCCGTAGATGCTGGAAGGAAGTTTCATGGCAAGGACAAGATTACACACAAATGATAAAATGTTCGAGAGATTTGTCTATTTTTTAATATATGTGTTAAGTTTTGATTTTTGCTTCTTACCTTGGTAACTTGGTCTCTTCCTTAAGCAGTTGTCTATTTTCTTTTTACTTAAATGTGCTAAAAACTTCAGGAACAAAGTTTTGTTTGTGCTCTTATTTGGTTTAAATTTATAAATTTATGCATGTTCTTTGTGATCCATAGCAAGATCAAATTTATCAAAAAACTAAGTGGATGCCTGCAAGTTTGCAGGTTTAAGTGTTTAAATTGTTTTTATGAATTTCCTTCATTTAATCAATTAAAAAGAATTATTTAGCTACAAAACCAATAAAAGAAAGTTAATTAAGTGACCATGCAATAATGTTTTTAATTAGGTAATCAGATGTCCGCGAAGGAGGCGATTCATATTGGAAGCTGTAGTATATATTAAACATCATCATCAGTCATAACACAAGATTTGATTAATACCACAAACAGAAATACATATATGGAAAAAAATAAATACATATATGAAAACATAAGATAGAGTATCACACATTTCGCACAACCATACGAAAAAATCTGAGACACATGCATAAGTAACGTTACAAAATTAGAAGAGAAACTAAGATCTGAACAACATAACCAAACTACAAACACGATGAAAGTCCGAACAGTACGCGAAGCGATTGATACCACCTATGCAATTAATCTTCAGATCGTGTATAACACGTGCAATTGCTCTTAAAAAATAATGAAGTTTTGGTAAGGTCACAATAAATAAATAAATGTTATTTTAACAAGGTATAGAGAGAAAAGGGTATTTAGAGATAGAAAAGGAGGAATGCCAAAAAAGAGACACAAATATACATAAAGAGTGGTGGATGCCAGTGAATTTGCGGGTTCGGATGTTTTGTAACAATATATTTATTGTAATTTGTCAAATCAAAATATGTATTTATCATCGAAATTGAATATGTCTTTTTATAAATTATTTTTCTAAGATAATTTTTTTTTGAAAAAGAGAAATATGACTATTTTAAATGTTTTTTGATATTTTGTATTCAAAATTGTACTAAAATTAGCTGTATATGATATTTATTATTCAATTTTTAATAAAATTATTAAGTTTTGACGATATATATATATCTATAGAGAGAGAGAGATGTGAAGCAGAAAGAAGTTAAAGATTATGATAGAGAGAGAAAGGGAGGTTGAGAGAAGACTGGAGATATATAAAAAGACATGGAACAATAGAGAGAGAGAGAGAGAGAGAGAGAGAGAGAGAGAGAGGGGAAGGGGAGGGGGAGAGGGAGGGGAGAGGGGGAGGGGGAGAGAGAGAGAGAGAGAGAGAGAGAGAGAGAGAGAGAGAGAGAGAGAGAGAGAGAGAGAGAGAGAGAGAGAGAGAGAGAGAGAGAGAGAGAGAGAGAGAGAGAGAGAGAGAGAGAGAGAGAGAGAGAGAGAGAGATAGAGATAGAGATAGAGAGAGAGATAGGGGGAGAGGGAGAGGGGACGATAGTATTATGTAAAATATTGAGTACCAATATTTTTCTGTGTCTGATGTTTTTTTCCCAAGAGACGGTAGTATTATGATATAAAATTTGTTACTTCTAAAATTACGTACTACTTAGTCCATAATTTGACTTTGTTTATGTCCGCACAGGGTGCGGGCCGGTCATCTAGTTATAAAATATTTAAACATGCATCCGCGGGCCAAACTCCTAGTATAGCATAATGATAGGAGTGTGTATCAAGTATTTCCATAGACAGTCCCATACAAACAAGTAATAAAGCATCATTGAATGATACATTTTCTTTCAACAAGTCAAACAAAGGACGATATGAAGGAAATCGTTATATTTCTAATTGATCTTCTTTATATTTTGCAAAGAAGATTCTAATAATAAAGTGAACCTGCTCAATTGACGAAACAGGGGACATGTTAGAAGGAAACAAAGAAAGACATGGGATTGCAGCATAAGTAATTAGAGAAAATACCTTTCCACCAGTTTCCCCTGGATGCGTCCATGGAGTTGTTTCCACTAGCATCATCGTGTTCTCCGGGCTGATCCTTGTTAACCTGATTGAATAAGCATTTCTTCAAAGTCAAGTATAGAAGTGAATCATTACCAATACATATAGATATGATTAGTGACTCACGGTAGGGTAAGTATGACTGCTTGTGGATCCAGAGTAAACGTCTTGACCACCGTAGTAAAGAGATGAACTTAGATTGCAGGTTGCAGATTCGTTACTATAGTCTGTGAGGAAACAACAGATCATAGGAGATAATGCATTCATTAGACAAGCTAGATTCTGATTTTCTTTTGTTTCTACGGAACTGTGAATCTCAAAGAAAAACAAAAAAAATCTTTGAGCCGTTGCTTTCAAAATTATTTATGATGGATATGAACGAAAGAAAAACGGTAGATGTACGGTAAGAAAGGGTTTTCTTAGTTTCAAGATGATTTTTGCTCTTTTAAAACCTTTGTTGATTGGCTTAATGACAAACCAAATGAAGCAACTCGAGCCATTCTTGAATCAGAAATTACATGTAGAATCAGATAGTTTCTGACAAAACTTGGCTTAATTAAGCAAGGGCTACAAGTCTTCTACGGTCTAAGTAAACAATTCCCAAGACAAAAAAAAAACAGTTAGAAAAAGGGTTTTTCACTGACCTGTGGGCCCATTTTTGGAGCTTTGGATGTTTCCTGATGTTCCCTGAAAGATTTAGAAGAAGAAAAAAGAATAATTAGTTTCAAGAAGTAACAAAAAAAAGAGTAACATAAGGAACAATAAAAAGGGAGTAATAATAGAACCTTGGAGGGAAGAGGGAAAATGGACTTGAAACTGGAGGAGCAAGAAGGTTCCTTCGGCCCAAAGAGCTGAGCAGCGAAGGAAGAAGAAGATGATGTGGATGAGGATCCCGCTTTTCCTTTACCTTCCATTACTAATTTATGATTTCTAAGAGTAGTCGTCTTTGATCAAAAGGCAAATGAAATGTGTAGAAATGAAGAACCACGAAGAAGATAGTTTGATGAGATGAGTAGCCACAACATGATCATTAGGTATATATATAGAGACGATGCTTGCTACTATGATCACGTGGCAAGTCAAAGAAAAACTAATCTTTAAACACTTTTACATTAACTGTTTTGGATATGCCATAACTACATGTTCAGTGTTGTTTTTTCTTCGAGTCAAACTATTCTTGGAATGTTGACAAACATATCTGTAGTATAAGATTTCAATGGAAAGAATATGTCTACGACTTCGATATGTTTCCAACCTTTCTTGATCACAAAGAGCCGAACTATGTCTATAAACATAATCGTACTTTAGCTTCTTTAATCCCACTGGTGTTTTAACATTATTTTCAAAAATAAAATTAAGCGGCAGGAAGATCTTAATGTCATTTTCGAAAGATTTCACCAGCAATTTACATTAATAAAGAATGGTCAAATATATTTGATTCCATGCCGAAAATGTTCTCCTTGTCTCGCCAAGTAGATGCCAAAACATATACTTCTTGCTTTTTCAACGTAATTGTAAGGATAAGACGAGATACTCGAAATGGAATTGGTCATTTGCGCTTAAAACCAGTCAACATTACACTTTGCAGATTTCGTAATAGTTAATAGGTTTAATATAGTCTAAGATATGTCTATATTTTTTCGTCAACAATGATCATACTGGACTTAGGCACGCCCACAAGACAGAAATAAGAAGCATCTGCTTTATCAACAGTAAACGTTGACAAAATTGTTCAAGAAAAAATAAGCAAAGAGGACCTCAAGGACCCGTTTTTGGCCCAGAAAATTTTGGCCCGTTAAAGCCCATACCCATTCCCGAAGTCTATAGTGATTGTCAATAAAATTCATCTCTACAGCCTTGTTTTCTTGGAAACAAAAGAAAAATAAATAAAAAATAGAGGAAAAAGAAAGATTTCAAGAAGAAAAGGAATGGGGAGTCTTTGTACCGCTGGAGCTCACCAAAGCTATCGAATGCGGAATGCCGAGACGTCGCCAAGCTTGTCACCACCGTTCATCGTCCAAGGTAGCAAGCGGAAATCACAGTGAGTTTGAGTTAAGTTTCGGACTTTTTAGTAAATCATTTGTATTTTTCTAAACGTTGAAAATTTCGTGCATCCAAATCATGAGGTGAGAGGTGAGAGACTGTCGTCCCCTATATACTAAAGTACAAGTCACTAGTGCAATCAAATTTTAACAACTGGAAAATGTTTTAAAAGTCAAATTAATCAACCAAAAAAAAACATGTTTATCCCTAATTTTCATCGAATGCTTTTTAATATTTTTTTTTCAAAGTATTACATTCACGTTTTAAGTTAACTGACCACGATTTAAAACTGTTTTTTTCTCTTATATAATTTCTTATCTACAAATTCACTTTCTGTTTTTTTCTCTTCGTTTCTTCTATTTTCTCTGATATGAAACATGCAAAACAACAGATCCTTTTATCTCTCCTAAATTTTCAATTTTGATCTCTACAGGCTCTTTGGTTACGTATATCTACTTTCTTTTGTATACTACTTACAATTCTTTTTATTATTCATCATCTGGATTACTACTTAAAAGTACATGATCGACACATTTTTTAGATTGAATAATGGAATACATTCGTCTTTGAATCTTTCTCAAAACAACAGTTGGATTGGCGGTCAAGTTTATATCACATCGGGAAGAAGTTAATTCTGATACGTGGAGGGACACTGAGAATCTTTAGGATTTTGTTGCAGGCCTTCTAGAATTTTCAGGTAATATAGCATAATTATTTGTATTGTTCAGTTTTGAAATTATTTTTTCTTATTGCAGATTTGCAAAAGAAATAAAAGCTAATTCAAGAAGAACATATGAGGAATCAGAGAAACTTTTGGACATATCTGCTCTACAGAAAACTTGGCAAAGGTTGAAGAAAATGAATTACAAAGGTAATGCAAAACGTTGACAGGTAGAAAGTGAAATAATTAAGTACTTTATAGTTTTTGTTTTAAATAGGGCCATGAATTTAACATATTTTGACAACATCCATTTAACATCTACAGCATAAAATTAGGACATTGATCATTGATGCTGAACATTATTTTTGACCATTTAAGTGATGAATGTGGGTTATTCAAAATCATTTGTTAGCTTAATAAAAATATTTTACAATAATATTTTATGACTAATTTGTATTTTCTGATGTTTTATTGGATAGTTGTAAGTTGTAACAGTTATCTAAAATATTAAAATGATATTTATTTAGTTAAAACGTTTTGAAGTATTAAATTATAAGTAAACATTTTCACAATAATGAAAACTAAATTTGCAAAATTTTGAAACTTATCAATTCAATAAACTATCCAAATAACTAATTTATGTCTATTTTTTTAGTGTGCATGTGCTTCTTTTTTAAATAAAGGTTAGGTAATTAACCAATAAATGTAAAAAAAAATTTATTTAAACCTATAACTAAGATAAAAACAGTAAATTTATTAGATTCATTACATCCAAATTTATATTATGTCAAATTAAATATTTGTTATTCTGTACGAAATCATTGACTAAATTTAGTGGATAAAATAAAGTTTTTAACTATATTTTTTATTTTGGTGCATACGTTGTTTTTATTTTTCTGAAAATATATACTACAAACATGTATCTATTTTATAGTAATATCGATCATTGCTTTACCCCTTTTAACCGCTTAATTTGTTTCATTGTAAACATCTCTAACACTATGTGATACTTCATATATAATACAATATAATTTGTTTTGATGGAAAATTATGATAAAAATCAAAGTATCTAGAAGAAGAGTAAGTTGATCTGTGCATCGCACGGGGTACAACTAGTAGGTATAAAATTGGAATGCAAAAAAGGTGATAGTGAGATGAGGATAGGTTTCTAAATATAGTTATCTTTAAGTGCATATTAACCAATTTTCTAAAATGAAACATGAGAAAGCTCGAGAACTGTGATTACCAGCAAATCTTTTTTTTCATCTAGTTTTCTCTCATATTTGTCAGTCTAAACGATAAAATATCATATTTATTAAGAAAAAAGAAGAAGAAAAATTCATATAAACTGAGATTGTTTGTGAAAGAAATACTGGTGGTATCTTAACATTTTACCAAAAAAAAAAAAGAAATACTGGTGGTCGCCCTCAGTGCGCTGCTATAGAACTTATTTCCGGCCGTAAGGATGGCCGATAGCGAGGGAAATGTGACTAACCAAATTCAAAACCACTCAAGTTGGGCCGCATCTGACAAAAAGGCCCAATGTTTTTCTCAACACGTGAACTAGTGATGGCTTCGGCAAGTTCGCAATCCCTTATTTTCTGTTTCATCGACTTCTGATAGAGCCGAGCCAGCCGCGAAACTTTATGTTTTCCTTTTCGCAAAACTTTCCGGTAAAATCTTAAGTCACCGGAAAATGTTCCTATCTCATCCTCCTCCTCAAGCTATACAACCAACTTATTATCCCCTTAATTTCTCACCTCGCTCTTCTCCTAAACCACCTTCGTATTCCGTTGCCTTTTACAATCCTCCCACAACCTCCTCCGCCGCCGGAGCTAAAACCTCGAACAATCATCTAATCCAATCGCTGTGCAAAGAGGGTAACTTAAAACAGGCGCTTCGCCTCTTGTCTAACGAACCAAGCCCGAGTCAGCAGACTTACGAGCTTCTCATTCTCTGCTGCGGTCGCCGAAGTTCCCTCTCCGACGCTCTACGGGTTCATCGGCACATTCTGGATAATGGGTCTGATCAAGATCCCTTTTTGGCGACCAAGCTCATCGGTATGTACTCGGATTTGGGGTCGGTCGATTACGCACGAAAGGTGTTCGATAAAACGCGTAAGAGAACTATATATGTATGGAACGCTTTGTTCCGAGCTCTTTCTTTAGCGGGTCACGGAGAAGAAGTGTTGGGTTTGTACTGGAAGATGAATAGGATCGGAGTGGAGTCGGATAGGTTCACTTACACTTACGTTCTCAAGGCTTGTGTGGCATCGGAATGCACTGGGGATCATCTAGCGAAAGGGAAAGAGATTCACGCGCATCTTACCCGACGGGGATACAATTCGCATGTTTACATCATGACTACGTTGTTGGACATGTATGCTCGATTTGGATGTGTGGATTACGCCAGCAATGTGTTTGATGGGATGCCTGTTAGAAATGTGGTTTCTTGGAGCGCGATGATCGCCTGCTATGCCAAGAACGGGAAGGCTTTCGAAGCTCTGAGGACATTCGGTGAAATGATGAAAGAAACAAAAGATTCAACCCCTAATTCGGTGACTATGGTGAGTGTGCTTCAAGCCTGTGCTTCCCTTGCGGCGTTAGAGCAAGGGAGGTTGATTCATGGGTACATTCTCCGGCGTGGGCTTGACTCCATATTGCCTGTGACCAGTGCTCTTGTGACGATGTATGGTAGATGTGGTAGGCTGGAGGTGGGACAGAGGGTATTTGATCGGATGCGTGAGCGTGATGTTGTATCCTGGAACTCCTTGATATCAAGCTATGGTGTTCACGGATATGGAAGGAAAGCAATTCAAATATTCGAAGAGATGCTCGCCAATGGGGCTTCCCCAACTCCTGTAACATTTGTCAGCGTTTTGGGAGCTTGCAGCCACGAGGGACTTGTTGAGGAAGGAAAAAGACTGTTTGAGTCGATGTGGAGAGACCATGGGATAAAACCACAGGTCGAGCATTATGCTTGTATGGTTGATCTGTTAGGTCGGGCGAATAGGTTAGAGGAGGCAGCAAAGATGGTACAGGACATGAGGACTGAGCCTGGGCCTAAGGTTTGGGGCTCCCTTCTTGGGTCTTGTAGGATTCACGGTAACGTTGAGCTGGCAGAGCGTGCGAGTAGGAGGCTTTTTGCTCTTGAGCCAAAAAACGCAGGGAACTATGTGCTGTTGGCAGACATTTACGCAGAAGCTCAAATGTGGGATAAGGTTAAGAAAGTGAAGAAGCTTTTAGAATACAGAGGACTGCAGAAGCTACCTGGACGGTGCTGGATGGAAGTAGGGAGGAAGATGTACTCGTTTGTCTCGGTGGATGAGTTCAATCCTCTAATGGAACAGATTCATGCTCTCTTGGCTAAGTTAGCAGAAGATATGAAGGAGAAAGGGTACTTACCGCAGACCAAAGGCGTGTTGTATGATCTTGAGACGGAAGAGAAAGAGCGGATAGTGTTGGGACACAGTGAGAAACTGGCGTTGGCGTTTGGGCTGATAAATACAGCGAGAGGAGAACCGATAAGGATCACCAAGAACTTGCGTTTGTGTGAGGACTGTCACTTGTTTACAAAGTTCATCTCAAAGTTTATGGACAAGGAGATTTTGGTAAGAGATGTGAACCGGTTTCATCGGTTTAAGAATGGTGTTTGTTCTTGTGGAGATTATTGGTGATACTTAGGGGTTTATACGTTTGCTTGTGAATAATGAGCAAGGGAGAAATGTCGACTTGAGCTCCCTCTTGGACCGAATCAGGCCAAAGAAATAACAAGCAGGTTAGGCTTTTAAAAAGTTTCATGTAATATATGCCAACAATATCTGTTGGGGATCATTGATTGTTATAGCATACGTATTGTATTTTAGCGGCTGGAATAACGTTCCAAAGACGGCTAGTCTTAAACCGATCGGTTTAGGAACTGGATTGATTTGCCTCATCTTGTTAGTATACATTTTTTAGGTAAAACAGTCGCAACACTTTCCTAACCTCTTTCTCTGGCTGCTTCAGACGCTCTTCCTTGTGCAGCTGCGGCAGTATAGACTTTAATTTCCTCTGTTCAGCGCTGCTTTCTTGCGTGGCAAGTTTCTTGACTCTGCCCTTTACTTAACCGTAGCAACCTACAGGGCTACAATTTAGACGTTTCAGAAGCGTTCTGAACCACGGTTAAGACCCGAGAGCCCAGTTTTTAGTAGGAGCTTCACGAGCTGGTATCTCCAGCCTTGTTAAATAAGTTCCCACGCCCTGCACATTGTCAGATAAGCTAGCAGCTTTTGAATTTGCTTCTCTAGCTATTTAGCTGCTGGTGCTGCATCTCAGGATTACTTAGCTTGGACTTTGGCTTCTTCCTCAGCTATAGCCCTTGTGATCCCATCTTACGTAACACTATCGTGGATGATAGTTCATCAAAAAGAGTTCAGATAAACAATAACTTAAGCTATAAACTCCCCATGGAGAACGCTTTTAAGATCACTACAACTTTACCATCAATACAACTTCTAAATAAACAAGAGCAATATATTATGTAGAACCTTCTTTGACTTAAAATTTGAAAGTTCATCTACATACGAAAGGACACACAAAAGTTTCTAAGAGTAGTTACAAATTTCGCTCGTGTCTGCATTTACATGTGCGATAATTATCACGTTAAGTTGTTTTCTGGCACGGCCTTGTTGTGTTTGCAAAACATGTCTGCAACCAGTGGCGGAGGCAAGGTATTGGCAGGTGAGTCAAATGACCAAGGTGGATTTTTATAAAAAAAAAATTACTTGTATAATTATTTAAATCCTAGGTAAATCTTGTAAACTTTAGTTAAATGACTCCTGTGATATATTTTAATTTCTAAATTGACCACCTTAAATGTTAAACCTAGTTTCGCAAGCCAAAGTCATTCTTATAAGCAGATGCTTCGTTGTCTTTTTAGTATATGATAATCTTTTTTACTCATATTGTATAATTTTTTTAACTGAATGTTAAATCTAATTCAAACGAAAAATATCATCTTTACATCATGTTTTTTTAGAATATGAAAATAAAAAGATTTATTTTGTATATTAAGTGTATCAAAAAACGCCATTCCTTCCTTCAACTCCTTATCTCCCTTATTCTTTACAATGCTGATCATATTTCTCTTCACCAAAAGTTCTACTGGAGATAAAGTTTCTCTATGCTTCCGCATCTTTCTATATCTTAAAATTGTGTGTACTGTTGATTGAACCACATATCTGGTTATGAAGAGCTGTTTTGAGTCCAATTAGAACTGCCCGTAATGAGACTTGCCTAATCCAAAGTGTACTGATTCTTCATCCCACCTTTCTTCAGAGCTTCCAAGATTTGAGTTGAGTATTGACACTCAAAAACAAAAGATTCACAGTCTCTAATATAAACCTCCCAAGGATGATGCACTCTAAGGTGGTGAGGGGATAAGCTTTGCATCCAAGAGACTGTGAAATCTCAAAGATCAAAGGATGTGGACTGAATGGCACACAAAGGCTGCGGATATTCCTTTGATTCACCAGTGGATCGGTTCTCTAGATATTACACACCAAAGAAATCGATAGCTTGCTGGATATGACACACCAACAAAGAATGGATAGAGAGATGGATTGGGAGACACCACAAAGATCTGTGAAAGGATCTATGATAAGTCTAAACCAGCCATGAACATAGATATGACACACTATGAGCATGAAGTTCTAAAAATTACAAAACATCACATCTTGAAAGAGATAAACTTCTCTGATTTTTACTGAAAACAAACTTATTATTATTCATGGTTTTTGGTCTCTTTTTATAGAGAATTACAAGCAATTTCGTCAATAAAAGTATCCTAACATGCAACACATCTTGGGAGTTGAAATTCAAACTCTATTCTGCATGCAAGAGAGAGAAACACACTAAAATAAATATTATTTTGAATCTAGACGAAAATCAGTCTTCCTTTGATATTTTTGGGCTGAATCCAATTTGCTGGGCTTCTATGATGGACCAAGATTGTTGAGCAATTGGGCTTTTGGCTTTATTCAATCTGGGCTGATCGGAATTGTTCATTGAATGCGCATAGGTCCAAGTTCGCGTAAACTAAAGATCACATGTTTTGTAAATTGTATAACTTCTCCGTCTCAACTCCGTTTGATCTGATTCTTCTTCATGGAGCTTCGTAATTGAGTTGAGCACATTCTCCAAGTGATTTCATGCGTAGAAGCCTCGTGGTTTGGAAGATATGATTCAAACAATGAACGTATATCTTTACTGCTTCCCATGATCATATAATTCCCCTCTTCTTAAAAAAAAGATTTGCCCGCAAATCTTGTTCATATAAAGGAAGAGTATCCAGAAGTATTTTCTCTCTCTAACGAAAATAAATATAAAAGGAAAAAAAACAAAAGAAGAAGTAGATAATGAAAGATGAGAAGATGATTGAAAGAAGATGAAGAGGTGAGAAAATGATAGAAATATAGAATGATAAAACCAGGCTTAGAGGGTTGTTCTGATACCAAATAATATAAACCTCCCAAGGATGATGCACTCTAAGGTGGTGAGGGGATAAGCTTTGCATCCAAGAGACTGTGAAATTTCAAAGATCAAAAGATGTGGATTGAATGGCACACAAAGGCTGCAGATATTCCTTTGATTCACCAGTGGATCGATTCTCTAGATATTACACACCAAAGAAATCGACAGCTTGCTGGATATGACACACCAACAAGGAATAAATAGAGAGATGAATAAAGAGACGCCACAAAGATCTGTGAAAGGATCTATGATAAATCTAAACCAGCCATGAACATAGATATGACACACAATGAGCATGGAGTCTTAAAAATTAAAAGACATCACATCTTGAAAGAGAAAAACTTCTCTGATTTTTACTGAAAACAAACTTGTTATTATTCATGGTTTTTGATCTCTTTTTATAGATAATTACAAGCAATTTCGTCAATAAAAGTATCCTAACATGCAACACATCCTAGGAGTTGAAATTCAAACTCTGTTCTGCATGCAAGAGAGAGAAACACACTTAAATAAATGCTATTTTGAATCTGGACGAAAACCAGTCTTCCTTTGATATTTTTGGGCTGATGATGGACCAAAATTGTTGAACAATTGGGCTTTTGGTTTTATTCAATCTGGACTGGTCGGAATTATTCATTGAATGCGCATAGGTCAAAGTTTGCGTAAACTAAAGATCACCTGTTTTGTAAATTGCATAATTTATCCGTCTCAACTCTGTTTGATCTGATTCTTCTTCATGGAGCTTCGTAATTGAGTTGAGCACACTCTCCAAGTAATTTCATGCGTAGAAGCCTCGTGTTTTGGAAGATATGATTCAAACAATTAACTTATATCTTTACTGCTTCCCATGATCATATCAGTCTCCAACGGTTCCTGGCCTAGGATGACTATGTTATATACCACATCTGCCGTTGTTACTCCCATTCAGCTGAAATGAAGATAGTACAAGATTTTTGGAGGTTGGGCCTTTCTTTCGACCTCACATGAGTTGGGCAGGAGAAAGAAATGTTCATTAAGAAAATGTTGGGCCGCCTGGAAAGAACATTTCAACACATAAAGCTGAAACTGTTTGAATACTGTGTTACTCCTAGCCTACGTCTGTTATAGTAGGATTTATCACATAAATTAATCCAGTTCAGAAAAATCTCACTCACAAAGGACTGAATTAACAATGAACAAACATGATCCATCATAAAACCCAGTTGTCCTAGCCTGAGAGTGTTACCTTGCAGCTTGTGGTAGCAAGCTCCATATTTACAGATAAACAGCAAAGTCAGGTTCACTTCGTGGTCAATCGGTTATATATAGCAAGCCAGAATTTTCGGAGTAAGATAAAGCACGTGCACCATATATACGTAGAGTAGTTGAAACGGACTGATTAGTGTAAAAGAAAAATCCAAGACCATTATTCATCATGCATCATTTGATTTATCTACTCAAGATCTAGATTATTCTATCTATATTGCATTCTGTTTTGTTTTCTTCTTTGTATTCGTTTTATTTATTTTCATTAATATTAATCCAGTTCCTGTAAACTAGCTCAGAGTTCTACTTGCACAGAGCTTTTCATATACACCATGCTGATAACAATATTCTCTTCATATTTTGACCATAAGCAACATATGTGGTACAGTAAAACCTCTATAAATTAATAATGTTGAGACTTTGAAATTTTATTAATTTATAGAGATATTAATTTACAAAGGTTTTCTTATTCAGATTTTTTCTATTTTTAAATATTTTTATTTATATAAAAAAGAAAATATCTTATTTTACTGTATGTACTTTATTTAAATTTTAGAAATTTGACTTGCATATTGTTTTATTATTTTATTTTATGTATAATTTTATGTTTCATAGAATTGTTAAGTGGTTTTTGGTATAATTTTATTAAATATTATAAAAAAATATTGAAATGTTAAGAACAATAAAGAATTTTCATTGTGAATATAAAACCAACGATATAATATTTAACTTGAACTTATATAAAAATTATGTATAGATATACTATTAATTTATGATTTTAAGGAGAATATATATTTACATAGAAATTTTAAAAATATTATTATCTTATTATTTTATTGATTTGTGTTATATTTAACACCAAACCAATTTGAGACCGGTAAAATATATTAATTTATAGAGATTATTAATTTATAGATTATTAATTTATAGAGATTCTACTGTAGTATATTCAATTTAATATTGGCGTGCCCCAACAATTCTCCAAGAATCTATAATTCTTATCTTACATTTATGGACATTGAGTATAACACACACATCCAAGTCAAATACCGTTCTTTATATTTTCATTTATGATTCCATAATTAGACTATGGAAATATTATAAATTGATGAACATTAAGTATTAATGATATTCTAATTAATTATCGCCTTGTTCCCCCTTACTATATAAGCAAGGTTTATAAGTTTTTTCTTACAGTCAGTAATATTCTCCAGAGATGTATAATTATTATCTTACATTTATGTATTGAGTATAGCACATCCATCTAAGTCAAATACCATTCTTTATATTTGCATTTATAATACCATAATTAGATTATGGAAATATTATATTGATGAACATTAAGTATTAATGATATTCTAATCCATTATCGCCTTGTTCCCCCTTAGTATATAAACAATGTTTATATTTTTTTCTTACAATCAGTACTCCTACATTTATTTAACCTATTAAAATATTGGAAAAAAGTTTGCTAGCTATACGAAGTTTACTCTAATATGGGAAAATCATCCAATGTATTGGAATATGTCAATAACTACACCACATTTATGTTTAATATGTGACACATAGATGAATCTATACTATTAAATGACTTTGTAACATAATAATGTACACTAAATCCAAAATACTAAGTCACAAACTTTCTTTACAATCCAATGATAAATCTACGGTTTCAAAACGCGGATCATAATCTAGTTAACAATTAATATGATAACATCATAATCATGTTTAATTGATTTTAAATTTAGTTAATGGGGTCAATCGATAATTTATTAAAATTAACCCCATTTAACTGAATCTGATCCGACCCAATTTCTTAACCCGAATTGTATTCGACTTAAGTCACTTGTTTTCCCCAAATCAAAAATTAGGGTTCATAAGAAAAAAATCTGATTTGTAAGAGAGAAATATCAGTGGAATAACCATATTAGACCAGCATAAAGGATTTGATTCATGGAGTTGCAGTTGAGTTGCCAAGATATTTCTCAGTTACAACTTATTCAGTTAGCCTGTTTGTGTAGTTTGAAATGAGAGTTAAGCTGACATCTAATCAACATTATTTTGTGTGTGTTCTATCTAGTTTGTATCTTGTTGGAAACTAACTTGGGTTTATGAAATTCATTTCTAACACGAATATGAGCCCACTAGTCTTTTCTGGCATTGATGGTTTTATTTGTGTCTGCAGTCCTAGGTTTGATATAGCACATGCACTTTGTTTGGGGCTCACTCTGTGGCTTGCTGCAGAGATTCCAATTCTTATGGATTCGGGTGTGATTAAGCACAAAAATGACACAGCTTCATCGGGTAATATATTTCTCTGATACAAATCAATTTTCTTTTATGAATCCTAATTTCGATTTAGGTAAAAACATGTGATTTAATTCGAACGAGTCGGGTAAGGAATAGGGTCGGGTCAGATTTAGTTAATGGAGTTAATTTAAAAAAGTACAGGTTAACCTTCTTAACTAGGTTTAAAATCAAATAACTTATGATGATGTCACCATAATAATTGTTACCTCGCACATGTGGCATATGTTAAGATAATTATGATATTGTTATTAACATATTTCATTACATTGGATTGCTTCCACCATATCAGAATAAGTTTTTGTATTCAATTGAATTTGATTATGGTGTTGTTACCATATTAATTGTTACTTCATATATATATATATATATGAGAAGTATTGACATAAATGTGGTATAGTTATTGACATATTCCAATACATTGGATGGTTTCAAACATAACTAGAGTCAACTTCGTGTAGTTGGCAAACATTTTTTCTAGAATAATCCGCAATAGGCTTGGTTACATTATCTGTTTTGATTACTTATATTCTTCATATTTTACTTTTTTCTTAACATAATCTTTTTGTTGAATGTGTTTTACATTATCTCGTATATGTAGTCTTTACTTTTACTATGCAAAGTACATAAATATGAAATAATCTTTTATTGTGATTTTCACTTAAATTTACTCGACGCAAAACACATATCTCAGTCTAATAATTATATTAAAGATTGAAAATTGTGTAAATGCATAGCATAGATCAAAATACTAATAAGCTATATTCCAGACTAACTAAGCTATTAAAATCAACAAAGGCAGGAAATTCCATTTGATGTTCTTTTTAAGTTTTCGTGACAAAATATATGTGATATATAGAGAAATATATATATATATATATATATATATATATATATATATATATATATATATATATATATATATATATATATATATATATATATATATATATATATATATATATATATATATTGTGTGTGTTATAAACTTGAACTAGATCTTGAACCGTGCGACTGCACGGGTGTATATTTTATAGTAGATACAAATTTTAGAAAACAAAAAATTTAAAGGTTCCATCTTAACTACTTTTATTTATTGTTTAAATATGTATTTCATCACTGTGTTATGTAACAGGGACCCCCGTAAAATATTGTGAGTCATAAACATTATGGTAAAAATTACGATGTCATTTCAAATTATTTGATCAATTGAAAATCAATATAACAATGATCGGTTTGATAGTCCATAAAAATTAAGGTTGTATGTTGTGTAATTTTATTTCTAGTCTTGTATATTTGGTTTATACATAACTCAAATGAATTTATATGGTTTTGGATTTGTATGAAATGGTACTCTTATGAACAATTATGGTTTTGGGTGTGTATGAGTTGTTTCGATCTCTAATCTTGCATTTACATTTTGTATGTATATCATATTTCTTGTTTGATTAGCATTGGACCAACACAAAAACAGGTTTAAAGATATTACAAAATTACATGCCCGTTCGTGTATGTTTATTTATATAACCTCATTTGTGTTGTATATTTAGATTTAGAAAGTTAATTATAAAATTATAAATTAATACATTGTATTTGTTAAGTTAGGTACTATGACATATATTATTCCATTTAATATGTAATATATTATATTGTTTATAGATTTTAAATAATTTAGAGCATATAATGGATTTAAATTTTTTACAGTAATTTAAATTGGTTATCGAAATCCGAACCGAATTCGCAAAGATCTGAACCGAACACGAAATCCTAAAGAGACCCAAAAACAAACCTGAACGCCCACTTCTAGTCACTATTATATATCCAATATGTGTAATCATAGGTTTTAAAAAAATGAGTTATCATATAATTAATTGTATTTTATATATATAATTAATAATATTATATATGTACAGTATATAAGCACATATTATAATTTTAATTTTTGATGTGAAATATAAAAACCATATTTAAGTTGGTGCTTGAAATTGAGCTTTGTATTATATTTTTTTTTTATATTGAAGACATTTTTACAATGGTTATTGGAACATATTTAAGTCATTTTTGAATATATGTATATTATTGAATACATTTTTGATATAAATCAATTTTAAATTATTATTTTGATTTGAAATATTTATGTCAAGTAAGATAAACCTATTATTACTTTTTAATATAATGTAATGACTTCTAGCCCTTTTAATAACATAGCCCATTACTATTTTTTCCTAATATACTATTATTCATGTTTCCAAACAACATTATTATTTACTACTATCTATGTTTTTTTTTTTAAAGGGCTTAACTACTATCTATGTTTACAAACAAATACTAAAGATACTTCAGTTTATTGATCAAAAAAAAAAAAAAAAAAGATACTTCAGTTTTAATAGCTTCAATTTTTTTTTTGTTGAATTTTTATCAGAATTTACTTAATGAAAATCAAATTTACTAATTTGCGTTCTCATGAGGCTCTCAACAGTGAACAATTGATTTATAGATAGTTAATAGAGTTGCAGACATTTAATTTGAAAGAGAGGAAAGACAAAAGAAGAGCTATACGGAAATCCAGAGAGATATCGTTGAGTGGCGTATTCAGTCGTCGTCAACGTAGATGGTCTCCTGCTTAAACAGTCCTCCGAACACTTTCCTCACCTCTTTCTCTTGTTTCTTAGGACGCTCTTCTTTTTGTTTGGACGCAAACGCAGCTGTGGCTGGTTTCACCACTGCTTTCTTGGGTGGCAAGTTTCTAGCCTTTGCCTGTCCTCTGACCGTAGCGACCTGCACTTTCGGCGTTTCCGAAGCGTTCTGAACCGCGGTAGCAAGCTGAGAACCGAGTGTATTCCAGGAGAGTCCGGATCCAATATCTTTTGCCTTGTTAAATAGACCGTCCACTGAGATTCCCACAGCTTGTGCTTTTTGCTGCGCGTCCTCAGCTAGGCTTGCAGCTTCTGCTTCTTTCTCAGAGAGCTTCAGCATTTGCATCTCAAGCTCTTTGGCTGCTTCCGCTGCCTCTCGGGCTCTCTCAGCAGCGACTTTAACTTCCTCCTCGGCTCTTGCCTTTGCCATCGCATCTGCGTACACTTTCCTCCTCCCGTCTTCCGGGATTACACTATCATAGATAATATATTTTATCAAAGAAGTTGTCACAAAACGTTAATATAAGCTATAAATTCTCTGTAGAGAACTCATTTAAAATCAAAATTTCTAGTTTTAATTCCACTTTAACATTTCTAACAAAAACCAATGACTCCTGAATAAGTTTGTAGAATGTATGTAGTATAGCTTCTTTTACCTGAAAAGCTCATCGAATCGCCGTGACGGTGCGGATGGATCTGTAGAAACTTCTACTACCTGAATAAAAAACACTAACATAAATGATATATTTTTTCCCTTGACGAATAAGTTGCATGTGCCATGCATACATTACCTTATTTTCTGCCACTGCCGTGTTAGCAAAAATGTCTGCAACCAGCGAGGCAATCTTCAATTTTGGAACCTGTTAGCAACCAGAGAACCAAAGAAGTTCAGTGATGCTCATCAATCACACTCGTTCTATTACAAAATGATTTTGCTTCGAAGTAATGTATTCTATATCCCTTTTTAATCGCATACATTACATTACTTTGTACGCCTCAGATGAACTACTGCCACTTCCGCTGTTACTCCCTTCAGCTGAAACGACGACGTTATAAGATTTCTCGGGGAAGAAATCCTCCGTCAAGCTCGTCTTTATGAGTGTGTACGCCACGTCAGTTTGAGCCACTTTCTCGATGAGCTCAGAGATAGTCAGCGACTGAGATTGAGCGAACAAGTTGCTGAAGAAGGAAGTTATCCCGTCGAGCACGTTGTACGTTGACCCGCTAATGCTCCCGTCGTAGATTATTGTCACGTGGCTTACGCCCGCGAGTTCAGCCGCTTGGACAACGACCAGCGCGTCTGAGGTCGAGACTGGGGTGTCCGGGCCGTTCTCTGTCGCCCCGATGGTAATCACAACTTTGGTCGCGTTTCCAATGGCTTTGGCGATTGATTCTGCGTCTTGGAATGGCGATTCCACCGCGTTTAGCCTCTTGATCTCATCCTTTGATAAAATCTGTTGAAAAGCTTAGCGTCAAACAATTTATCAAACGCGAGCTTATTTTGTTTGCCTTAAATCTAAAGTGCGATTGTGACCAAGAATCATGATCATTTTCGCTTCTAGAAATTGTATATTTTATTATGAATCAAGAGGGACAGAACAAAAAGAAACAGAGACCTTGTATGTAGCCGCGACACGAGCAAGGTCCTGAGCGGCTCCAAGATCAGGAACACCAGCTCGGACGCTGAATCCTTGTTGCAAGAGCGTTTGAGCTATGCGTATACCGGCTTGTCCAGTAGCACCGGCCACAAAAACCGTACCGGGATCTTTTCTTCTGTTGTTACCAAAAGCTAAACCGGTCGAAGGGTTCGTCACGACCGGCATCAACGACTTCATGTCAGGTAACTTACCGAAATCAAACCGGAAAGGGTTTGAATCTGGCGATTTCCCCGTTTGTTTTCCCTCCGAGTCATCGCCCTTGGGTCTCCCGAGCTGAAACCCCGTCTGTTTGGCAGCCAACACGGTTAACACTGGTTTTCTCCGGTTAAACTTTGCACCCGGCGTGGTGGTTAACAGGAATGAAGTGGAGCTCGAAGTCATTAGAGGAGGTTGAAGAGCTTAGGCTTAGTTTGATTGTTCCTCAAGTAAACAGTGTGGATGACGATGTCATAGATTAAAGATGAGACACCATGGGGGAGTGCGAAAGGCTTTCGTTGTTTGTGTTTTGGGCAGATGCTTCATTATCCTGAAATTGGATTTAGAGCCAATTGGATCATACCACGTCATAAACATATCTTGATGTGGCTTCGTGTGAACTTTTCGCCACAGAATCTTGATCATGGGGGCCCAGAAATCAGAAAAATAATTCAATTTTGCCACAATATATTCATGTAATTTCACTTGTATTAAGAATCAGATAATATTTCAAACTTTATAGTTTTCTTTGATTAAATGTATAAAGGGAAATTGGGGTGAATGACACAAAAATAAATCATGTTTAATTTTCTAACAGAATATAAAGTATTCCTTATACCGAAGTGATTTTGCCATATGTCGTCATTACAATTATTTTCGTCAAAAAATGATGACATGACTAATAAAAAAGATGACATATCTTTCAGAAAATATGACATGGACAATTAGATTTAATGTTAATTTATTTTTTTGGTAAAATTTTTAAAATATGGCAATAACTTATATACAGTAGAATCTCTAAAATTAATACTCGATAAATTAATATACACAAAAAATCTCTATAAATTAATATAATTTCAAAGTAAATTAATATAATTTCAAAGTCCCAAATTGAGTTTTTGGTTCAATCAATATCTCGATAAATTAATATCTCTATAAGTTAATAAAATAATATAATTTTGGTGTAGTGCTAATATTTTTAATTTATAAAGGTTTCACTGTATTACATTTAGTGTCGATTTATATTTTTGGAATTTTTTAAAAAATATGGTAATAAATCATAAATCATCTATAAAATAAATATATTCATATATAACATTTTAAATTTCGAAATATTAATTTATTTTCTTTTTTAATAATTATACAATTTGTATTACTAAACCTTCTAAAAATTGCTTCAATTTTTTTTTTTAAATAAATTTCTAATAGTAAGATTATTAGTTTGTTATATATATATATATATTTATATATATCTTATAAGTATTGTTTAGTTTATATATTTTTATAAGTATTTTTTAGTTTACTGATTGATTGTGAACACAACTTTACTAAACTATACTTATTTAAGCAATACTTACTGATTAGTAATTAATCAGTAAGTATGTCTTGAAATAAATCGAATATTACTGATTGATTGTGAACGCAACTTTACTAAACTATACTTACTGATTAGTTATTTATATTGGTTACAGTTCTAAAATAAATTTATATTATATATCCAAGTCTTACAACTTATCTATGGTAGTTAGTTCCAAAAACAAAAACAAAAAAAACTCATGTGGTAGCTTCTCTTTATGATTTTCTTACTTTTTCATAATATGTTTTTAAGATGATTATTATGATGATTTTTAACATTATTCTTCCATTGTTTACCAAAAAAAATGTAACTTCATAATTTTATTAATAAATTTAATTTATCATAATTATTATAAATTCAAATATATGCAAAATGTATTTACCACAAGTGTATTTAATTGATATCATCCTCCGATATCGCAGAAAACCATCTAGTTGAATGTGATTTAAAAAATTTCATTTTTGTTTCGTTAGAAGATGAAAGTAATCTGTAGAATAAGAGATCTCATATCTTTGCCTTTTAAAAAGGCTACACATTTGAAAGATGGGAGTACAAAGAAGATGAGATGTAAAGAGAACTTATTTAAGCAATACTTCTTTGTTGGTAAAATGCAATGGAGAGGAATAGGTTTATAGTTATTGTAACCTTCCAATCGTCCACAAGTAATGAGCTATCCACGTTCGCTCACTTAGCCCGTAGGTCCCATTCCGTCTAGCGAGCGATGCGTTAGTTTTTTCAAAGATTCGAAATCAATGTTTACTGTCTCTCCAATCACCACATGATCTTTACTATGTTTTGATCTCTATAGAGATAATGATGTGTATTATTAGGATAATCATAACATATTGTGTCATAGTTATCTAAACGTTGAGTCCTCTTGTGATAAGGACAACGTTGGTTGTATATAAACTCTTGTACATTGATCAATAACAGACACACTTTTACGATCTATTTTATGGTATCAGAGCAGGTTGGATCTTGACCTATTTTTTTCTCGATCTTCTTGCTCTACCAACTACTACTTCTTCCGCTTACGTACTCTATCTTAAAACATGAGTCTTTCTCCTACTGGTTCTGTTACTGAAGTTTCCTCTCCGGATCCTACCTTCAGACTACATCCTTCGGATAACCCTGGTGCACTTATCACACCGGTTCTCCTTAAAGGTGATAATTACTCAGAATGGGCAACTGAGTTTTGGAATTCTCTTCAAGCAAAACAGAAAATAGGGTTTATTGATGGTACCGTACAAAAACCATCCTCTAATCCTGAACTTTCTCAGTGGACTTCCGTCAACTCGATGGTCGTTGGTTGGATGCGCACCGCCATTGATCCTCAGGTTCGCTCTACTGTGTCTCACGTAGCTGACGCGGCTAAGCTTTGGGAATCACTGAAACATCGCTTCTCCGTCAAGAACAGTGTTCGTAAGCACCTGTTAGAAGACGAGATTACTAACTGTAGGCAGAACGGCCAGTCTGTCCTTGAATACTACGGTCGCTTGACCAAACTCTGGGAAGAACTACAAAATTTCAAGCCTTCTGTTTCTTGTACCTGTGCGGCTGCTTCTGAACTCGACAAGGAACGTGAAGATGCTAAAATACATAAATTTCTTTTCGGTCTTGATGAGTCTCGTTTTGGAACTATTCGAACTCAGATTATAGACGACGATCCACTACCTGACCTCAACATCGTCTACTCTCGAGTTATACGTGCCGAACAACATTTAACTACAATGCGTACTGCTGAACTCAAACAAGACGTCGTGGGATTCTCGGTCAAAACAGAGTCTCCACAAGTTGCTGCTCCTGCGTCTTCTCGGAACAGGGACCCTAACCGTTCATGTTCTCACTGCAAACGCAAGGGTCATGAGGCAGCAGAATGTTTCTTACTACATGGCTACCCGGACTGGTTTAACGAGCAACAACAACAACGTCAAAACCGTGGACGTGGTGGTCGTACCTCTACTTCAAGTGGTCGTGGTCGTGGACGTGTTAACTCTGCGTCTGCAACAACTAACAATACTTCTACCTCTACTCAAGATCAAATCGCGACATTGATCAGCTTGCTTCAGTCTCAAAACAATCAGTTGTCCACTGATCGGTTGTCTGGTAAGACGAAACTTACAGATGTGATATTAGACACTGGCGCCTCTCATCATATGACTGGTGACTTGTCCCTTCTTTACGATAGTATCGACATTGTTCCATCAGCTGTTACTTTTCCTGATGGCACAGCATCTCGTGCCACTAAGATTGGCAGATTGCGTTTGAACAAAGATTACTCCTTGCTCAATGTTCTATACGTGCCAAACTTTAACTGCACTTTGATCTCGATTTCAAAGCTCCTTAAGCAGACGGGTTGCATTGCCATTTTTACTGATGCACTATGTGTTTTGCAGGACCGTTTTACGAGGACCCTGATTGGAGCAGGTGAAGAGCGAGAGGGGGTTTACTACTTCACAGGGGTCACAGTTGCCAGAGCTAATCAGACTGGAAAAGAAAAGATTTCTCCAACAGTTTTATGGCACCGACGACTTGGACATCCTTCCTTCAAGATGCTTTCTTCATTACCTATGTTTTCTGATTTACGTGTTGATTTGGACACTCCTGCTTGTGATATTTGTTTTAGAGCAAAACAAACACGCTCTGTTTTTCGAGATAGTTTTAATAAAGCTTCGGCACCTTTTGAGTTAATCCATTGCGATGTGTGGGGACCCTATCGCACTCTTTCTTCCTGTGGTGCTGCTTATTTTTTAACTGTGGTTGATGATTATTCCCGAGCAGTTTGGACCTATCTTATGCTTGCAAAATCTGAGGTCCAAAATCTTTTACGTAACTTCTGTACGATGAGTGAAAAGCAATTTGGCAAACCAGTCAAGTGCATTCGATCTGATAATGGTACAGAATTCATGGTGTTGACTTCTTTCTTTCGACAGCAAGGGATACAACACCAAACTTCATGCGTTGACACGCCTCAACAGAACGGGCGCGTAGAACGTAAGCATCGCCATATACTAAACGTTGCTCGATCACTTCTCTTTCAAGCCAAGCTACCTGTATCTTTTTGGGGAGAGAGTATTCTTACCGCTTCCCATCTTATCAACCGCACTCCTACACCACTCTTACATGGAAAAACTCCTTACGAACTTCTTCATGGAGCTCCACCTTCTTTTACATCTCTCCGCACCTTCGGCTGCTTGTGTTATGCTCACCAACGACCGCGAGACAGAGACAAGTTCGGAGATAGAAGTCGAAAGTGCTTGTTCGTTGGCTATCCTTATGGAAAGAAAGCTTGGAAGTTATTTGATATAGAGAAGAAACATTTTTTTTCTAGCCGTGACGTCGTGTTCCTTGAAGATCAGTTTCCTGGAACAGAAGATACACAGTATGTTACACCTCCTTTGTTTCAACCTGACATTGCCATTGATGACTGGATATCACCTGGTTCTCCACCTCCTTCGATGACTGCTCCACCTATTACTTCAAACCCACATCCGCCTGGTTCCACCTCTACTGATACACAACCTTTGTCCCCAACCACTCCAGGACCGACTAACACTCCTCCATCTTCTCCTACTACCACCTTTACACCCTCTGTTTCTCCATCCTCTGCATCTCCTCCGGCTTCTCCTGCTACGCCTGCGGGTCTGCAGTCTGATAACCTTTCTCCTGGTCTTCCACAGTTACTTGGTCGTGGTCATCGATCACACAAACCATCTGTACTCCTCAAGGATTATATTGTCAACACGACACAACTTCAAGAACCCCCTCCTCTCGCTCCGCCTCTCTCTACTTCGGGTCCTCCTATCACGGTCTCAGGTACAACGCCTTACCCCATCTCTGCTTATTTGTCACGAGTGAATTTCTCCGCAGGTCACAAAGCGTTTGTCGCAGCTCTGACTTCGAACGCTGAACCTCGTAACTATAAAGAAGCTTCTCTCGATGATGAATGGAATGACTCCATGGGTGCTGAGTACACGGCTCTTGAGGAGCAACACACGTGGGATGTCACCTCTCTTCCTCCAGGCAAGAAGGCGATTGCGTGCCAGTGGATCTATAAGAACAAGTATCTCCCTAATGGTAAGATCTTTCGTCGCAAGTCCCGTGTGGTAGCTTGTGGAAATAGGCAACGTGAAGGCCTTGACTACACTGATACCTTTGCACCGGTCGCTAAGCCAACTACTGTTCGTCTTCTACTTCAAATTGCTGCTGCAAAGAAGTGGGAAATACATCAAATGGACGTCCACAATGCCTTCTTACACGGTGACTTGAAAGAGGAGGTTTACATGAAGTTTCCACCCGGTTTTGAACACCCTGATCCTACAAAAGTTTGTCGCTTACGCAAGTCTATTTACGGTCTTAAGCAGTCCCCACGATGCTGGTTTGCTAAGCTCCGTACTGCCTTGCTACAATATGGCTTCAAACAGAGTAGAGCCGACTACTCACACTTCTCGTTTATTAAGGGTAACATATCTCTACACATTCTTGTCTACGTCGACGACTTCATTGTAGCTGGCAACGACCTTTCTACCATTCAAAAGTTCAAAAACTACTTGAGTAAATGCTTTCACATGAAAGATATGGGTAAACTCAAGTACTTTCTTGGCATTGAAGTTGCTCGCAACAATGAAGGCATTTTCCTCTCGCAGCGCAAGTATGCTTTAGATATTATCTCGGAGGCAGGCCTACTAGGCTCTAAACCGTGTTCTACCCCTATTGAACTTAACCACAAGCTTGCCTTGGCTGTTAGTCCCACATTCGCAGATCCAGAAGCTTACCGTCGGTTAATAGGTCGCTTGATCTATCTTACCTTTACTCGCCCTGAAATCTGCTACGCGGTTCACATTCTTGCCCAATTTATGCAGTCACCGCTACAGGTTCATTGGGATGCAGCTTTGCGCACGGTACGTTATCTTAAAGGCTCCCCTGATCACGGCATTCTTCTTCGCGCAGACTCTGATCTCTCTATTCGTGCCTACTGCGATTCGGATTGGAATGCTTGTCCATTGACACGCCGTTCACTCAGCGCCTACATTGTTCTCCTTGGTTCTTCTCCTATTTCGTGGAAAACAAAGAAACAGAAGATGGTCTCTCTCTCTTCGGCTGAGGCCGAGTATCGTTCCATGGCAGCAGCTTTGAAAGAGCTAAAGTGGATCAAACACCTGCTGTGTGCATTTGGTGTTTCTCATGATCACTCTATGCAACTCTTCTGTGACAGTAAAGCAGCCATATACATTGCAGCAAATCCTGTCTTCCACGAACGCACCAAACATATTGAGTCGGACTGTCATTTTGTTCGTGATGCCGTTGAGGATAAGCTGATTACTACCGAGCATATCAGAACTACTGAGCAGCCTGCAGACATTCTTACTAAAGCCTTGCCTTCTACTACATTTTCCTATCTACTGTCCAAGCTGGAGATTCAAAATCTTTCACCTCCAACTTGAGGGAGGGTATAGAGATAATGATGTGTATTATTAGGATAATCATAACATATTGTGTCATAGTTATCTAAACGTTGAGTCCTCTTGTGATAAGGACAACGTTGGTTGTATATAAACTCTTGTACATTGATCAATAACAGACACACTTTTACGATCTATTTTAATCTCACTCACACGCTATCACGAATCATTTTCCGATATGTCATTCATCATTTTACCACTCCAGCTCAAACACGCTTAACTATAAAGTTCTAACAAATGTGTACCAGAAAAAGTAAACGCATTTTGGTGGCATACATAGCCAAATCAATTATCTTAAACATTTCTATATATCACAACTCGGGATGTTACCATTATATCGAGAGAAAATTGTTCACGATATCGATAATTAGAAAAAACTCTTAACTATGATATGATTGCAACACTTTTTTTTATTATAAATTTTCATACTATGATAACATTACAAGCGTGTTCTGTCCATATGAAGTACAATCAGCAAGTTCAGACCTTTAAATGGATACATAGTGACTTACGTGAAAGGGGACAACTTATGTTGCGAAATTTATAGCATTCTTCTATTAATATCTCTGGTAACTTGGTTGGTTGTGCAGATTTTTGTTGGTGTTTGAAGAAAGTAGACTCACCCATTCGTTGAATCTGTTGACACTATGCTGCTAGGCCAGAACTTCGTGGTAAGGTGTGGGAATACTGAGTCCAGGAGTGTCTGGAGGCATCTCAGGCAAAACATCATTTCCTTCAAGATAACTCACCACTTGTGCCATGCTTGGCCTGTCCTCTGGGTTGTACTGTACACAGAGTAGCCCAAGCGTCAGTACCATCTCTATCTCTTTGCTGACGTAATCTCCTTCCAATCTAATGTCTCTGGCACCGACCAAGTTCCCTCTTTTTGAACATTGACACACCCAGCTGATTAGATTAAACTCTTCAGGCTTCCCTGGATACTCTATGAACATTCTCCCACATGCAAACTCAAGTAACAAAGCCCCAAATGAATAGACATCGGCTTTAGTTGTTGGCATTCCTGTGATGATTAGCTCTGGAGCCACATACCCTACGCTTCCAAGCATTGGGTTCCTGTTTGTGCCGAATATAGCCAGGCCAAAATCTAGCCGTCCGTTTAGATCATCATCCAATAGTACATTCGCGGCTTTAACATCTCTGTGGAGAACGATCTGCTCGTGCAAATAGAGAAGAGCTGAAGCCACTCCCTTGATGATGTGAAACCTTTGGGACCAACTTAGCTTTGGCTTCTCTTCATTGAACAAGAAATCATCCAGGTTTCCATAAGGCATGTAATCATAGACCAATAGTAATTCACCTTTTCTTCTGCAGTATCCTAAGAGCTGAACAAGGTTCCTGTGCCTTAACTTTCCAATACCAACAATCTGAGAAACAAGGTGCTTCGTATCTTGCTCTGCATCCAATGAAACTCGTTTCACAGCGATATGTGCATTGGACGAGAGCTTTCCTCTGTAGACTGCCCCGTTTGCCTCTTTACCAAGCAACTCGCTCTCTTTGAACCCTTTGGTGGCTTTGTATAGAGCTTTGTAAGAGAACCTCTGAGGGCTGTAATCTTCCTCCCATTCTTCTCGGACTTCTTCGTACTTGCTGTTGGCATACATTGATCTCAAAGCTGCTCCCATTTCTATGAATATTTGTCAGTTTTATTTTTTTTGCAGGTTCTTAAGACAGTTTTTACTTTGTTGTCTGAACCAATTTTGTAAGTGGCATTGTTGTGTCTCTTGCAACTTTTTCAAGCCGTCTCCGTTTGGTGAACTTTTGTGTTTGTGGGCAATGAGTTGCCTACCACTTTCTTTCAGGGGGGCAACGTCAACTGTTGTACCAGACCATCCATTCTTGTTCTTTAGTGGTTATTAATTAATATCTTAAAGTGGTATTTAATCATGTACTAGTTGTATTTCATAATCTCGAATAAAGATCATGATTATCAGTTAAATGTTATTTATATTGCACGTTGAACTGATTCATCGGCTTGATCACCTGGATGAACTCAATATTAAAATATATTTCGTTCTGAACATGAAACATTTTCTTTATTACATAAAAGTCAACTACAAGAAAACAAAATCAATTTTCAAAAGAAACTAGTGGTAGATTAAATGAATGAAAAAACAAAAATGATGTACTAACATCTTCAATCTCATAATACAACAAATATATATGTTAACACAAATTTAAGAAAGCACTTTGTTCTTTAGTTTGGTTGAAGTATCTTCCCATGATTTTCTTCCTTAAAAACTGCAGTTCAACAAGCGCATCATAAATTCAGAATACAAGTGCAGGTTAAGATGGTTAAATAAAAGTATTTTAGGTAAAAGACAAGCGGAAGAACTCACTTTCATTCGTGTTGGCTAAAAGGGGATCTTTGTTGTCTGATGAGTTTTGAGCAGGCACCATGTTTGTGGCTCCATTAAATGTACCAGCCTCAGTAGAAGCTTTGCGAGGGCTGATAGCTTTGGATATCACTCGAGAAAGTTCTCTATCGTCTTCCCCAGGCGTGAACTTCTGGCTTATGTATTCCTTCATCGACACGCCTTTGTCCCAGACCTGATTGCCGTTTTAACGCAGAAAATGATTGACTAACTCATTTATCTAAATGCGCAGACATATAATAAACAAGTTAGAGTACCTTAGTGTTGATGCCAGTGGGCTGGTTAGTTCCAGCGGTGTTGATTTCTGAAACACCATTTATATCTGCTTCTGTCGATTCCCGGAAAGCCATATCTTGAATCTTCTTGGTTATAGCGTGAGTAGCTTCAGAGACTTTAGCATAAGCAGGTGCTAGCGTCTCTGTTACGGTTTCTGTTACCGTCTTGCTTGGAGTAATAGGTTCATTGTTTGTGTACTCTTTCCCTTTCTTCTCTTGCTTGACATCAGACATGACATTCTTCTCAGAGATCATACAGTTTTTTCTGTTGGAACCAGTACAATCTTTTTGCTGTTCAGCCTCGTGCTTGGCTGGGAGAACAGACAAGACATTAGTCTCAGTGATCACAGGAATTATCCGGGGATGCTGTCTCGCAGTCTCCTTTAGCTCTTCAGGTGCCTTATTTGATTCATACACTAGATATATCACACAAGACCATCAATCAGTCTTAAGCAATTTATAAAAGAAAAAAAATATTGTTTGTCAATTCAGATTTGATTTACTTGGGGCTCCAAGATATTCAGGATCTTCTTCTTCTAGTTCTCCTTCTTCTCTTACTTTATGGTCTTTAGACTTATCACGTGGTGAAAGTGTGGCATAACCTCCTGCTTCTCTAACTTGGTGATCTGCGGATCTGCCAAATGGTGGCGACATGGTTGCATCACCTTCTTCATCATGTCTCCTCTTGCCGCTGAGACTGTGCTGCAGCTTTTTCGCCTTATCCTTCATTTTTGAAAACAAAGATTTCTTATGGTGGGAATGTTCTCCATGATGCTCATTTTCCCTTCTTGGTGACCCGGTGGGCGACAACTTTGAAGCTTCACCAGCTGGAAAAAAAATGTATGAAAAACCATCCAAATAAAATTACTAAGAGACAAACAAAACGGATATATTGTGAAAGCAGATAATTTCTTGACGAGAGAGTTACATTGGTGACGCTGGCCAAGTGTTGAGAAACTAGGGCTTCCTGGTTGATGAACATGAGTTTTTAAGGTTTCGAGCTCAGCGACCGGGTCAAGTTGATGCGACATTTGAGGGAAAACAAGCAGTCTTATATGTTTTCTGTTTTGGAACTTTGATTCTCAGATGATAAAACAAGATGCATTTAAATACAAGAAAGGGTGATGTGCATGTCCCTGAATCTTGTTTATCCGAGGTTCTTGGAGAGACCATAAGAAAATTGCTTGAGAATAGGCATGGCCTCCAACTGAAGAAACATTTTTTTTAAAAAAAGAAGAGACGGTCTTTCATCTTTGCCTTAGGTATTTGACGTTTTGAGCTTAATAATAGGACTCGCTCGCATCTATAGGGGTTTTTAGAAAAAAAAATGGAACCAGAAAATAGAAAGACACTCCTTAAAGAACTCAAGCAAGACTCGGAACTTCTATGACCGAAAATACTGCTCGTGTGAAAGGAAACTAGTACACACGAAATTTAGTTGATATCCAATTTTAAATAGCTCCGGATCAGTCCAAAGCACATATTACTTCAATGGATGTGAATTGAATAGAAAGAGACAAGTAGACACTGTTGTAAATGATGATTTATCATTTTATCTTGTTGGAACAAATGTCTTCAAGTCTTTTTTTTTGAACACAGTCTACAACTCATCTATCACCATTATCATTCATTTCAAAACAAAATAAGGAAACGACGTTAGTTTCCTTTATTTGTTATGTCGGTCACAGACGTGATATGAAGCCAATTAAGAAGGAATAGGATATTGAAGATGATGAGAGTTATAAACAGAGTGGTGATCTAGGCTTTTAGAAACATCCGAATCAAAGATACCAGAGATAGGCAATAGAGAGAGAACAAGGAAATCATTAGTTAAGGTTTTGGTTCTTAAGAAAAGTTTGTGATTTCTATTTTATCTTTGTATGGTTATTCATTGATAGTGAATAATAGGAAGAACTTTTGATATTGATTTCAATCTAAGTTTATAGTACTAATCAAAAGTTTAAATCCTAACAACTGGTATCAGATCAATCTAGGTTTGATTGCAAGTGCTAAGGAAGAGACAGGTAATCAATGTCCGGAAAATTCGAGGTTGAAGATTTGATGGAAAATGTGATTTCCGATATGGAAGTATAAGATGCTAATGCAGTTGGAGCTCTTAAGGTTATATTCTACTATTCAGGAAGTTTCTGAGAAGCCTTCTGAAACATGCAATGAGAAAGATGAAGAACTTTCGGAAGTCAAAGTAGATTTGCTGAAGGACAAAAAGCCAAAGAATCTAATATGCATGAGCCTAGAAAATTTAGTTCTACGTTAGGTGATGAAAAAAACAACTGCGTTAGGATTTTGGAATGCTTTGGAAAGAGATTACCAAACAAAAACATTTTCTAATAGGATCTACATGAAGCAGAGGTTTGCGAGCTTTAAGATGGATGATCACAAGAGCATCGAGGAAAACCTGGATACTTTTCTAAAGCTATTTTCAGATCTTGCATGTCCTAACAATAACATCAGCGATGAAGACCAGGCAACTCAAGTATAATCTAATCTAGCTTTGCCCCAGCAATTTGATTCATTTGTTGACATGCTCAAGTACGGGACTGCAAAAGAAACTCTTACGATAAATGATGTGACTAATTCAGCATACTCCAAGGAAGTGGAGTTAAAGGAGAGGGATTGCTAAATAAATCCAGGTCTGATGCAGAGGGTTTGTAAGTGGAATCAACGGGCAGATCAGAGAAAAAGGGTTATAGAGAAAAATCTAACGGCAGAGGCAGATCTAAGTCAAAGGAAAGGTTCGATAAAAACAAAACAAGTTGTTTATCTGTGGAGAAGAATGACACTGGAAAATGGAATGTTCTGAAAAGAGACATAGAGAATCTGCAACTATTGCGATGGAACCGAAGCAACCGCTAGTGTTAATAGCTAGTTTGCAAGACTCTAAGCAAGAAATGATCATGGATTCTGAATGTTCTTATGATAGTACATCAAACAAAGAGGTTGTGTATGATTTTTAAGGAGTTCAACGGTGGTTCAGTGTTAATGGCTAATAACACTCAATGTGGCATGAAATAAATTGGGAAAATAAAGATTCAAAATTCAGATGGCTGTTAGATACAATACCGGAGGCACTACAAGAAAACAGTATTTTCAGACTACACAATTAGTCGGCAATCAGTCACAAAACTAACTTTTACGACTAGTTGGCGACCGGACATGAGGGTTGGTCGCATCGCAAAAACATAAAGTCGTATATTAGTCATCAAATAAGTACTGATTTACGACTGTTCTACGAGTAAAATGCATAGTCAGGAATCAGACATTATTCAGTCGTAATCTGTGCCGACGACTTCGCCACTACCTTTACGACTAATCTGGAACTATTCTTTAGTTACAAGCGCTGGGGTTACAAGGCCATGTTATGATGCCGTAAATCAGTTGTAAATTTCAGTCAGTAATCAGTCGCCAAATATCAGTCAGTAATCAGTCGCCAAATTGTAGTCTGTCATCAGTCGTCAAATGCTACAATTTTTGCTATTATTAAGTGACTACGTGACTACTATTTTTTGATCCAAATGAGTAAATTGAGCAGTATAAAGGACTAACAACCGACTGACTGTAACAGCAAAATTATTTCCTAATTTTGTGTTTTGATTTTTATAATGCTGGTTTCATATTTTCTATTTGCTTAAAACGAATGATCAATAAGAAAAGGAAAATGTTACCAAGCTGAAATGTTTGATACAAAATAACTCCTACTATTGTGGAGTTTATGTTTGATACAAAAGAACTCCTATTATTGTGGAGTTTAACAAGCCGAGAAGTTGCACACAAAAAAACAAGCCGAGAATGTTTTAACACACCAAAACATAAGTTTGTAAGAACACAGAGAAAGAACTAAGATTTATGAGAAAGGGAACCTAATCATCAGAGTTGTTAGCTGCAACTAGGATCTGTTGCAGTCAAAAACTTGTCTATAATTGAGAACTCCTTGAGCTTTTTCCCCTGCTCCTCTATTTTGCGGAGAGAAATTACATTCTGGGCAGCCTGCTCCTCAATTTTGCGGTGAGCTTCATCAAGCTGTTTTTGCAGGTCCAGGATTGAAGAGGAGTCACTGTACTTCCGCTTTCCATTGACAAGAGTACTCTTGAGGCTTCCAATTCCATAGTGTCTTCCTCTTTTGTTTGTGAAAGTAGACTGCTAAAACAAGAAGAACCAAGTATGATGAATCAAAAACAAGAAGAAACAAGTATCATAAAATAAACTATAAACCAGAGAAACAAGTATCACATATAAAAAATAAATTATAAAAGTAGAGGAAAAAGTATACAAGATTTAAGAGAAAAAAAATTACCAAGAGGAATATCTCATTATCCTCATCTATGGTGAGCTCTGGATCTTGTAAACTAGAGTCTGAAGGGTCTGTGTTCATCCAACTTTGATTGTTTGTTCTGCTGATACGCCTCAGCAACCTTCTGGGCTTTCATATCCACAAATGTCCCATCTTTTTTGTGTGGGTCTTAATGAAGACTTCAGCAAGACTCACTGGTCTGCTCAATTCCTCTACCTGAAATGGTAAACAAATTAAAGGTTAGTAGGACATATTTTTTTAGCTTGGTCAAAGAAAAGAAAGTTACCATTTCTTGTTCGATTTGTTGAAAAGACTTCTGCCCAGAGTTGTGCTTGTGAGGACCAAGTCTTTTACAGTCAGACATCCGAGCATTTGAAGTCGTTAAACTCTTTTCTTTGGCTTTTTCAGTGTCCCAAAACGCACACATCTTCTTCCACAATTTTTTCTTAATCCAGTTTGGTCTCACTCGAGAAGTCCTACGAGTGCTAACTATGCCTTTAAGACGGAGCTGACATATCTTGTAACATCCCTATCCCGAGGATCTTCCTTAAAACCATAAACACAATACTTTTCGTCTAACAACTTTTATTGAAACACAAATTGTCTTACATAAATCCAAACTCAATTTAAAGATTCAAATAGTCAATGAAAACTTAGAGAAAACTCGAATATAAAGGTTCCGAAAGATAAAGAAAACTCAAAACAATGGCACCAATACCGACTCCTGCTTCTGCTCCTCTTTAATCATACCTACAAGAAGGAGGGGTGAGTAATTGGGATTACTAGGTTCTTTCATAACAATCAACATCTCATTTCAATGTTATCAAACGAATCATCATCTCGACTCTAGACGCCCACCCGTTCTCGGTGGTCCAAACATGAATTCAAACAAGTTCATTGACACATTCACTTTCACGTTCTCATTCTCATTCTCATTCTCATACTCATACTCTTTACTTGTTTTATGTTCTCACTTCTCATTTCACTTTACACTTAGACTCATATTCATTCACTAGATGCCACCCGTTCTCAGTGTCTCACACAATACACTTCACATAGCATTGATATCAAATGAAATCTCAAGAACATACATCCACTCAATCACATTGATACCAATTGTCAATATACTATACGTTTATTCTTAGGTGATATCAGAGCTACACGGTTATCACTTTATACAATCACTTCTTTCTAGCAACCTAGATTTCATTCACAATCATCACATAGGTCTACACAACAATCTCACAAACATCATTAGTCATTATCCAATCATCACACCATCATAGTCAACAACCATCATACTTTCATCATATCAACACAGATCTAGACAACATTAACAAGGGACTAATGCCCAAGACATTATCCAACATGAAAAGGGTTCACAACCGAGTCCTCACCTTAGCCTAGATCTGGATCTGGATCTGGAACAAAAGGAAGAGAGATGAGATCTAGGCAGATCTGGAACAATAGAACCAGGGAGAGACGAGATCCGATCACCACCACCACAACTCGGTCGCTGGCGAAAGGAGAGAGAGCGATGGTGAAGAGAGAGAGAGAGAGAGGGAGAGAGATCGCGGAGAGAGAGATGAGAAAAGAATGGCGGCGCAGGGGAGAGAGCTTGACGGCTAGGGCTTCCAGTCTCCGAAAAATCTCTGCAGAGCTCCGCTACCGATTTGTGAATAGGGAGAAAAAGAGAAGGAGGCTGCTTATTTATAAGAAGGGGAGAGGGAATCCTAGGTTTTTGTCAAATGGGCCGTAGAAAAACTCGTTCTTTCTTTAAAAAAAATTAGGCCCGATAACGGGATGTTACATATCTTCTCAAACTTCTTCTGAACTATACCGGTTAGTGTAGAACGTCATGTGTAAGTTTTCTACAATAGAAGAGAAGGTTGATATTAAAAAGAAAATTAAACTCAACAAAGTTGAAATGTGAAGTCTAGAAGAAAAGAACTCAACTGCAAACTCTACAAACCATCTTTCTTGTCTTTCCCGTGGAACAACAGTCCAGCTGTAGTATGGACCATTGAACTTGTTTTTAAAGATCTTAGTGATCCTCCGAGTCAGTTTACCTTTGTCTCGACAAAACCTAGAATCACAAAACCATCATATTAGGCTGAGAGTGATATCATCAAAAAACATTCATCAATATTCAACAAACATTAATCACTATTATAAATGAAATTAAATTTTACAAGCATTCAAAGGACTAAAGGTTAAAAATCTGTAACCACGTAATGACTAAACTGAAAACAATCACAAGTTCTAAAGCTAAACCCGTAATGAACAAAAAAAAAAGACTACTCATTCACTTGAAAAAATAAACTTTTTGATATGAACATGCAGTGTAGGGAACATTTGGAAGCCAAAAGAAAGCTTTAGTCTTTTTCTTCATTACAGCTTTAAGCTTTAGTCAAAAGACTAAACCTTTACAAGACCCGTAAAGAACAAAAGACTAAACCTTTACAAGACCCGTAAACAAACAACTCATTGACAAGTTTTCTTGTAGTGAGGTGATGCAGATAGAATATTAGGAAATATTCTATATTTTAATTATTATTGATTTTATTTATTATTTTAGATAATTATCTTTAATGTTTTAGGGTTTTATGGTTTTCATATAAATAGGCTTCTTATGCCTAGAGTTGTATTGAGATTTTGATTAATTAATAAAAAGGAGTTTTCCTGAAGAGGTTTTTATAACCACTGTGAAAAGTATTCACAAACCCTAGTTTCCGGGTATTCTTAGAATCAACGGATCTAGTTCTATCCCTAGAAGCTTCCGCTACATCAGTTTGGTATCAGAGCCAGGTTTCTTTGATTTCTCAATCGAAGACGATTCTGGATGTCATGAT
Organism: Hirschfeldia incana; assembly: GCA_026261945.1. Taxonomy (NCBI): domain Eukaryota; kingdom Viridiplantae; phylum Streptophyta; class Magnoliopsida; order Brassicales; family Brassicaceae; genus Hirschfeldia; species Hirschfeldia incana. The sequence continues at coordinate 1,507,710 of JABCMI010000039.1, forward strand.
GAGTAGTAGCATCTATCTTATCCTGGACGAAAGTCTTTTTGTTGAGAGAGAAGAGAACCATGAGGTCTATCGAGAGATCTATGGAGATCCAATCTACGACGTCTATGAAGATGATGTCCGTGTTGTCAACTTCATCTTCAATAAAAATTCTTTCGCAAATTTTGTCTGTGCAAAATTTGGGCAGGACGAGATTCATGCAAAATTTGGGCTGGACGAGATTCGTGCAAAGTCTGTGCAGTACGAGTTCCGTGCAAAAATAGGACGAAATCATATTGATGAAGATTTTATACAGAATTTTGATAATCTGAGGCGTGCGAACTTTGTGCAAAGCCGGATTTATGAAGATTCAAGTTATAAAGAGTTCCGTGCAAAACTCGTGCAAAACATGCTATTGAAGATTCGAGGAAGAGTGTTTCTTGGAAAACAAGATGGATTCAAAGACTACAAACAAGATTCGAGGACGAATCTTCTCCAACCCGGAGAGAATGATGCAGATAGAATATTAGAAAATATTCTATAATTTAATTATTATTGATTTTATTTATTATTTTAGATAATTATCTTTAATGTTTTAGGGTTTTATGGTTTTCATATGAATAGGCTTCTTATGCCTAGAGTTGTATTGAGATTTTGATTAATTAATAAAAAGGAGTTATCCTGAAGAGGTTTTTATAACCACTGTGAAGAGTATTCACAAACCCTAGTTTCCGGATATTCTTAGAATCAACGGATCTAGTTCTATCCCTAGAACCTGGCTCTGATACCAAATGGTGTAGCGGAAGCTACGGATAATGCAAAGTAGCCCATTGATTCTAAGAATACCTAGGAACCGTTGCCTTCTTGAGATCGTTGAGAGTCAAGCTCTATCCGAGAACAAGGTTTAGAGTTTATAAAAGCTCTGTATATTATTAATCAAATAAGCCGTGTCCTTTACAAGAGGGGATGAGTCTCTTATATAATGAGATCATTGATAAGAATTATCTAAACATATAATATAAAGCCACTAATACTAAAAGATAAAGCTCAAACTCTTAAATAGATAAGTACTACACGAACTCGGTTTAGTATGTAATCAACATGCTAAACCGCTGAGGATGCGCTGCATCATGAGGTGAGTAGAAATTTAATTTCCTATGGGATGTTAGAAAAATCAGGTTGCAATTATAAAAAAAGCAATTTCATGGTGCACTTCTACAAAGATAACAAGAAGTTGATCTCAGGAAAATATTACGATGGAGTTATATTATCTACAAGGCACAATTGCCAAGAGTAAGAACATGCCTAGAGTGGAGAAATAAATCAGAAAGAAAAAGTCAAAGAAGGTGACATTCAAAAAGAGTCTGATTCAGGGGCTCCAATCGGTTTTCAAACAAAAAGACTCATCAGCTCAAGGTGGAGACTCTTTCTTAACAGCAAAACAAAAGAAATTGAGTCTAAAGTGGGCAGTGAAGAATCTAAAACAACAAATTCTTCAAGAGATCACAATCCCCACCGATGTGGGATATATTAATGATGAGTGTTTGGGTTGCTCAGATCATTGTCTTCTTGGTTATCACCATTAGTATTAATAGATGAAAGAGACATAAGCGAGAGAAGAGAGACCATTTTTGTATGCAGAAAACCTCAGTTTAGAGTTTTTTTAGTGAATTACTGGTTAATCGAGTACTATAGTGTATTTTGGATTGAAGTAGTGAGGTGAACACCAGATAAACAGTTTGTGTGCTCTTTGCGTTTGTGATTTCTGTTCTTTCTAAGTGAGTGAGTGCAAATCAAGATCAAACGAGAGAGGAAGGAACTTCACGAAAAAAAAAAGGTTTTCAATAATTCGAAGATTAATATTTTCAATGTAAGACTAGTTACAATGAGATCCTTGAAAACTTTTTTCAACTGTTGAATTGTCACAATTGTTGTGAATTACGAACTATTAACTCAGACTTTATTTAATCTAACAAAAGAAAGAGAGTTAATATATTATTGTTGTTTGTGTGAGAGACAGTCACGCTGGAGAGAGAGAGAAAATGTTGAACTTCGGATTATTATTTTCAGTCTACAAGCTTCCTATTTATAGGAGATGAAACATTACACATATAATGACATGTGTACATGAGTGGCAATGGTAAACATAATATGAGTCATGAGACAAGTGTTTTCATGAGATGAGATAAGATGGATGATCATTATCTAACACTCCCCTTGATTATCCATCTCGTATTACGTAGTGCCTCGTTAAAAACTTTGTCACAGAAAAACTCATTGGGATAAAAATCATGGCGAGGAGAAAAAGAGTACACTGCCGTAATCTTCCCCTGAGAATAATAACTAATTCTGGATTTTCGCATGACTGTAGATGCTCGATGACCACTTCTTTATTTTTCTCGAGCTCCCGTATATATGCAAAAAAATCTCGGAGGGATGTGCTTCGTTCTATCGCTCTTGATATAGCTTTATTTGAGTTGAGCGACACATGCCGAATTATCTTCAAATATTTTCATCGGCTCTTTCTTGTGAATTAACCCGCTTGATTCTTGTATGTGTTGAATCACTGACCCAGTCATACACATTCTTGGCATGCTTTGAAAAAGTCGAAACCATTGATTCTCGGAACGTACATAATCCCGGTGTCACCAATTGTAAAACTATAGCTGGTTTGCGTTCGACTTTATATATAGAATATATCTGCAAAACCATACCAAACTCGGGTTTTCTAGAATAAATCAACTTTAAGTTGAAACATACCTTATTGTTCCCTTCTGGTCATCTAGATCATCTTTATTTGGTTTTTCTTGAACCATTTCACTTATGTCTTCTTTCAGACATCTTTCAATATCAGATTCTTCTGGAACCATTCCACTTATGTCTTCTTTCAGACATTTTTTCAGTATCAGGTTCTCATAGAACCTTTCGATTTTACTTTATCAATTTCTTTTTCTTTGGGGGACTTTTATCCTTATAACCCGCTGGTATCCCCTCTTTAACTGAACCTTAGGTTCATTCATTTAGTTACCATCACTTTGTTCAATAGGAACATCAACCCTTGATGAAACATTTTCAATGGGTATATTTTATCGTATCTGTGAACACATTTGGTAATTGGTTTTCCAAATTATGCAAATGCACAATTTCCTTAACTTCCATCTCTCTTTGATTTGTAGGGGGATCAAGATGTAACAACGACTGTGTACACCATTTAATCTCTTTAGGAATATTTTTAATTCCTCTCCCCCTAACGCTTATACACGGCTTGTTCTAACTCTTATAGATTTTTATCGGTCCCGAGAACATCTTTAATTCTCCAGGGACTACCAAATATCAAAATGCAACTCAAGTCTCTTATGTCCTGCCAGACATCTCAATATACTGCATCTTTCTTAAAATTTCTCCAGTGACCTTGGATCAAGCCGATTTTCATACTTCAAGATCATCTTTCATTTCATTCTTTGGAGAAATATACATCTTGGACTCTTGGTCCAAAAAATTCTCGAGTATCGAATTGATTGCCACAAGCACTCTTTGGCTAATCAATTCACTATACTATCATATATAGAGGTAGATTCATGATCATTATTTATATAGCGCTTTTTTTATTGTCGACAATCTATTTTCTCTTTGGTTCCATCATTTTATCCGTACTGATATGGCTAATCTAGATTTCTTTATCATCATCGATGATTTATCCAGGTACCTGACTACAAATTGACCATATCAACGGTCTCATCAAGAGATTCATCCTCGATTTATTTATTTGCTCCTTTTCGAGGACTCTTTGGAACCAAAATGGTCTATCACGTCTTTAGCGTGCCATAGACTCATATATCGTTCTATTAGGACACTTTTTTATTGGAGCCTTTTCAGCTGGAATATGAGATTTCATTATTTCATCAAAATGTCTGGCAGGCATTTTAGATATGAATTATTCTTTATAATTCTCATGATAATCCATTTCTTATATCTCATTCCATCAGCTGCTTATATGCTTTCAGCAATCTTGCGAGCATATTTATGATTATTCCATATACTTTATCCCTTTTGGATTGTATATCACTACATGCACAACTGCATGTTTACATCCGATCATGGGGATCATCTTACTTGAATTTACTTTATCAAGTTCTTATTAAATTCTTTCCAAGTGCGAACATAATCATTTCAATGTTCCACTTACTATGGATTCTTTAATTCTCCCCCTCGAGATGATGGCATTTCATATCTAAAATCTCGTACTGAATCCCACTCTCAAACCAATAACATATTTGGTTTTCCCATTTGGGATGAATTATGTATCAAATTCTTTAGAGTGAGATACTGACTGGGGATTGTTTAAAGAAATCACATCTATTGAACTTGTTTGATGATTCAACATCCGTGATGGTTCCTTTATTTTCTTAAGACATGCTATATGCGAAAAACCTCTAGTTTTTAAGCAGTTCACAATAATGTCAATAACATTATTGAAGATGGCTATATATCAGTAAACTCCAAGTTTAACACCATTAACACTTTGCCATCTTTTTGTTATGCATGTCTTTCCATCATAAGCTCTTCTAGAGCTAATAGTAATTTTTATTTTACTAGATACCATAATTATTTATTTTGAGAGAGAATAGATATTGGTTACCTCTAGTGGTCAAGTAGGATGACAAAATATCCACCAAATATATTTATCTTCATTCTGAATCTCCAAATTTCTTTCAGAAAAATAACCATTATATCATATTGATTTTATCATTCATCGACACTCTCTGGATCAACCAGAAAATCTAACATATCAAGATGATTATTCAAGCCATGAAAAGATGGTCCGGGCTCATAAGAGATGAAGTTATCTTACTTTCTTTCTCTTTCTTTTTCATTCTCAATATAGATCGGCTTGGCGTACGAAAACTACGTACCCAATATTCTTTCTTGCCATATCTATAGCAAACCTTTTCTATTTGCCTTTTATTACCCGACCACTTTCATATTCGTGGAAGTTCTCATTATTTCTTAGAGACGGAATCTTCTTCCTCGTCCTCTGTTACGACCACGAGCGGTTTAACCGTATTTTGCACCCTCGTCCTTTTCTAGTAGGACCGACTTGATGGTTTAGTATCATGAGTTCCATTTTTTTCAGTTCTCACAGAGGATTTTACATCAACTCAACTATTTAATGAATCTTTTCTTTTAAGGATTACTTAAAAGATCTTCTAGATATTTTCTCATGACACACTTCATCTTATAAACCATCATCAAAATGGTGTAAAATATCATGGCTTTTATTTTTCTCATTCGGTAGTTTTCAATTTATCGATGATTTCTCAAAACTCATTTTTATGTGCATCTTTGCACCCACTGCCCAAATCATATTTTTCAAGGGCACTTTATTTTTGAGCTTTGTCAAATCGACATGATAACCATATTTATAGAATAACATATAAAAATATAATAAAAACAAAATTTAAATGCATACATTAAATTGCAGAAATTTAAATAACATAAATAAAATTGAAGTTTAGCCTTCCACATGATCCAATGAGTCAAAAGACTGCCACGTTGATCATTTTTATCAAGGTTCGAGGAGACAAAGTCTACCATATTAACCTTTTCTTTTATTAAGGTCCAGGAGGCTTAGCCTTTCATTTTTGACCATTTATTCAAGATCCGTGAAGACTTAGTCTTCCATTTTGATCTTTTTTTATTATACACGGAGGAAAAATCTACCACGTGTTTCTCCTGATTGTGGAGGCCTAGCCTACCAAAACGATCAGTCGGGAAAGGCAGCGCCTATCATCCCGAGATACAAACGGAGAAGGCCTAGCCTCTCACTCCGAAACAATAATAAAGCTTTAAATAAATTAAAAATATTGAAAGATATAAATTAAAACTTATCTCGCTGGTATAACATTGCTTGGGATAAGAACGATCGGTATAAGAGATCTCGTCGTGCTTATAACGTGTTGTGAATTACGAACTATTAACTCAGACTTTATTTTATCTAAGAAGAGAAAGATAGTTTTTATATTATTGTTGTTTGTGTGAGAGACAGTCACGTTGGAAAGGGAGAGAAAATGTTGAACTTCAGATTATTATTTTCAGTCTACAAACTCTCTATTTATAGAAGAAGAAACATTACACATATAATGATATGTGTACAAGTGATAATGATAAACCTAATATGAGTTATGAGACAAATGTCTTCATGAAACGAGATAAGATGGATGATCATTATCTAACAACAATGAGGTTGTTAAAAACAAAAGAAAATGATCTGGATTCAATTCTTTTGAGTTAATTCAATATGTTGAAACAGCAAAAAACAGAGACCATTAGCTTGTTTTGCACAATTCTGGGACCACACAAAATTGTGAAGGCTCACGAATTGATTTTTTTTTTTTTTGGGTTAAAACAAAAGGATTGAATTGGCATGTGTCCTCGTTGTATTTATTACCTAGATTTTATAGATTTTTTATTTCATCATAGTTCTTAAGATCAATTATTCTATACTAAATAATTGTTTTTTTGAAAACAAATAATAAAAAATTATAGCTTTTTATGTTCTATAAATAGAGACTTGGTTTATTTGATTTGGAAACAGAAAAAATATATTTTAACTATAATGTTGATATTATTCTCTCTTTTGTGTCAAATAATTCAAAACAATAATCCGTTTGATACTCAAAACTCTACAAATAATCTTTCTATTTAGCTAAGAATATAAAAATATATAGAAAATTATTTGATATATTACATTTTAATTACCAAAGTAATTACAATGAAAATTATTATTATTATTATTATTATAATTATTATTATATTATAGATATTAAATTATAAAGAATAAAAATATGAATTAAAATAATGGGGTAGAGTGTTGAATTTTATTAAATAAAACTAATATAGAAATTTAAATGAATTTTATGTTGAATAATTAGATGGAAAAACTGAAGATGATGTGAAATGTTAAAAAGAAAAAATAAGGCTTTGAATAATTCAAATTGGTTGAAGAAAAGAATAATTCATATTGTATAGACCGTCTAAGAAAGAGAGTAACAAACAAACCACAAGATGTGTTGACAAATATCTGCAAAATTTTCTTTATTAATATACATGTGTCATGTCTTTTATTTGGGTACAAATGTTAAAGTTCTATACCATTTCAGTTATTTACAGAAGATACATACATAGAACACAAGAAGCAGAAAAATAAAATAAAAACAACAACAAAAAGAGAAAGAAGAAGCAAAACTTAAATTCTAAGAGACAACGATTCGTTATTTGTTGCTATTCAAACCTAAAATCTCAAATATCCATAAGTTTTCGAAGCAAAGCAAATGCTAAAATTTAATATCCGTTAAAATCGAAGCAAATCACAAATATTAAAATTTTAAGAAGCTAATATCTGATCCGATCCGTCAATATATAAATACATGTATATTTTGATTATCTTTAAAGTTTTAAATGTATAAAATTATATAATTATTATTCTAACATATAATTTAACAGATTCAATTCATATTATTATTTATATAAAATTATTACATAAAACAAAAAGAGAATATTTATGATAATTATAATTTTTTTTTCTTAAGTTTTTTGTTATTATAATTGTTAAATAAGTTTAAAAGTTTACAAAATATGTTGATTTACTATTTCCTTTAATTTTTATCTTTTATATCATGCAAGAAAAAAATATTTTACAAAACAAATTTGTATCAAATTTTTAAGATTATTTGTATTAATAAAAAATAAGATATCCATAAGTATCCACGAATATCTGAAAATATCTATTTATGTTTCGTATATCCATTTTTCAAATATTCATATTTTTTTGAAGCAAAACCAATAAAAAATTAGATATCCGTAACATTCGAAACAAATATTTTTAAAAACTCGGATATACAATCTGTGCCCAGACCTAAATAGAGCAAACTAGCAGGAGCTTGACCAAGTGTAGCATTGCCAAATGGAGGAGGTATCTTTGATAATACATGAGACCACGTCTTGGTAATACATGTGTCATGTTATTCTCCGTATCTAGGATTTTATTTTATGGTTTCTCTGTTTTCTTAGTTGATAAGTTTCTATTATAAAAGATAATTTATCATCTATTAAGTGTTCTCAAATGGTCATCACATACGTAATGGATTGGGAAATACGGAAATATACATTTTGACAATTTCGTGGTAGTTTCCTAACTATATTTTATCAGAATTGTGTAGTACATACATATCTAAAAAACCTTTCTCTCTATATATACAATTAATGTCAAGAGTTGTGGTGAATCAGACTCAGTTACATTTTTCATTAAGCTCATCATTTCCTCTCTGAAAACTAAATAAAATCCCTTTTTCTGAAACAGAGCTGCTAAGAATGGCAATAATAGGTGAAGTATGGACCAACACAGGCTCTGCTGTCGCAAGCCTAGTGTTTATATACACAATCTTCGAAAGATTCTTCCCTTATCATCTCCGTGAAAATTTTGAGCCCTTGATGCAAAGGTTCATCAATCTTTTCTACCCATACATCCAGATCAAGTTCTTTGAATATAGCGGCGAGCGGTTCGAGCGAAACGATGATTATGCAACGATCCAGAACTATCTAAGTAAAGATTCTTCTTCTCGAGCAAAGAAACTGAGGGCCAACACAAGCAAAGGAAGTAAATCTATTGTCCTTAGCATGGACGACCATGAAGAGATCACTGATGAGTTTAAAAACGTCAAGGTTTGGTGGCAATCAAAGAAGCACCAAACCGATAGCCGGTCTATTTCCTATTTCCCTAAAACCGAGGAATCGAGATTCTACATCCTCAAGTTCCATGTACGTGACAGGCAAGTAATTACAAATTGGTATCTTGATCATATTAGACAAGAAGGGAAAAAGATGGAGGTAGAGAACAGAGAGAGGAAGCTTTATTCGAACAATCCAAGCCAGAACTGGTCTGGCTATAATCAGACGAAATGGAGCCATGTCACTTTCGAGCATCCCGCGACATTTGAAACTCTTGCTATGGAAAATGAGAGGAAAGAAGAGATCAAGAACGATCTTCTCAAGTTTAGTAAAAGCCAAGATTACTATAAGAGAATTGGGAAAGCTTGGAAGAGAGGATATCTCTTGCACGGTCCACCAGGAACTGGAAAATCAACTTTGGTAGCTGCAATGGCCAATCTCTTGAATTATGATATCTATGATCTTGAATTGACAACGGTTAAGGATAATACAGAGCTACGGAGGCTATTGATTGAGACTTCAGGGAAGTCAATAATTGTTATTGAAGATATTGATTGTTCTCTTGATTTAACTGGTCAGAGAAAGCAGAAGAAGGAGGAGGAGGAAGATGACGAAGATGAGATTAGCCCAATTGAGAAGCAAATGAAGAAGGAAAAAGGTGAGAATACAGGAAGCAAAGTGACATTATCAGGGTTATTGAATTTCATAGATGGGTTATGGTCAGCTTGTGGTGGTGAGAGGATCATTGTGTTCACTACTAATTTCATAGATAAATTAGATCCGGCTTTGATTCGAAAAGGAAGAATGGATAAGCATATAGAAATGTCGTATTGTGGGTTTGAAGCGTTTAAAGTGTTGGCAAGGAACTATTTGTATGCTGAGGAAGAAGGTGAGCTGTTTTTGTATGCTGAAGAAGAAGGTGAGCTGTTTGAAGAGATTAAGAGTTTGCTTGAGGTAGAAAAAATCAAGATGACTCCAGCCGATGTGGGAGAGATTCTGTTGATGAAAACAGAACGTGAAGCTAAAGAGGCTTGTCTAAACAGATTGATCGTGGCTTTGAAGAAGGAGAAAGAAGAAGCAAAGAAGAGGGTTGAGGAAGAGGAGAAGAAGAAAGAAGAAGACAAGGATATTAAAAGGAAGAGGAGAGATGATCGAAGGGAAAAGAAAGAAGACATATGAATTGCATATCCAGTGTTTATGCCATGGTGAGTGTACCTTTTAATATGCAAAATTCTTAGTTATCCCCGGTTTCAGTATTCTCCTGTTTTGTTTCTTAAAGCTTGACGTTTACTTACAGTAATTGTGATTTAATTTAAAACCTGTGATGGACAAATATGTAGAGTACTTCTACAACTAGGAACATAAGCTACATTTGCATGACCAAGAGGGCAATGAGAAGTTATAGATGAACTTGAGATAAATTGTTGAATAAACCGGTTAGTTGGGACGTTTCTCCTCTTATCTTTTCCAGCCACTAAAACATCACGTATTTATTAGTGTGGCCATGCTATCAGTGAGAGAGTTTTGACACATGACCAAAATATATAATCTTGTATTAAAAGTCTGAAATCTCTTACTATTTTCTTTTGAATTCACAATGTTTAGGATCCAGTTTTAACCAGAAAACATCCATATAAACGATCATAAGTGACACATAATGACAAATAGACTGATTGTAAGGATCTGATCGCAATGATAAAGAAGCCAAGTTTTGAAACAGAGCTGGAGATGATAAAGACTCTGCAAAAATGCTTCCCGGACTTCAAGATATCTCACATCTCAAGAGCACAAAATGAAATTTTGGACTTTTTAGGTAGGACTCCAAGGCCTTTCTGTAGAGAATTGTGTTCGGTCGGATTACCCAGAATACCTCAAGTTTGACTAATACAATAGTTGTCTATAGTAAAAAACACAAAAAGACTGATAAATAAGTGCTAAAAATACAACTATGCACATATATCTCTGCTAACTAACAAAATTAGAGGAAATTGGCATAATAAATAGAAGAATTTGTCAAATATGACTCAAATATGATTTTAAATGCAAAACTATATCCAAATTTGAATCAAATGCAAAACAAACCTAAAAGTCTTGTGAAATTACAGCAGCCCCTTGTGACCAAACAGAAAGAACAGAAGGCAATTATACGATATAGCTCCAGTAAGTCGTCTGAGTCTTCTGAGACGATGTAAGTCGTCTAGACGACTTCCTGGTAGGTCGTCTAGTTGATCTTAAAGATAATATATAAATTTTAAAATAATATTTTGACAAGTGAAAAATTTAAATCATGTAATTATAAACAGTTTTAAGTGATGTAAATTAAGAAATAATAAAATTAAATAGCTTTCAACATGGATGAGAGAAATTATTTAAGTCATGATATTCTTTGGTTTTAGGGTTTGATATACATGTTGTAGTATTGTATGTATTCTTAGGTTTAGATTTTGGAAAGCTTGAATGTTTTTTGAAAAATTAAAATTTTACCTTTATGTATTTATTTTTTTGTATAGTAAACATTTTTCAAGTGTAATTTGATTTTATGAAGTGTTTAGTTAGTTAATTTAGTTTAGAGATTATATTCAGGTACGACTAACTTGTAAGTCGTCTGATGAATCATTTAACCTAGTTAACTTACATGTAAGTCGTTCTAATATTCCTACCTATAATTTAAGAATATTTTATTTTTCCGCTTAAATATCATTTTATTAAGAAAAATACTTACATAAAAGTAATTGTTTACTAAACTAAAACTTAAAATCTGAAATGTTTTTTTTTTGAAAAATTAATTTTTTACCTATTTGTATTTATTTATATGTATAGTAAACAATTTTTAAGTTTGATTAGATTTTATGAAGTGCCTAGTTGGTTAATTTAGTTTAGGGTCTAAGTCTGGAAGTTTTTATTTTAGTTTCCCGCTAAAAATATTGAAGTCTTCTTTACGACCTACAAGTAAGTCGTGTAGGAAGTTTTCATTAGAAAACTTACTTGAAAGTTTTCTGAATCGGAAATATTTAACCCAATTGAATTTTTTGTCTCCATATATAAAGAAAAATTTACACATTGTCTCTTCTTCTCTCAAATGACTGCAACAAAAATGTAATGTTCCTTATTCTTAAACTTTTCAATTTCTCTCTAATCTCTTTAACTTATAAACACCAAACCTTATATCAATTTATTATTTTTGTCTCATATCTTTCTCATTAATCTATCTTGTTTCTGCAGGTTTTCATCACATGGATCTCGTATTCCACTCATTGAAAAGTAGATCTGGTAATTTTAGTTATGTTATTTTGTGTGTTCTATAAAAGTAAATCTATCTAATATTCTACTCATTTTCTATGTTTTAAAGCTATTGAAAGATTTTAGATGTGCAAATTTTTCAGTTTTGGATTTAGATATGAAGGTTTTTCAGATCTGGAAGACTTCTGGAAAGTCGTCCCGAAAGTCTTATAGACGACTTCCAGGAAGTCTTCCTGAAGACTTCCAGGAAGTCTTCGTGACGACTTTCATGAAGTCTTCGTGACGACTTTCATGAAGTCTTCCAGACGACTTCCATGAAGTCTTCCAGACGACTTCCATGAAGTCTTCCAAATCAAGATTTGGATATGCATGATTTTCAGACCTAGAATAGTTCTGGAAAGTCGTCTTGGAAGTCTTCTAGACGACTTTTAGGAAGTTTTCCAGACGACTTTTAGGAAGTTTTCCAGACGACTTCCATGAATTCTTCCAGATGACTTCTTGTAAGTATTCCAGATGACTTCCATAAATTCTTCCAGACGGCTTCCTAGAAGTTTTTTGACAGAATCTTTTTCCCATGGCTCCATTTCATTATAGATTTGAGCATTTTTGTAAGTTTTTATGTCTGTTTTTTTTATTTGGTAATCTCATGTTGCGTAAAGTTATTATTTTTTCTCAAACTAAAACTCTCCAAATCTACTCTAATATCTTTGACTTGAAAACATCATACTTTATAGAAATTTTTCATTTTGTCTCATGTCTTTTTTCACTAATCTATTTTTTATTGCAGGTTTTTAATCGGACGGTTCTCATCTTCCACTTTTATATGTATGCTATGCGTTCTATAAAAGTATATATATATATTATTCCACTCATTTCTCTGGTTTTAAGCCATTTGAACGTTTTTTGATATGCATGTTTTTCAGATTTAGGTTTGATATACATGTTTTTTAGATACGGATCAGAATTTGAAAGACTTATGGAAAGTCTTCTCGCAAGTCTTGTAAAATATAATGCGTTAGACGAGTTTTCCAGACAACTTCTTCCAAGAAGACTTTCAGACGACTTCCAGGCAGTCTTCTGACGGATTTCTTCCATACAAGGTAGAGTTCAAGCTTGTCTTTGTAGGAATGATCTATAATAGTTTTGTTTGTGGTATATTTTATAATTTGCATGTGTACTCATTTAGTTGTGAATTTTTTTTTATAAATTTGAAGAGATGTTAATGAAAAAAATTGATAAAATATGTTCATTTTCCACAATATTATCTCTCCAAAATTACTTGACATAATTAAATTTATTGATACAATTTCAATAGTAAAATAATATAACATAAAAGTTAATGAAATTTATTACAACTAAAAGAGAAGAATTCTCAAGATAGAACATACAACATTACATAAGTTCAAAGATAGAACACTTTCATTAGAAGACTCTTGGGATGTCTTCTTGAAATTGAAATTTAAATAGAAGCGACAAATTTAAGCTGAAAATTTAAACGGAAAATCAATTTTAAGGGGGAACTCAAAATTTTAAGTGAAATTCAAATTTCAATTTTTTGGAATGTTAAAAAACATATATTATGATCTAAGAAGACACATCAAACCATGTTACTTGGTATTCTTTAAGTTATTTAACACTTCTGAAAATTAAATAAATATATCTTAATGTTACTTAACAAATTTACAAAATCCAATGTCGAAGACTTCCATGAATGTTGGTAACCTCATAAATATCACCAATTAAGTTATAAATTTTATTCACTAGCCCAAAACAGACTAATAATATACATGAATTAACAAAAAATATTAAAAAATTCTTTATAGTTTTAGAGACAATGAAAGTTTATTAAATATTAACGCAGACGACTTCCACAAAGGTCGTTTGGTAGACTTATAGGAAGTCGTCCATTTATGTTTGTTTTGCAATTGATTTTTAACCTAGGCGACTTACATAGAAGTCGTCAGTTAAAAAAAATCGAGACGGCTTACATGTAAGTCGTCGAGGGAAAACGAGTTAGTTTTGCATTTGACGAGATTGTGTGTAAAATTTGACTTTTCTTGGACGCCTTACACGTAAGCCGTCCAGTATAAAATTAAAAAACCAATATTTTGTTATACCTAGATGACTTCCATGATTGTAGGAAACTAGATTTTTTTTTATTAACTGTAGGAAACTAGATATAAGTTATATAACTATAATTAAAAAAAATTTGAGTACAGTAAAACTAAAAAAATGCAAAAAATAGAAAAAGTAAAATTTTGAAGCTTTTTGTAAAACTACAAATTTTGTAAAACTTCGACCAAAAAAAATCTGTAAAAATTTTCCCGCACAAATTTCAGAATTATTCCTCCCAAAATTTTATTTTCTTCCTGACCCCAAAATCGAAGTTGGTAACTATAATCGCTTTAATTTTTAGTGTTTTCTCATTTCTACTATCTTTTCAATCCTCTCAACCCATTTTCTCTCATCCCATTTCCCCCCTTTTCATCTTTCTTCACTTAATGGGAAATTTTCAGGTTTTTCCCAGATATAATGGTCAGTCAAGAGTCCAAACTGTGAGCTACTTATAAAGTGCTGATGCAGCAGTGAGGGTATCATCGAGAAATTCTCCAATTATGATCCAAATTCTTATTTCTAATATTATTGATGTCTCCATGTGATTTCTTAAACGAACTTGCAGATTAAGGATCCAATAATGGAAGAAAAAATAACAATAGTTGTATGTTATCTTATTCTTACTGTCATGGTATTTATGAGATTTTGGTTTTACAATTAATTATAACTTCCATAAAATTAGTTTAGTAACGATTTTTTAAGTTTTTGAAATTTGAAAAATGAAAAACGAAAATTTTGACAAAGTTTACAAAATTTTACAAACAGAAAAATACAAAGTTATTCAAAGCATGACACACGAAAATGAAAAACTTTGGCAATTTTTTACCTAATTACACAAACATGAAAAAAAATAATTCTAAATTTTACGAAGTTTTACAAACAAAAATGAGATACTTAACCAAAGTTATCCTAAGTTACACAAGTTTAACGAATAAAACCAAGTAACATAAACACAAACAACAAAGTTAGTGTGTTAAAAGAAGAAGTTCTACATGTTAAGAATCTATGAAGATCGAGAAACCTTATAGTTCGAGGATAATAATGATAGTTCTATGTTGTCTAATTTTCAAATATTTAGAGAATCTAAATTGTTAATATTTAGCTAATTTTCATGAATTTAGACAATATTAATCAGTTAGTTTCACTTACTTATACAAGTTATATATCTTTATCGATTAAAATTATACAAAGTTTCAAAATCCAAGGCATGCGACTGTTGCAGTACCCGTTGCAGTGAGAAGTCGTGTCTTCTGAAGTCCTGCCTTGTCGATGCATATATCAAATCACCCTTAAATACAATAGTTACAGCTTGTAGTTGGGATAATAAATCATTAAATTATACTCCTTCCGTTCCTAAAAGATTTTTGTTTTAGAAAAATACTTTGTTTCAAAAAGATGAATGTTTTATGTTTTCTATGAAAAAATTGCAAACTTTAAGAAAATTAATTTGTTTTATTGAATTACTATTGGTCAAAAGTTGTTGAAAATTAAAAATTACAGAAAATGATAAATTTATTATAGTGATTTAATGCGTTTTTTAATATATGTGAAAACACTAAAAAATCTCTTTTAAAAACAGATGGAGTAGTATTTATGTCAAAATACAATCTTATCTCTTTGCCATTGTTGAAGATCCGTACTACTTGTATTTGCGTTAGAGGATCATCCCCATTATAAAAGGGTATCATCTTGTCCTAAAAAATAAAACGAAAACCTCTGCATTTACTTGATAAAACAAATATCTCTCCAAGATAGCAACAAGCCATCTCCGGAACTTCGGCAGTGCAAGAGTTTCTTTCTTCGGTTTCAATCTAATTGATAGAATAGAATAGTTCTACCGATCTGCAGATCTCCTTCACTTGAATGACTGTATAGATTAAGTCAATGCTCTTAAAACATTCAGGCTTAGGTGCCACCAATTCGATAATCCGGAGATCATCTACTTGCAAGGTAGGTATGATGTCTTCGTCCTATTTACTTGATGAAGGAAGAGAAAAAATCTATCTTGCTGGTGAGAGAAGATTGTTGTTGACCAAGTATGTATGTAGATGGTATGAACTTAGCATTTAGTGTTGATGACAGAGGATTGGTTCACAACTATCTTAGTTTTACTCGTGAATTTTTTTATCAATATATCACATGATCACTAGTTTGATATTGTCAAGTCATTGGGCTTACAAAAAACCTGAGATATTTATGTTTCTATTGGAAATAATATATATCCCAAAGTGTCATATGACTGCTGGTGATCCACAATAATAGAACCGGTGTTGTGTAGTCTCCTTAGATGGATCAAGAACACGGTTGAGATGCAATCGTTGTATCTGGAAATGTGCAGCTTGGAACTTCTGCAATAATATTTATTTGGCCGTTTGTCACTGGCTAATTGAAGATTAGTTGTCTGTTTATGAGTTATGACTTGCACTTTTTATCTACTTTTACTAAGGTTGTATAAAATACATTTCACATAATGTAATGTCACTAGTTTTTCTCAACAATTTTTTATTTATTTTAACTTAAATAAATATATCAACAACACTCTATCCAAAAACGAAAGTTTTGGAAAAATAAAAGATACAATCAAAACTAGTTGAACTTTTACTAAGTTGTATAGTTACTAAAAGTGTGACTTAGTTCAACTTATATTACAGTTACACTTAATTACACCAAGTTTTACAGGTTGTATGATTTAATTTTCAAACATAAAGCTACAAAATGATTTGTAAATTTTAGTGTTCAATCTCTAAAGTTTTTGTTTTAATTTTTAATTAAACAAAAACCTGAGCCAAAAGTTGAGACAGATTTGACACAACATTTTTCTAATTTTTCAAATATTTTTAATTGTCGAACTTTGGGATTAAACACGACATGTCAGAATATATACGACTAGTTCAACATATATTGCAAAACTGAAACTTCCACGAAAAATCGTATGAAAGTTGACATATGAACATTTATATTGGTCTCACGTCTACTTTGAACTTTTGTATATATATATATATATATATATATATTTCTTTTTGTTACAAACAAGGCATAATAACGCCTCTAAAATAAGAGGGGAGTAAATTTGATCAAGTGCTAAAAACAAATATCCACAAAGTCAAGTTTCACAAGGAATTAAACATATCTTCATTCTTGTTCATATTTTCCTTGGATTCAACTCTATCTTGTTGAGATGGTAGATGCCATAACAGGTTTTGTGGTGGGAAAGATGGGTAACTATCTCATCGAAGAAGCGTCCATTTTGATGGGAGTCAAAGACGAACTAGAGGAGCTGAAGGCGGAGTTGACCTGCATACGAGGCTATCTAAAAGATGTTGAAGCTCGAGAAAGGGAAGATGAAGTTTCAAAAGAGTGGACAAAACTGGTTTTGGACATAGCTTATGATGTTTAAGATGTTCTAGACAGCTATAACCTGAAAGTAGAACAACGGTCATGAAGGCAAGGCTTGATGAGATTGACCAATAAAATAGGTGAGAAGATTGATGCGTACAATATAGTTAGTGATATCAAAACCCTCAAGAGAAGAGTCTTGGATGTTACTCGAAAGAGGGAGACTTATGGCATAGGCAACTTGCCAACTTCAATGAGTCTCGAACAGGAGAAGGTACTTCAAACTTTCTGACCATGAGGCAGCTTCGACGTGCTCGATCTGTTGATCAGGAAGAGCTTGTCGTTGGTTTGGAATATGATTTTAAGTTTCTCTTGGCAAAGCTTGTTGATGACAACGGGGATCAGAATAGATATATGATCTCCATATTTGGCATGGGAGGTCTTGGAAAGACTGCTCTAGCCAGAAAGCTTTATAACTCTGACAATGTGAAGACAAGATTTGCTTACCGTGCGTGGACCTCTATTTCCCAAGTATATAAGACGAGAGACATGCTTCTGAGTATCATAAGATCTTTAGAGCATCAATAACGGTTGGACGATTTTCGCGGTCCTTAAGGACAATTATAGTATTTTAATCATATTTGTAATTAAGGACAATTGTTAGGACTTAGGCAAAATTTAATCAATATCGGTGGGATTCTAAGTTAGTCCTTAAGTTAAGTTTTTTTTTTTTGAATAATTAAATTGAATAATGAATTAGAAAACAAAATATCATTCATTTAAATAGAAAATTTCAAACATTTATTACATTGCATAACACACAAACATACAAACTTAAAAAAAAAAGCAAACAAACATTAAACAAAAGCAAACACACATTTTATTCATTTTATTCATTTTATAGAAACTTTAAAATTACATATAATTTGGAATATGACCAAATTTAGCTCTTATATGTTCAACCAAATCTTTGTTTAATTGCTGATAGGTATGTGAATCTCGAACTTCTTTCCTACGAGCAATTGAACAGCCGGATTTTGTAGATTTTTTAACCTTAAATAAAAATTCCTTATCTTGAAATTCTTCGATAGTGTTTGCATCTTTTTCATCTTCGACAATCATATTATGAAGTATGATACATGCTATCATAATATTTCCCAATTTTTCTTTATCCCATAACTTAGAAGGATTTTTGACAATAGTCCATCTTGCTTGCAAGACTCCAAATGCACGCTCAACATCTTTTCAAACTGTTTCTTGGGTTGTAGCAAACTTTGACTTCTTTTCAGTTAGTGGTAGTAGGATAGATTGAATAAAAGTTGTCCATTTCGGATATATACCATCTGCTAGATAATATGCAAGATGGTACTCTTTTCCGTTGACATAATAGTTTACTTGTGGGGCGACGCCGCTAATAACATCATCAAAAACAGCTGATCGATCAAGAATATTAAGATCGTTCATAGTACCTGGAGCTCCAAAGAATGCATGCCATATCCAGAAGTCATAGGAAGCAACAGTCTCCAAGACAATTGTTGGTTTTCCGGTTCCGCGTGAATACATTCCTTTCCATGCGGTGGGACAATTCTTCTATTTCCAATGCATACAGTCGATGCCTCCAATCATCCTTGGAAATCCACGTTCCTCGTTCTCATATAGAAGTCTTTGCAGATCGTCCGGAGTGGGATGTCGTAGGTATTCATCGCCAAACAAGGAGATGACTCCACATGTAAAGTTGTCCAAACTGGCACAGTCGTTGATTCAGCAAGACGGATATATTCGTCTACCATATCGGCCGAACCACCGTATGCCAATTGTCGAATTGCTGCTGTACATTTTTGTAGAGGTGAAAGACTTGACCGTCCGGTTGCATCTTCTGAAAAACTGAAATAGAGCATTTTGGTAGAGAGACGATTGACAATACGGAGGAACAATTCTTTGTTCATGCGAAACCGCCTCCGGAATAAATTGGTAGAGTATGTTGGATTCTCACTAAAATAATCATTCCAAAGCCAGTTGTGGCCTTCTTCTCGGTTTCTCTCTATATAAATATGTGGTTTCCGCTCTTTTGGAAGAGGATCATAGTTGTTTAAAAAAATCGTCAATAGGGTTAGGAAAATCATCATCATCATCTCTATGGTAATGATAATGGGATGAGGATGTCATTTTCTGTTTTTTTTTGTTTAGAAAATTAGGAAGATGTATTTTTTTTGGTGAATTTGGTAAGGAAATAACGAGAGTCACTACTGTGCATTTTGAATGATAAGAAGAATGTCATATTTATAAATAATTGGTTGTGTAAGTCTGTGAGTTTTGTGATGAAAGAAACAAAGACATGTGATTGTTAGGTATATATATTCTTTGCTTGGTTGGTGATGATAAACATAACAATCACATGTTATAGTTAGGTATACATTTTATTTGTTGTCTTGTGATGATACAAGTCATATTTACCCAACTAAATTCGAACCAGATATCGAAGTCGTTGGCGGATGATACAAGTCATACAAGTCGTATTTATGAATAAAACTAGAACATACAAGTCATACAAAATCATAAAAGTCTCCATCTTCATTAAGAGTTTTGTTGCATACATAACATTACAAGTAATATTTATGATTAAAACTAGAACATAGAATTCATACTAGTTGCATACATAACATTACAAAGTAGAAGTTCCATACATAACATTACAAAGTAGAAGTTACAAATTTGAAACATTACAACTCGATAGAAGTTAACCATCAGAAACCTACGGCGTCCATCAGCAACCTACCTACTTAAACATTACTAACACAGCCATTACCATTGCTACAACGACCAAACCACCTAGTATGACTTCAAACCTCTTACGGATTCATTTGCTTTGATAACTCACTGACAGTCTGCTCAAGCGCACTAACTTCAGCTTGGTATCATAATGCAACTCTCTTACCTCCTTAACTTCTGACTCGTAGTGACTAACACCCACAATATAATCAACCTTATTTTCCAGCAGGGCATACTGTGAAGCAAGTGCTTTGATCTCCTCTGTAGCCGCTACATCCCACCACTTGTATACATGGCAGTCTCCATCGTCTTTGTTATCACAGGTGTAGAACCTTCTTCCCGGGTCAGTTCTTGTGACTGGGGTCCTAACAACCGGTTGGCTACCACAGTAGCATTCCTTGGGGAAGCAGAACTCCACCTCCGGCTGTGGAGGGTACTGAACCACAGTAGCATTCCGCGTGGCTTCGATATTTGCTTGGTCCATACGTATATACAGTTCTGTTGAGCTGTAACCACTATTTGTTGAGTTTCGTAAACCATAAGACTCCAACTGAGACGGCTACGTGTAACTATAATCCAAACCCATGTCCTGAAAATAAATAAAAAGGCACATAACACCTGTTAGATAGCTTGTAAATGAGATAGCAAGCTAGTAAATGAAACGAAAAAAATACAAGAGATGATCATTAGATAGCAAGCAAGTAAATGAAACGAAAAAAAAAATACAAGACATAAATTATCATTATATTAAACAACTCATCACATTACAGCATCAAACATAGTACATACCACACAAGAGACCTAGACGATGATAAAACAGCTTTTAATACATAGTACACAAGATAGAGACTTATTAGAACTTGTAAATCAGATAGAGTTGAACTTCTAAACCTAGAACAGCTCCGCCAGCAGCTTGTTCTTAACGGTTTCTTCACTCACACTGAGTGGATCCTTCTTAGCTAGGAGAGTGTCTAAAATTGCCAATTTCGACAGTTTCTCCGTCCTCCCAAGTTCTTCCATCTTCCCCTCCATAATACTCTTATAGTCCTCACTAGCATTTCCTTTTTTATTAGTCCTCTTTGCTTTCGCAGCCTTCACACCTTCAGGACGCATTGAAGAGTCCGAACTCACCTCACCCACAGCTGCGTTTGAAGATTGGGAACTCACCTCACCACTCTTTCTCTTTTAACCGGTGGGTGTAGGTATGTTAAGGCTTAACCACTTCGGCTCGTGATGCAGGACACACCACGCGTGCTCGAGGGTAAACTTCTGACCCTGATCAGCGTAGAAGATTTGATGAGCCAGCTTTAGGACGTCATTGTCACTCTAACCGCTTGTGATTTGTCTCTCTGCAGCAGAGAATGCGGAACAGAACTTGTTGGTTTGATCATTTATTATGTGCCACCTCAGCTTACAGTGAACATTCTCTATCTTCTCCTGAAGAGTAGCTGCAACGAACTCATCAACGCGTTTCCAGAAGGTCTTTAACTTCATTGAATTACCGACAATAGGGTCCTTTGATGTGTTAAGCCACACCCTTATCACCACCTCGTCGTCACGCGGCGACCATTTCCTTCTCAACCAAACGTTCCACAGGTGTGTCCTAAGGTTGGGATGGACCGTCAGACTGTTGGGAACTGAATGGGGGGATTTCAGAACCGCCAATGTCAACATTGGAAGGAAAACTTACATAAGGAAAGTTTTCCTGAACATTGTTATTTTGAAGGTTGTTAAGAAGCCTCACATAACCATAATTTTGGGTATATGGATTCTTTGGATCCATTGGAAGAAGAAGAGAAGAGATTATAGTTCGCAAATAGAAGGGAAAGACGATTTGGAGATTTTATAGGAGAAACTTTAACAAGAACAATAACTCCTAAACCAACTAACCATTATCTACATATGTCTAATCAGGAGTTATTACTTAACTACAACTACAAAGATATCAGCTCTAGATTAATGGATCATTAAATTTTTGTACGATAGCTATGAGGTCTAGTAATAAACTACAACTACAAAACCTATCAATGGAACTACAATCCAAGCAGACAACACCATTTCGTTAAAGTAACTTCAAAACCAAACTACAAACATGGCAATCTGGTTCGGAAACTTTTACATTCACAGCCTTATCACAATATATTTTTATTTCCAGTTGAATATATTTTTTATAACCTCTCACCTCTCTTCCACAAACCGTTTACACTTTGATTAACTAGAAAAGCTACAAGAGTTTCCAATAAATTTCAACTAACGTTTACATTTACATTCAATACACATTATAGCTACCAACTTTCCTTCAAACAATAACAAAGAACAAGAACTACAAAGCTATGACCTCTACTTAAATACAAATCTTAAACATATCATGTTTCCTAACAAGTTTCAGAAACATATAAACAACTAAGCTATCGACAAACAATAAGAAAGAAACTATGAACGATAATCATCATCACTCAATCTAGAATATTAGCTTAATCAACAGAACATATAATCACAAAATATAAATGAGCTAACATGCGGAGGAACTAGATCGAGAACGACAGGTCATCACAATTAAAATCAAGGAACCCAACAAGCAGAGGAAGTAGATCGAGAACGACAAATCATCACAAGTAAAATCAAGGAACCCAACAAGCAGACGAACTAGATCGAGAACAAGAGAGTAACACATACCTTTTTAATTGAAAACGGTGGGAATGACCTTCGAGACAGACTAGGGATAGACTCGTGACGGATTCATCAAGGATTCGTGAGGGATTCCTGAGAGATTCGTCAGAGAGTAATTACCGATTTGGGACCAATTCGGGAGAGATGACAGGAGAGATGACAAGAGAGATGAGAGGAGAAAAAATATGACGTCGTCGGTGTTGATTATCGCCACATGAGTCGCCGTCGAGAGAGAATCAGAACACGGTGAGATCGATTTCTGAAAGGAAACACGGGTTTCCCCTACACGACGACGTCGCTTCATCTCTACTCGACATGTGGCAAGGAAGGACGTGGTAAAGACGACCTTAACTAAAGATGTCCGGCATAATTAAACACATTTTCCATTTATTTTTCTGCCCAAAACCACTAAGGACCCAAGCTAAAGATGCCGATATTGGTGGTCTTAGGAGTGGCTTCGGGGGAAGAGATGGAAAAGATCAAGATTCTTGCAGAGGAGGAGTTAGAAGTTTACCTTCACGGTGTTCTACAAGGGAAAAAAATATCTGGTGGTAGTAGATGATGTTTGGGAGAGAGAGGCGTGGGAGAGCCTGAAGAGAGCGCTACCTAGCAACCATAAAGGAAGCAGAGTTATCATTACTACGCGTATCAGAGCTGTTGCTGAAGGCGTGGACCATAGAGTCTATGCCCATGAGCTAAGGTTCTTGACATTTAATGAAAGCTGGGAATTGTTTGAGCAGAAGGCATTCATGAATATGCAACGGGTCGATGAAGATCTTCAGAAAGTTGGAAAACAAATGATTAAGAAATGCCATGGATTACCACTTGCTATTGTCGTTCTCGCTGGCCTTATGTCTAGGAAGAGGCCAAACGAGTGGAATGATGTGTGTGCCAGTTTCTGGAGACGGCTGAAAGATGATTGCATTCACGTTTCCACTGTGTTTGACCTAAGCTTCAAGGAGCTGCGACACGAGTTGAAACTCTGCTTTCTTTACCTTAGTGTCTTTCCAGAGGACTATGAGATTGACGTAGAGAAGTTAATACACTTACTTGTGGCTGAAGGGTTTGTACAAGAGGATGTGTTGGGGATGGATTATACCCATCCTCAAAGCCCATCGAACAAAGGCCCAACCAAGTTGGCAAGTCGGTTCGTAGCCGAGAAACCGCAAGCTCGGCGTCACGGCTCGACTCCAGATTGCTTTCAGCCGAGCAGGGAACTATTTAGCCGAGCAGGAAGCATCCAGCGAACAACAGTTCGCAGTCCGATGGCAAGCCCGACAAGCTGATAAGGCCCAAACGATTGGTAGAGGAGATTAGGTTTAATCTCCCGAGCAGGGGTATAAAAGGAGAGGAAAGAGCAAAGGAGAAGGGATCGACACTTAGACACACACACTGAGCGGCGAGATTAGGGTTTTAGTCCGTACGAGTTATCTCTCCGCTTGTTGTACTTTTCCGGCCAAAGCTCTCCGAGCTCCGGCTTTGTTTCCTTTTTCTCCACCTTTGTAATCTCACTCCGGAATCTAATAAATACCTCTGTTCAACCCATTTTTAGTATTGTTTACTCGCTTGAGACCAATCTCACCCTAAACAATTGGCGCCCACCATGGGGCTGAACAGATTCAGTGTTTTTAGTTCGGTATGACGTCCACAGGTCCAAACCCTAACACCTCTGGTGAGGAGCCGGAACTCACTCCTCCTCCGCCTCCTCCCATTCCCTCGTCGGATTTCATGAGCTCGGTCATGGCCCGACTCGCACAGCAGAAGAAATCCAGAAAGCAACGAACGAACGGCTCGCTGTCATCGTTGCTGCCCTCAGCGCACCGCCTACCAGCGGACTCCCGTTCCGACGACAGCTCTTCGACACAAACCCTCCGACTCTGACGGAAGGCGCAACAGCAAACGAAGCAGAGCGTCTCAGAACCCTAGCAGCTGAGACCCCACCGGCGATGTCCGACCAAACGGCTATCCGAGAAATCGCCGAGCTAAGGCTCAACCTTCGGCAAATGAACTCAAAGATCCACCAAGCGACAAGCGCAGCTCCTGAAATAAATAGACAGCGTTATCGCCTCAACTTCGCGGACTCCTTTCACCGAGGAGTTGACCCGAGTGAGACTCAGGAAGATGGACAAGATAAAGCTGTCCGATTACAAGCCTGGAGGGGATCCAGTCGAGCACCTGACAGCCTTCAACATAGCCATGGCGAGAGCTCGGCTCTCTACAGAAGAGAAGGAGGCGGGCTATTGCCAACTCTTCGTTGAGACATTGAACGAGCAAGCCCTGACGTGGTTCTCCGGGCTCGACGAAGAATCAATCGGCAGTTTCAAGGAGCTTTCCTCGGCATTCTTGAAGACTTACATCATGTTCACGAAGCGAGAGGCCACAGCTTCTAGTCTCTGGAACTTGAAGCAGAAGAAAGACCAGAGTCTCCGCGACTACATGGAGAAATTCAAGTCGATCGTATCCAGAATCAACATCCCCGATAACATCGCTATCGACGCACTGATGAATACCCTCCAAGTAGATTGCAAGTTCCGAGAAGACCTATATCGGAGCCCTACCCTATCCCTACAGGATGCCATTGCTCGGTCCCATAACTTCATCTGAATGGAAGAAGACACCAAGGCCATTCTGAGCAAGCATAACGCTGCGAAGCAAACGGCAACCAAGAACGCCGCCAGCACTCACGTCGAGCCGCGTCAACATGCTTCTTCGAGCAAAAGCAACCCGAGAGGTGGTCTCCTTTACGTGGTCGACGAGAACAGGAAGAAGTGGAACACGTTCCACCGAGAAACGGATTCCCAGGATGAAACACCCCGAGCAACCGCGACTACTGCACCAGCTCAAGTCGATGCTGTGGCTGGATCATCCAAAACTCCCCCAGGCCTCACCAAGTCATGCAAGTTACACGGAGTTAAAGGCCATGACACTTCGGAGTGCAAGACACTCTTCGCGCAGTTTCTGTCCTCTATCGAAAGCGGTGAACTTAAGATCCCCTCTCCAAAACCTAAGAGCGAGAGCAGTTGGAGCAGGAACAAGGACAGGAAAAACCAGAGGAGGAATCAGGGCAAACCTAAACAGGACAGTCCGAAACCGAAGGAGTCCGAGCAGGCACCCGAGAGGGATGATGACGACGGCTTCTCGGGAGACGAAGATCAACCAGCAGTCAGGCAGAGGATAGAAGTAATTCGCGCCCAACCCGAGTCTCCATCGGATGATGAAAGCCCTCCAGAAGAATCCTTCGAAGCATCCGACCTGCGCGAATTCCTCAAGAGAAAGCAAACTCCCGAGGTCGGGAAACCACCTGGCACTTCTGATCTCAGATCGAAGTTGGATGCTAAACGGTTGAGGCATGCGCCTCCAGACGAAGCTCCCGTTTCGGATCTGAGAGAGAGATTAAACGCCAAAATAGGCGACTTACGCGAGAAGTTAAACCGCAGTAAGACCGACCAAAAGGAGGAGAGTAAGGACCTCCGTGACGTCCTTATCAAGAAGAGATCAACCGTGAGACCACGGATTAATGTGATCATGGGAGGATCACCCCCTTGCGGAGATTCGGTAAGATCTGTAAAGGACCATCGCCGAGAAGCCGATACGTCTCGGCGTTGGCCACAGAAACCTCCCAGTGATCCCGAGATTTCTTTTTCTCCGCACGATCTGTTCGGAGTCAGTCTACCTCATAACAACCCACTGCTCGTCGTCCTGGCCATCGATAAATACGACGTCACCAAAGTACTTATCGATATCGGAAGCTCGGTAGACATTATTTTCCAAGAGACTCTGATCAAGATGGGAATTGATTTAAAGGACGTGAAGCCATCGTCGAGAACATTAACTGGTTTCAACGGATCCTCCGAAGTAACTCTCGGAACAATCCGCCTGACAGTCCAAGCGGAAGGAGTGACCAGAGTGGTCAAATTCTCGGTAGTCAGCACCAAGACCCCCTATCACGTGATCCTCGGAACCCCATGGCTACATTCAATGCGAGCAATCGCATCAACCTATCACCAGTGTGTCAAGTTCCCCGGAATAGACAGAACCATCAAGACTGTTCGTGGAGATCAACGCGCTGCCCGAGATCTCTTGATCGCAACTGTTAAGCTACAGCGCGCACAGTCACATGTTAATTCGGTATCGCCACCAGTAAGCAAGGTATGCCCCCAGAAGGAGGAAGTGCTCGAAATTCCAGTGGACGAGTCGGACCCGAGCAAAGTTCTTCGTATTGGTGCATACCTCTCCGATGAAATGAAACTTAAGATCATTGATTTCCTGAAGAAGAACCTGTCAACATTTACGTGGTTGATGTCCGACATGCAAGGAATCGATCCCGCGATCACGACGCATGAGCTGAACGTAGATCCTAACGTCAAGCCGATTCGACAGAAGAGGCGGAAGCTAGGTCCCGAGAGATCGAAAGCAGTCGTTGAAGAAGTGGAACGACTACTCAATGCCGGATCAATTACTGAGGTCAAGTACCCAGAGTGGTTAGCCAACCCGGTCGTAGTAAAGAAGAAGAACGGCAAATGGCGCATGTGCGTTGATTTCACGGATCTCAACAAGGCATGCCCGAAGGATAGTTACCCGTTGCCAAATATTGATCGACTCGTCGAGTCGACCGCCGGAAACGAGATGCTTACCTTCATGGATGCTTTCTCGGGGTATAAACAGATCCTGATGCACCCCGAGGATCGGGAGAAGACGTCGTTCATCACCGATCGAGGGACTTACTGCTACAAAGTAATGCCCTTCGGACTGAAGAACGCGGGAGCAACTTACCAACGTCTGGTTAACCGCATGTTCGCCAAGCAACTCGGAAAAACAATGGAGGTCTACATCGATGACATGCTGGTCAAGTCACTCCGAGCAGACAAACATCTGGCGCATCTGCAGGAATGCTTCGAGATCCTCAACGCGTATAAGATGAAGTTAAACCCGGCCAAATGCACTTTTGGCGTCTCATCTGGCGAGTTCCTCGGATACATCGTGACACAAAGAGGAATCGAAGCAAATCCCAAACAAATTTCAGCAGTCTTAGATCTTCCGAGTCCAAGAAACTGCCGAGAAGTCCAACGGCTTACCGGCAGAATCGCAGCTCTGAACAGGTTCATCTCACGATCAACTGATAAGTGTCTTCTTTTCTACGATCTCCTCCGAGGAAACAAGAAGTTCCTCTGGGATGAAAAGTGCGAGGAAGCATTTTCCCAACTCAAGCAGTACCTTACAACCCCCCCAATCCTAGCCAAACCAGACGTAGGAGACGTCCTGTCCCTGTACATCGCTGTGTCTTCCGCTGCTATTAGCAGTGTATTGATTAAAGAGGACCGCGGTGAACAAAGGCCAGTATTCTATATGAGCAGAAGGATGACGGGACCCGAGACTCGGTATCCAACACTCGAAAATATGGCTTTGGCAGTAGTGGAATCAGCGAGAAAGCTACGTCCTTACTTTCAGTCTCATTCGGTGGAGGTCCTTACCGATCAACCGCTGAGAACCGTGTTACAAAACACGACCAGAGCCGGCCGACTAACCAAGTGGGCTATCGAGCTCGGAGAACTCGATATCACTTATAAATGCCGAACAGCGGCTAAAGCTCAGGTTCTCGCGGATTTTCTCGTAGAGCTGTCACCCGAGCTGGCTCAAGACCTTGAAGTGCACGATGCAAACTGGATCCTCCATGTCGAAGGTTCCTCGACGAACAAAGGCTCGGGAGCAGGAGTCCAACTCCAGTCTCCAACAGGGGAACTAATCAGGCAATCATTCAGTTTCGGTTTCCCGGCGTCCAATAACGAAGCGGAATACGAGTCGCTCATCGCAGGGCTTCGCCTTGCAAAAGCAGTTAAAGCCAAAAGACTAAGTGCATACTGTGACTCGCAACTAGTTGCAAGTCAATTTAGCGGGGAGTACGATGCACGGAATGACAGAATGGACGCTTATCTTCGAGTTGTCCAAGACCTAGCAAAAGAGTTCGAATTCTTCGAGCTAACAAAGGTCCCCCGCGGAGAGAATGTATGCGCAGATGCATTGGCGGCACTCGGAAGCAAACTCAGAGATCAAGTCAAGAGAACCATCTCGATCCATCGGATTGAGAAACCGAGCATCGACATCTCGGGGGAGGCAATGGACATCATCACCACAGTTTCTGAGAGAACGTCCCGAGCAGAGGCTGACGGCGACACCGAGATGACCGATCAAGCACCGAGTGATTGGAGAACAGAGTTCATCGACTACCTTACCAACGGAACAGTCCCGACTGATAAATGGGCCGCGAGACGCCTAAAAAGGCGCAGCGCACATTATGTCGTCATGGAAGGCGAGCTCCACCGGGTAAACGCTAGCAAGGTCCTACTAAAATGCATTTATGGCGAGCAAACGAGACTAGTCATGGCTGAGACTCACGAAGGAGCAGGTGGGAACCACTCCGGAGGACGAGCACTCGCCTTGAAAATCCGAAACGTAGGATTCTTTTGGCCGACGATGAATACAGACTGTGAAGCATATGCCCGGAAGTGCGACAAATGCCAGAGACACTCTCCGAGCATTCATAGCCCAACTGAGCTACTAAGGACTTCAGCAGCCCCTTACCCATTCATGAGATGCGGAATGGACATCATCGGCCCGATGCCGAACTCCCGCCAACGTCGTTTCGTTCTGGTCTTAACCGACTACTTCACAAAGTGGATCGAAGCAGAAGCATTTGCTCAAGTGACAGAGAAAGAGGTCCGTGTGGAAAAACATAATCTGTCGTCACGGTCTGCCCTACGAAATTGTGACAGACAATGGCTCACAATTCATCTCGGGAGGATTCAAGAACTTTTGCAGAAAGTGGGATATCAGGCTAAGTACTTCAACGCCGAGATATCCACAGGGGAACGGTCAGGCCGAGTCATCCAACAAGATTATCATCGATGGCATCAAGAAGCGTCTTGACCTCAAGAAGGGACATTGGGCCGATGAACTCGACGGCGTCCTCTGGTCGCACCGAACAACCCCAAGAGGCGCGACCAAATCCACCCCTTTCTCCCTCGCTTACGGAATGGAAGCGATGGCCCCTGCGGAAGTCAACGTAACAAGTCTTCGACGAGCAAAAATGCCACAGTACGTCGAGTTAAACCGCGAAATGCTGCTGGACACCCTCGATGAGCTTGAGGAAAAGAGAGACCAAGCCTTACTCCGAATCCAAAACTATCAGAATCAGATCGAGTGCTACTACAACAAGAAGGTTCGAGCAAGACCCCTCGAACTCGGAGACTTAGTCCTAAGAAAAGTCTTCGAGAACACAAAGGAGCTGAACGCCGGAAAGCTCGGAGCAAACTGGAAAGGACCTTATAAGATCACCCAAGTCGTGAAACCAGGTGTTTACCGACTTGCGACTTCCCGGGGAGAGGCAGTCCCACGAGCCTGAAACTCGATGCATCTCCGTCGTTTCTATTCTTAAAGAATGAACCAAAGTTTATCTCACCGAGCAGATGACAGCAGTCACAGTCTGTTCATATTAAAAAAAAAAAAAAAAAAAAAAAAAAAAAAAAAAAAAAAAAACCGAGTAGATGCACCCTACGGTCACTTCTACACGTCCGAGCAATGACCTACGTCACTTTTGCTCGGGCAAACCGAACTACGAAAGGCTTGATCCTCCCCGGAGGTACGTAGGCATCCCCTTTACGGGGTCCAGCCCCAACAAAAAACAAAAACCAAAATTTTGGTTCGGCGATCATTCCCGTTCGCTCTATCAAGACGGACACCGAGGGAATTATCTCGAGCAAACGATGCCAGCCCCTTATCTAACAAGCGGCGCACAGGTACTCGTCCCAACCAATTGCTCGGATCCTGATCAGATCAGAGCAAAGGGAAACGGAGACCCGTGTCACCGATGCTATCCGCATTGACCGGCTCATCAAGAAATCTTCGACCCTAATCACGAGTAAAGAACTAAGAGTTGGCCGACCAAGTTTCTTCTATTCATTGTGTAGCGATCGAATACATTTTTTCGATAAAATTATCTTCTAATAAAATTCCTGCCGCTGTTTATTCCATTAAATCTCTTACGGTTAATCGGATTCATAAACACTTGTTCGGTGGGAAAGAAAATTCATTATCATCTTGGAATTGCCTAAGGAAAAAGAACTTGAAAGGAATTTCGAGGGAACTTAAGCATAAGAGATAAGAGAAATAAGCTCCGAATAAACGATAAAGGGATGAAATCCCGAGTTAATGACAACAATAAAAGCCCACCCGGGCAAAAACCTAAAGGTTTCAAAAAAGGATAGAGGGGAATAAAACCCCTAAGTGGCTACAACAAGAAAACCCTTTCGGGCAAATACAACAAAAGGAAACAAGACAACACGATCATTCTTGAACTGGAGCCGAATCCTTGTTTCCGCCGTCTTCGACTTCCGGACCCGAGACACGCCCAAATGGCACTTGAGAAGGAGGTTCATTCACCGTCGGCAGTATCCCTTGACCACCTCCTTCTGTTCCACGTCCTCCGGAAGAAGACGAAGATGAACCAGTCAGAGCAACGAATGGAACCGACCCATCCAGCGGTGCTGCTGCTTTGGTTAGCGTTTGCTCGACAGGACGGGCATCCCGATCAATTTGTCGAGTCGAAGACCCCGCAGCCGAAACAACATCACCTGTGGGCTCTCCGGGATTGGGACTGCGCTCCCTAATACGAGTACGAAGCGCGATGGCAGCCTCGGAATCGATCAAGCCTTCATTCGATCCAAATGGATCGATCTGCCTCCATATCTCCTCGACGAGGAACCGAGACGGCTGCACCAAAGGAGATAGATGAAGGTCTTCCTCCGGGATATCCTTCACCTCAAGTCGGCTGGCCTCCTCTCTGTAGAACTCCTCGAGATCAGCAAATTCGTCGATTTTATCTTGGGGAATCTCGATCCCCGAATCTCTGATCTGCTCAAGGCATTTCCTCGTCCCGAACGCTTGGCCATGCAGGCATCGAGCTTCTTCATAATCGTCCCTCTTCTTCTCTCGAAGAGATATTCGGTGGAAGCGTTTCTCAGCTTTCGCGATCATAGCTATCATCACACGAATTCTCTCATGTGTGACTTCGAAGTTCCGAGACTTCCGGAGCCGAGCAACCTCACCAGCATGCCTCAAGATCCTGGCGTCCCTACTCGTCTCCAGAGCAGCCTTCTCCTTCCTCAGCCTTTCCACGACGATCTCCAAGTCTTTGATCGACTCCTTGCACATCTTCAAGTCGGCTCGATCGGAGGCTTTGGCGTCTTCGAATTCCTTCCTAAGGATCTCCTCCCGAGCAACCGCCTCGTCTCTCTCACGAGTGATAATCCGGAGAGAATCTTCGTGATCAAGACGAAGCTTCTCTCTTGCTGCTTCACCATCACGGAGCTGCTCCCTCGCTTGCTTCAGCTCGGCATTGTACTTCTTGATGAGCTCGTTCCAGTCACCGTGATTCTGCTCGGAACCAGAGATAACAAGTTCAGAACAATCTGGTTAATCGAATCCGAAGGAAGAAAAATGTTAGTCTTTACCTTCACAGAGGAGCTCGCCGCATGCTCATACTCATCTCTGAAGATGAGGTCGCTTGCCGAAGGATTCTGGTCGGGACCGCCTTTAAATAACAGCATAAGGCGACCGCATTCATCCGGATAGAAGGGGAGAGGAAGCTCCCGGTTAAACTCAAAATAGAGTTTATCCGAAGAGACGTCTCCTCGATTGACGGGAGTTTGGGCTGCAGACCCTTCATCTACCTTGGATGGCGATCCGCCGAGGAAAGGGCTCGAACCCTCCCCACCTTGTGGCAACATCCCAGAACCATCGGCAGGGTTCCGGCTTTCCTTCAGCTTCCTGGCCCGATCAGCCAGCGTCTGGTTGTCATCGTCGTCCGAGGCCTGGATCTCAGACGAAGCTCCTTGAGCATGAATGTTAAGCTCTTCCTCACCAACAGAGGACGAGCGCTCGGTCCGACCAGATTTCTTCCTTCTCTTCTTCAGAGGAACCTCCTCCGGCGACGGGTCCTCGGTGTCCGGGACAGCTATAGTTCCGGAATCAGCATCTGCCCGTTTCCTCTTTGTCTTCTTTTTCTTCTTCTTTGAAGAACCCTCCACTTGCTTCTCTTCAGGAGGCGCCTCCTCGGCATCTTCTTGCTCAAGCGTCTCCTCGTCCTCACCTCTTTCTGAGGAAGCTTCTTTCTTCTTCTTCTTTTTCGGAGGTTTCTTCGCGGCAGCCCTTCCAGAGGGAACTCGTTCGGTTGTAACGGGGGGAGGGGTATTCCTTGGTTCCGAAGAACCAACCGCACCCTCAGGATTGTTCTTTCTGGCCTTCGCACGAGCAGCCATGATTTTGCTAAGATCCGGGAGTTCCTTCATCCTACGAGCACGGTTGATTTCTTTCTGCTCGGGAGGGGTGAAGAGAGACAATCTTTTGTCGACTGGATGATCAATGTAAGGGATGGAGTTTGATATCCAATCCTCTGCGAAGAACAAAAAAAAATGTGTTAACACCCGAGATATAAAATGGAAGAGTGCCAGGGAGAGGGAAACTCACGACTAGCAATCTGATCAACCGATCTCCGAATCCTGTCCCGAGAAAAGTTCTTCCAATGGTCTTGTTTCTGCAATGCCACTATCCGAGCAGGACCTTTCCAATCCTCCGAGTAAGTAGCAAGGTTTGGGTGACCAACTGCACATCAATAAGAAGAACGAATAAAAATAAGGTCAGACACTTCTGCGTGAAAAATTTACTAAGTTTGGCGACTGTACCCATATCCGCGTTCCAAAGGACACGGTACTTGGAGCTGGGCGGTTCCTCGAAGGCCGACCTGTTAGACTTAATGTAGAAATAGAACCTCTGCCAGTTCGAGGTTTTGGTCGGACCCCCAGCAAGAACGTTGTAACTCGGTCGTTGTCTCGTCGAGACAATCCCATCCGGGGAGATCGAGACGGATGTCAACTCTTCGAAGGCTCTGACGCTGAGTGTCGAGCCAGCTTCAGCCGCCATCACCGAGAGCGCAACCATCAGGCGAATCGATCCGTTGATCAGTTGACTTAATGCAACGTTCCTCCGATAAGCGTACGCCGTAACGATCCGAGGAATCGGGAACCACAATCTTGTGTCCTTCTCGAAGTAAGACTCGTAGACACATTGGTAACCTCTCGGAGGAGTCCAAGGACGCTGGTCCTGTCTCGAAATGATGAAGGTCACCCCATTCCCAGTTAGATTGCGGAGAATGGTCTCCACTGAACTAGTCGTTGATCGGGTACCTTCAACGTTCGACCAATCCTGACCCGAGACAACGGACGGACGGATCCTCGTCCTCTCCAGAGGACCCTCATCAGCAAAGATGTTCCCAGGATAAAGACTCCTTGGAATGATCGTCGCATCGACAGCCTCTTGACCATCCCCGTCACCTCTGAATTGACCCCTCGCCTCCGCGACGAGCAAACGCTGGGCACGGCTCAGATTTTCGGTATTCATCATCGCATCGCGATGAATTTCCTCTGCCGGATCCTCAGAGGAACTCCGAACAGAGGCTACTTGTTTCCCTTTTTCTGCTCGGGATAACCTCCTAGGCGACGACATCTCGGACAACGAAATACTAAGCAAAATTAAGAGAGGGAAAGAAGTAGAGAGAGAAAGTACCTTGTGAGTGCGGAGAGAAAATGAAGAAATGAAGAGGGGGAAGTGATATTTAGAGGGAGAGACGGGCTCTCGGACCAAGGCGTCATTATTACGCCTAAAGAGGCCTAATTGGGCCTAATTAATGTTTGCGCGTAGCGCGCAATCGCGCCGGTTCGTCTTCTCGGTCTCGATCCTCAAAACCCATCAATCAATCCGGTCCAAATCCTCGGTATAATTCCCAGAGAAGATCTCCAATCGCGCCGGTTCGTTGTCCCACCGACGAAACACCTCCGAGATAATGATACGAGAAACTTGTGGAAGGAAATCGCTCAAAAAAAAAACTCGGTATATCCCCTTTGTCCTCCGAGCTAATAAAACCAAATCTATCGATGACCCGATCAC
The DNA here is from genome assembly GCA_026261945.1 of Hirschfeldia incana. Lineage (NCBI taxonomy): Eukaryota > Viridiplantae > Streptophyta > Magnoliopsida > Brassicales > Brassicaceae > Hirschfeldia > Hirschfeldia incana. The sequence goes on from JABCMI010000039.1 coordinate 1,542,540, forward strand.
TCGATTCCTCAATAGACTGGGGGGGGACTTACTGTTGGGGATGGATTATACCCATCCTCAAAGCCCATCGAACAAAGGCCCAACCAAGTTGGCAAGTCGGCTCGTAGCCGAGAAACCGCAAGCTCGGCGTCACGGCTCGACTCCAGATTGCTTTCAGCCGAACAGGGAACTATTTAGTCGAGCAGGAAGCATCCAGCGAACAACAGTTCGCAGTCCGATGGCAAGCCCGACAAGCTGATAAGGCCCAAACGATTGGTAGAGGAGATTAGGTTTAATCTCCCAAGCAGGGGTATAAAAGGAGAGGAAAGAGCAAAGGAGAAGGGATCGACACTTAGACACACACACTGAGCGGCGAGATTAGGGTTTTAGTCCGTACGAGTTATCTCTCCGCTTGTTGTACTTTTCCGGCCAAAGCTCTCCGAGTTCCGGCTTTGTTTCTTTTTTCTCCACCTTTGTAATCTCACTCTGAAATCTAATAAATACCTCTGTTCAACCCATTTTTAGTATTGTTTACTCGTTTGAAACCAATCTCACCCTAAACAGGATGGAGAGATGATGATGGAAGATGTGGCTCGGTATTACATCGAAGAGCTGATAGACAGAGGCCTAGTGGAAGCAGTAAGAACAGAAAGAGGTAAAGTGAAGTCTTGTAGAATCCATGATCTTCTGAGAGACGTGGCAATCAAGAAAGCCAAGGAGGTCAACTTTGTACATATTTATAACGACCAACTGTTCTTCTACTACTTGTAGAAGGGAAGTTGCTCACCATCATATGGACCTTTACTCGTTCGAGAAACGTGTGAACAAACGGATGCGGTCTTTCTTGTTCTTCGGAGAAAGAAACAAAACACTATGGGGTTCTGTCAAACCCATTACCTTGAAACTAGAGCTACTTCGAGTGCTTCATCTCGAACGGGTTTATTTACCAGATGTAATTGGAGAGTTAATCCACTTGAGATACCTTGGGATCGCTGATAGTTTTATCAGTGAATTACCAGATTTTACCTCCAACTTGCGGTTTCTACAAACCCTTGATGCATCGGGAAATGACTCGTTCATGAAAGTCACTGATCTCCGTAGGCTCACATCACTGAGGCATCTCATGGGAAGATTCGTTGGAGATTTGATAATAGGCGATGATGCCGTTAACCTTCAGACATTGAGATCTATCTCCTCATACAGCTGGATCAAACTGAAACAAGAGCTGCTCGTAAATCTTCGGGAGTTTGAGATCTACGATTCCATGTGGGTGGACCAGATAAGAGTTCCTTTGGACTTGTCTTCAATCTCTAAATTAACAAAACTTCGTGTCTTAACGCTGAAGGTACCCACCTTCAAGTTATCGTCCGAATCAGGGGAAGCAGTTCGATTCAAAACCTTAGTCAAGCTGACCCTGCGTTGCGACATAAGGAGACTTCCCGACAACATGGATTTTATATTTCCTAGTCTTGAGTCCCTGAGTGTCGGTTTACATCTTGAGGAAGACCCAATGCCTGCGTTAAAGAAATTGCAGAGACTGGAAGATGTGATCTTGGATTCTTGTTATTTCTCAGGAGAAAAGATGAGGATCAGCGAACAAGGCTTTGGTCGGCTAAGGAAACTTGTGTTTTACATCGACGGATTAGATGAGTTACTGATTGAAGAAGAGGCTATGCCCAGCTTAATGGAGCTGAAACTAAGAACCAGAGGACGGCAGATGAAGCTCATGATCCCTGATCGCTTGCGGGCAGTTCTTGATCCTCCGTACATCAAATCATCCCCGAGTGTATAGATGCCAAGAAGATGTGATTAAGTGATCCATTTGCAAAATGAAAGATGGACTAACACAATATCGAGCAATGGGTTATGGGGGTTTTATCTTTGAATTGTACGTGTGTCATTCTTAAGTGTGTGTATTTATCATTTGACATCAGAAAAAAAATGAAATCATTTCTTTCTCTTTTCCATAGCTTTTCACCAGCATCTTTCTCTTCTACTTCATACTTTGTTTGTTATTTTCTGCACAAGCAATCTATTGTGCAGATATATTTCGCTTATTTTTGTACTTTCTTTCACAAATGGGAAGAGAAAATTAATAACGAGAAGCTGGTTGGTAAAAACTGTATCAGTATCTAAGTGTTCGATGAAACTCCCTAGAGTGACAATAGACCGGTATCTCGTTATAACTGGAGACTGATATGCATAAATTTCGTATGGTTTCTCAGTGAAGTGTTGTGAAACGCAACTTAGGGTACCGTTTAAATGACGTCTGCGTACTATACGGCGGTGAGACACTATTTTTAGCGGTGATTTAGGTAGTTCGAATAAATGTGGAAGCATATACCATTCAGGCTGTAACTTAAAGCACTGTATATGGTAGATTTTTGGATCTTAAGAAAACTTATTTCCTAGACCTTGCCAAGGAGAAAGTAAGGAACACATCAGATACAAACCAACATATCAAAGCAGACACAAAAAAGTTCAAAAAAAAAAACATATCAAAGCAGACAAGAAAAAAATTGCGTATGACGTTCTCTCTGAAGAATTTGAATCATCCAAAACCAAAAGCAAAAGCTTTGAATAGTCGAAAAGATTTCAAGAAAGATCAGATGGTCCTTTAAATTCTTCAGAGCTCTCTTGAGCATTTCAGTTGTTGCTACAACAAAGTAATGAGATCGCAGGTGTCATCTACGACGAGTTCATGTACTTTGCTGAAGCTGCAGCCAAATATTTTAACCTCCCCAACGTTATTTTCAGTACCACAAGTGCCACTGCATTTGTTTGCCGCTCTTTATTCAAAAAACTCTATGTAGAAAATGCTGGTTCTCTTTAATGGCATTCTAAAACTCCTCTGTTTTTATTTTCGCTAGTGTCTATAATCTGTAACCGCATGGTTCTTGACCTATTTTTCGCAGAACCCAAAGAAGAAGAAAACGATCCCCTGAGATACAAAGACTTTCCGGTTTCACGTTTGGCATCTTTAGAAAGCATAGTGGAGCTGTATAGGAATCCAGTTGATAAATGGGCAGCTTCCTGTGTCATAATCATACGACAAGCTGTCTTGAGAACTCATCTCTGTTGTAGCTGCAACAACGTCTAGAAATCCCAGTGTACCCTGTAGGCCTCTCTTCACCTCCTACAAGTCCGCTTGAAGAGAACAAGAGTTGTATTGAATGGTTGAACAAACAAAAGCAAAACTCTGGGATATTTGTAAGCTTGGGAAGCTTAGCTTTGATGGAAAGCAATGAAGTGATGGAAACAGCTTTCTGGCTAGATAGTAGCAACCTACGGTTCTTGTGGGGGATTAGGCCAGGGTCAATACGTGGTTCGGAATGGATAGAGTCATTGCCTGTAGAGTTTAGTCATATGGTTTCAGATCGAGGTTACATTGTGAAATGGGCACCACAGAAGGAAGTATTTTCTCATACTGCACTAGGAGGGTTTTGGAGCCATTGTGGATGGAACTCGACACTAGAGAGCATTGGGGTAGCAGTTACAATGATCTGCAAGCCGTTTTCTGGTGATCAAAAGGTGAATGCGAGGTACTTGGAGTGTGTTTGGAAAATTGGGTTTCAGGTGGAGGGTGATTTAGAGAGACAAGCGGTGGAGCAAGCTGTGAAGAGCTTAATGGTGGGCGAGGAAGGAGAGGAGATGAGGAAGAGAGCCGTCAGTTTGAAGGAGAAACTAAGAGCATCTGTCAGAAGTGGAGGTTCTTCACACAATACGCTAGAGGAGTTTGTTAACTTCTTCAAGACTGAAACAAATTGGAACTAGTCTCTAAATAATTTCACCATGTCTCGCCAGTGAAAGAGAAGGTTAAAAAAGCTTATGCTGAAGAAAGCAATGGATGAATGACTTGTGTTGCTACTAAGAAATAAATGTACTTTTCTATTCTAGAAGAATCTTACTTTTCAACCATAAAATCAAACGGGGGACACTAATGTGATGTGAGGATAAGGTTGTCACTAAATGTGTGATGTGCAGAGAATAGTATATTGCTGGAGATTAATGCTTCTTTATAAAAGTATGATCATCTATTGGAGAGGAAAAGATCTTAGATTATTATCTAAATCTCAAAGTAGAACCATACGTAGCTAAAACCAATAAGATATGTTAGCCAGTAGACATGCTTTTGTTGTAATGTCACTTTCTCCCTTTTGTTCGAAGTTAATTGGTGTTTGGCTCTCTAATCCAATGAAAGGTTATTACTTAAGAAAATAATGGTCGTCTTAAACATATATATATCGAAAGTAGATAAACACAATTACACAAACACTGTCTGACGCCATCCCAAAAAGAAATAAACAGGTAACAATGCTGAGAAATACGACAGACACTCTCTTAGAACATCTTTATAAGGTGTTGCTACAGAGAGCAAGGAAAGAGACTTGCCTCACATTACAATATAGAAATTAGTACATGAAACTAGTCAGAAGTCTTCAAGTATATGCATTGTGCTCCAATAATACTCATTGGTCTTAGATTCGACAGGATATGTTGTCTGATCTCCTAAGTAGATAGGATTAGAAAAACCCGTAAGAAGAACCTGTAACAATGATCAAGAAAGATCAAGGCCTGGATAGATGCCGGAGTATTCCCGAGCGGTATAACTAAACCTGATCAAACTACCTGAAGACATGAATTTCGCTGAGAGAAACAAAACATAGGGAAGGTAAACTCACAATCTTGAGCATTACCAACTATTTTGCAATTACAAATGATATACACGCAGGGATGGTTTAATTTACCAAAAGCATTGAAAGAACATGAAACTATCACTAATTCATTATGGTTACCATATCTATAAAGTATAAACAAACTAGAAGAGTACAGTATTACACAACACATGGCTTTTAGTTGATGTTGGTTCTGTCAAAATTTGAAAATGCAGAGAACAAGCCGATTAAAAAAGGACCAAAGACTTTATTGTATACCATTTAAATATAGCAAAGACAGAAACTTGATTAGTTTCAACCAAATCGTGCGAGAGAACATTAACTGTACTTAAATAGACAGACAGAAACTTAATCAGTTCCACGAGTAAAAAAAAACAAAGCTCACCTATTCGATTCATATATTAATTCTCATTCGCGCTTCCACCTCCAACAGGAGGATACGAAGCAACGGATCCGAACTTGTTCTGCTGCATCATATACGGATTCGCAGGTCCACCACTTCCATGATGATGATGGTTCTGATGATAAGGATCGTGACCGTGACTCTGGTGATGATATCCTTGCATACCCATATGATGCGCATACACTGGCATCTGCGGCGCTCCGTACGGCAGTCCCACATGTCCGGTTGGTTCTTGGAAGCTCTGTGGAGGCACAGGGGTCGAGGAGAAGAGCTTGTCCGAAGAAGAGGGACCTTCGGTAGTCAATCCCTGCATCCTTTTGAGGTAGAGCCTGTACTTCTGGAGGTGAGACGCGACGTTCTCTCGAGTCAATCCTTCGACGTTCATAAGCTGCATAATCGTCTTGGGCACTGCGTTTTTAATCCCTAGGTGGGCCACGACGTCCACGAATCTCTTGTGCAGCTGCGGGGTCCACACCAAACGCGCCCGTTTCAGTGTCTTCCCATTAAGATCTTCAGTCCCCGAATCTCCTTCTTCGACCTCCTCCGATGTCTTTTGTTTCTTCGAATCCGATCCGGGACTGCTCGATCCCACTCGATCTTCCTCCTCTTCCACCGTGACGCCGACGATGTTGTTGGTGGAGGAAGAGTTGTTGGGATCGGAAGATCCTCCGCCGCGGAGCGACGAGAAGGTGGTCTCCGAAGCACGATTCACATCGTGGATGGTACGGCTCTTCTCCGGTGTGATGCTGAAAGCCATCGCGAGATTCGACGGGACAAGAGAGTAAGAGAGCGACGCCAAATCTTCCTCGCTTGGTAGCCCCATCTCCCATTCCATAACCCTATCTTCCTCTCCCATCTAATCTCTCAAATTTCAGATATAGATATAAATCTGAAAAGATTCAGATCGGTGAGATCGGAGATTAATCAAGATTTGAGAATTCGTGGAGAAGTTTGGTCTGAGCAATTTTCAAAGGAGAGGAAATATATTTTTTTCAGGGAAAAAAAGCAAAAGCAAAAAGATAAGAGAAAAGTACAATATCTAATTCCAGATGGGTTTTATCTTCAGTGCCAACGTGGACGAGTTAGCTAGATATTTTTGATCTTCTAAATATCTCCGACCGAACACGTCATGAGAAGCCAGTTTTGTAACACGAGTCGCGACACAGGGGATTAAACACGGGACCAAACGACCAAATTAACCACGTAAGATGACCCACATAAGCTTAACTCCTTGGGTTTTAAGTAATTTACCACTGACTTTAGCAAGTTCCCTTTGTGGGGCCCAAGAGAGAAAGTGGGAATAGCCGGTGTGTTCGGCCAGCTGGAGAGGGAAAGGAGGAGAAAGATTCGGTGATGAGTGTTGACACGCCATAAGTAATCGTAGCCGTTGGATTATGGTTTTCGATATTTATAGAATCGTCTAAGGATCAATCTAACGGCTCAGAGTGGCAACTACGTAAGGAAGTGATAAAATAAAAAATATAAACAGACAAAGAGCTGTTCAAAAAAAAAAAAAACTAAGGCACTGGAATAATTTTTTTTTCCATCTGATATCTTATTAACATAAAGACTAAAAAATGGTTCAAACTGAAAACACTAGTTCTATTACACAGAAGTCTATGTACACCAAACCACCCAGCCCAAAAAAAAGAGAGAGACGAGGCCCAACAAGCACCGCCACCCACTGTCCACGTGCTGAACCCTCAGACAACAAGGGGATGAAGGCTTCGTCATCTCAACGAGCCGGAGGTCGCCGCCAGAACCGAAACTCGAATCACATCAGAGTCGCAAATCACCGCTTCCATCCCAGGCAGAAGTCAACGCTGTCTCATAACAGAGAACCAACACCAGACCCACCGGGACTATCCATGACCACCGAATTCTACTTCCGACGACAGTATCAGAGGTATAGGAATCAGAGTCTTCACACAAAGGCCCGACCTTCAAGGAGTCTCTCTCGCCTACGCCGAGATCTTTCCCGAATTCGGCCACCAACCACCGCAAAGAAACCCACTTGTTCACAGCCCGAGTACTTCCACAAAATTCGAAAGCCGACGACCACTATCAAAGCAGAAACGGTACGGTCCCGGAAACAAAAGCCGGACCACCACTAGAGAAAACGATGCATGGCCGGAAGCAGAGAAAAAACAGATTGATTACGAATCAAACCGTGACTAAAGCCGAAAGACGAAAACAAAAAAAAAAGAAAAAAGATAAGCTTTTGACGGACCGGCGGTGGCTAGGAGAGCCAAGACCGCCGGCCGTAGACACAAATCACGGAGGCTTGTTCTAGAGAGAAGTCAGAGGATGTTTTTAGAGAGAGTATTGCTGCTTATAATAAACTGTTTAAGGAGCTGGAATACTATTTAAGAGATTTGTTTGAAATGTATTATTTGATAACATTCTATAAAATATTTACCCGTCATAATGAATATCATTCCAAAACAATTTCATATATTTCATTTTTAGAATAAAACAAACAAAAATCCTTTGTTAAATTAATTCCTTTTTTTATATTTGAATATAAATCTTTGTGAATTGATGGAATGAGTAGAATTGACTGATCCATTAATACTTTCAAGTTCTGTTCTTTTTATTCATGTTCCATTTTTTCATTCAAAAAAATCTTCATTTATTTGTGGAAGCACCGTAGTCTAATGGTTAAGGTTTAAAGGCTTTTATACTCAGATCTGGAGTTCGACTGCCAAACTATACAATTTATTGCAGATTATCTCAAAATTCATGTTTCAAGTCCCGGAGAAAACGCGATTTATTAGGCAACTATGCAGATTATGGAAGGAATAATTACAGGTAACTATGCAGATTATGAAATGAATGATTACAAGAGATCTTCAACGTGGTGCAAGTAAATCTTGATTACAAGAGATCTTCAACGTGGTGCAAGTAAATCTGGTCATGTGTGGATCTTCATAAGACGGTTCAGATGATGCAGTTAGGCGTGGATCTTCATAGGACAGGTAGTATTGTCGGTTGTCGAATCGTCTATGTAATATTCCTACTAATTGTAATATCTTCATAAAGCGTTACAAAAATCTTCATTTATTTTATTCATAATATTCCTACTAAAAATAATTATAGCCAAATGTGAATTTTATTTAAAAATTTAAGATTTTGCTCTTAGATTTTTATCATATTTACAAGGTAATACTACTTCTTATTTTTAAATGTGGCCACCAATCAATATCATTTGATACAAAAACAAACTAAACGACTTGCTATATAAAAGTAAAACATGTGAAAAACTATATACATGACATGTCAATTATTCTTTAAGATTTTAGTTGATCTTAGAATTATTAATTTTGAAAATCATTATTCATTCAAAGCGTTTTGAAAAATACTATATATAGTTTAAAATGAATTTTCAAATTATGGCTAACGAATTTGCCCCATCATTAAAAGCCCTACAATATTAAAAATATTAGGTATATTTTAATTTTGAAAATCCTTATACATTTCATAATGCTCCAATGTATTCCCCTAAACATTAATAACATAAATACTAAAATAGCTAAACATGTTTTCCTATTTATATTATTAAATTTGAAGTCCAATATGAATCAAAACTTGAAATAACCTTTTAATTACATCTAATGTAATTTTTCACTTAATAAATTAATTTACAAAAACATGATAAATATGAGTTTCCTTGTAGATTATAGATATTTAGCTAATTTAAAATATTGCAATCTGTCAATTATTTAATACTTAACAAAACAAATTTGTAAATAAAATATATATATACAGTCATATCTAATTTTAAATTTATTGAATATTCTTAAATACATTTTAGAAAATACTTTGTATAATTATTAGTTTTTTTTTTAATTTATGTAGAGGGCGGTTCACTTTGACAATGTAAATTTTTATGAGTATCAATTTTTTTACTAATTTTTCTTTTATTTTTTTTAACTAAATTACACTATTTTAACCAAACTAAGCATGGCAACCATAGATAATAAGATTTTTATAAATGATTTACATTAGTTTAATTTTACATTTTGCTCAAAATAATAAATCTAAATAGTGTTTTCAATTTCTAGAAATGAATTAAACATTTTTTAAGAAAAATTAATTATAGACATATTTGTAAAAATTAAATGATTTTAGTCACTCAAAATAAACTCAAATCGGTCTAAATAGATGACCAATAATATTACATAAATCTAAATCGATAAAATTATTGAGAACTTAAAAGTTAATGAGTTTAAACGGTTGAGACGTAAATATGTTAACCAAAAATGAGACGAATTTAAATAAGATGAATTTGCCATTTATCACTATTAAGTAAATATTTGATGAATTTTTATTAGGTTTTATTCTGCATTTTTAAATTACGGGTCAAAATCTGGTATCGATTTTAAAACAGCTCATACTTCTCAAATATGAATCAACTGTAATCTTAATTATATCACGTCTAAAACTCACATAAGACAAAATTTGGACTTAGTTGGTTTTAGTACAATCAAAATTATTCGTGAACATTTTAAGCGCTCTAGTAGCTAAATCATGTCTGGCTGCTGTAACATCAACAGCAAATTCTCATATAAAACTTCCTTCTACAAAATCAAAATTAGGTGTACGGCTTTTTGTTTGTAGAAAGTATGGAATGGATTTATCAATTAGAAAAATATAAATTTCTAATTAGGCTATATTAAATACATTTGTCTCACTATAACTTTGATTTTTAATATAAAATTACCCCAAATTTTAAGCATGTAGTTATAACAAAAAGAACTGACATGTCGCTATATGTAATGCGATAATCAATGTCTTAGATGTCTGGAACCCAGTGAATCCATGACTCATGTTAATTTTGAATGTTCCCCCCCCCCCCCCCCCAAACCTTAAAAGTATGGACTTTATCGGCCATATCTTCTAATCCTAACATTTGTTTCCACTTTCGAGTGTCTATATTAATATTGATTATTTCATCTCAAAAAAAAAATCAGTATTGAAGATTTGAAAAATGAATGGATCGTTATCTGTTTATAATATGATATCTCTGAAAAGCTCAGAATGATAAATTATTCAAAAAATTTTACAAAAAACCACTAGAACTTACCATCCATGCAATAATAGTAAAGCTTGGTTCACAATAAATGCAGAAACATCTATAGCGACACAATCACCAAATATTATTATTTCACAAGCCATATACTTACAGAACATGTGTTTGGTGGATGTCCCTTGTAGTTCTACATCATAAACAAGAGATTGTAATTATGTGGTTGTGGATAGATTTGGAAAGAGAAAAGAGTCATCGAAGCTCAAAGCACATGTTTGGACAATGGAAAGTATGCTACTACAATCTGTGTGCCGGAACTTTCAACTGGATTCCAAGGACTTGATCCATGATTACGGATCCTCAGGCGTTGCCAAACTTCTCAATAGAGTTGAATAAGATAGAGGTCCTACAAAGAATATTTAACACCTTCATTATCTCCTAAATTCTCTGAGAAAAATAAATTAATTGCTGATTCTTTATGTAGAACTGCGAGATTTTTCATTGAAAATTTTATTTTGTTAGTTGTTCTATCTGGTTTAGCTTTCCAGGCTATCTCTTGTTTGAGTTATAGCATAGTATTTTAATGAATGCTTAAATTGTAGAGCAAATTAGTAACTAATATATTTTATATAATTTATATTTTTGAGTTACAAAAAAAACAAACTTGAAATTTTAAATAGTTTATGCTTTTATATTTTAAATATTTCAAATTTTAAAAATAAATGCTAGAATAAATGGTATTTTAAGTTTTGTTATATTTTAAAAGGAAAATCATAAATCACCAAATATTATATATAATTAAATGATTAGATATTTAATTATTATCTAATATATAAGAGTTTGGGTAAATCTCCTAAAAGTCTTTTTTATTTGTTTTTACTAATATAGACCACAAAAAGTTAAAGTGGTATTAAAATACATTCCATCATAATTTATAAATTTAAATTAATTATTTATTTATTAAATATAGAAAATTAAATAAATCTTAGAAAATAATAAAATGAAAAATATTTTTCTTCAAATTTTCTGTAAGAAACAATTTTCATAAAAACAGTTCTTCATGAATTTGTATAAGACGATCTAAATTAGACATGTTGAATAAACAATTCAGCATCTTAAACCAATGTAATGGGGTGTTGAATTAAGAAAACAATACACCTGGAGTAAATACTTGTTGAATTACTTCAACATGTTGAAGAAAAAACATATAGGACTCGCACTGCTATATAATCTCTTATCATTGGTTGTTTACATTTTAGTACTTTTCTATTTTCACCAAATTCTTAAAACTGGATTATTGTATAAAAGCAAAACTTCTAAATATATATATATATATACATATATATATATATAGCAAAATTCATAATTTCTTATAATCTATAAATAGAGATTATTTTCATTTAATTTGGATATATATTAAAATTTTCATTTTTTTATTTATGATTTTCTTTTTTATTCTTAATCAAGTGTTTTGGTATTCTTAAACTATTTTTTGTTAAATAGATATTAGTTATAATCTTTAATAATAATTAATATATAGTTACCAAATTATAATTGATATAATTATGAATTAAAAATATTAAAGTGGGATGTTAAAATTTATTAAACAAAACTATTGTAGAGTATAAAAATGACATGAGTGCTGAATAATAGATGGAAGAGAGAGAGAAGATGATATAGAGTGTTAAAAAGAAAAAAAATATGGTGTTGAATAAAGCAAACCATTGTCGGTAGTCTAACATTTCATGTTCACAAATTTGTATGTATATTTAGGAAGTTCTCCCAAATATGTTTGACATCTTAATCAATTGGATTTATATGCATATTTCAGAAAATATTATTCACTGTATAACACTTTTCAAAAAGTTATGATTTAAAAAAAATGTAAAATATCTTTATTTTTTTTTTGATCAAAACGTAAAATATCTTTATAAAATTTGGAAATCATATTGAGGAAGGTCTTATGAAAAATTTAGTAAGATGTTATATGTATTTAAGAATATCTTATTAATCATACCTATATTCAAATTCAGTAAGTTATGTATAAATATATATATATATATATATATATATATATATATATATATATATATATCCATGAAGGTCCATGAAAGTAAGCATGAATACACATTTAAAAATATATTTTAAATAAATATTTAGGAAAATTTCGTAATTTTAATGAAAATATTATACTTAAACGGAGAGTTTTCCTAAACTTAAACTAAAAAGATATAATATTTTCATTAAAATTATAGGAAGACTATTAAACTAAATATTTTATTTTCTAAAAAGACTTCGAAAATCAAAAATAAATTTCGAATTATTTTGATAAAATTTCAATTTGTTAGAAAATATTTATTTATTGGTATATAATAGATAAGTGTCCTATACCCTTTTAATAAAACATATTTTGGTCATATAAAACTTTGAGGGTTAGTTTGTGAAAAAAACATTTTTTTGGGGCTATTTGAGCTTCCACATCAGCGAAAAAACTTTCTTTCGGAAGATGCCACGTAGCTTTATACATTTTAAATTAATATATAATATAAAAAATAGAAATGTTACATTAATGTTATATTTTCTCTCCAACTATTTTTAAGAATTTGTAACATTAGAATTATTAGTAAATATTACACAAAACATATATTTGAAATAACATATAGTTTTATATTTTATATATTTTGAAATATTACATCTATCTGGAAAAGTAAGAAAATTAAAATTAGTAAATATAAGTTAAAACTAATATATAATATGAGAAATAAAAATATTACATTGAAAATCTAACTGAAAAATAATTAAAAATAACAAAAATTATTGATATATATGACACATTGAATTATTATTAAAAACATACAATATAAGAAATAAAAATATTACATTAATTATAATATTAGAATAAATAACATAAATACGATAAATATATGTGAAACAACATTTATTGAAATATTACTACATCAAACATATATGTGAAAAATGTATAATAATAAGTAAATATACAATATAAGAAACATAAATATTACATTAAAAATATATTGTAATAATACAATTTGATATAAAGAAAAACATTTGAGTAGGTAAAAATACAATATAAGTAAAATATAAATAATAAGTAAATGTACAAAATAAGAATGGAAAAAAATACACTAAAGAACAATCTGAAAAATTTATAGTTTTACATTTTTATTGTTTCCAATATTTTTATAAGTAAATATATACAAGAAAAACAATCTTACATTATAAGAAATATAAATATTACATTAAGCATATATCATAGAATTATCATTTGATATAAAAGCAATAAAATTAAAATAGGTGAATGTACAATCTAAGAAAAAATAAAAAATAGATAAATATACAATTAAGAAATTAGAAAACCAAATTAAACATCTCTTTAATTAACAAATAACTATGAAATGTCCACATCAGAATACAAAAAAAACATAAAAAAAAACACATGGCATTATTACTCTTTGACTCATTACCGAATTATTAAAATAAGTACAAATAAAACCAACAAAATTTTATCCATAACTCTTAAAACCCTTCTAAACAATTTATTCTTACATTGCAATCTTTTTCAAGAATACTATATATGTATACTTTGAGCAAGACAATCTAAAACTAATATATTAAATCATAATTAAGCATTTAAAAAATAAAATATTTAATGAACATAAGGGAACCAAATAGAAAACAACCACAAGTAAATTGTCAGCATAACTCAACTACAAAGGTAAACCCCCATTACCCATAACATACTCTCCTGTCTCCAAGACTACCATATTTGTAAGCTGAGTACTACTGAATAAAAAAGAAAAGAATAAGAGCTTGTCTGCAATAAGTAACTACACAGCATTGATTTACAATATAAAAATGTTATAAATAATGTTGACAACTCTCTTTATTAAAAAACTAATATTCCGTGTATAGCGTAAAAAACAATTAATACAAGGAAAATAATTCACAGCTTCTAATAACATTTCAAGTATTCAACAAAAAAAAACAAATGATAGGTTATATAAAACAAGATGTAGATATACCAAGCATCAATTCAAGCAAAATAACAAAATTATCAAAAAAAATAAATAATATATTCAAATATATAATTGTAAGTTTAAGTATTTTAGATACATGTTTAATTTGAATTTTGTAATATAATTATAGTTTGAAATATTTGAACCTCTAAAGTTGTTATGTATTCAACTTGCACATAGTAAAATAAATTATCGATGTATTTAAGAAACAAACATATAAGAACAAAAATGTAATCCATGTTTTATACTAAAATGTACATTCTACTTGTTATCATAACTACAATAATTAAAGCCTAGTAAATTTAAAACAATATGAAACTATTATTTATTGGTGAACATTTTTCAATAGTAAGATCAAATATGATCTATAAGAGAATAACAACACATGTATGGGATATTAATATCATTTTAATTAAAAATAAGCTTAACATTTTAAAATACTCGTTAAATTGATAATATATTTAGATATGTAATTATTTTTTCCAAATGTAATTATTTTGTTTAATTACACGCCCGTGGGGCGGGTCAAATCCTAGTATGTTTTATAGGAAAGAGGGTAGAGTAAATAATAGCAGGAGTAATTATTATTTCCGAATAAAATTTCAAGAAAATGGAATTTCACAATTCATAGATATTGTACATTTGAAAAGAAAAAGTAGTCTTGGCATAGTGGTAAAGAAGCTCTAGCTGGAGCTTTAGTCATGCGTTCGATTCCCCTTGGACACCCACCCGTAGACGTCTTTCGTCATAGAAAATAAGAAAATAAGAACAAACGCATTCTCCAGTTTTAATAGATATAAACAATCTTAATCACATCACAAAGATTATCTTTATTAGTTAGCCAAACATCATCTGTCTTTATCAAGTTTTTTGAGTCACTAAAAAGGTGAGTTTTTGACTATACAGAGTGTAATTTGTACTTAAGTCTTAACGGTTGACTAGACCATGACCCGCCCGACCGGGCGGGTGCTTATCTTATTTTTTAACTTTTTTTATTTATACTAAATGATCTATTTTTTAGTAGTTACATGTAATATTTTGATTTTTTTTGTGTTTGTAATAGCAATCGAATAATAGTATATAATGAAAACGTCAAATCAACAATGATATATTATAGCCGAAATATATATATATATATACATATATATATATATATATATATATATATATATATATATATATATATATATATATATATATATATATATATATATATATATATATATATATATATATATGAATGTAGTTAATTTAAAATGTGTTTCAAAATAAATTACTTTGAGTTAGTAAAATATATGAAATAGATAAATAAATATAATTTTGTAGCATCAATTTATTAGTCCATCTTGTATGGACATATAACGTATTAAAATGTCCATGTAAGATTTATAAAAAATTAATAAATTCATATGTATAAAAAATAGTTTATTGAAAAAAATATATATTTTAAAAAAAAATTAGTTGTTTAGAATATGACATGTATATCTGTAAAAATGTATTTTTATTTATATGGATCAAAATTTTATGAAAATGTACAACTAAATTGTTGTATATACTATTTAAAATGTATGGTCCTATATATTTACTACTTTTTAACATTTATTATATTGAATTTATATTGGACTAATATTTTATGAAAATATACGTAACATAACATATTTATATATCAATATATATATATATATATATATATATATATATTATAAATGTTTCTTTTTGTGATTTTTATTTTAGTTATTACTTATAAATAATAAAAATATAATAACTATTTAAAGATAAGTAGATAATTAATCATAAAAAAAATCCTAAACGGTAGGTTAATTGGTATGAAATTAATTATTATGTATATATGTAATTAGTAAAATGATTGCCATATAATTAAGTTTAATTACGAAATATATATATATATATATATATATATAGAATTAATTATTTTCAGACACACATATATATAATAAAATAGAAAAATACAGAGAATATTAAAAGCTAGGCTTATTAATCATTGTTTCCATAATTTTTTAGCTAGAATATTATTTTGGAAATGCATTTATTAAAGTGGATAGACAAAAAATTCTATAAGGTATGTTAATTAATATGCTCAGTGGCATGCCATTGTAAATAACACTGAAAGCTAAGGGGTAATATATATTTTTATTCAATTTTAATAATAGAGATGTCACATGTATGTGTTGCAACCATTTGAAGTAGAAGCTGATGCGCTTAAGATCTCTCAGTCTGACCATTGGAAACTTATAACAAATTAGTGGTAGGATTGACTTGAGGCCAAACATAACTCAGACTTAATTTCGATTATTGCTAAGAACAAAGTTTATATATTATCAGATAACCTAGAGTCGGGATGATTGTCGATATTTTTTCCCAAAGACAATTGGGTCTCAACTAAACACCCTATTTAACAGAAATAAATAAATAAAGATAACACCCCTCGACGCCACTGCAACATCAACCCACCTTTATTCCTCCTGGTACGATTCTGTGTAACTCCGATGCGGCATGGAATCAGAGTACAGGAATGGCAGGTTTGGGGTGTATCTTCACATCGCAAGACCTTCCAGCACGACAAGGACTCCAATCGCTCTTCAGGTGGAAGCACTTGCTGTGCGTGCGGCTCTCTCTCACGCCATTCACCTTGGCTACACAAAGATTTGGCTTCGCTCAGACTCCCTTGGGCTCATCAAAGCCCTTGTTTCAATCACCAAACCGAAGACTCTCTACGGGATCGTCTCGAATATTGAAACCCTATCGTCCTCATTTAATTTCTGCATTTTCTCTTTTGTTCCAAGAACCCAAAACGGGCCAGCGCATTTAGTGGCAAAATCTGCATTCTGTAACCCAAACTCATCATGGGCCTAGGCCTATTTTTCTTTATGATAATTTAGTAGTTGATCAAAAAAAATAAAAAATAAATAAATAAAGATAACCGTTCTTCACATCATCTCACAATACTAGTTTGACTAAGGAAGAAAAGGAGAAGACCAACATTTCCTTCATCTCTTAGAATATTTTACTTTTTTATCAACATATCTTGGAAAATTCTTTCGAGTATTTTTATTTGGGACATTTCACTAAATTAAATGTGGATGTTATAAATATCATCTCACTTAATTTGATTTATTTATATCCGAATTTTGTTCATTTATTGCATGGATTTCTTCTAAAAACTGCATTAGTTGGAAGATCGGTTGCATTAGAAAATGGAACTTTAAACTTAGATTCAGAATGGTTCTTAAAAGAAAAACAGTGTCATTAATACATAAAAAAGATTAATGAAGATTCAGAACCAAATGGAAAAACCTTTACTTAAATTAAATGTAGTTACTACTTTTGCCTTCTAACTCGGATACACTGCAATGAATCTCAGGAATGTTTGTGCCAGCAAACAAGCATCAAAACGCAGCGTTTGATGATATACAATCGGGACTTGTGCTCCTTTGCTATTCTACACCATTTTCGGGTCAACGAAGCTCCTTTCTGAGACAAGCTCCTAGAGAGTGATGGCTCGGATGATAAATCAGCTGAGCATTTGGTAGAACCGATTCTAGAAAGATCAAGCAAAGACTTCGAAGTTTTAGGCTTGGTGGAGAGACTCAGTCTAAAACTGGGGTCCGAAGGACAAGAAGATGACAAAGCTTTTGTTGAGAAGCTTCTCGTGAATTGGGACTCCGGAAAAGGAGAAGAGAATGTTTTAGTTGAGAAGCTTCTCTTGAAAAGGGATTTTGAAGATGAAGAAGGAGAAGTGTTAGTAGAGAAACTTCTTGCGGAAACGTGTTTTAAAGATGAAGAAGAGGAAGAGAAATGCATGGCTTGCAAGATGGAATCATCCTTGGTAAGGTTCCATAGCTTTTTCACATCCATGAATTAACTATCTGCTTCCTTTATTTGATCTGAAAGTATATTATATATATTAATTGTGTGTGTTCGGAGAGAAAGATGAGAGATGAGAAAAATGACTGTAAGTCGATTATATATATAAAGGGTCTACATGACTACATCCTTTGCATGGAGGCTCCACAACTGTTGTTGCATGGAAATCAAATCTAAGGAAACCCCAAGTTTTAATAATTTAATTATTTGAGATCAGCGAACTATATTCGCTAGCATATCACTCGAAGATCAAAATCTCCTTATGATTAAGTGGATTAGTTTTGATTTTATTTTCTTCTGGTCAAAAGTAGACTAGAGTTTGAATTTTAACTTATAATTTAGGGTATAAAAAGCTTTTGTGATTAACTCTAATGATGTATACTTATTTTCTCAAGCATACTTTAATTGTCCCAAAAACGCTCAAATATCATAAAATCAAAGTTTCAAATAACCATTTCTGATTTACGATTTTCAACCGATACATTTCAAATAACCATCTTCTTAAGTTACATATGTACCGTGAATGACTGAGACTGTTGAACATGTTATTGGAGTTTTGTCTTGGTCATCAAAACTTTAGCTGTTAGATAATGGATGTATTGTACAAGTCGTGAGAAGATATATATAAACCAAAGTTTGCATAAAGATGGTATCACATGAGATTTGTTCATATGCCATTAGGTCTCGTAAGAAGATTCCAAGAACAAAATAAAACTAGTACTATAAACTTTGGCAGTCAACGAGCGTATAACTTTGACCACATCTATCAATGTAACTTCACTGTCAGTACATGCATGCGAGTCTTGATCGTGTTCCAGCATTCTGTCGGTTAGTTATGAGAATATAACTAACATACATGTGAAGATTCCACTAAATTTCTAACCAATAGTAATAACCTTTAATCCACCTAATCAAAGTAAGCCCAATATTTACGAACAAAGTCGTACGACGTTCACCTCCTAAGGTGAATTTTTTAATTTTCTCCATCTATTACCAGTCAAAGTGTCACATATTTAATAAAAATATTAAATTTATTTTTAAAATAGTTTGAAAAAATGAAAAATAAGATCAATTTTAGCGTCGTTGACAAAGCTACCAAAACCGTAAACCCTAAATCTTAAATTTATACTATTAAAGTATAAGTATGTTTTGGATTTTTTTTTTATCCCTATTAAGGAATTTTTCCTTTGTATTCATTAAGGATATTATGAACATTTTGCATCGGTTTATTATTAATTTTTTTTTGGTTTGTCATTAACCACCGGTTTTCTAATTCAATTTTGGTCTGCGATTATTTCCATGTTTGATACTGCATCATTTTAGTATTTTTTCAACCGGTCATGTTTGAAACTGCGTCATTTTTAAACTATTTAATGGTTTGGTTTTAAACCATTTTTTTCCTAAATATAATCTCATCTATACTAGCAAAGTACAAACATATTTGTTTTTAC
The DNA here is from genome assembly GCA_026261945.1 of Hirschfeldia incana. NCBI lineage: Eukaryota > Viridiplantae > Streptophyta > Magnoliopsida > Brassicales > Brassicaceae > Hirschfeldia > Hirschfeldia incana. The sequence continues at coordinate 1,562,000 of JABCMI010000039.1, forward strand.
TAAATATACCATTTTTAAAACTAACATTGCATGATTCATTAAGGGCAATCAAGTAATATTAATAACACATCTATATTGGACCATTATTTTTCCGGATTCAGCCCACTGCCCACATTAGATATCTCTTGGACCATTTGCGCGGATTAAGAAATCATATCCAATTCTCACATATTTTTTTTTTACTTTGTGCCATTAAATCCAAGCTCAAATAAATTTTTTAATCATTATTAATATTTTGTATAGTGAACAAAAACTAAACACCTTATTTATTTTTTTTTTCTTAATAGAATTTAAGCATTCATAAACAATTGATTTTTTCATTGAAAGTATAAATCTTTGTTAAAAGTATGTTATTTTTTATTAAAAATTAACCACATAATAAAATTAATTCATCAGAGTTATACAAGCTTAATTCATTTAAAAGGAAGTTTAAATTTTTAAACATAATTAGTCATTTAAAATGAAACCCGATAATAGTAATTTTTAACAATTACAATTATAACAAATGGTTTAACCAGTAACCGGGTTCCGGTTTCCGTGGTTTTTGTTGGGGTTTTAAATTTTGTTTTTTTCACAAAACTCAAATTGAATTTATTTTTGATCACTGGATTTAACGATTCAACCGCGTGTCCAAGCCTGATTTCAAAACACTCATCAAAACTATAAAACTATTTATATTGATTTATATTTAAAATATCTTATTCAAAATTAAAAACCTAAAATACATATACAATATGGTTTTAATCGAACATAAAATACATATACGAGACGGGTTATATAAATGCATATACAAAGCATGTGATATAAATTTGATTATATAAAGTTTTCACCAATCATAAACCCGCACTTTGAAAGCGCGGATCAAAATATGACATTTAATAAATATTTGTCAGTTAAAAAAAATAAATCTGCGCTTTGTAAGCGCGGATCAAACTCTAGTTATAAATCTTAAATCTTAAATCCAAACCCTATACCCTAAACCAAAATTCTATATACTAAACCCAAACTGTATGCACTAGTCTATGATTTGGGTTTACGGTAACAGATTTAAGTTTAGAGTCTAGAGTTTGAGTTTAAAATTTAAGGTTTATGGTTTAAAATTCCAAATTTAGAGTTTCGGTTTTGTTGCCGGCCTTAGCATCTTTAAAAATCGCATTATTTTTTTTAAGGTTTTTTAGTTTCATATTTTTATTTAATAATTTACGTGGCATTTTGATTGGTTCTAAAAAAATATGTGAATTTAAAAGTTCACCCTAGTGAATGAACCTAAGTTTTGTTAATAATTACTATTAAAACTAGGATAAGACATGACATACCACTTGTGTATAGTGAGTTATGAGTGTGTGACCACACTTCACGATAATATTAATTTTATTATTGTTAATTATGATATTAGATGATTTATTAACTAATTATATATTATTTTAGTGCTGTTAATTTTTATATTTTGGATTATGTTATTAACTAATCGTGTGATCGTTTTTATTTGTTTAAGAGCATTATTTTATATTTTTAACATGTTATGTAGTAACAAGTGATATGTTAATATATTAAAAAGATAGAAACTACCTCGAATGTAAATATCTATTATATTAAAACAGAAGTCATGACTTTTCACTCATGTGTGATTTTTTTTTAAATGAACTCTACTAGATTTGGTCACACTACATTTTCAATCACTAATAACATTCATATAAAATAAAGGAAATTATTAATCGACAATAATTTCAAAACCAAACTATAATTAATAGACCACAATAAACCACTATACGAAACTCATCCTAAACAACACTATTAAATGTGTTTTCCAGTAGATTTTTCTTAAGCCATGTGAATTCATTGAACAATATAAACCATCCTACAAAAACCAGACTGTAAACTCATCGAACAAATATAAACCCTCTACAATCACGATTACTGAATATCTACTTTAGCAAAACCAGGCTGTCAACGAACAATAGCAAAAATATTGTGTTTTCGTAGTACGGTCAATGAAAGCAGAAGACAATATTTTAATTATGATCGCTTGATATAATTACGTTGTTTTAGTTGTCCTATGATCTACTAAAGTTTTTTGTTAATTATGTGGTCTCTGAACATATGTGAATAATCTGGAAAGCACAATGATGCGTTTAGAGAAGATGACGTTCCTCAATTGTCAATGTCTATAAGTATTCTAAAATAAAATCTACATTTATTCTACTTTTAAATAATATAAGATTTTCGTGAGTTTAAAAAAATATAGACTATTCTAACCACTTATATAAAATCTTCGACATCAAGTTACATATTTAACCAACTCCATTTTTTATAACTAATCAAAGCAATATGATCTTTAAGAGATTATATCATTTTCGTGAATGTACTAAAAAAAGTTATTCTAAGCATTTATTTTATAACTTAGAGATCAAACTCGCATATTTATTGTTGCCGTGATCTTTTATAATTTTTCCTATATATTTTGAAATTTTTCAAAACATAATCACCTTATTAATGGAATAGATAATTTTCATGATTGTACTAAAATATAGGATATTCTAAGCATCTTTTCTATTAAAACAGAAGTCACGACATCATTTCATGCGTAGATTTTTTTTAGGGCGGACCATTTTAAAGATATTTAACTAAATGTATTTAATAAGTCTTATAATATCTAGAATCTTTCAACTACTTTAATCATAATATCTTTTGATATCTTTTCATTTAATATATATACATTAAAATTTTCAAAAAATATGTTTAAAAAGATTTTAACAAGATCTTAATTTCAAAACTTATATGGAAATATCATCACTAATTTCGTAAGTAGTTTCGAAATACTATTATACATTAATATTTCAGTTATCGTTTATAAAATAAAAATAAAAATTCAATCATATTTTTATCTACTATATAATCATATTAAATAAATTACTATGTTAATCTAAATATTTTTAAAATATCTTAATTTTCAATAAGTTTTGTAAATATTCACTAATTTTTAATAGAAATGAACTATTGTTATAATCATAATAAATCATGTTATTTAGAATTATTATGTCGAACCAAATATGATAAAATTATATTAAATTGATAAATTTATAAATTTTTATTTTCATTGATATAAAATATTTCTGTTAAGAATAAAATTTGATAAAGAACGGCTTAACATTATATGATGACAGAAATGGAATATAAACATTTAAATATATGATTAAAATAAAATATGTATATCACTATATGATCTAAAATAAATATATATGCATATAAAACTAAAATTAACACCCGCACGGTTGTGCGGGTCGAGATCTAGTTACTCTTTATTTCTTAAAAACTAGTCCCGAGCCGAGCGTCCGACTAGCCCTAGTTAGTTATTTAACATGGTTTTCGCTGATTTGTTCCTAATAAACCGTGCAGCCAAATCGAGAATCCAACAGTGACATAAAAAGAAAACATTCCAAGTTAGTGTCTGAACAACGTTTAAACAAGTTTCGAATAAATGGAAAAGTCAAGGAGGTGGACTAGAGCCGTTATGAAGCCTTTAAAAACCGCATACCGTTTAATTAAGCTGACTGTGATATCTGTAAACGGTTAAAGCACAATGTGTTCTTATATGCTCGCTCTTACAATATCTGTATTATCTGATTTGCGATTGGTCTTGATAAATGACAGCAAAGTTTTTTTTTGTCTGCTTAGTTTTGGATTCTTGGTTGTAATATGAACTTGCAAGAAAGAACAAACGCATTCCATAGATATAAGAGAGCTAGATCCAACAGTTTCTACAAAATACAGTATTATCAAACAAAAAAAAAAGAACAAAGCTAACAACATCATGCAAAATGATTACAAAATATTTTATTGCTTCCTAGCAGGTTTCCAGAAGGAAAGAGCATAAAGGACTCTTCCTTTCCATCCCTGAAACATCCAATGGTTATCATTGTCGATCACGAAATCTTTGTGGTAGCGTTCTCTTACTAACTCCTTCCCTTCCTTCATGATCTGTTTGTTTAGTTTCGCTGGCCTAAACCCGGCTCTTAGGATTCTAACCTGCCATTGCTTGTAGGTCTCCGGCCTCGCGAACCGCTCAGCCCCTTCACAGGCGATCACACTCATGGCATCCTTTATGATTAACTCCCTCTCCACCAAGGTCCTGCAGTCATTCTCTTCTGATATGTTGCTCTCAAACATGTCAAAGAGGGAGGAGCAATGGAACATAGCTTCTCTAAACCTTGTTAGGAAGAAGGGCGAGTTGTACATCCCGTTAATCTCTGCAAACACAAAGACGTCAGGATTGATATCTCTGAACAGTTTCAGAGCCGTGTCTCTCGGAGAGTTCAGGGACACGGTTTCATCAGGCGTGTATTGTAGCCTGAGGATGCAGTTTACAACTGTCGTCTCTCCACTATTGATCACCAGCTCATCAAAAGTTATGGTGTCCCAGTTTTTGGCTATGAAGTTGTACTCAAAGGGGACATTGAACTTGTCACAGAACCGCTTCAGTCTCCGACCAGTCTCTTCCACCCGCTCTGATGGGCGGAATCCTGGCTGAGGCACCTCGATGCCCGTCACACGGAGCTTTGGTGGTCCACCCGGTCGAGTCGACAAGGCTTGTATCAGACAAGGCCACTGAAAGCCATAGAGGATCCCAAAGTCAACGATGTGAAGCGTGGTTGCTTTGGACGCAAGCTCAAAGATAGTTCTGTTTGCAGTGTAGTAACACATTACTAGGGTAGGGCAAGCCTGAACAAACTCCTTGTACGCCTTCAAAATGTCAACCATCGGTGTTCTGTTCAAAACATCGAATCCTAGTGTCTTCATTCCCGTGATGCGTGCTTCAAGCGCCTCTGCGAAGTGGTAGCCAAGCCTCTGAGTTGCGTCACCGTGGCTAGAAGAGTGTTCCCTTATCTCCTTCAGTTTCTCAAATGCTCTGCTCTGGTCAAAGCTAGCCACTGCTTGCGCGCACTGCATCAGGAGGTTCCGCATGTCAACTGGCTGATCTGATTTCTGAGGCTTGGACCGGTTCAGTGATCCCTTTGCTCGTCCGGTTTTGTTTGGTGATGCTTCTCCATGATCTTTCTTTTGGCACACCAACAACACTTCCTCCAACTTTTCAGCTAGCTCATCCACCACAGAGATTGCAGGGAGCTTTGATTTCCGTTCACTCTCAAGATCATCTTCTTCATCATCATCACCTCGTAGGCGGTACCTTCTTGTTGATTCCTCAGAGATCTCAGTGAAACTTAAGGTTGGTTGATGTGGTAAGCTCGTTATGGAGCTGAAGTTTTCAAGAGAACAGTTGTCTTGATCGCCGGAGATATGATCAGACAAAGGAGGAGGAGGAGTCTGATCTTCGTGAAGCACTTCCAAGAAAGATCTCTCTGCGGCTTGTAAAGCCAAACTGTCTTCCAACATACAAGACTGTTCTTCAATATCTTCCTCCATCAACATGTCATTGATATACTTCAAAACAGGATGGTTGGTTAAACATACCGTAGATTCGATTGGACAAGGGTCCTGAGATTCAGTAGATTCGGCCGGAGAAGAAAGGTTCTGAGATTCAGATTCTTTGAAACAGGTGAAGCGGCTGGTTCCGGAGTCAAGATTGTTTCTTGGTTTGCAGCAAGATCCACCAGAACCGTTGTCTAATCTGAACCCATCAATGGGTACTTGCAGAATAGCATCCATCAAGATTGAAGAAGAAGAGGAGAGAGAGAGGGAACTTAAGTCAACGAATAGAGGAAAAGAAGTTTCATGTGAACACAACAAGTGGAGACACGGTTGATACTTATACAAAGGATTGTTTAATTGTTTTGTCTTGGCAAAGAAGATAAATGAAGTTTCGAGGAAACAGAGAATTGTGTGGGGTTGAGATAAGCACTGAGCCGCCACAAAAGGTTATAGTGATACATGTCAATAATATGTCCAAGACTTTATCTAATGTGTGGTGGGTCCAGTGTGACCAAAAGCTATATTGTTTTTTTGCTGCTGTCTTCTATTTGGTCACTTGCCTGGTCAAAGAGACCTGAATATATTAATGATTAGTAGTGCATAATAGCAGGACCGGTTTGGTTTATGTAGCAAATTTAGTTTCTTACCGGAGGTAAAACTAAACTAATATCAGCGGCATAAATGTCAGACCATTCTTTGGCATGTGGTGCGGTGTATGTGTGTTCCCTCAGTTAAGTGTTGCAAGTAGGGGCATCATATGCGCATGTAGGGTGGACAAAATATCTTTAAATTTTGATTCGATCCATTATTCGTCTTGATTCGATCCGAAAAATCTGAATACCATAACTAAACAAATCGAACCAAAGACTAAAATCTAATATCCGTCAAAGACGAAACAAATCAAAAATAGTAATATTTTTAGAAACGGATATCCGATCCTATCCGATCTGTTATATACATATATATGTATACATATTTATAAAATTATATAATATATATACTTTAATATCTCTATATAAGTTTTATAATATTTTTATTCACTAAATTAATTATTTTGTTATTAAAATTTTTGAAAGTATGCTATTTTCAAAAAATTATAATGAAATATATTTTTTTTAAATTATTATTTTGTACGGATCGAATAAGATATCCGACAAAATTCAGATATTTGCGAATATCCGGAACACCGGATATTCGAAAAACTACGGATTGGATCAGATCAAAAAATCGAATATTCGTAAAAAATGGACGGATCACGGATATTCTTAAAACTCCGGATATCCGTTCCGTGCCCATTTCATTGCACATGGTCGTATTCACGAGCGTGCTTCGTACATGGAGCTGGTCTTGCCTTTTCATCGGCAATAGTAAAACAAGTATTTATAGAAGAAGAAAATTATTGACATGACCGACATGGAGAGTGAACGTTTTTACTACTCGAGACCAACTGCAGTGTGAATACAAAGATTTATTTTTATTTTATGATGATTTTTTTTTTTGTAATCCAGGGTTCTCCGCTTCGCGGATCAATCCCTGGCCCGGTCAGGCCGCCGGCCAGCTTCACCCGGGAGGGCTTTCCCTGGGTCCGAAGGCCCAGTACCAGCGTTATGACAGGAAGCGTTGCACGGTAGTTCCCTTCGGCGTGGATCGAACCCCCTACTTGGGTGCAGGCGGGGACCCGTTCTAACCATTGGACTACAACGTTCCGTCATTTTATGATGATTTTGATCTGATTTTCCTAACGAAATGAGATCATATTTTGTGTCGTTATTGTATAATAGAATACCGAAAGATAGATAAGATAAAATCTTCGGATCAAGGATTGGACAGAGATAGATTTCACGTAACGTGGATGCCAAACCTAACCTACCATTTTTTTTTTTTTTGGTTCAACAACAAACTTACTTTTCTCTTCATTTAGTATTATAATAAAATTTATGAATTCTTGAACAGTCAAAGGTCAAAAGAAGAAGATTTTAATTTAATAAAATACAAAATTATTATGTTCAGAAGGTGGAGACTTTTTGTCTACATTCTTCCCCTTTCGAAATACTTCTCTCTTTTGTATGTCATGTACTCAAGTGTGGTTATGATTTAAAAGTACCTTAATTGTGGATCATCTATTGAATCATGTATTGGTTGGTCACAAAAATCCGTGCAATCCAAATTAAAAAAAAAAGAATCCTATGCACGACTAACGGACTAATGTAATGTTATATATTTGTATAATATGCGCTAAGCAATTAATAAGCACCTGTAATTACCAGTGGATCTTTATCAAACTGAAGATAGGGATCGGCTTTTGGATCTATACTAAAACATTTAGATTGGATTTAGTTGTCGATGAAAGACATCAAATCATCATCGACTAAAAATAAGAAGTCAGGAGTCAGAAGACATACAAGCAGAATTTAACTTAGATGGAGGTTGATGCTAAACATTCGAGCTCAACAAAAGTTCGGAGAACAAATTCAACTCATTTAGAGCATACTATGAAAAACAAAAGATTTTCTATTATAAATGATATTAAAAATACAATCTAGATGAAGATCATATAAGGTTTTCTATTATAAATGATATTTATTTTACAGTTTAATAAAAATAAAATAATAAGTAAGAATATAATTGTTTTCTTAACTTATTTTAATCATTTTCATACTCGCTTAGTTTGGATTTTGTACTTTGAGATAATGACCTTAGACATAAATTTATTTTTGTTATTACCAAAAGAAGAAAAGAAAGAAAGAAAAGTGGATAGATTTATTGCAATTGTGAAAAGATCACACTGAGAAATCTTTTTGTAGAGAATATAACTTAAGTTTGTTTAAGTTAGAAGTTATCTTTGACGTAATCAAGAACTGAAAGTAATGATACAATCACTACAAGAAACTACTCAAATTTTGATGGAACATTTCGTTGGTACTTCGTCGGAATAAGTTATTTTCGACGAATTTCCAATCAAACACGTTGTTGGTTTCATTTTGTCGAAAAAAACTTCCGTTCGAATTTTAATAAAATTACTGATGAAATTCCGACGAATACGCTCGTCAGAAATTTCTAACGATAATATTCGTCGGAAATTTCTGACGAAATTTTTTGTCAGAATATTCTGACGGATAATTTTCGTCGGTTTTTTTTTGTAAAATAATTAAAAATATTTTAAAAACAATTATTTGAAATGTAATAATAAAATTTCTTAATTTCTTTTTTGTAAAATAAAATCTATATTTTTATAATAAAATTATTCTTTATATATAAATACAATAAAAATTAAAATTTGAAAAAAAACAATTTCTAATATAATTATTTTAAAAACGTTGTGATAAATTTCTAATATAATTATTTTAAAAAACCAATTTCTAATATAATCATAACAAACTTAATTTTTTATAAAACATAAAAATGTTTTGTAAAAGCTTTAAAATATTTTATAAAATCAGAAAAACATTTCAAAACTGAAAAAGCTATGAAAAATCTGAAAGTTTTTTTAAAAACATTTATATAATATAATTATTTTTAAAATGTATTGATAATTTTTTTAGAAAAGTAAAATGTTATAGAATAATAAAAAACTTAAAAACCATTTATAGAATCTAAAATATATTTATAAAAGCTTTAAAATATTTTGTAAACCATAAAAACGTTTCAAAACAAAAAAAATAAATAATACAAAAACCAGAAAGATTCTTTTTTCTTTTAAATATATATAGTTATAATAATTTAAAAAATTATAAATACTCTTAAAATGTTTTTAAAATTGAATAATTTTATATAAAATAATAAAATCTTTAAAAATTTTACAAAACAATAAATTAAACAAACAACCTACAAAATCACAATCAAAACCTATCTAAACCACAACCTAACAACAAAATAGTAGATCTAATTCATAAAACTCTTCATCCCAACAAAAAATAAAACCCAAAAAAATTAATATCATAAAACTAATATAACTTAATTAAGAAAAGAAAAGAGATACTTACATGATTTGTGGGAGAATTTGAGGGGTTTTGTGTGTTGGATCCTCGGATTAGAGAGAAATGATTGGAGAGAATTTTTGAGATTTTAGAGAAAGAGAGGAGAAACGAGGAAGAAGAAGAGACTGATGTTTTTAAATTAAAAAAAAATCTGATAGAATATATTCATCAGAATTCTGTCGGAATATTTTAGGATTTGGCGGTCAATGAAAATTTTGGTGGTTCACGAATATTTTGGCGTTTCTTTTTTTTTTGGAAAATGAAAAATTAAGACGAAATTCTGACAATCAAATTTCATCGGAATATTCGTTAATTAGGCTTTCATTGTAATTTCGTTGGAATATTCTGACGAATTTCCTACAAAAAATAACATATTCTTTGTTTCTATTTGTCAGAAATCCGTCAGAAAATTTCTGACAAAATTCCGACGAAATTAGATTTAGGATTTCAAAACATGAAAAATTTGACATACAATAATATTTAACATATTTTGATAATTTAGACATAGTTATGTACATGTTTTAGTTTATAAGTGTCTATATGAGATGATATTACACATAATTAATATTGTAAGTTAGATTTCCGATATAAGGTCGTCTAAGTACCTATTCTTTATGAGAGATATTATGTTTTGTTGATATATTCGTAGCGGTTTTTATAGTTTGAAAAAATTAAAAAAATGTTAATTCACATTCTGTTAGAAACTTAATATATGTTTGTGCAACCATGTAGGTATACAATTTTACATTTATATTAATTATTTCATATGGAAATCAAATATCCGTCAGAATTTCGTCAGAAATTCGGACAGAATTCTGACAAAGAAACCAATTTTTTCAGAATTTCGTCAAACTTTTCTGATGAAATTCTGAAGAATTAAAATCTCAAACTGAAACTCTAATATAAAAGCAATTTCATCATAATTTCATCGGAATTTCGTTATAATATTCCGACAAAACTCTCAGGATCCAAAACCCTAAACCAAAACCCTAATACAAAGGTGTTTTCGTCAGTATTTCATCAGAAATTTTTGATAAATCATAGTTCGTCGGTATTCCGTCGGAAATATCTGACAAAATTCCGACGACTCTTAAATATTTGGTTTTCTTGGAATTTCCGACCACATTATTGTCTGTCAGAATGAGCCATGTATTCTGTAGTGAACAACTTAAGAGAAAAAGGTTTTTTTGTTTTTCTCATTTTCATCAAATTAAATAAAACATGATTTTTATTTGTTTTTACTGGTAAATTTTATGCTAAAAATATATTTATTTAATATTTTCTTATTTTATTTTAATATTTTAATAAAGCAGAAAATATTATATTTAAAAGTTAAAGTATAAGGAATATATTTTTTTTATGTTTTAATAAATCTGAATTCTAATCATAGAAACTAATTTATTATCAAGGATAAAAATAGTTACATGATTATTGGTATAAACCTTAATAAACCGAAAACTGATGGTATATAAATAAAACTAAACCAAATTAGATATGGATCCAAGATGGTATTTAATTTATATAAACCTAAATACCAAAAAAAACAAAAAAAAACGAACCAAAACCGGACCAAAATCCGGATTGAATAGGCCTAGAAACCACACATGATAGTTGGTTGATTTACCTTATGGAAATAAACCAGTTGGACATCAATGGATGTTTTACAAAGAAACTAAGACTAGATGGAACTAGGCTTGGACGTTCGGTGGCCCGTTCGGTTTCGGTCCGGGTGATTCGGATTTTCAGATTTTGGGCGTTATGCTTAAAATTACCATTCGGGTTTTACTAATTATCAGATTGGGTTTGGTTCGGTTCCTTCTGGGTTTGTTTAGATCGGACTTAACCAATGTTTAAAATCATGCAAGAAAATATCTTTTAAAATCTCTAAAATTGACATTTTTTTCAAAATATATAAATTATTTGTAAATCTAATTAAAAATCGGTTAAACTATATAAATTAACTAAAAAGTATTCAAACAACAAATAAAACAAACTACAAAAGTATTTTGAATACTCTAAAATATCTAAATCACCTTGACATATGTAAGAACACTAACATATTTAACCAATTTCAGATATCTTTGGTTCCTATTTCAGATTTCGGTTTGGTTCCGGTTATAACCAAAGTCCAAAGTAGTAAGCTCATAAGTCCCATTCAGATATTTTTGTAAAATAGTTCGGATTCGGTTTCAATTTTTCCATTTTTGGTTAAGGTCCGTACTTTGGGTTGAGGTAAAATCGCCCAGGCCTAGTGGAACAATAGAGAATTATAAAGTGAATTCAATGGCAAAGGAATTTTGCAAAAAAAAAGACTTAGACTTATTTGATACATATTCTCCAGTCACAAGAACTTATTTTATTAGAATTAAAATACCGATCTCGGCCATATACGATCAAGAAATTCATCATATGGATGTTAAAACGACATTCCTAAATGGTGAATTGGATGAAGAAATATATATATATATATATATATATATATATATATATATATATATATATATATATATATATATATATGGAACATTTCAAAGGTTTTAATGTCAAAGGGAAAGAAAGAAAAATGCGTAAGCTGATGAAGTATGTATATGGACTTAAGCAAGCATCAAAAAGTGGCATGAAAAATTTGATAATACGATGAAGTCTTAGGTTTTACTATGAATGAATGTGAAAATTGTATTGCACTTTCTACAACGGAATCCAAATTTACCACGCTAGATAAAGTTGCGGAAGAAGTTAGATGGCTTAGAAATTGTATTGAACATACTCCCGCCAAAGCTTGTAACTGCACTATGCAATCAATGTTGTGATAGTATGGCTGCTTTAAATAGAGGCGAATAATAGAATTTACTTTGGCAAGTCAAGATATATTATACAAAGATATGCATTGATTTCCAGTAGGATGACAGCACTGAATTACATTAGATCAAACGAAAACTTGACTGGTCTTTTGAATAAAGACCTACCTAAAGAGCAAGTTGTATTCATTTGAAGCAAATGGGCCTCAAGCGAACATAATGAGTCATCATTTGGAGGAAACCTAATCTAGGAACATTGGAGATTTCATGGCCAGGGTTAAATATGCAAACTAGTTGAGGAAGACTTAAGATTAAATTTTACATATTTCTCATTACTATGAAATAATAATGTGTTTCTCTTGATGATCAAATGTTAGAATAATTTATTCTTAATAATGTTAGTATCTTCTTTATAAGAGAAATTGAATGAAATATCTTTAATTAACATTACATATATGAGAGTAGTGTTGGGTCACACCTATAAGATCTAATGTGGCTAAATTCTCTAGATCTCTTGCGAAGTGAGGATTTGTTCGGGACTAAAATGAACACAACCGTATAAACTAGAAATGAGCTGATAAGATATGTGTTTCACTTATTATCTTGGTTTACTACAATACTAGAATTTGACTAGCGCTTTAAAAACGTGAGATTTGTTCTATTTTAAAATTCTATATAATTTATTAATTATAAAATTATGTATTTTTATATAATATAATGTGATGCATTTCAAATTGCGTTGATTGTTTACGTTTGAAAAATAATAATAGAAGTTAAGCTATTAAAAGTTGTATATTTATATTTATAGAAATTATTTTGTAAGAAATGAAATTATTTTTAACAAAAATATTTTATTAAGTGCTTAATTTATTCTAAAGTATTATATTTAAAAATATAATGCTAAAGATATGTCTCGTTGCATATTTTAATATTATTCTTTGCATATTTAATTGTTAATAAATTTTGTACTAATTTTCTAAAAATAAGTGATTTTAGTTTTAATTATTTATCACCAACAAAATTAAGTAATGTAATTTTTATAAATTAAGTTTTAAATGATGATTTTAGGAGAGAAAATATCTTGTCAATTAATTTTGTTTCTCTGACATCTAAAATATTTAATGAGTATTTAATGAATTAAACAGAAAAATAATCTCAACAAGATGTTCTTTGAATCAAAAAAACACAAAAGGTAAGTAATATGGTAGACTTTACTAAAATATTTAGCTTTCACAATAAGCTATGTAACAGAATGTTCTCAAATTAATTTAAAAATTTATCTACCTATAAGTTAGAATTATTTATGGAATATATTGTTACTAAAATTACATTTTTTTTTTAAAAAAAGTGATTTTTAATTAACAAATCTTGCCCTTAAAGTTTAAATATTAAAGCATGAATAGGAAATAAGATATTATTTTAGCAGAGAAAATATCATCCTACTATAGATATTTTAAAAATATAATGTGATTATCCAATTTTGTGTAAAGTAGAAAAAATACCATTTTAAGCGCACATCTTTTGCATGATTGGAATGATGAACTCTTAGAGGTCTGAAATATGAACACTTCCCTCAAATCATGTCCTTGATTTTATAAAACAAAATCAAAATCAGCAAACCAAAAATATATGTGTATATATAAGCATATAATTCTAAACAATAATATAAATCTACTAATCAAAAAAAGAAGAGTATTCACAACACAAAGAGATGCTATTGAAATGATATAGCTGAGAGATGATATCAAATTGAGTAAAAAGTTTTACCAGATTAAAGAACAAAGATGTTATCGAAATGATATATCAAATAGGTGTACAATCAAATCATATATAGCTTCAGTTGAGAATTCGTCATAATAGGATATCTGCATATAAACCAAAAGAAAAATCAGTTCTCATGAAATATAAAAGCTTAATGTTCTAAAATAAGAAGAAAAAAAAGTTCATAACATTATTAACATAAAAGTTTAGAATACAAAGTTCAATGATTTCGTTTCTTCTATTGTTAATGTCTTATTTATAGTAAATTGATGGACGTTTCTCATTGATTTAGCTTGCATGATAAGCTAAAAAATAAAATATTTTTTAATAAATTCTCAATAAATCTTATACTTATAAAGTAATATTATTTTTGGAATATCTTGCTGATAAAGCTAAAGGATAACATCTCGTGAATAGATTGCATCATATTTTTGGTTGACAGGTCTCACCATAAATATTAATTTTTAAATGTATGATTTTAAGAGATAAAATATTTTGTCAATTAATTTTGTTTCTTTGACATCTAAGATATTTAGTGAGTATTTAATGAATTAAACAGAAAATGATCGCACAAAGATGTTCTTTGAATCAAGAAAACAAAAATTTAAGTATTTTATGTGATTTTCTTTTTAGTATTGTCGATGATTAAAATAAATCGAAAAATAAATTCTAAAAAAATCAACTAATAAGATCAAGAGAATTCTTTCCATTTGTAATAAGGAAACTAATTATTACATGTATTAACTAATATTCTTGTGCAAGTAATGTTAATAGGGGGATTAAATTGTTTTTTTCCTTTTGAATTAGTATTCAATGTTACTTTTATTTTATATGGGGATCGATGAATTAAAAAAATTATTCGAATTGATAAAATGACTTTATATTCTTATATATCTATAGAATACATAAAGTAATAAACCAAAATATTTATTTAAATTGATGAAATAACTTTATATACCACATTTTCGACAATTAGTTACCATAAATAGTTATTAATAATATTATGTAAGTCATTTGAAATTCAAAATATTTATTTTAATTGATAAAATGGTTTTATATACCATATTTTCGATAATTAGTTACCATAAATAATTATTAATAATATTATATAAGTCATTTGGAAAGTGATGTTAATTGGTCATTAAATTATGTTTTCCTTTGCAATTAGTATTCAATGATACTTTCCTATTATAATGAGATCGATGAATTAAATGATATATCGAAATTACAAAATAAGGTAAGTATTTAGAAGACTTTCTTTTTTAGTAGTGTCGATGGAAAAAATAAATCAAAAATGAAATTTTAAAAAATCAACCAATAAAATCGCTAAATTTCTTTTGAGAAGAACTGTGTGAGTGTCACATGTCAAATCTATTTCTCTTTTAATATATAGAGTGATATGATGTTTAAACTTCATACCCGACCGTGACACAGATAATCCATTTCACCTATGCACAAATCCTAGATAAGCTACCAAATTAACTTTGTTTTCTGCCAAAATCTGGGGGATACAGTACAATACAGTGACGAGCCAATCAAACAACGCTATCATACTGTATTAGCAAGTATCCAAAAAATATTAAAAGAAGTTTTAATTTTGACTGTTACCTTAACTCGAAGGAAGAAAATATGAACAAGAATATTTTATCTGAATGGCTAGGTGGGTCACCCTTTGGTCACTTTGAAACAACAAATCTCTAGCTATAGAAAACGTTGCGTTTGCCGGTCGTCGAACCCGGGTCTATTGCTTGGAAGGCAATTATCCTAACCGTTGGACTACAGACGCTTTTGCTGTTTTTCGAACGCTATAATATATAGAGTCTGAATAGTTGCAGATTTAAGTCGGAATATCTTTCTCTATGTCACAATTTACATTTCAAAGCAGAGATAACTGAGAAGTGAGAAGATAATAACAAGCGTCGGCCAACCCCATGCATCAACCTTTAGATTTCATACCCAACTAGTTACACAAGGATTCTCTCAAAAGTCAAAAGGCATCGTTCAACAACGCAAAGGCAATACATCTAACATATTTATTGTCTTAAGAAAATGCATAGATTACAACCGAAATTAAAGGGTTACTAAACAATCACCTGAGTATTAAATTATCCTGCATTGCACGCTTTGGACAAATGAATAGAAAATCCAAGGCAAGATCAATAAACACTAAGTAGATATAAAAATCTCTAGGGCGAGTTATTACATTTGATGATGAGTTTGCTTGCACCTATCTTCTAAACCGACATATTTCCATTTGCGGTGACAAGAGTGAAGGCTCTGTCCCAATCTTGGCTAACAGATTCTTGAATCTTGTAGTCCCCAATGAAAGGACACCAAGCCTCTTCTAAGCCGTTTGTCCCTGACCAAATGACCTTCTCCGGGACATTCAGAAAATCAAAGTCCAACGGCTTTGGGGGTGGGGGTGGTGGTGACTGCTCGTTAGCCTTTTTGTTGGGTTGGGCCAGCCGCTTATAGCTTCCTCGGTCTTCAGAACGCTACAAAAAAAAAGAGCGAAAATATATAAGACACAAACGCTGAAGTCTCATAAAGAAAAAGAGAGAAATGTGTCTGAACTCACTTGTGATTTGGTGTTACTGTTACTGTTGCTTACCGCATTCTTGTTTTTCTTTTTAGGAGTTCCGTGTTCCAAGTAGTACATCACCTCGGTCCTTGACCGGAACTTACGATTTGTAACAGGTTCGTAGTAGAACTACATCACCCAAAAAAATGGAATAAAAAGCATGGATTATCTTTTTTTAGTGATGGGATTGATCTCAACATCAGCATCTTTCAGAAATAGTATTATCACTAAACTTATCCTTTAACTAAACAATGTAAAGCAAGATTGTTTATGATAATCTCAGTACTAAACAGGATTGGAGATCTTCACCTTATCCACCAAACCAGCTTTGGTACCGGAGGTTCGAACTTTTTCTTCCGTTGTCCAACCAGGAGGCGGCGCCCAGTTATCCCCCGGTGATGCACGCTTCTTCGGCCTTGATTCCACCGGAAGACCCGTCTTTTCTGCCGATGGTTGCGCCTGATCCGTGCCGTTCGACATCCCCGAGCAATCCACACTAGGTTTCCGTTAGCAGCAGGTCGATCGAATCGAACGGTGGTGTCGAGAGAGGAAAGAATATTATTTGTGTCGACGCTTTTCACTTTTTTTTTTTATTTAGTGAGAAGCCCAAAAAGGGCAATAGAGATGTTGAGGCAAAGCCCAATCTCTTACCACTTACAACTTTCATTAAGATGATGCCCAACTTAATCTATTCATTTTTATCTTTTTTTTGTTTGGCAAAAAAAATCTATTCATTATTATCTAAAATAAAGTTTTTATTTTCTTTTCTTAACATAAAAAAAATCATTTCATCTTCAAACTTGAGGTGGTTTTAGGAAATTATACTGAATAAAATAAACAAAAAAATAGAATTCTCTATAATATGTTCTTGCAATCCTAACTAAAAAATCAGCAATACAATTTTGTCCTCTCGAATATAAGAAATTTTCAAGCTTGGAAATCTTTGTTGAAGCATTTATATCTAATCTAATTCGGAAAAATGTCATTTAAATCATCAACTTTCAAATTTATTCGAAATAAATCACCGAATTTCGGTAAGCAAAAAAAAACAGTCAACTTTTATTGACGAGCCATTTTAATCACAAACTTTGTTTGATTATGTAATTTCAGGCATGTCGTTAATCAGCAGTTATAGTTGACATACATTATGCCTAAAATGACATTTAAAGTTGATTTATTTTTGGCACAAATATAAATCAACAATTATTTTTCGAAAAATTGGAAACCAAAAATTATTTAGTAACAATAGAATCTTATACATAGAAATATTTAATAAATAATATATTATTTTTCATTATTTTCCTAAAAATAGGAAGCAAATAATTTGTATTTACATTCTAAAATAGTTAGTTAACATTTTATTAGTTTAATACTTATTTTATTAAATGATTATAAATAACTTTTGTAATTATTTTATGATATTTATATCATTTTTGTAACTATTCATATAGTCCTAATTGGATTATGATTCATAATTTTTACTGTCTGTAATATATTAATATATTATTTTATTCTCACACATATAAAATTAATGGTATTCTAATTATGTTGCAATATTTTGGATCTTAACAGTTTTTGGTGGAATTTATCTATAATTAAAAAAATACAGAAGTAATCTTGTAACACATTTCTAGTATTATTTAAATTTTTTTTGGGTATTTATTTTCTTTAAGAATGAAAAGTTGAACTAACACTTCACTAACAAATTTTTGACGTTAATATTATCAAACAATAAGATTATATAAAAGTTAAGAAAATCATCGTAGCTAATTTTGAAGAAAATAATGAAAAATATTTTATTTACTCAATATATCTATGAACAAGATTTTATTGTTACTTAATAATTTATTCTAAAAGTTTTTTGAAAAAAATTTGTTGATTTATTGTTTGTGCCAAAAAACATCAGCTTTAAAAGTCATTTTAAGCATAATATTAGTCAACTATAATTGTTGATTAACAATATGCTTAAAATAATATGGCCAACAAAAATTTATGATTAAAATGGTTCGTCAATAAAGTTGAGTGTTTTTTGCTTACCGAAAAGTTAGTGCTCTATTTCAACCAAATTTGAAAGTTGATGATTTAAATGAGATTTTTACCAATTTAATTCCGTTGAAATGTTTGGCCATGCTTTAGACTCTAAATCATGGCTATTAATTCTTTACAATTTATTCTGAAGTTTTGACATGTAAAATGCTGAAACATGTTTTCCATTGTCAAAACAAGTGTCTCAGGCTCAGAGTGCAAAGAGCACTCTCTTCTTATTTGATTTTTGTACCCATTATTTAAACTTGTCATCTCATGTCATATCATATCTTTACAAGCCCGTTCACATATACTAAATTGTGCTGTATAAGTCCATGCACCATCACCAAACAAATGTCATATAAGCATATGCCTTGTGAAACAATATTTCTACTTGATGGATATATCAGCAGATATGTCTCCATTTGCTACATACCAAGCTTGGCATTCATCTTTTTCATGTTTGATTAGCTCTAATAAGTCCATGTTAGATATCATATTATCCATAAATAAGGATCTTAATCTAGTGTTGGATCTTCAATATTGTTTTTCCTTCAGAAGAAATAATTTATATTTCTGAAGATACTTTTTTTTTTGAAAAAGGGCTTTATTTCTGAAGATTACTTAAGACAGTAAAAATGTATGTGCTATAAGGCATATCTGATAAGGCACATGCATGTAAAGATGGGGTCAGTCAAAAATAGCATGGTTAGGTTACTCATCTGGTTCCCCACACATAGGACAATAATTATCACATTACATATGCTAATTTGTCAAGGTCTTGTTACAGCACATGTCATGCTATCAACTTCCATATAAGATGACACATCTTCGGTGGCACATGAATTTTCCAAGCAAAGGATTGAAGCTTAGTAATGCTCGGTACTGAATATATTACATTTTTTTCTCTCTAGGACATTTCAGGAAATTCAATATCATGTATTACCATGTAATGTGCAATGTCCACTCTTCATAAAACTCTACCAAAATCTATATCTATAATTGGTTCGGCTTATGGCCAAGCTTCTAATCATAGGATATGGATGCACAAATTTTTCCAGCATTTGTACGTCCCACTTCTTTGATTCGGAATTGATGAAATCACTAATATTCATTCTTGGATGAAGTACAATTGGAATTTCGGACCTAGCTAATTCCAAAAACCATATTTATTTTCTTTTAAGAATATTTTCAGATAATTTGATGAAATTTAATTTTATAATATATATTTTAAAACAATTCAAAAACGATGTAGTTTTTAGGAAATATACACCACATAATTCAAAATCTAAACACGACTAAAACTTATATTACGAGTTAATTATGATTTCTTGGTGATTTAATTTGCTTTTCGACAAATAAAAAGTAAATATGTGAAACAAACCAACTGAAGGCTTTTTTTTGTAGAAAACCAGATATGTTTTTATCGTATGTGTATTTTAAATATGTTAATTTTGTATGTGATGTTGTGCAAATCATACCAAAGCCTGAGAATACTACTCTTCTATTAACACTAGGGGCTCAGCCCCCGCGCAAGCGCGGTACCGTTGACATAGTTGTTGCTCTCTTTTTATGGTAAAACATAGTTATTAGTCTTTGTAAATATTCGCATGCAGACTTTATGAAGTTGATGTTGTTTTTGTAGTATATTTCGATGAGTTGTGCTGCTGTAATTCATTGGGGGTTAGCTGAAGGTCAGAGAATTAAGTACTCGTATTTAGCGACAGGGTATATCTTCTGCCATATCTTGCCAAGAATGATTTAATTGTTTTGTGGTTCTATGACGTGACAGAAGATGAGGATGCTTCAGTCTGTCTCTGCATCATGTCATTTCTTGTTTGCACCGAGCACCCCCAGGCATCTTGAAACTTCTGATTCAAGATTATGTGACTGGTCCAAGAATTAGGAACCTATGAGATGAGGAGAATCAACAACTTCATGTATTAGTTCAGTAGGCTTTCTAATTTTGTAATGGTCTCCCACTGTTGTAACTTTGAAAAGAACAAACCAAATGCTTGATAAATAAATAAAAGGATAAATAACAGGACTTGGGTTCACTCCCTATGGTGAATTATTTAATTCACCTCAACCCTCTACACCAATTAAAATGACATGTAGGATTAGTGAAAAATGAAATAATTTTCTAAAGAAAAAAAAAAGTAAAACAGATGAAAAAATAACGCCGTCTTCTTCTTCTTCATCCTTCACATAAAAAAAAATATGAAATTTTGGTTGTCAAGCTTTTTGAATCTCCAATTTTGTGTTTTCAAATACAATTATATACTCTAAATCCAAATCATATTCCCTAAACTCAAACTATAAACCCTAAATCCAAACCCAAATTATAAACTATAAATCCAAACTGTAAACCCTAAACCCAAACCTAATACATCTAAATAGGATTTGTGTTTAGAGTGTATGGTTTGGATTTAGGATCTACGATTTGAGTTTATGATTTAGGGTTTAAAAATTGATGCAGATAATTGTTTATCTATCTCATAAGAGAACAAGATTTGATTTGAATCCGAGAAGCTAAAGTCGAAATTGGATTTGGAATTATAGAATTGAAGATTTAAACTTGACAAACAAAGCTTCATATTTTCTCTGTGGAGATGAAGAAGAAAGAAATCACGTTCTTTTAGTTTTCATGTTTTCCTTATTTTTTTTAACTAATCATACATGGCAGTTTAATTGGTGTAGAGGGTTGAGGTGAATTTAAGAATTCACCACAGGGGGTGAACCCAAGTTTTAATGCAACAAAATAGAATTAATATAATTAACGGAGTCCTGACACACGTCGGACCCTTCAAGAATAAAGTCAACCCTTGAGCTAGGGCTCAGTTGAGGAGGTGGTTTATTCAGGAGGGCCTCGATTTGTAGGCTTTTTCCCTGTGGAAATTTTCCAAGGATCATATCGACTCTCTATTTGGGAGCCGGGGGTGGTGAATCCGTCTCCTTCTTAGGTGACCTTTCGCGTTTCGAAGAGGTGTCTCTGAGACCTCTTTTTTGATAGGGCTGTGGCTTTTTAAGGTCAACGCCTTTTATTTCTCCGGTTGCGAATTTGGCTGCCAGTATTCGTTGGAGGTCCCAACATTCCTCGGTTGAATGTTGTTTCCGATCGTGATAAGAGCAATGTTTGCTCTCGTCGTAGCCTTTCGACCAGGGGGCTTTAGCTGTCGCGGTGACGGGTTTCTCTTCCTTGTCTTCCTCGACTGCATAAGAATGCTCTCCCTAGGTTTGACTGTTTCGGAAGTTCCCCTTTTTATGGGGTCCTTTTCCTTCTGAGGCTTCACTTTTCGGGTGATTCTGGGATTTCTTGTGGAGTTTATCCAGTGCAGCCGTTTCCTCCTCTAAAGTAGCGTATCTAGACGCTTTATGAAGAGCATCATCAATAGTTGGGGGAGGGTTGAGCGTTAGCTCCGACCAGACATCTGATTTATACCAGAGAGCTTAGTTCTTACTGCTCTGAATTTTTCAATGTAGACTCGTTGCGAGTCTCCCATTTCTTGTCTGACTTTCCAGAGGTCAGCTTCAGATGCTTGCTTTAGGATATGGGTCGAATACTGCTTCATGAAGGCATTGGTTAATTGATCAAAATTGTCTATCGAAATTTGGCTCGAGGCCAGAGAACCATTCGAGGGCTGTTCCGACCAAGTTTTCGGCAAATGTCCTGCAATATCCTGCCTCACATTCTTGTTTTGTGAAGTGAGCTTTCACAATAGCTAATCGGAAAGCTCTTAAATAGGCTTTTGGGTCTGAGGTCCCATCATATTCAAGGATCCTAATTTTCTTAGTGTCTCTTATGTAAGAGCTGGCAATTCTGTCAGTGAATGGAGTTCCACGGGTTTCCTCAATCAAGCTCTCGATTTTGGGAGCTGAGCTCGTTGCCTTGTGGACTTGAGCATTCAATTTTTGGAGAGCTGCGTGAGTTCGTTCCATGTATCTGCGAATGGCTTCAGGTCCCTCGAAAGGAAGAACAATTGGGTCATTGTCAGGTACCTGACGGATAGGTTCCTGACGGAACCGAGCTCGATCGTTTTCCCAGGTAGCTGGCGGGCTGAGTTGCTCACTAGCCCTCAGATTATTCCGACGAGCAAGGTTAGTGGGGAAAGCTGCAGGATCAGCATCCGTCCTTGGATACTCGTCCGGATTCGGGGTTGAAATCCTGGTTTGAAACGCCGAAGCTGATGTTCTGCCCCCGGACGGTATGGTTATTCCTGCTCCGGACTTAAAAAGAGGTGGCGGTGGGGGCAAACGAGCACCCTCGCTGGTAACCTGATTAGGCATAGAGCTGGTTGTCGCTATGTTGCTTCCCATAGCACTAGCGATAGGTGGGATAAACGCGGGAGCTTTCCTAGCGCAAAGCGTTTGGAAAGCAGGTCCCTGCTCTTCCGCACCAATGTTATCGGGGGAAAAATCCAGACGCTCTCGGGGAAAAGAGGGGTCGGTCAACCGATCTCGGAAGGTGACCCACGTACCCTGACGTTGCGATGGTTGGGTTGCTGCGGATCTAGTTATCTCTTCAAACTGTTGCTGCCAGTCGGCTAGCTGTTGCATCGTTCGCTCGTTTTCTTGAGCTTTGTCTACTAACTGGATCATCATCTGACGAATCTCAGAGAGTTGAGCCTCCGTTTGATTCTGAGCGGGTTGATGCTGAGGATTGTTGAGGGCTAGAAGCCCAGAGTTAGTCCCACTGGAGGATCTCGGGTTAGTTGCCCCGTGACAGTCTGGTTCGATTGATCGGTGCTAGATGGATTCGTTGTCTCATCAAATGGATTCATACTTAAGCTTTAGAGTAAGGGATTCAATTATTTCGTACCCACAGACGGCGCCAATTGTGCGGGACTAGACTCACCTCCTAATTTTAGATCAGGTTGAGATAAGGAGAGAAAGAGAGTAGTGGACTGAATCCCGTTAGAACTTGTAAGAACGAATGTATTTTATTGATGATAATGATCCAGGAGTTGATTACAAGAAATGATTATAAAGTTTACAAGAATGTTTGCCAGCTTAATGTGTATTAGGGTTTTCCCTTTCACGTCCCCTTCTCTTTGATCCTTTTTGTCTTTAAATAGCCTTAGGTTTCGTCTAATTGATGCCTAACTGGTCTCCGAGATATCAGGCGTAGATTATGGGACTTGTACCAGCTCCCTCTTGACCGAGTCTTATGCTTATTTTCTTAAGATGTAAGCCACCTCTTTCTCGTGACCTCTATCGTGAATACTCCTAGCGCACAGCCTCCGGCTCTGTTTTAACTTCTTGTATGGATTAAACCGTGGTGGGTCTATCGCAGCCCATTTGGGTCTAATAGGCGTGATGTTTAGCTAGCGGGCTATATTTGGAAGTTGATGGACCTTTGGTTGTATAGACCTTCTGAATGTGTTAGTCGTCGGTTTTCTGGACTTTCTGATCGTGTGGGCCATCGGGTTAATGGACCTTCAATCGTATGAACATATATGTTGGAGGATCTTCAATGTGTGGACGTTAGGCTGTGTGGATTGTTGGGGTGTGTAGCTTGATTGTGTGGACCGTGATATCTATGGACCTCCAGTTATATAGACTTTCATGCTAGTTGGATCATTGGATTAGTAAACCTTTGATTGTGTCTATTGTAAAGTCATGGACCAACAATTGTGTGGACTTTTGGGTCAATGTGGATCATTAAATTGGTGGATTTTGATTGTGTGGACTTTTGGGTCATGTAGATCGTTAGACTGGTGGACATTACAATTTCTATCTCATATTAAAAAAAAACTAGTCTCATACATTGTTGGGTCCCTTATGTGCAGAAGCAACAAATAATTTACTGCATTGGTTTAAAAGAGATCTATTCCCATTAAAAACTCATATGTCATACAACATTCCCACATGTTAAATTTGGTAAAGAATTATTGGAAGCATGTTTTTTTTTGTGATAAGATCAGACAATAAACACACATATTAAAACTGAGTAACTTTATCTTGAAACGATACGAACACCTACACTTTTGTGTATGTAGTTCACACACCCACAATATTTTTCCAATTCAATGGTGGTGCGGTGGTGGTTTCTCTGTTGTTTCCCTGTTCGATGACGCAAACAAGGTTAGCTGATATCATCTCTTCTTCTTCTTTTTTTTGCTTCTGGTGGCAAGGGGGATTTGCTTGAGTGGTTGTTGAGTCTCAGCAGAGAAAGTCGGAGTAGTGACGGCTTCAAATTTTGATTTTTTTTACCGGATGGATATTTCTCAAACTTTTGTATTTTCATGTTGTAGATCGGTTGTTCCTTTGATTTGCCAGTGGTGGTGTAACATAGGTAAAAGGCTGTCGGACTGCATTTTGGCTTCCGAGGAGTTGTGATTAGCCCCTTCTTATATTTTTCTGCCACAGGTCTTCCACATCTTTTGTCGCTTCTTCTATTATGATTTTAAGGGCTTGGTGATGTTGTTCTCTAGTTAAATTATAATATTTTCAGTTTGAGAGGCATTTGTAGGGGACATTCAAGTTTGGATCTATGTTATTTGTTTCAGAGGAGGTAGTATCTTAGCACTGCTGTTGGTTTTGGTCTACTCGACATTGAAAAAATGATCTTGGTAAATTAAGCCATAGCTGGTAAACTTGTTAGTTAGTATACTTTCATATTATCATGAGCATTTCTTCAAAGATTTTGAAAACGGTCTTAGTTACCCTCTCCTAACCTCCAAATAAGGTTATATGCTGTCGTTGTCGGATGAAACTTTTATTTTTGATGTATTGGCTTCTCTTTGGTTTGCCTCATAACTTGTTTCATTTCGATTTTCTTACGATTTCATTTTTATTTAGTATTTCAAATTTTCTATCGCTATACTTTATGTTAATATAATCAAGTTAGGTGTTTTACCTGTATATGGGCATACTATTTTTATGAATACTTATTAGTGTATGTTTATTAAATCAAAAACCAACATGAAAAATTATTATTATGTTCCCAAATATTTTAAATCAAACGTCCAATATTTATATTTGACAAACAGTTTCAACAGCATATATGTTTACTGTTGTCTTAAATTTTAGAAACACTCATTTATTATAAATAATTAGTAAATATGTTTACACAAAATATTTTTACTTGATTAATATTTAATCATAAAATGTATCATACCTCAATTTTTAAAGTTTATAATTTAATAATCTTATTTTCAGAAGAAAAAGTCAATTATAAACACAATATATAATGTGAACAAAAAAAAAACACAATATATAAGAATTATCTTTTTTATGAAGTTTTTTTATATTTGACAATTTTATAATACTAATTTTTATAACAACACATTATATATATAAGGATATCTTTTAATGAATTTTTATATTTGGAAATTTCATTATATTACTTTATAATCAATTATCAAAGATATTATATAAATATAATATTATCAAGATAAAATTTATTTTTTATTATATCAAAAATTATTATTATTGATTAAAGATATCATTGATTATAATCGCGCTAGCTTTTAATGTGAGAGATTACATACATAAATTAATTTCTGAAATAATAATATATATTTAGATGTCGATAGGATACCAATTCTATTTGCTTCTTTTTTTTCTTCAAAGAATATGTTTTGAGTTAAGCGTTTTGTTATCTATTCGTAATACCTCATATGTCATTTTACATTTTAACTTGAGTTTGACCTGCACATTCGTGTGGATATTTTTCATTATACAAATCTATAGTTTAATATTATCACAATGTTTTTAAGTATATGATTTAAATATAGTGCTATATATTGTATAACTCCATAATCTTATTGTTTAACTTTTTATTCGTTCTTGTTGATATATTGATTTGTTTTATAGATTTCATATTTGTATTGGTTATTCTTACTTATTTATGTATTTTCAGTTTGATATATTAATTATAATCTGAAATAATAAAATATGCAATCTCCTTTAATATAGCTTTTTAATTTTTACAATTTGCGTACAATAAGTTTTAAATTTTATTTACTTACACCAATATTTACTTTTGTTTATGATAATTTATATTCACATGTTATGTTTAAAAATTAATACTTTAACAACTATCACTTTAGTAATTTGTGAAATTTTATAAGTAAATATATTCTTTAAATAATAGAGCTCTATTATCTTAGTAAATTGTATACATAGTAGTATCTATCGTATTATTTTAGTAAATACCTCCTCTTTAGTTTCCATCATATGTATTTTGATTTATTAAAATTTCCATTTTGAATAATTAATATATTTTTTAAATATTTTAATATTTTTGCAACAGATTTTGTTATAACTAAAATTAGATTTGTAAGTAAATGTTAGTTATATACTATTATATTCTGTATATATCTATTTATGGATAATATATTGGTGTGAATTTAAAAAAAAAAAAGATAATTTAGTCGTAGATATAAATGTTTAATCATATGGTAATAATTTTATTGTATAATTATTACACATTTTACGAATTTTAGCTCATTTTGACGATCAATGATAATTTATTTAAATAAAACAGTTTTTAAGAAAATATAATAATCTATCTATTTAATATAATTTTGTCATATTTAATTTATAAAACATGTCTATTTAATATATTGTAGACTATAATTATGTAATTTATAAAATAGCATTGAATTTTATTTTCTTTTATTTTCTTGATAAATTTTTAATTTTTATTAATTTATTATAAAATTACTTTAATAATTTTGAAATTATTACGTATTTTTATTAAAAAAATATTGAAATCTTTTGGAGGATTTGTTAGATTTTTTCTTGATAGATTAAATTTCTAACTAAAATTTATTTATTTTTAATATTTTATTTATTAATAAATTATAATATAAATAAAAAATATGTCACATGAATTAGTTAATTAAATTGTTCTATTATGACTTGTCATCAGATAAAAAAATCATATTGGAAAAAAACGTTTTGAGCATTTCGTGGTTCTACAGAATCAAACTAATTAGATAATTTCACTAAAAGAAAAAATAATTTCAGTAATCATTAAATTTATTCAAGTACTACCTCCGTTTCTGAAAGTAGGATTTTCTAGAAAAAAATCTTGTTTCACAAAGATAGATTTTCTATATTATTAAGATACTTTTGTATGCTTTTGAGAAACATTAATTGAAAATATTTGAGTTATTCAAATTATATTGGTGAATAGATATTGAAAAGCGTATAAAAATAAAAAAGAAAAGATAAATTGTAAACATTAATTATATTCTTAATAAGCGTGAATACTCTAGAAAATCTTATTTTCGGGAACAGAGGTAGTAGAATTTATTTTATTCGATTAGATACCTTTTAATTTGTTCAGACCTAATTAGAATACCGAAAAAGGTCATTATGAACTCGGCTAATGATGGTAATCCATTGAACTTTACGCCAAATATGACTAAAAAGATACATTTTCTCGGGAGAGTTAGTAGAATCTGTAACGACACTCGACTTTTTGTTTCGGAAATGTACACGCGCCTTGGGACATGTATTAGCATTCATACTTTTTTGGGAACACGCAAACGTTTCACTGACTCTTCACTGTAATCGATTATCAGATAATCTGAAACCCTCTCGTCGTTATATAGTGGTATAACTCTCCGTTCCTGTCACATTCAAAACTTGATACGTAAAACGCTATTAACGGTCTACTTTCCCCCATTTTATTTCTCTTTCCAACTTTCACTGTGTTCTGATGGCAAATCCTGCTGCGAAACCCAAGTTTAGTCTGAGACTTCTCATTGATGAGGAGAAAAACAAAGTTGTTTTGGCTGAAGTTGGGAAAGATTTTGTCGATGTACTTTGTAATATTCTTACACTTCCTATGGGTACCATTGTTAGGTTGCTGGAGAAGCATCAAACTCCTCAGTCTCCCATTGTTGGCTGTTTCCACAAGCTTTACAAAAGTGTTTCCGACATGAGCGTTGATCATTTCGAGACACAGGCTTGCAAGAATCTGTTGCTGCATCCTCGGAGTGTCAGGGAGAGCTATCGCAGAAAGCTAAAGCTGAACATAGATGACACCGTGACCGAGGCGACTGGGTTCTTTATCTGCCAGTATTTTATGTCCAATGAGGCTTGCTGTAAGTTATACAGCAATACTAATACCTCAAGGTGTCGTTGTGGAAACTCAATGAGCTACAAGATTCAGGTTCAAGAAGGAGAGCAAGCTGATGAAGTATTCCCTAGTTGCAGAACGTCATTTATCATCACCGATGATCTGAAAGTGTCATTGAACTCGATGGGTCTTGTCCTGAATATCCTCAACGATCTTGGCTATGCTGGTTTTGATAGGCTGCAAGAAATGGTCATTGATGTTGGTTCTGAAGAGGTACTTGAATATCTTCAATTTTACATTTATATTTAAGTCTTTATCTTACTTGTTTATTATCTGAATGCAGGTGCTAACTTTGCTGGGTTGTTTATTCACTTCAGAAGCTCCATTGACTGACACGTTCCTGAGGAAGCATTGCACAACAAGGAAACGTAAAGCGCTGAAACCACTGGTGCAAGGAAATGTTGTTGCAGGAGATGCAGACAACTTTGTCACTATCAAAGTTTACAGTAGAAAGACTGACAAGATGGTTCTTTATGCGGAGTGTAGAGAAGACTTCATTGATCTTCTATTCACTTTTCTTGCCATTCCGCTTGAGTTTGCCTGGGAACTTTCTGTTGACAGTGTGAATATGGGCTGCGTTGGAAATCTTAGCAGAAGCGTGAAAGATTTGAGCTTTGAGAAGCAGAAAGAAGCCAAAGCTTCCGAATGTGTGCTTCCTTATTATTATAAGTTCAGGGCTCAACTGCTTGATGTTGTTATCCAGGAAGGATGTTGTTATCCAGGAAGGATGTTCTGAATATGAATGTTTGGTCCCCCGCAGCGGATATTCAAGTTCATATTGCGTATTTTCTAGAAAGATTAAGAAGGATGTGCTTTCGAATGGTGAAAGGATTGTGAAGTTCACTCCAATGCAATCAAACACAACAACTGGGGTTGGATTTGTTAAGGGAGAAACTAATTTCATTGTGTCAGATGATCTGTTTATCACACCGATGAGCACATCATCAACAATCTCATTACTAAGCAAGTTGCAGATGAACATCAGTGATATCGATGAGCAAGTGATTAACATTGGCAGAGCTGAGGTATTCTCTTACATCTTCTTTTATATCCTATTTTCTTTACTTGATAAGTTTATTTTTGGTTCTTCTTTTGAATCTACCTTTATTGCAGGCCGTTAGTTTGCTGAGAGCTTCCTTGATCACAACTTCTGCATTAACCAATGGTCTCTCCAACTTCCTCTCAGTCCTGAAGCCACAAGATGCATCTCCATCAGCATCTAAGATTTCAAAATCTGAAAAGATCCTTTAATTTGAGGCTTGGCACTTGCGACTTATGTCCATTAGAATCTGCAAGTGTTGTTTTGGCTTTAGTTTATCAACTCCGTATTTTCCTTTCCCCATAAGTTGTTTTTATCAATAACTAGAAACAAAGTCTATTGGGATCTATTATGGTTCTGTCGCAAATGTTCTCACAACTTCTGTCTAATTAATATTTTCTTCATTCTCCTATTTGCAATAACCATTTATCACTCGAATGGCGAACATAGTTTTGTTTCCAATACTAGTATTACAAAAGCAACCATTTCAACATGTTTGTAGATAAAGGGATTTTTAAGTAACTCCGTTGATCTAAATTCCGAAAACAAGTCAGATAATTTGTTGTCAATACTATGAACTCATTCTTTAACTTTTTTAACCAAGTTGCGAAATTAATAATCAAACAAGTGTTCAACACTTGCTTCTATCTTTTTTTGATTGTTAAAAAAATCTCATTTCTCTTCTGTTGTTATTATCTACTTTGAGTAGAAAAGTTTGTATTGAATCTAGTGAAAATTCTTGGGTAAACTGTGGCTTGCTTGCTCTATTCAAGAAATGGTCTTATATTGAATTACCGCATAGCATTTTGTCTTTTGAATCTGTTTTCATATAAATTTGATTACGGTAAGTTATATTAAGAAACCATTTGATCATTGCCAACGTCAGATATAAAAATTTAATCATGTAAAATCAATCACAAACAAGACGTTCACACATTCCTTCGTCTAGTCACTGTTGGAAATGGTTGAATAAATGGCTTTGATCAGTATTTCGGTGGCTTTTTTTCCTTCTTTTGTCGGAATGACCGGATCTTAGAAATACTGGATTCCACAGTGTGAGCACTATAATATAATGTCTTTATGTGAAAAGTCGAGTTTGTCTGAATGAAAAAATTGAGATTCAAAGTGAGTTGCTTATAACGCATAAAATGAATTTCTTAAATGTGTCACATTGAAAATAAGATGTTTCGTTAGCTTTAGCCGCACGTCTCTATCTCTTTGTGTGACAGAGAATGAATCTTCAGTCTATATATAGGAAATACAATTCTAACTTCACCAAGTACATTGGGGATAAAAAAGAGATCAACACAATGGTTTCTCCTAATGAAACTGGCCAGTTCACTCAGCCGTTAATGGTTGGCTCAAACGAGGAATCTAGGAGTAGTATGAAACAAAATATAGGTCCTGAAGATGATGAGTAGAGATAAAACACTTTTTGGATTGTGATAAAAGGGAGGTTTCAAGATCTAGCAGAAGAAGACGAGAACCATCCATCTGCGGATGGTGAAAGCATAACGTCTCATTGCTTGATCAGAACACAAACTGAATGTACTTGAAATGAAGTGGCGGTTGGTATAAGAGTATCTCCAAAAAGACTCTTTATTTTAGAGTTTGCAAAATTCTATATTCGAGAACCATCCATCTACGGATGGTGAAAGCATAACGTCTCATTGCTTGATTAGAACACAAACTGAATGTACTTGAAATGAAGTGGTGGTTGGTATGAGCATCTCCAAAAAGATTCTATTTTAGAGTGTGCAAAATTCTATATTCGAAATTTCAAAGTATTTTTCTCCAAAAGTTTCAAACCTAAATTTCAAAATTATTTGTAACTTATTTTATAGTCATTATATTTGTCATATTAATGTATATCTATAAAACATGTATATTACATAGAATACATAGCTAAATACTTAATTATGAGTAAAATATATGAACAATTAGTGCATTTGTTAAGTTTCTTTTGTAATATTGTTGTAGTTTGAATCTAGTTTTAAAATATTTTTAATTTTTATTTTAAGGTTTTATTTAGTTTTATGTGTAAAACTTAAAATTTATGAAAGCAAATATGAAATATTATGAATTGCATTTTTTAAAAAGATTAAAATGATAAATAACCAAATATCTAAGAATCATAAAATGTAATATGTTGTAAGGACTGAAATACAAATAAAATTGTGAAATTTCCAGTTTGAATTTTTGAGTAGTGACACTTTATATTTAAAATTTCACTAATAAAAATTTCAAATTTGAAGTTTTGAAATTTTTTTAGAGCAAAAAACTTCTTATTGAAGTTATAGAGTGTCTTTTGAAAATTCTCTAATAACGCAGCGGAGACAAGACAAATAGAAAACTGAGAAGTAGTAGATAATGTGTGTATACCAATATGTATGCAACATAAATAAATAATAAACACTCTGTGTATGATTGATCTGTTTTTGACTTTATTTACTTCAAAAGCAAGACTATAGAGTAATAAACAATGAGGAAGAAGAAAAACAAAAGCTTAGAGGTAAGGAATGATGACAACTGGCTTCAGCGTGAAAAGAATGATATCAGATTTTTTACCGCACTCGTATCACTTGGTGACTGTGATCAGAAGCACTTTCTGTGGACAATGGACGGTCCAGAT
This sequence comes from Hirschfeldia incana, assembly GCA_026261945.1. Taxonomy (NCBI): domain Eukaryota; kingdom Viridiplantae; phylum Streptophyta; class Magnoliopsida; order Brassicales; family Brassicaceae; genus Hirschfeldia; species Hirschfeldia incana. The sequence continues at coordinate 1,594,336 of JABCMI010000039.1, forward strand.
TCATCATACTCGGCTTTCGCAATCCACATCTGCAAATACGCAACATATTTGTGTAATAATTTATCATACATTATACACATAAACACTCATAATAGACGTAAGATTTGTATGCAAATTACCTGCTGGAAAGTGCTGAGGGAAGCCAAGATAGAGCCACCAATCCAGACACTGTACTTCCTTTCAGGTGGAGCCACTACTTTGATCTTCATACTACTTGGAGCCAAGGCGGTGATCTCTTTACTCATCCTATCCCCAATCCCACCGAACATTGTGGTTCCACCACTGAGCACAATGTTACCATAAAGATCCTTCCTGATATCCACATCACATTTCATGATTGAGTTGTAAGTAGTTTCATGGATTCCCGGGTTTTCCATTCCGATCATCGATGGCTGGAACAGGACTTCAGGGCACCGGAAACGCTCTGCCCCAATGGTTATCACTTGACCGTCTGGCAGCTCAAAGCTCTTCTCGACCGAGGAAGTGGTGTTGGAAGTTTCGAGCTCTTGCTCGTAGTCCAAGGCAATGTAAGAGAGCTTCTCCTTCATGTCTCTAACGATTTCACGCTCAGCAGTTGTGGTGAAGGAGTAACCACGCTCTGTTAGGATTTTCATGAGGTAGTCAGTCAGATCACGACCTGCAAGGTCTAGACGCAGGATTGCGTGTGGTAGAGCATAACCCTCGTAGATTGGAACCGTGTGGCTTACACCATCTCCAGAGTCCAAAACAATACCTAGCCAAAAGAAAATGCAAAAGAGGAGCAATCAATAGAAAAAAATTATAGCCAGAGACAGAAATAAGAAACCAACATTATTTAAAATCAAATTGTAACAATATTTCTGAACTCAATAAACTGAACCGAACTCATGGAAAAACAGCCATCTCTTGATGTATCATTGAGCACAATGCATAAAATTGTGAGTAAGCTAAAATGGCTTATCAGAAGAGTTATGGCTTATCAGTGTACTGACCAGTAGTGCGGCCACTGGCATAGAGGGATAGAACGGCTTGAATGGCAACATACATAGCAGGAGCGTTGAACGTCTCAAACATGATCTGAGTCATCTTCTCCCTATTTGCCTTTGGATTAAGCGGGGCTTCGGTTAGCAGAACCGGGTGTTCTTCCGGAGCAACACGGAGCTCGTTGTAGAAAGTGTGATGCCATATCTTCTCCATGTCATCCCAGTTGTTGACAATACCATGCTCGATTGGATATTTGAGAGTCAAGATACCACGTTTGGACTGAGCCTCGTCTCCAACGTAAGCATCCTTTTGTCCCATTCCAACCATTACTCCCGTGTGACGTGGACGGCCAACGATACTTGGGAATACAGCTCTTGGAGCATCATCACCTGCAAAACCGGCCTACACGCAAGTTGAAAGTTTTATTGATTCACTTTCAACTTAATGACATATGGTAAAACATTTAAATCTTGTATTTTTTACCTTGACCATTCCGGTCCCGTTGTCGCAAACGAGGGGCTGAATATCTTCACCATCCGCCATTTTTCAATATATCTAGTTGAACGCATGAGCAGAAGAAGAGACAAAAGTATTATACATTTAAAATATGAACGTATTAAACAACGCCTGTAATCAAGAAAAATGATCAGATTTTTTTTTCGTTTTAAAAACAAACACCAATGGTTAAAGCCACATTCGCATAACCAACACTATTAGAAAAATAAAACACATTGGCCCAAATCTACACACACTTTTTTTTGCTAAATTGCCAGTTACATAATTGCATATATGTAACTGGCAATTTATACCTTTTTTTTTTGCTAAATTGCCAGTTACATAATTGCATATATATTTTTAGCAAAAAAAAAATAATTGCATATATATAAACATTTGTCTTCTTCGTTTTCGGAGATGCAAAAAGAGAAAGATACCAAAAACATGTTCGTCAAAGTTCTCTAACAATCAACACACTAACGTTACGATTGCTGAAAAAGAAAATCGTCTACCTGTCATCGCATCCAAATGATCCACGACAAGAATTTTTTAATTGTCTCTCACCATAAACATATTTTTCAAACTAATAAACAAAAAAAAAGATTTACCTGATGAATTTACGTATAGACGAAGAAGAAGACAAAGAGGTCTCTGAAACGGGCGCCTATGAACTGGGTTTTTCAAAATGTCTAGAAAACAGAAGGAATCTTTAGCCTAAATACCGTTAGACTAAAAACGGATCTAACCCGTTAGTTTTGTACCTGAGCACGATGTCTCAGTCTGTATTGACACGTCTCACCTATTTTTGGGTCGAGAAACGCCAGCCTGGCCAAAAGATACGGTTACAGGCTCTGTTTTCCGGAAGAATCGGATTAGCGGTAAGCTTTGGGATTTATAATTTAGGCCATTTACTATTTACTAAATAAAAACCATCGCTTCGAAATTTGTCATTCTTTTTTTTGCCCGAGAAATTTGGACCTTGAACTTTAATCTCTCCTAGGTCCGGATACAGTCTTTACTAATATCATTTATGAAGTAAAATATTTTTTCAATGGTGGATCGAGAATTCAGGAGCACAACAACACCAACACCTACGCTAAAACCAACTAAGCTGCCACATCAATAGTAAAATTTGTCATTCTTCAACCTAATTATTAACCTTTTTTCCTTATGTTTTATTAGTGATTGTTTATCCTTTAAAGCCTATACCAAAAATATTACACTTCGTTTTCTTTACATTTAGTATAAATATTTGGATGATCAACGAAACAGCAAAGATAATTCTAAACGGTGAAAATTATACTTGGATGAATTTACAACATGAACATATTTTTCATGTAATTATACTTTTCGAAATTCAAGTATTGGTATATAGATAATGATCCAAATGAAATAGATTAGAAGACAAAATACAGTAAATTGCTGAAAATATTGAGAGTGAATGGAGCAATGATGATAGCTTATCATCGGCACTACCGCCACTGAGAAATGTGGTAATGATGATGAGGGTATGGATGAAACTAAAAAAATTGAATTATGAAATTTTGGGTGTGATTGATAAATATAAGAGTAATTGAGAGTAAATAAAAGTGGATAAACTAAGAGGGAAAAAAACTATGAGAATTAGAGTAAAAGAAAAAAAAAGTGATTGGTAGTGGATTAAAATAAATGAGAGTTAGTGGAAGTAAATAAATAAGAGTAAAGCAGATTGTAGTTCAAAAAAGAGAGTAAAATAAAATAAATAAATCATAATAAATATTTGATATTTGTTAACTTATAAACAATATAACAAATGCATATTACATTAAACTATAATATATAAAACAAATTTAAACATATTACAGCACATATATAAAATAATTTTACAACACATATATATGTTACAAAATTAATCTTTTTACTGCACATGGTGCATGAAAACACATAATTTAGGTGTACTTATGATTATTTGGATATGCCACATTTTTCTCAAAAAAAATGGTTAATGCCATATTCTATTCTGACACATTTTTCTTATATCAAAATTACATTTATGGTGTTAACAGCATAACACACATTAGTTTCGGATCTCATGAGATTCATATAGTTCTTGATTTTTTTCAATACATTATTTTTGTCCATATGTGTGTTCATGTCGTGGTGTATTGTTCTTATATGTAGCATTCATTTTTAATTTTTAAATAACCAAATATCTAAAAAAATAATTTATAAATAACCAAATATCTAAAAATATAATTTATAAATAATACTTTTACCAGTTATTTAAATTTATCCAAAAAATTAATGACACAACAAAATAAGTTACCCTAAATATTCAATCATTTATCAAAAAAATCTAAACCCATAATAACTTAATATCTCTTATATACTAAAGCACAAGTCACCTATCTAATCAAAATTTGACATTTGCAAAACTTAAAAACAACAAATAAAATAACGAAATTCTCACTAAAATAAATTCATTTGATCATGTTTTTCATTAATTTCCAAATATCTAAATCCCTGATTTTTCTCACAATATTACCAGCACGTTCTCAAACATGAATATCACGTTTTGAAACTGTTTTTTTTCTCTTTTACATTCTATTTTCATCCGTCTCTTTTTCATCAATACTATTAATTTTCCAGCATAACCTATTGATATAGGTGTGGTTCAATTTAAAACAAAAACAGAAGGTATATATAACTGTTTATATGAGCATATTAATATAACTGCTAAACCTATACTCAATCTTTTACTGCCTAATTAATGAGATCCTAGGATGCTGCTCTGGAAGGATATGGATAGATCCTTGAATAAACGAATCAAAGACTCAAGTTTATCAAGGTGGTGGATCGAATGGTGACACAAGAGGCTGCAGAAAGGCTTCTTGATACTCCTAGACACTAGATCTGATATTACACACCTCACTAGAGTCTTTGGGTGTTGGATATTACACACCAACAGACTGGATATTACACACCAGACACTCTCTCACGACAAAGGCAAGGGAGAAGAAAACACAAAGGTTTAAAATGAAAGAAGGCTTATTATTATGGTTGCCGTCTCATACATATATATAGTGAAAGCTAGGAACATGCTCCTAGGGCTTTCAGATTAAAGGAACATGCTCCTTTAATCAATGTAGAAAATATCATAAAAACTTAAGCATAAAAATATACTAAGGTTCGAGATGTCATCTAGGTGATATGAAATAGCAAGACTAAGACCTCATTAAAAACTTACTTATGCAAAACCCAGTGGGACAAAAACACAAATAGGAAAAGAGCACACATAGCTTGCTAGTCTAGACAACACTGAGCTTGATGGTGAGATAGATTGGATGGTGATAAGTGTATCTTGAAGTATCAAGCTTCCTCCAAGACATTCTTCAGGTATCAAACTCTTCTTGATCAGTCCTCCAATAGCTTCCTTGAGTTTCTTGCTTCTGGATCGAGTGTTGGAACCTTCAGGAATGGCTAAGGCATCATATTCTTCAGCTTGTTGGCGTTCAGGAAGCCCTTCCAGAATAGGAAGCCCTTCCAAATCTTCAGGAAGCCCTTCCAGAATAGGAAGCCCTTCCAAATCTTCATCTTGATCAACATGCTGGTCCATGATCATATCATCCCCTCCCTCTTGAAAAGGATTTGACCTCAAATCTGCTTTATGTTGAGCTCTCCATATTCCTGATGTTTTCCTCACACCTGATACATTGAGATAAAGCAAATTAGCACATAAAAACTGATCAAAGAGTAAGAGTCTTATCCCAAAGAGGTTTTTGCTCGGTTTTGGATGGTAGGCTGCATCAGGGGGTGTTTCTTTAATGAGTATGAAGCCATGGACATGTTGGTTCTTGTTCAAATCAGGTGGCTTAAACCGATTGTCTTCTTCATGCTTGTTCTTTCTCCTTGATTGCTTCCAAGCTTCATCATAATCTGCATATGGCTCTTTTGACAAGAACAAGTGCATCATATCTGTGTCATCAATAATAAAAGAGCTAATTAAAACATTATCACTGACCTTAGCATACTCACCTGGTCGCCATAGATAGGACTGAGATGTTTTAAACTCAGAAATGTTCAAACAAAGCACACAGAGGATCAGCCGACTTGTAGAACCCATAACTCTTTCATCTGAGAAGCTTTGGACGTGATTCCAATTCGACGTGAGACCCTGATGAGTTAAGTTTCCATAGCAGTCGAGTTTGTTGAATAATTCCTGGTGGTTGTTGAGATATGGTTCTCTGACTGCTCCTATGCCAAGTCTGGCGGCTAGACAGCTTCCTAGGTTTGCTTGTTGCTTCTCCATCTTAGCCAGGAACTCATCACTGATACTATGATCATTATTGCCCATATTTTCACCTGTACCTTTCTCAGATTCTTTTGGACAAGTCAAGTGGGTTATCATATCAAAGAAAGTATTGTAGACAAGAATGTTTACAAGGCACAAAATAATACAGCCAGCACCATTAATCTCAAGTTTCAGAAGTGCCATATGTTTATCAAAGAACGTGTTATACACTAATATATCATCAAAGAACAATCCCACATGTTTATAAACATTTTCAGCACACAAATAATCAATCTCAAGCTCAGAGATACTTGTAGACTTCAAAATTTCAAACCTAGTACCAGCATGATGCAATTTTGGTTCCTGCAACATCCTAGGTTCATTCAATATATAAGCAGAAGCAAAATAATTATCAAGGATCAGTTCATGCACATGGAAGCTCTTAACACAACTTCTTTCTTCAGTACTAGCAAATGAATCACAAGGTTTCAAACAGAAATCAGATTGTTGCAAATCAAGCTCTAAAACCTTTTCATTGTGATTGAAACTTTTGCTAAGCTTCAGAAACTGACCAAGACTCAAAATATGACCAGAAATGTTTTTATTTTGATTTTGAAAATGTTTTTGATCAAAGATAATTTCTGGTTTAAGTTCTTTAAAAGATTTAGACATGTTATCAAAAACAGATTTTGAAACACAAAAATCATTTACTTTTTCAAGACCAAAAAATTTTATATTTTCAGTGCTTACTTTAACAAACATTTCAGGCACAGAGAGAACCTTATTAAAATCCTTACAGTGCTCTTGCAGGTCATAAGACAAGGATTTAGGAATGGCTTCTGATTGCAGGCTGTTCTGCTGTTCCAAATCTTTTCCTTGTGTTGACTGCTCTGGTTCTTTCTCTGCTGAGTCCTCTTTTGCAACCTGTGACACTGAAACATTTATACTCGGTTGCACCGGTTCAAGACAAGTTAGTTCAACCAAGGAATTATTGAAGTTAAATTCAGACTGAGGTAAGGAAAGAGAACACTCTTGTTCTGTCTCAGAAATTTCCTTTTCTATAGATGTTTCAGTTTGAACTTCTTGAATTGGTGCAGCTGATTCTGGTTCTTGGTGCTGTGCTTCAAGGGATTGATGTGCTGTGTTGGTCCTTTTGAAAGCATCCAGTATCACTTGTGACAACTTCTTTTTATCCTCCTCACTGAACCAAGATTGTTTTTCTGTTTTCTCCTTGCTGCAACAGGTTGGTTTCTTGCTTGATGAGCCAATATCACTGGATGGACGTGATCTTTTGATGTCAGGTTGTTTCCGAACCAAATTTGAAGGAGAAAGCTTTGTCTCAGATGGCTTTCGAAGTACTTCCTTGTAGTACTGTCTTGGAACATACTCTCTACGCATCAAAGTCCTCAGCTTATGCCATGTTTCTACTGATTATTTTCCTTCAAGTCTTCTGGACCTTCTCAAGTGATTACACCAGCTTAAAGCATAACTAGCAAACTCTGCAGTAGCCATCTGAACCTTCTTTCTTTCAGTATAGTGGTGACAACTGAAAACCAGTTCCACCTTCTCTTCCCACTTCACATATGCAGCAGGGTCAGGATCTCCAAAGAAAAGAGGGATTTTCAGCTTTTGATCAGCAAAATTGCTTCTGTTATTACTGCTGATATAATCCTTAGAGAGTTTTCCTTTCTGATCTCCTGCCATGACACCTGAGACAAGAGAAAAACTCAGCCAGTAAGTAGTTCAAAGAGATTTAACGCAAAAGGATTCAAATATGGAAACAAGAAATTTTGAAATCAAAGCGGCAAACAGAAAACTTGATCCACACGCGACAATTGAACTCTTTATCAGTCTTAAAATAGAAACAACACAGATCAGATTCAAACAGGTGATGAAATGATGAAATGAGATGACACAAATTCAGATCTATGACTCTAACAACAGATCGAGACACACAAACACAATAAAACTTTCGGATCTTGAAAATCTGCAATGAAATCAATGAGAATATGAAAAGTTTTATTGAAAACTTGCTTGAAAATCTCAGATCTATCAATGGTGATCACGAAATCAGTAGATATATCAGTTCTAATGATGAAAAAGAACAAATCTAGTGAAAACGATAAAAGAAAATCGAAACTCCCCTTCCAGAGTGCTCTGACACCACTTAATGAGATCCTAGGATGCTGCTCTGGAAGGATATGGATAGATCCTTGAATAAACGAATCAAAGACTCAAGTTTATCAAGGTGGTGGATCGAATGGTGACACAAGAGGCTGCGGAAAGGCTTCTTGATACTCCTAGACACTAGATCGGATATTACACACCTCACTAGAGTCCTTGGGTGTTGGATATTACACACCAACAGATTGGATATTACACACCAGACACTCTCTCACGACAAAGGCAAGGGAGAAGAAAACGCAAAGGTTTAAAAAGAAAGAAGGCTTATTATTAGGGTTGCTGTTTCATACATATATATAGTGAAAGCTAGGAACAAGCCCCTAGGGCTTTCAGATTAAAGGAACATGCTCCTTTAATCAATGTAGAAAATATCATAAAAACTTAGCATAAAAATATACTAAGGTTCGAGATGTCAACTAGGTGATATGAAATAGCAAGACTAAGGCCTCATTAAAAACCTACTTATGCAAAACCCAGTGGGACAAAAACACAAATAGGAAAAGAGCACACATAGCTTGCTAGCCTAGACAACACTGAGCTTGATGGTGAGATAGATTGGATGGTGATAAGTGTATCTTGAAGTATCAAGCTTCGTCCAAGACATTCTTCAGGTATCAAACTCTTCTTGATCAGTCCTTCAATAGCTTCCTTGAGTTTCTTGCTTCTGGATCGAGTGTTGGAACCTTCAGGAATGGCTAAGGCATCATATTCTTCAGCTTGTTGGCGTTCAGGAAGCCCTTCCAGAATAGGAAGTTCTTCCAAATCTTCAGGAAGCCCTTCCAGAATAGGAAGTCCTTCCAAATCTTCATCTTGATCAACATGCTGGTCCATGATCATATCACTAATATCTATAACTCCCCACGTTTTACTATCTAATATCTATATCATTAATTAAAAATATTACGTCACTCATGTATTTATATCTACTCACTCACGTGACTTACATAAGTTAGTATATAACACTATCAAACTTTAAAACATTATACACCATAATTACACCATTATCTTACAGCATAGTATGACACAATAATTATGCTTTATATTTACTAACCCTACCATTTTAATAAAATAGATAATATATTAACATAATATTACCACTGAAAAAGTTGATATAACAAAGTATTTTTTATTTACCAAATATCATTAGATTTTTTTATTTCAGTTTCATGAAATACAATTTTGACTAATTTATCAACCAAATTTAGTTTTTGTCTATAAACAAATTAAATAATAATTATCAGGAAATTAAATTAAAAAAATCAGAAATGGGTCCTAAACTGCTAAATAATTGTTTAACATATTATTTAAAATTTGAAAATATAAAATATAAGTTTAAACTGTAATTGTTAAAAAGATTTAAAATGGGTCCTAAACTGCTAAATAATTGTTTAACATATTTTAAAAATTTGAAAATATAAAATATAAGTTTAAACTGTTATCATTAAAAAGATTTAAAATGGGTCCTAAACTGCTAAATAATTGTTTAACATATTATTCTAAAAAATTGTATTAAAAAAATATATCCATCATTTGATTATAAAGAAAAAAACATAATTACAAAGAATAACACAAATATGAAAATTAAATTTCTAAAAAATGTATTAAAAAAATATATCCATCATTTGGAATGGCGGGTCAAGAATATAACTTCCTAATTAGAATACAAACAAAATTTAATAATATAGGTAAATATAAAAAGGATTATTAATTAAAAGTTACACACAGGTACAACCATTGATTCAACTGATAGTCGGATTTTGGGTTTTGACGAGTTTTTGTGAGTTTTACCGGAGGATTAAATAATATTTTTTTCCTAATATCCAAACCAGATTACATATTGGATCACTGCATTTTCGGTTCAACCGTAGGTTCAAATCGGATTTCAAAATAATGGGTGTAAAATTATAATTACGTAAAATCATAATTTTAATACAATTATTAGACCACACTTATACCAATATATCAAGTTGTTGTTTTAATAGAATAGACTAATTCTGATCCACCTTTCAAAAGACGGATTATACTTTTTGTTTTACATTTTTCTTAGAAATTTAATTTTCATATTTGTGTGTTTTAATAATATTTGTGTTTTGTAATCATATGTGTAAAATTGTTTCTAAAATGATTAGTAAGAGATTTTAATAATTGTATAAAAATAGTTGGACTATACCTGGATTATATCTATATTAATAGGTCATGTTCTTAATTTAATTGAATAGATAGATATGATTAAAAAGAAAAAAACATATATAATTAGAACATACAAATATGAAAAGTAAATTTCTAAGAAAAAATTAAATAAAAAATATGAACATTCTTTCAAAGGACGGGTCAGATAAAAACACAAATATGATTACAAAACATACATATATGATACAAATAAAAACACAAATATATAAATTTAATTTCAAATAATATATACAAAACAAATAATATACCGTCCTCTTAGGGCGGATCACTCTCTAGTTTCTCTTTTTAATCTCCATTGCTCTGTACTTTGATTTTTTCTCTTTCTATTGAGATCTTCTACAGATACCAATAAATTTATACAAGTTTTATGATCAGTCTTGGTTAAGATTTGGTTTCTTCTTATTTTCTATTAACAATCTCTTAAATGTTTATTTCAGGTTAAAATGGCACTTGACTAATTGTTTTAAATCCTTGACAGCAACAAGGATAACGATAGGTATGTTCAACTATGTTATCTACAAAACTGGTATATACAAATATGTTCTTTCTATGATAAATTATTTGCATCTAACCAAAACAGAAATGAAGAATGAGGAAGACAAACTAGGTTTCAACAAGGAATAATCACTATCCTGCCAACAGACGCTCAAGAAAAAAAAGGTATACATATTTTTTATCTGATTCGCTCTCTTATGTTACCCTTTAATATTTTGTTTTTGTAGCCAATCCCACAGATAAGAAATAATGATACAAAAATGGAGAAAGACAACAAAACAACTCAACATTCTACCAAGGAAAAAGACTATCAACAACTATAATGGTGCAAATTGGTAAATAATTGTTTGGTTTTGGTTAACTATAACACATAGCACACTATCTTACAAATCTTTTCCTTTTGTTGAAATGTTAAATTTACACCAACAAAAAAGAGCATTTCCAATTATTGCTCAGCAACAGAATATGAGAGCGAGAATAAGCCTTTGATAGGTCAAAATTTTATATGAAAAAACTAACTAAATTCAAGTAAAAAATTAGTTAAAAAGGCATTTTCATATGTACTTCAAATTATTATTTCCTGGAAAATAAATTTCCACATTTGTAGCATTGATCAGTTTTAAGACCTTCAATTTAAATGTAAAACAAAAAATTGTTTCTCATATTTAGACGTAATAGCTTTGCTCATCTTAAAAAAAAATTATGTATTTGGTGCAAAAGTTAGGAACAAACAGTTATGTTGTTTTTTTGCTTAAACTTTGGACAAAAAATTATGTTAAGTTTTTATTATACTGTTTTCTTAATATGATTGTAGAAAGTAACGCTTAGCTTTAAATTGATTTAGTAGTTAACTCTTAAGTATTTACTATGTATGTAAACATAATTGATTTGTTTTCTAATAAAGTTACTTGATTTTACATTGCAATATGTATTAAAATTTAAAAATAAAAATAAAAACTGGTAAACCCGCGCTATTGCGCGGGCAAATATCTAGTTCTTACATAAATCATCTGTGTTATCCAAAATTATCCTAAAACTTGTTTCTTTCTTACAAATCAAACATCTGTTTTGTATAACACAGATGATTTATATAAGAATATTAAGTTATTATGGATTTTTCACTAATCAAACATAATCATGTACGTCATATTACAAAAATCACAATTATCTTACATAATGTATAAATGTATAAGGGCTAATAAATAGTATTTTTTTGGATAAATGAATGTATGGTGAACTAATCGCTATCAAGTTACTAATAAACTGACATTTTGGTATATAGATTAGAGATATTGTAAGAATTTTAAGATTAAATATTGACTTTTCAGTGTAATTTGACCTTTAGCCCCCAATCAATTCAAACATTCATCCATGTTGTCATGTCGATTGCTTCCATTATCTACCAATAATTGTGTTCAAGGTAATCAACACTTTTCTTATATAGATTTCAATAAAATTAAAAAACATTACAGCATACATATTTTAATACCTGATTTTTTTGAAAAACAATTTTAATACCTGATTTAATATCAAGAAAATGTATTCTTTGTTTTATTTTGTGTGTGTTGAAACATGTTAAAAAAAATAAAAGAAGTATCATTTTTTATATCAGCAAACATTATCTTTAAATTATTACAAATTGACCCAATTGACTTATGAGTTGACGAATTTTATTGAAAAATTGGCAACCCAACAAGGAGCAGACACAACAAGCGTCTGAAACACCTAAATAGCACGTTTTCAAAATTTCAAAGGTGAAAAACTGAAAAAGGACTGCACAAAGCTATATGTTTTTCAGACTTAAACAACATGCAATTTTCTTATTGTCTTGTGTTTTTGCCCACCAATCATTTTCGCCTCTATGAGTCAGCATTTCTACAGTTGACTGAGCTAATGCTGTCGATTGTAATCAATAAATCTACTGGTCACAATTATTCGTAACCGAGCCATATAAAGGATGTGAGCTGCTTCTCAATCATTTTGATTGGCCGCCATAAACTATTCTGGTGATAGCTTTTTCATATGGTATAAATTCCCACATCGATAAATATAATTCTTTTTGTCAAAAAGTAAAGTTTAATGATTTTATGTTTAAATATAAAATGTTAAAACTACAAACTGAAAACTAAGAGACCAAGAAACAGCTAATCATAACTAGCTGACTTCAGCTTGTTTAAATCAAACAAAAATTCAAAAGTTTTATCATAAATTTGGAATCTTTCAATTTTTGTTTCAATAGAAACAATAGCTTGATCCATGATGTTAATCCACCCTATATCCCTTCTCCCCAAGTGATTCCATACTTCCAACATCATTTTTTCGATATCTTCATCAAAATATATTTTCCTTTTTATAGTATGGTTAGGCTTCACACAAATGCAAACTCAATCTACATCTCATCTTAAATTTGTGTAGCTTCTGGTTTTTACAAAACCGGTTTCTTTTTAATATTTGAGAAATGACACAAGTCCCTTTAGTAGAAAATAGCATCATCAGTATCCATATCCTCTGATTTTAGGATATTGCTTACTATGTTAAAATCATAAAGAAGGTTCATACTAAAAAATCATTCCAAGTAGGAATTCAAACCTCCAATTCCATGTGATTCACTATCGGCAAGAGACTTAGCTTGACTTTTATGCATTGGATTATCACTACTTTCTGCCAAGTAAAACAAAGCTTTTGTGGAGTCTGAAATCTAAAAGGCTTTACACTAGCTATAAAGTTTGCTCATTGAGTTTGTGATAATGGTTTGTATGCCATTTACCTTGTCTCTAAATATCACCCAGTTCATAGTTAAAGACGAGACCACACAATATATATGTTAAAACAATCCCAAAGAATGACACTCCATTTGTAAATGATGTAGCCATATTACAAAGCTCAAGATTAAGGATATGACATTCACAGTATAACATTCTCTTGGATTAATTTCAAGCATCTGCTTTGCACACCTTTGTATTTCTACTCAATTCTTAAAAAACCTCAAAGGATTTTAGTCGGGAATAATATATCTATACTATTAAAAGAGAATGAGTTTTAATAAATCTACTTATACAAGATTATTAGGACTATTCACTAACTGATTATTATTTTGGTCTTATCTAATATTTCTCTAATTATCTCTAACTATATGGTTTCCTTAATTATCTTTAACTATATGGTAGCATTAATATTGTTACTGATTCATATACATTTAATCGTATAACACATTAAATAAATAAATACCTTTTTTACGCATGTAGATGACCGCCGTAAAATAATCCATGACATTCATATACACTTAGTAATATCATAATAACACATCAAATAAGATGATTTCTATTCCCAGCCGCCAAGGTCTATAACTTTTGTTTTTTCTTCGTCTCCTACACTATTAACAAACAGCAGATCATTAATAAAACAACCTAGAACATAGCTTTCAAATCTCAAAATTAAAAACTTAACCAGCGAACACAATAGTTTTTTCTCAAAACCATTGAACTAATTTTATACCAAATTATGACTTTGGTTAAAAATAAACAAAAAAAATAAATAATTGTTATTATAAAATTAACTTTTAATATAAAATAAAATAGAAAATTTTAAAATAGATTAACACTAATAAAAATAAAAAATATATTGAATTAAACATATATTTTAGTTCGTCTTTTCACCATTTTCTTTAATGATATAGTAAAGTGTTATAAAAAATTAAAGAATCACAATCAAATAGTATTCAACTTTATCTATACATTATAAGAAAATCATTTTAAAAATCAACCAGGGAAAAGTTGTCGGACTTATGTATAATTACTTATTATTATTTTATTCTACCACTAAATACTCTAACCATATAAAATTGTAAATATTATAAACGAATCATATTACTACTTTTTATTTCATCTGATACGTTTCTTCTTTAAAATATTTGATCACTTAATAATTATGGTTGTTATGCGATAATGTAAGTCTATATCGGATTTGGGTCGATTCTTTTGAATCCGAATCAGTTCGAGTGTATAATTCAAGTGTTTGTAAATATCTGTAATATTGGTATATGAGCTTGAGTCAGTTCGAATATTTATGATTATAAATGACTTAAAGTATCCGAAAATATAAAAACCCAAAAAATTCACGAGGAACCAAAGATATCCAAAGATTATTCGAATACCTGAAGTATAATTTAAAATTTTGAAATTTTACTTCAACTCAAACTATAACCAAAATCCAAATCTAAAATTCAAAAAATTCAATAATACTAAAAACATGTCTAAAATATCCAAACATACACAAAAATATTCAGGTATGTTGGGTACTTGGTGGACTCGAATAGATACATACAGGTCCAAAAACAAAACTCAATATATAGTTTTCTTTATCCTAGATCTAAAATGTATTTTCGTGTTGGTTTCGGTTCAGTTTTTTATATCCAGGTAAAATGTCTATTCCTAATACAGAGTTACACACAAAATTTCAATAAATATGCAAATCCCAGAATTATAATTCATAAAAAAATTTGTTTATAACCCAACATAATCTGCGATTTCGAAGTGGGATCAAAATCTATTGAATCATATTGAAGCAGTTAAGCTATCAAGATAAAAATATTACAACCACTCCCGGTCTGAAACAAATGTGTTTGTGATTGAGTTTACAAATCCGGTTTAGAGTTTAAGCCGATAGAAGAGCACAGCTTGGTACGAGCCGAGGACAACAAAGCCAACGCCGTCGGGGGGAGAAAAGTCCTCGTCTTCTCTCTCCTCTCTCTCTTTCGCACTTCTGCAAATGGTTCCCTTCTTTGTTTCCAGCTAAAAATCTCAAACGGGAAACATTTAATTCATCAGTTCAAATCGGATCCGTAATCGATGGATGAAGAGAAAGGTGCTGTTGCGCAGAGCTTAATCGATGTAGTGAACGAGATTTCGTCTGTTTCCGAGTACCGCACAACGGTGAAGAAGCTCTGCAGTAATCTTGCGAGGAGGTTGAAGCTGCTTGTTCCGATGTTCGAGGAAATCAGAGAGAGTAACGAGCCGATAGATGAAGATACGTTGAAGACGTTGGTCTCCTTGAAGGAAGCCATGTCCTCCGCCAAGGATTATCTCAAATTCTGCAGCCAAGGGAGCAAGATTTATCTGGTTCGTCTCTATTCGATTTACTTTGATTAGATCTGTGCTGAGAAAGTAGAAGCTGATTTGATGATAGATTTGGTCGTTTTGTAGGTCATGGAGAGGGACCAAGTGACAAGTAAATTGATGGAGGTTTCAGTTCAATTAGAGCAAACTTTGAGCAAGATTCCGTTTGAGGATCTTGACATCTCTGATGAAGTTAGAGAACAGGTATGTACTATATACAAATATTAGGACACGTGCATTTTTTTATGGCGTTTTATTTTGTTTTGCAGGTTGAGTTAGTACTCAGTCAGTTTCGCCGAGCCAAAGGAAGAGTAGACGCATCAGACGATGAACTATATGAAGATCTTCAGTCACTGTGCATCAAAAGCAGTGATTTGGATGATTATCAGCCTACCCTGCAGCGGGTTGCCAAGAAGTTACATCCGATGGAGATTCCTGACCTAGCTCAAGAATCAGTGGCTCTCCACGAAATGGTCGCTTCGAGCAGTGGAGATGCTGGTGAAAGCATTGAGGAGATGGCAATGGTGCTCAAGCTGATTAAGGATTTTGTGCAGATGGAGACTGACGGTAGTGAGGACCAGAGTGCTGGAGCAAACTCAAGTAGCAATGGACAAACTTCTACGGCTGTGAGTCAGAAGATACCGGTGATTCCTGATGATTTCCGCTGTCCAATATCTCTAGAAATGATGAGAGATCCAGTTATCGTTGAAACAGGGCAGGTAAAGTTTCAGATTCTTTAAAATTCTATAATCTTTTCAGATTTAATTATTGAAGCATGTTGTCCTCTGTGTATAATAATAGACCTACGAACGCACATGCATTGAGAAGTGGATAGAAGCTGGGCATTCAACATGTCCAAAAACACAGCAGGCGCTAACAAGCACAACGCTCACACCCAACTATGTTCTCCGCAGTCTGATAGCTCAGTGGTGTGAGGCCAATGATATTGAGCCTCCAAAACCTCCCAGCAGTTTAAGGCCCAGGAAACTGTCGTCCTTTTCTTCCCCAGCAGAAGCAAACAAGATCGAAGATCTTATGTGGAGACTGGCTTACGGAAACCCTGAGGACCAACGATCTGCAGCTGGAGAAATCCGCCTCCTTGCAAAACGAAATGCAGACAACCGTATCGCCATAGCCGAAGCTGGAGCCATACCTCTCCTCGTCGGCCTCCTCGCAACTCCTGATTCTCGTATCCAAGAACATTCGGTAACAGCTCTTCTAAACCTCTCCATATGCGAGAATAACAAAGGAACAATTGTCTCTGCTGGAGCTATCCCTGGTATAGTTCAAGTGCTCAAGAAAGGAAGCATGGAGGCTAGAGAGAATGCAGCGGCTACACTTTTCAGTCTCTCCGTGATTGACGAGAACAAAGTGACTATTGGTGCCTTGGGAGCAATCCCACCTCTCGTTGTACTGCTTAATGAAGGTACACAGAGGGGCAAGAAAGACGCTGCTACTGCACTTTTCAACCTCTGCATATACCAAGGAAACAAAGGGAAGGCCATACGCGCAGGAGTGATTCCCACGTTGACTAGACTCTTAAAAGAGCCAGGGAGCGGAATGGTCGATGAGGCGCTTGCCATTCTGGCGATTCTCTCTAGCCACTCCGAAGGGAAAGCAATCATAGGATCATCGGACGCAGTCCCGAGTCTAGTGGAGTTTATCAGAACTGGATCTCCTAGAAACAGAGAGAACGCAGCTGCGGTTCTAGTCCACCTCTGTTCTGGTGACTCACAACATCTGGTCGAAGCACAGAAACTCGGTCTTATGGGTCCATTGATAGATTTAGCCGGAAATGGGACAGATAGAGGGAAAAGAAAAGCAGCTCAATTGCTTGAACGTATAAGCCGTCTAGCTGAACAGCAGAAGGAGATGGCAGCACAGGCACAAAACAAAGAAGAAGATGAACCAGCACATTCAGCATCCACCACAGAAGCTACAGATACTTAAACGAGTTGTTTTTGCTTTGGTTCCTATGGTCTTTTATTATTCCCACTTTTCTTTTCTTGTCTCCTACTCGGTCTTCCTTCGAGGTAGGCTCCAATGTCGACGGCAAAAGCAGCCTATGGCTTCCTTGTCCGACATGTTTTTACTTTATGGTGTCACCCCTGCAAGGACGGAGCAATCCGGTCGTGATGAGACAAGAGCAAATATGCATACATTCACGTCAAGTTGTATTATTGTAACAGTTAGAATGTTTGTAATCATTTCACCAGATTTTATTGGTTTTAATACAGGATTGGGAATTTAATTAGTATAGGGCTCGGATCAGTAACCTCAAGAAAAAAAATTTAGGACTTTTAACCATTAAACCAGACTAACATTTTCAAAGATTATATTTTATGGACCGAAGCCAGTGTTTTCCTTGCCTCAATGAAGGGACGTGCCTGGGCATATAACCTTCCTGTACATACGCATAGACACAAGATTCTATTTTTTCTTGTACACATGCACACCCTTATTATCGAGCCGACATATTGTATGTATATCTCCAATGTTTCCAATAAAAAACTATCTAACAGAACTTTCAACTTGGTTCTGTCAATTTCAGGCCCTGCCCCTTAGCTAAAGACTGTAAAGCAAAGGTTTTAGACGCCAGAATTGTATATAATTTTAGGGTGCCAAAAATCATGAGAATTTAATTAAATTTAGCTCAGTGTTTATGTACTTGTTAGCTTCAGTTCAGCAGGCAAGGAGGTTCGATTCTTCCTCCCTTCTTATCTTCTTCTTTTTGTTTTTATCGTAGAACTAGATTTTGATCCGCGTTTAAAAAACACGGGTTTATCTTTTAAATTAAATATTCTTATATAAAATGAATTTCTACATAAGATAGCGCATATGTTTGGACATCTTTATTCGGAACCAAACAAATCATTTATTTTTGGAACCGGAAAATTGAAACCAAACCTAGAATCAAATGGATATCTGAAATTTCAAAATACATATTATATACTTACTAATATGATTATATTTAATTTCTAAATAACCAAATATCCAAAAATACTATTTATAAACCAAATGATCCAAAAAAAAAACCGAATTACCCAAATATTTTTGTTTAAAATATTATAGATTATCTGAATTATCCAATATTTTTATCTGTAACAGCCCAAATTGCCTAAAATTTAAACTTAAAATCGTAAATTATCCTATATTTTTATCTATAAATCCGCAATTACCTGAGAAACTATAAACTTTTTTTTTGCATATTAGACGGTTCCCAACTTTGCTACTGAACCAAACCAAAAATTAAAATAATTCAACTGAAACTTAACCAAACCAAACGTTGTAAATAACTGAACGGTTCCTAAATTTCTAAAATTCAAACCGAATGCTGAGGAGTAATAGTGTATCTACACTTAAATGATGAGACGAAAGCATTCTATCAGAAGTTCAATCAACTGATATGTTCCACAAAATTTAGATTTATTAAAAATCTATTAATTAAATATCTTATAAAACCTAAAACCCTCCTTAAACCCTTCACGCGACACTGGTTGATCCGGAAAAACTTCTCGTAACTTTATAATAGTACATAGAATAAAATTTTGATTTGTTGTATAAAGTAAATGTATTGTATTTATATTCTGGATTTTATTTTATAGGAATAATGATCAATACTATTACCATTTTAATGTAAATAATTATTTATTTTGTCTATAAGTATACAATAGGTTTAGATTTATTAATAAAATAAATTTATAATTGCTGGAATGAGCGAGTCATAGATTCTATAAATTAATTAATAATTTAAGCTAGCGGTTGGTGTTCAGATACCCATTCGGATTCGGTTCTATTTAGGTTTTGGATTTTTGGGATCAAAGATTTCAGTCGCATTTGAATATTTTTGAAATTTTGGTTTTGGATTCGCTTCGGATCTTTGTAGGTTCGGTTTGGGTTTGGTTTTGATAATCCAAATAAAATATTTTAAAAATTTTTAAAAAATTATTATATACTTTACATTTCTCAAAATATAAGCAAAATAATAAATTAAACATAAATTTGAATAATTTAACATTAATTAAATACATAAAATGGTTTAGTTTGAATATTTGTATAGAGAATCAATAGAAAATTTAAGTATTTTGGTGTTTTGAGTATATACTTTAGCTATTTTAGATATTTAATTTTGACTATTTGTATATATTTTTAAGTTTCGTTTGAACATTTGAAAATATCTTACACATTTATATTTGTTTTAATATGCATTAATTCTAAAAATATTAATATATTTAGGTATATAAATATATATTTCGGATATATTCGAATATCCGAAATACTTTTGTTTGGATAGGGTTTTGGTTTTGGTTCTTAAATATAATAATTTAGAACCCATCCGAATATGTAACTAATTTTGTTTAGATTTGATACTTCTTTTTGGAACTGGGATTGATTTGGTTTCTTTAGATTCAATCTTTTTGCCCAGCCTTAGTTTAAGCCTAGAAATTAGAAGAAAAATTGTCATCTGTATACTGATGAGTATTTTTGTAAAATTTACATTTTCAATCAATACTATTAATCAGAATACCATTTTTTTAAAAAGCCCTTCTTTTTTGCACTTATTTACTGTTCTATGCCATTTTTATATTTTTATGTTATTAAAGGTTTATTCTAACTAAATCCCTATCTTACAGTTAGGCATCTAACACAGAAATCTAAATATCTGAAGAACATTATTATAACTCATCTTAAGAAATATTCTATCAATAACAATAGATCGACAATACCAATCTCGTGGAAAAATTCAACAAGAAATTTAGGCTTGATTTAGGAGACTGAGTTCAAGACCCACCGTTAAACCAATCACAACAGAGTATACTCTTTCTTTAGTTATCGTTTCTGTTGCACTGTTTACTCCAGTTTCTTATTTAATTGTCCGCAAGTTATCTCTGAAAATCTGCGGCTGAGTGGTAAGTATTTAATGGCATATTTTGATATGTTGAGCCTGTGTTATTCTTGACTTCGTGATGGTTTTAACGTTTCTTTCAGCGAGTTGAGTTGATTAATGGAATCTCAATTACTTCAGCTGTTTTTTTATTTAAAAACAAATTACTTCAAAAAGCAAACTCTTTTGTTTAAGCACCCTTATCGCAGTCTTTACTGTCTCTTTAAAGAGGGAGAGACTCACTTAAATGGAAGACATATACAAATGGGCTTCAGATAATAGATGTTTCGGGTGGGTTTGTTGCACTATTCCCGGGCCATAGTGACACGTAACGATCCGCGATTATTCTGTTTTTTTTTTTTAAATAAGAAAATATATTTAAAAAATGGAAACTCCACCCACGTTTCTGGGATAAGAGTGCTCGGATAAAATGCTCTTATAGTTAAAACCACACAAATCCTTCTACTCTCAACAAAACAAAGTGATGATGTTTAATTATATATTTTTTTTTAAAAATAATGATAATCAGATTCTAATCGGTATTCTTAAAGTTTGTGGTCTAGGACGTAGCTGCATCTTGGTCATAAGTCCAACATCTCTTCTAGCTGTTACATGGGATTAGCCATCACTCTGGCATTACCTAATTGTGAAAAGGTAAGTTTTTGTCATTTGCTTGGAGTTTTGTTCTCTGCGTGTCATTTCCTTCGTCATGCATGGCATTGTTTGATCAGACATCAAATACAAGTTTGGAAGCATCATTACCATGTGGCGTTAAATTTCTGTTTCAAAATATATTTTATTAAATTTGGAAGAATCAAACATCATTGCCACAGCCATTGTTGATCATTTTCTTTTTGTTAAAGGCCATTGTTGATCAAATTACTACATTTTCATATTATAATTTTTCATTAACTTTTGATCAAAAAAAAACTCATTAACTAAAACTTAACTCATGGTGTGCGTTAAAATGCTATAGTATCTTTAACAACTATTTTACATGGTTTAAAACTAAAATATTGTTGAATAACAGTATTTTGTTTCTCAACTGATATCTTTAACAAAATTGATTTTGTTTTAGACCAAAAAAAATGATTTTGTATTTTTTTTTTGTTTACGAGATATTCTTTTCTGTTAACTGTATTTCCTAAATAATTGTAACAAATTTAGGTATTTGACTGATTTGAGTTATCACAACTTATCTCTATAATTCATAAAATATTTGAATATTGTGTGAGACTATCCTTAAGAACAACTTGTGATTTCATTTTAAAAAGATTTGTGATTTAATAAATCGAAAAAATCTCTCTCTCTCTCTCTCTCTCTCTATATATATATATATATATATATATATATATATATATATATATCTAAATATATAACTTCCTTAATTTCCATATATTTCGATAATAATCCAAATTGTAAGAAAAATAAATATTTGAATATTTTTACAATACACAATTTTAATCTTTAATTTATAAAATATGTGTATATTGCACTTTCATTCTGAAAATACTATGTGCTTCAAAATTGAAAAATAGAAATATATTGGAATAAATTGCGGATAACCCGCAGGTAATATAAATTTTAATAAAATATTTTAATGATATTTTAATTATATTTTAATATTTTTTGTAATAAATAATTAAAATTATATATTTATAATTAAAATTTTATGATTTTATTATATTTTATATATGTATTACGAAAATATGTTTCTTTTGAAAAATAAAAGTGAATTATTTTTTTTTGCGAGTTAGCGGGTACCCGCGATTCAAATTCGGCCGATCCGCATCCGCTCCGCTTAAAATTCACTCGACCCGCACCTGCATATTGAATTTTTCAAATTTGCCGACCCGCATCCGCCTCCAGCAGGTCAAACGGTGCTGACCTGCGGGCAAAAACTCAAATTCTCAATTGTAGTTGTATCCAAAATTCATATTTGGGCTATTATATTATTTTAAATAATTATAAATGATATAAAATATTGTTAAACATGTAAAATGGTCAATAATATTTTTATTTAAGTTTTATTCCTGCGAATTTGTAAAATTTCAATTTCTAATATCAACTTTTTAAAATTATTGCAGACTTTAATTTATGTTATTAAAAAATTTATGAGATATGAAATTGATTATATAAAAACATAATTCATATAGTTAGGCCCAATTGAAATAAGCCCACAAAACCAAAAGACAACAATACCATTAATGAATTTTGTTAGTTAGTCATATTATTAAGGGTATTTTTAGAAGATTTCAACATTTCATTAAAGCTATAATTTAGGAATGATTGAGCTTTAATAGTATTGATAACTCTACTATTTTCAGAATGATAGTAGATGGAACTGGTAGATGGATAGATGGAGGAAAGCATGATGAGCGGGCTAGAAGCTATAAAGGTGTGGTTATCAGTAGAGAAGGACACAACCAGAACAGAGAAAGGGACGGACGGGATCATTATAGTAAAGGGAAAGGAAAGATTTCAGAGGAGGCAGATTCCAAATGGGTCAAGGTCGGGGAGAAATGACATAAGAAAGGGCCAGCACCTCGAGGCTATTATGGAAGTGAAGGGGATCGTCGAGAAACAGTTCTTCTTATCATCGTCATGGGACAAGACCCACTCAGCAAAATGGTCCGATAGGAGATCCTTTAGGAAATGGAGGCACGCAGCGAGAGCAACAAGTACCTCATTTGGACACAAGGAAGGAAGGTGAGATTATGGAATCAAGAGAAGAACAGGATCTTCCTCCGTCGAAGGCTTTTCAGGATAAACTTTCTATGACTCAAGCAGATGGATCTGAGATGGTGTCAAACCCTATCGATGCGGAGTTGGGGTTACACCAGATAAAAAACCTGGTGGAGGACAAGGGCTCGGTAGGTGAAGAGGAAGAGATGGAGTGGGATGCGATTAAAGCATCATGTCGGGAAGATGGATTTGATGTAGATGCAGCGGATGACCTCCCTGATCTTACCGAGGAGGAGGAGAAGGAATTTAATGCGATGATGAAAGGTAATACGGTGACACAGGAACCAGTGGAGAAGTTAATGACTGCAAGTGAAAAAGAACAAGCGGGATGAGAGGAGGTAAAGCAGCAGACAACGAAAAAAAAGACTCTTCAAGCCTCCGTGTGCTGCAGCGAGAAACAAGCTACGAGTGGCCAACGCACTAGCTTCCCTCCGCAAACGAGCATCAGCTACAACAGGAACGCGCAATGGAGATGGCAAAGCTCATAAGGAAGGAAAAGGACCTTCACTCCCGCCTTCCACTCACCAAAAACCATAATTTATGGATCAAAACTTGCCTGCAGTGTTTACTCATTATCTAGAGGAGGTCTCTAGTGCTGAGGAAATTTATTTTCTTTTTGCAATAAGCTCTATGAGCATTTCGATCTTGGCTAGTATCTTTTTTGTTTTGGTTTTATTTTTTCTCTGTTTTGGCTGTATTGGGTATGTGAGGCAGTCTGTTGTTCAAGTTGCAACTTGGAATAATATTGGTTCTTATTATTGCTGGTATGGATATTGTCTAGGCTACGTACAGCTCTCTGATGGCTATACTCTTGGTAGAATGTTAGTTCAGGAGATTAATAGTTGGTCTCAAAGCTGTATTTGGTTTGAATCACATGAGGATATTTGTCAATTCTGGATGATAAGGGCAGTGGAATATGCTTTATGTTACTATGGTTACTGGATTATTAATGGTGACTATTGGCAATACATCCAGGTTCTGAATATATTTGGAGGTCTACATTGTTTTTGGCTATTATATAATGCAGGATATGATTTCAACCAGTTTAAGGATGCAGCTCTCGACATTGGTATCTTGGGTTTTAAGTTATGTTTTTTGAGCTGTGGCTTTTCCTCTGGTTTCTCAGATTTTTAGGTATGTGCTTCAAGCTGGATTTATGGCTATGTGTATTGCTGTTGATTACGTTTGGTAGGCGAAGTAAAGATGGTTGGTATGGTTGTGAGTATAGATGTCTCTTGATGATAGTATGGATTACGAAGATGCTGTTTGTTTGGGCTAAAGGCTTTTCGATCAATTTTGGAAATAATTTACGACAAGAATATACTACTAGAATGAGGTGGGTCTCTTTAACCCTGCCAAGGTTCAAGAGTGTGTATAAGACCCGAGGCTGGTGGAGCGAACTCGGATTTTACATGGTACAGACACAAGAGGACGGACACGAGAAAAGGATTTTAATGAACATATATAGGTGGTACGGTCGGAACTGTTTAATATGGTTAGGGAGAATATGCTTCCTAAAAGAAAGAGGGCTTGCGAAAGGATTTTGGGTATATGGAAAACTGGGAATCAAAATACAAAAAAGCTTCCGGTTGAATGTCTGTAGCTTTTATTGGTTAAAATTCTACTGGTTAAAGAGGTTTTTATCTTTTTACAAATTTGAGGAACAGTTTTATGAAACAAGTGATTCTTGGTATTTTATAGGGTTTCTTTATACCCGTGGCTTCGCTCAAAAGAGCATATTTATAATATTTTTTATGAAAGTATTAAGTTGGAATTGTAGTGGTATGAGAACTAAATGGACTATAAGTTATCTTTGGGAAATATGGCATCAACACAAACAAGATTTTCTGTTTTTATCGGAAACAAAACATGATTTTGCTTTTGTACAATCCTTTCAATCACATTTTGGGTATGATAATTTCATTACGGTAGACCCAAATGGCTCGAGTGGAGGCTTGGTATTATATTATAATAACGAGTTCTAGGTTAACATCTTATATTCTAGTCCTAGGATGATAGATGTGGAGGCAGAGACTTTGGGAAAGAAATTTTTTATGACTTTTGTATATGGAGATCCAATACAGAAGTTACGAGACCAAGTGTGGGAAAGATTGACAAGATATAGTATCTCAAGGGATGAACCATGGTTTACTATCGAGGACCTTAATGAGATCACGGGGAATCATGAAAAGGAAGGGGGACCGTTGCGTAGTGCAGATTCCTTTGCATCATTTAATAATATGATACATAATAGTGGACTATTAGAATTTCCGGCGCGTGGGAATAAATTGTCTTGGCAAGAAAGAAGAAAAGTCAATGGCAAAGCAACGATGATCCGGTGTCGTCTGGATCGAGCCTTAGCCAATGAAGAATGGCATTCAATGTTTCCAAATTCATACACAAATATTTAAAAATGGTGGGCTCGGATCACCGACCAATCTTGGCTTTTTTTAGAAGATACGATCGTAAAACGCAAAAGGCAGTTTCAGTTTGATAAGCGCTGGCTTGGAAAGGAGGGTTTTATGGAATCTATTACCAGAGGTTGGACAAAGGAAACAATGAATTCGGGGGGTACCAGTGGAGATGTCGTGTCACGAATTATAAATTCTCGACACTAGATCTCTACCTGGAACAAAAATAACCCTCCATATGGAAAAGAAAAAATTGCAGATCTTCAAAAGGCCTTGGAGGAAGTCCAAATAGATGATAGTAGATCGCAGGAAGATATTCTGAAAATGTCTAGGAAATTACAGGAGGCGTATAAGGATGAAGAAGAATACTGGCACCAGAAAAGTAAAAATATGTGGAATACGGCAGGAGACCTTAGTACAAATTTTTTTCATGCTTTAACAAAACAGCGGCGGACACGTAATCGCATAGTGGGCTTATACGATAATAATGGAAACTGGATAGTGGAAGAAAATGGAATTGAGCGTATTGCAGTGGGTTATTTTGATAAACTTTTTAGCACCACATCCCCAACATCATTTGATGAGTTCCTAAATGAAATTAAACCTTCTATTACTCAGCAAATGAATCACCGACTTGTTCAGCTTGCTACTGAGGAAGAAGTACGTCAAGCTTTATTTATGACGCACCCAGAAAAGGCACCAGGGCTAGATGAAATGACAGCACTTTTTTTTCCAACATTCGTGGCATATCATTAAGAATGATATTTTGGAATTGGTAAATAATTTTTTGACCACAGGAAGGATGGATGAGCGTTTAAACATTACAAATATATGTTTGATTCCCAAAACAGAGATGCCTACAAGGATGACAGAACTTAGACCAATAAGTCTATGTAATGTAGGATACAAAATTATTTCAAAGATATTATGTCAACGAATCAAGGCTTGTCTTCCGGCCCTGGTATTCGAAACACAGTCGGCTTTTGTAGCTGGGAGATTGATTTCGGACAATATTCTTATTGCGCAGGAAATGTTTCATGGGTTAAGGACAAATAAGGCTTGTCAGAATAAGTTTATGGCCATCAAAACGAATATGAGCAAGACTTATGACCGAGTGGAATGGGGTTTTATCCAAGCTTTACTTCAGAAAATGGGTTTGATCATCAGTGGATCCAGTTGCTGATGGAGTGTATCTCTTCTGTACAATTTATAGTTCTGTTGAATGGGCAACCACGGGGACAAATAATTCCACACAGAAGATTACGTCAGGGGGATCCATTATCTCCTTATTTATTCATCATGTGTACGGAAGCTTTAATAGCAAATATTAAGAAGAGGCAAATTGGAAAAAGGCTGACAGGAATAAAGGTGGTAAGGACCTGTCCGTCAATATCTCATTTGCTCTTTGCAGACGATAGTCTTTTCTTCTGTAGGGCGCAAAGGGAGGAGTGTCAGGCCATTTTGAAAATTCTACAGGAGTATGAAAAGGTGTCGGGCCAACAGATCAATTTCCAGAAGTCATCAATTCAGTTTGGACATAAGATTGATGAAGATACCTGCCAGGAACTTAGGGACATTCTGGGAGTACAAAACCGAGGAGGAATGGGAACATATTTGGGAATTCCGGAGAGTTTAGGTGGGTCAAAGGTTCAAGTTTTTGGATTTGTTCAGGAACGATTAAATAATTGCGTAAATGGATGGACATTCAATTTTTTTACGAAAGGAGGAAAAGAGGTAATTATAAAATCGGTGATAACGGCTTTACCTAACCATATCATGTCCTGCTATCGAATACCGAAAACGGTCATGAAAAAACTTATGAGTGATGTATCACAATTTTGGTGGAGTCCAAGTGGTAACACTAGAGGCTTACATTAGAAATCTTGGGACAAGGTTTGTTTACATAAGGATGAGGGTTGATTGGGGTTTAGAGATTTGACGGATGTCAACACAGCTATGCTTGGAAAGCAACTATGGAGATTTATAGAGAAACCAAATTCTTTATTCTCTCGTGTCTTTAAAGGACGGTATTTTAGGAATACTTCATCCCTAGAACCGTCCAGATCTTACTCGTCCTCCTATGGTTGGCGTA
Source organism: Hirschfeldia incana (assembly GCA_026261945.1). NCBI lineage: Eukaryota > Viridiplantae > Streptophyta > Magnoliopsida > Brassicales > Brassicaceae > Hirschfeldia > Hirschfeldia incana. The sequence goes on from JABCMI010000039.1 coordinate 1,622,180, forward strand.
GTATAATCTCTGCTAGATCTATGGTTAGCAAAGGACTAATCAAAAGGATGGGATCAGGATCTTCTATATCAGTATGGAATGACCCCTGGCTCCCAACCGACCGCCCGAGACCAGCAAATAAAAAACCAAATGTTCACTTACCGGATCTTACGGTCGATTCACTCATTGATAGTTCGACGCGTACTTGGAATTTAATGGCTTTACATGAAATCATGGAACCAGAGGACGTTAAGATTGTGGAAAGTATTCCCCTGAGTAGGGTACAAATGGTAGATCGGGATGGATGGCACTTTACAAAAAATGAAAAATATACGGTTAAATCAGGATATCAACTTGAAAGAGTATATCCTGACAGAGGGAACGGGATGATCGAGTTTGGACCTACAATTACAAATGTGAAAGCATATTGTTGGAAAGTGCGTTGTTCCTGATACACTAAAAATGAATACTTGATACTGCCAAGTTAACAGTTGTAATTATAGTACTTAAGATTCAAATTCAGAGGACCAGTCTACACTTTATTTCTATGAGTTTTAATTTCAAGCTAAGAAGAAAATATGATTTAAAGATTTAGGTGACTTAGATGACAAGTAAATAAAGATGCTTTGAATGCGATTTGATAAGAAAGCCGACCTAGGGTTTCAAGTGGGTATTGATTAAGCCAAACAATTATTCAAGCACAGATTTATACAATCTAGAACATCGGATCTCTCAACTGATTCACCCCACTGTCGTGGTGATGAATCCTTTGCAAGCCGGACGGATCACCTAAGCTGTCGCTTGGAATTAGAAGCGGCTGCAAGTTTTAGAGTTCATGCCCGATCCAGTTCACTTAATGCTCTAATATCTACTCTCGCTGATTAAAGACATTAAGCGCATTCAATATTGGTCAAGTTATCTCCTGCGTGGTTAGCTAGGTGATGAACAGCAGATCTAACATTAAGTGATCAAGTTAATGCAAGCAGTAAGATTAATATAAATGAAGAATCCAATGAATGTTGCTTATCTATGTTTAGCTTGTTTATCAATATCCTAAAACCCTAGGCGATCCAGATTACTACTCAATCATGATGCAATGAAACAAAGACATTAAATCTGAAATAAACTGCATAAGATAGAAGTAGAGAAACAAAGGGTTCATGATGATCTTCTCTAGGAAAGATGGAGTCTGCTCCCTTACAATTGTAAATCCCCAAAAAAAAGTCTAGGTTTTGTCAAAACTAGCGTAAGAAAAAGAAAATAGAAGCAGGAGGTCTTTTTATAAGGAGGTGCCAAGAGGTAGGAGTAAATTAGGGCTTTTGGACTTTAATTCCCGAAATAGAGAGTTTCCATATTCGTCTGGAACAACCACCGGGATCACTCCGTCGCTTGTTCCACTTGAGAACAGTCTCGGGACTGTTCTTCTTGAGTGTTCTCCGCAGGATAACTCCAAAAAGGCATCTTCTCTTCATGTACCCTCTCTTTACTCTTCTGCCAACTCTAGACCTGAAAAAGACCAAAAAAGACTAGACTAACACGATTTAGAGACTAGAATCAAATAAAAACATATATACAAATGATGTGAAAAACACCATATATCAATTCCCCCAGACTTAGATCCTTGTTTGTCCTCGAACAAGGCAAGTACCAAGAACAGGGAGAAAGGTTTGAAAGTGTGGGAACTCGTTTATTCTCAGTAACCATACTCTTACCACGAATCTCTGAACCATACAAGAAGTTAGCTAGGACCTCATACACTTACTAAAACCCCCTGACTGCTGTTCGAAAATCGGCTCCATACTCTACATCTCAAACCTGAAAAAGCAACACTATCAAGACAAAACTCCTTACATTCACTTAAGATCAGCGTGAGCTTCTTGTCATAGGCACTACTCGGGATAGACGGGCTAGGTGTTAAAACAGGCTATTTTAGTGTTTGAGTGGTGGAGCTAATAGTGTTTAGGGGTTACCAATTTTATTTAGGTGGATGCAGGATATCGCACAAAACTGCAGGAGAGGACGGATCCATTGATCTCCACAGCTCTTACTCACTTCTGCTCTGATCAAACTGGTTGTTCTCCAGTCGGATCACTCTATCTGACTGCTCCTCTCATAAATACTCACTCTTCCTTACTCCATCCAGGGTACTGAATCATTACACCTTTCCCAGTGGCATAATCATATAAATTCATCTCCTTTCTCGTCACTTAAAGAAATAAAATAATAGAATACTCGTTTTTTTTTTTGACATATCTTATACACAATGATTGCATAGTGACGAGAGAAGGAGGTAACAATTAGCTTTGGGAGCCACTGGAGGTTTTTCCCTCAACTCTCTGACCTGTTCTTCTTAGTGATGGATCAGGCGCCTGACTGCTCTCCATTAATGGATCAGACATCCGATTGGTCTCCTCTGCATCATGTTCCTTCCTCTTCTTTTGAATGATATAACATTGATGAGTAAGAGGCTGTGTCGATCCTTTCCTCTCTAACCTTTTTGCACATTTCTGCATATATAACCTAGGAAAAACAAGTGCATGTGGGTGAAATAAAGGTTAAGGTGAAAGGTGGGAACTAACTAAAGATGAGCTAGCCACTCAGGAACATCAAGAGGGATGAAAAGGAGAAAGAAGTCCTGAGTGTAGGTCTCGTTCCCCTGATCTAATGCCCATAACAAGAAAAATTAAGAGTCAAAATTAGGTCCAAGTTAGGTGGAGTTAAGTCTACCCAGTGTAACCTGATCAGTAGAGAACTTTTGGAGAGTCTAATGAGAAATGTCAGGGTGTTCCAGGTCCATGTATTGGTCGTTCGCCACTGCTAAGGTCACTGAATAAGAAAGTTAGAGTACGAGGTGGTTAAGATAGCATCACACAATAAGGTCCTTATTCCCACTGTTGGGGAAAAATATCCAAGGCTAAATGTTTCTCCAGCCTCCGAAGGGGCCTCGACTTCCGGACCCTCGTTTGAGAAGGATCCAGAGTCCTTCCTCTACTTAAAGAACCAATCTCTACTAGGAGGCACCAGGATCCGACCTCTATTAATAATATCCAGGATCCAGTCCCCGCGAAGAGGAACCAAGGCCTAGCCCCTGCCGAAAGGAACAAGGATCCGATCCTCCGCAACAATATGGAAGTTTCCCAAATCGTGGGGAAACTAGCATATTCACAAATATGTTAAAGTTCGCCCTACTTCAGCCGACTTATATCAACTATAAAAGGGGAACCCAAACCCTAGAACAAGGGATGGACATTCAGAGGCTTAGAGACTAGAGAGTTAAGCGATAGAGCTACGGTTTATACACCCATAACGTTGTAATCCCACATATACTCAATAATATACGTCTTTTTTGCCTCGATTTCTGTTCTAAACACACATAAAACTCACAAATCTATTAGTCTTCTTGTGTTCCGTAGTACTTAAACGACCCTACACAGAAATATGATAACAGTTTGGCGCTAGAAGGAGGGGAGTAACTCAACTACGTGACGATGGCACATGAAGACGATTTCAACCAAGCCGAATTGACCCCGAAGGAGAAGGAGCTTCTCAGCCGATTCGAAACTCTTCAGAGTCAAATCACCGACCTTCACAAGGCTCAGGAAACCGCACCTGCAGGTCTGGAAATTGTCCAGGAAGTTCAAAACCTAAAAGATCAACTTGGAGAACACTCCAAGCAACTTCAGCAATCGAGAAGCTAGACGCTATGGAAGCCGAGAACCTCGTTCTCCGACGAGAGAATCAATCCCTCGGGGCAATTGGGAACAACCAGAAACGGTTCAAAACCAGAGTCCGACCTATGGCTTCGCTTAACACCCCACGCGAGGACGGGGAGACACCTCAACAACCCAACGACGGATCCGGCGATCAAGAAGCTACTCGAGACACAACCCGGGAAGGAGAGGACGACGACTCCGATACAAAGGACGAGGAATACTCACCCGACCATCCCGAATCTCGGATCCAGCTCTAGCCGCCTACCAAGAAAAGGTGGTATCCGAAAGATTCGGCACCATCCAATCCATGGTTGAAAAGCTCCCTGGAGTAGCTCCCCCTATCCGGAGAAGTGATCCTAGGTCATATTCCGACACACCTTTCGTGAAAGAGATCGCTTCAGTCGAGATGCCTCGCAAATTCTCCTTCCCGAGCATTAAGATGTATGAGGGAACCGGAGATCCAGACAACCACATCGCCCAGTACAAGCAAGGCATGATAGCCGTGGCTATTCCGAAAGAGGCAAGGGAGGCTACCATGTGCAAGGGTTTCGGATCAACCCTGACCGGTCCTGCCCTCCAATGGTATATCAACCTCCCCACATGGTCCATAGCGTCCTTCGCCGCCCTCAGCGACAAGTTCGTGGAGCAATTCGCCAGCAGCCGCCATCTGGAGAAGAGATCAGATGACCTCTACAAGGTTTAGCAATACAGAAACGAGTCCATACGTTCCTACATAGCTCGTTTCAACCAGGAGAAGGTCTCTATTCCCGAGTGCAACCCCGATACAGCCGTCTCAGCCTTCAAGAAGGGTCTGCTTCCGGAGGGAGAGCTCTACAAGGAGCTAACGAAGTATAGATGCGGAAACATGGCAGATGTACTATCCCGCGCCTGGGCCCAAGTAAGATGGGAAGAAGACGTCGTGAGCAGGGCCAAGGTCTCCTCCATATATGATCAGAAGTCCTCAAGGTCCTCGAAGGACGAGCGTGACGAGGCCATCCGACCTCGACCTTCCCGAGAGTCTACCAGCCAGAGCAGGGGCAGATACCAACATCGCCCTCTACCCCGGTCCGAGGGAATGATGGTTTCTACTTAGCCCAGTATCTCTCATCTCGCAATATCTAAACCGGAGCTCATCGGAGTCCTGAGACAGATGGGCCCACAAGTTAAGTGGCCTCCTAAAATGGGGTCCCCCGACGCTAACCGGAACTCTAAAAGGTGGTGTGGGTTCCATAACGATCATGGTCACACCACTGAAGATTGTGTAGCCTTGAGGCTGGAAGTCGCCGAACTTCTTAAGAAGGGCTACCTGAGGGAGTTCCTCTTGGATAAAGCAAAGGACCTCCTCAACAGGTAAGGTCCCACTCTCCCCAACGATGCTGTTCCTGCATTACCTCCACCACAAGAGCGAGTGATTCACGTCATCTCAGGAGGATCAGAAGTGAGCGGAATCAGTAGCGCCGCAGCCAAAAGGAGCACCCACAACGCTATAAACGGTCAAGGGACTGAGGTTCCCAAGCGCCCGCTCTTGGGAACGGATGAGATTAGCTTCACCACGAAGGGGCAGGAACGGGTCCTCGCTCCCCATCATGACGCCCTCGTCATCTCACTAGTTATAGCCAATTGTTTGGTCAAGCGGATACTGGTAGACAATGGAAGCTCCAGCAACATTATCTTCCATTCGGCCTACATGAACTTAGGGCTGGATCCTAAGACACTAACCAGGAAAGCGACCCCACTCGTAGGATTCAGCGGAGAGGTGAAGCAAACCGAAGGAGAGGTTCTCCTCCCAGTTTATGCCGAAGGGATAAACCAAACCACCAAGTTTCTAGTCGTCGACTGTCCATCATCCTACAACGTGATACTGGGTAGGCCCTAGTTCCACGCCATGGGAGCCGTGCCATCGACCCTTCATCAACTGGTGAAATTTCCTACTCCCTGGGGCATAAAGATTATCAAGGGGGACCAAGAGAGTTCTAGATCCTGCTACCAAACTACCTTGAAGGGAAATACCCAAGCCTTATAGCAATTACAGAAGCAACCTCTAGTTCCTCACGCCGAAGAACCCGAGGTTGAAGACATGGATGAGGTCCCCCTGGTAGAAGGAAACTCAGAACAGAACCTCAAGATAGGCTCCAAACTGCCGCAAGACCTGAGGCGAAGGTTGATCGACTTCCTAAGGTCCAACTCCGATTGCTTCGCATGGTCCCATGAGGACATGCCCGGAATCGACCCCGATATCATCATGCACCAGCTCCAAGTGAATCCCGAGCATCCTCCGGTCAGACAGAAAAGGAAGAAGTTCGCTCCCGAAAGGGATGATATCATTAACGAGGAGGTAAAAAAACTGCTCGACGCGGGATTCATAAGAGAGGTACAATATCCCAACTGGCTCGCTAATGTGGTGGTCGTGAAAAAGAAAAACGGAAAGTGGAGAGTTTGCATCGACTTCACGGACCTCAACAAGTCCTGTCCGAAGGACCCATTCCCTTTGCCTCATATAGACAAGTTGGTTGATGCCACTGCCAGACATCAACTAATGAGCTTCATGGATGCCTTCTCGAGATACAACCAAATCCTAATGCATCCCGACGATCAGGAGAAGACGTCCTTCATGACCCCCAGGGGCATCTACTGCTATAAGGTCATGCCGTGCGGACTGAAGAATGCTGGATCAACCTATCAGAGGCTAGTCAACATGATGTTTGCAGATCAGATAGGCCAGACCATGGAAGTCTACATCAACAACATGCTGGTGAAGTCTCTGGACTCGGAAGATCATATCTCGCATCTTCAGCAAGCATTCGCCACCTTAAGAAGATACAACATGAAGCTCAACCCCTCTAAATGTTCATTCGGAGTAAGCTCCGGGAAGTTTTTGGGATACATAGTCAGCCACAAGGGCATAGAAGCGAACCCAGAGCAGATAAGGGCCATCCAGGCGATTCCTCCCCCTCGAAACGTCAAGGAGGTTCAAAAACTGACAAGAAGGATGGCAGCTCTCACCAGGTTCATCTCGAGGCTTTCCGACAAGTCCCACGCCTTCTTTGAAACACTAAAGAGTCCCAAGGACTTTAAGTGGACAGAAGAGTGCGAAACTACGTTATTTGACCTCAAGGCCTACCTTACTATTCTACCACTCCTATCTAAACTCTTGGAAGGAGAGGTCTTACTGCTCTACCTAGCTGTGTCCGAGCATGCAGTTAGCGCGGTCCTCGTAAGAGAGGAAGAGAGGAGACATCACCCCATATGCTATGTCAGCAAGTCCATGCTAGACGCAGAAACTCGCTACAGCCAGTTGGAGAAGCTAGCACTCGCCCAAGTAATCGCAGCTCGGAAAGTTACGTCCCTACTTCCAGGCCCACCAAGTCGTGGTAGTCATTTCGTTCCCCATTAAAGCGGTCCTCCATAAACCCGAGGTATCATGACGATTGGTGAAATGGACCGTAGAGTTGGGGGAGTATGACGTGATCTTTCGCCCAGCCGCCGCCATCAAATCTCAGGTTCTAGCCGATTTCGTGGCTGAATTCTCTCCCTCCACGCTTCTAGACCCAGATCTAGAAGCTACACTCTGGGGAAAGGAAGCGGAGAAAGGCCAATGGTCCCTGCACGTAGACGGTTCCACTAACGTGAGAGGTGCAGGAGTAGGACTGGTCCTAACCTCCCCTACGGGAGATTCGGCCTCTAGGGCTGTACGTTGCAACTTCAAAGCAACCAACAACGAAGCAGAATACGAGGCTTTGATAGCAGGTCTAGCGTTAGCTAGAGAAATGGGAGTGGAAGACATCCAGGTCTTCAGTGACTCGCAGCTCATCATCAGCCAAGTCTAAGGGGATTATCAAGCCAAGGACCCAAGCATGATCAGATACCTATCGGTGGCAAAACGTCTCCTAGACCAATGTTGGGGTCAAAATCGGTCAAGACGAAATCGATGTCCGAAAAGTTCGGACAAAATACGAAAGATGTTAGAGAAGCATTAAGAGAATAAGTTTCATTCTAAAAAACTCGGGAAAATGTTAAGACATTCCGAAACCAACGATTAGAAACATTCTCTACACGATAAAAATCTCCGAGAAGTAAAAAAGAACGCAAAAACTCGCACGAGCCGAAAGAAACGAGCGACGACCCTGGGCTACCTCTAGGCGCCGGGCGCCTAGCGCCCGTGCTGCCTCTAGGCGCCGGGCGCCTAGCGCCCGTGCTGCCTCTAGGCGCCGGGCGCCTAGCGCCCGTGCTGCCTCTAGGCGCCGGGCGCCTAGCGCCCGTGCTGCCTCTAGGCGCCGGGCGCCTAGCGCCCGTGCTGCCTCTAGGCGCCGGGCGCCTAGCGCCCGAAGCTGCCTCTAGGCGCCGGGCGCCTAGCGCCTGTGCTGCCTCTAGGCGCCGGGCGCCTAGCGCCCGAAGCTGCCTCTAGGCGCCGGGCGCCTAGCGCCCGTGCTGCCTTTAGGCGCCGGGCGCCTAGCGCCCGTGCTGCCTCTAGGCGGCGGGCGCCTAGTGCCCGAAGCTGCCTCTAGGCGCCGGGCGCCTAGCGCCCGTGCTGCCTCTAGGCGCCGGGCGCCTAGCGCCCGTGCTGCCTCTAGGCGCCGGGCGCCTAGCGCCCGTGCTGCCTCTAGGCGCCGGGCGCCTAGCGCCCGTGCTGCCTCTAGGCGCCGGGCGCCTAGCGCCCGTGCTGCCTCTAGGCGCCGGGCGCCTAGCGCCCGTGCTGCCTCTAGGCGCCGGGCGCCTAGCGCCCGTGCTGCCTCTAGGCGCCGGGCGCCTAGCGCCCGTGTTGCCTCTAGGCGCCGGGCGCCTAGCGCCATGCTAGCTCGAGTTATCGGACGGCTAGCCTTCGTGCGTAAGTTCCAAATTCTCAAACCGCCAGAAATCGAAGTTTTGCGACTTTCTTAAATCCCGCAAACCAAACTCCTTTTCTTCCTCCTAGCCTTCGGAAAACCCGTAAGACGTCAACGGATGGGAGAACTTCGTAGAAAGCGGCAACGGTTATCTAAAAACACCATTTGCCACATAGAAGAATCAAAGATCTTCCGAAAGACCCAATGTCCGAGTAGGAAGGTTCTTTCAAGGAAAACGTAAAAATAGCGGAAATCCGAGATACGGCCCAACGGAGACCCAACATGATCGGATAACCATTTTACGATTTTCTAAGAAGGTAGATACGACGGTTTGCGATTATCTTCTCAAAACAGGATAAATGTCAAACTTCCAAAAAGATAAACATCAATTTTCCGAAAAGATAAATGTCAACTTTCCCGATAAACATGAAGGCCGACGAAAATGGAAAAAGCCCAGCTCGCGCCGGCCCGTCAGGAATAGACCGTCATATGGGAGTATATAAGCAAGTCTAGGAGCAGAGGAAAGGGGATCCGAAGATCACAAGGCAAACTACTCTCAGAGCAATTTAGAACTTAGGCTTTATTTCCTTTTTAGCGAGCTGCGACTCAATTAGGTTAGATCTAGGATTTCAAGACTAGCGACGATCGACAGCTCTTACGGCCGCGATCTCGACCTATTGTTCCAACGCTCTCCGCGAATTTCGGAAATAAAATTCTTTCTTTTTTGCTCTCTTATTTTACGTATTTACTTTCAACTTAGCCTTCTTTTAACTTTGTCGTGCGTGGCCCAGCAGATAGCCGGGATCCTCGGGGAAAACTAGGTCAACTTAGTTTTCCTACGTTTTAAACTTAACTAAAATCGACAGTGCAAATTTCGGTTCCCACAGTTTGGCGCTAGAAGGAGGGGATCACGGAATTATCTTTCTCGCAACTACGCACGCCCAGTTAAGCATGTCTGCTAACGCGGAAAAAGACAAGCAAACGCACGACGGACCAGCCGCCGATGCCAACGCTGAGAAGACTCCCGCTGGAAACGTATCTACAGTCACTGCTGAGGCAAACACCGCGATGCTAGACCAGGTGAAGGAACTGTTCGCCACCGCCCAGAAACGGTCGGAAGAACAAGAGAAGCTAATGGCTTCGCTCGCTAAACAGGTCAGCACCTTAACAGCAAAAAGCAAACTCCCGCGCGGATCCACCAAGGTGAGGCGTGTCAGGAGACTCGACTTCGGAACTTCCGGAGACAAAGAAAAAGACGCCCTGAGAGAATCCCCGGAACTCATCCCTGACGATACCACTCCGGCGGGGCAGAAGAAAACGACGGATAACCTTCCACCTCCCGCGAGGGAAAACGAAGGAGTCGACGTCGAAAGAATCAATCTGGATATCAGCGACCAGTCGGATCCGTCCGACGAAGACGCCGACGTCCACCACAGAAGGACCCGAAGTCAATCGGCTCGACTGGCGGCAGCCTTCGAGAAACCGATGACGGAAGAGGAGGAAGACCTCTACTGGTCAGAGCAAGAGAGGCTAGCCGAAGACCAGACCCGGGCCTATCGCAGCCAGCGTAGACAGAGAAGCGCAAACGGCGCCAATGAGATCCACGATCTACGCGAATACATCGCGAAGACTGCAGCCGAGGTGAAAGCGGTAAAATCGCAGATTCACCACGCAACCAGTACTGCTCCCGAGATCGACCTGCTCCTCGAAGAATCGAGGAAGACTCCGTTCACGTCTCGAATCACGGACGCACGAGTCTCGGATCCCGGGAAAATAAAGCTTCCCACCTACGACGGAACCACAGACCCAAAGTGATATGATCATGGACCAGTCAACCAAAGAAGACAATGAGATCATGGAGGAGCCAGCTGATGAAGGTGCTCTAGCCATACCTGAAGGTCCTATGACTCGAGCCAAAAGCAGACAACTCAAAGAAGCCATTGGAGGATTACTCAAGATTTCATTGAAGCAAGAAGAGAGTCTTGGAAGAAGCTTGATCATCCAAGACACACTTACCACAATTCAAGCCGTTTCTTTTTCTAGATAGACATCAAATGAGCAAGTAACATGTGTGTGCTCTTTTTCCCTATCTTTGGTTTTGTCCCATTGGGTTTTCTAGAGATAGGTTTTTAATGAGGCCATATGTTGCTTTCCTATCACTCATTTGATGATCTCGGGTTTTAGACTCATTTTATCTTATTTCTAAAAACTATGATTTATTTTAAGGCCCATTTAGAGACCAAGGAGCCTGTTCCTTGCTATCTATATATATATGGTCGTGGGTGCCCTAATGAGAACCAAGCTATCTTTTATTTTCAGACTCTTGTCTCTCTCTTTGTCGGCTGCAAGCTCCCTTGTAGTTCTGAGTGTTCTTGAGTCTTTGTTAGTGTGTCATATCTAACAAAACCACAAGAGTGTTTGTCTTGGTGTGTCATATCCAAGGGATTCACTTAGGAGTATCAAAGAGACCCCTCACATCTCTTTGTGTCACCATTCATTCCACAAACCTTGAAGAACTTGAGTCTCTGATTCGTTCTTGCAAGGATCTATCCCCAACTAACCAGAGAAGCATCCTAGGAGTGTATTATGTGGTATCAGAGCAACTCTGGCTAGGGAAGTGTTCATCTTTTTCTCTGATTTTCGTTTGTCTTTTCAGATCTGTTCAAATCTGAGTTCAATATTGATAGATCTGTTTATCTGTGTTTTAAATCTGATAGATCTGAGAGTTTCACTTATAGATCTGATCTAGATCTGTTTGTCTCTTGGATTGTTTGTTTCAGATCTGTGAGTTTCTGTTTTAAAAGTGATAGATCTACAAGTTTCTATTATAGATCTGTACTGGATCTGTTCAGTTCTTGTTTTTATTGTGTTAGATCTGTTGTTTCTATCAGTTTATCATTAGATCTGTTGATTAACTTGTATAAGACTGATAGATCTGTTCTTTTGTTGTCGAAATCTGAGAAAATAAGAAGTGTTGATCGTTGGATAGTGAAGAGTCACTTGAGCTTCTTGTTGTTTAAGCTGCAGAAAATTCAAATATGATTGTATCTATATTTTGCTGCTTGTTTCATGTTTTGTTGTTGTTCCCATCTTTGATTTTGAATTTTTTTTTCTTGAACTCTCTTACTGGCTGAGTTTGTTCTTTGATCTCAGGTACAATGGGGAATGACACAGATGAGGAAGCTGATTTGATGAGAAAGAACAAGCTGCTGATGGATGCTATGACAGATCAGTTGAACAAGACTATGGTAGCTAACATGACTGAGATGATTAAGGAGAGTATGAAAGAGATCCGAGCTGAACTAAGGCAAGCTACTGGTCAAGGCCACAGCAATGAGTCCAGGAGGAACCGGCGAGTTGAAACTGATGCTCCACCGGAGCATGGTGGTTCACAGGAGACTGATAATTACTATGAGCGTCACAGAGTTGAGAGAAGTGGTTCTTCATCATCCTCAAGAGATAGCAGAAGGAGACATAGACGTGATCATGGTGAAAGGAGATCTCAAAAAGAAGAGTTTACTGGTCTAAAGATCAAGATCCCTCCTTTCCATGGCAAGGTTGATCCAGATGCTTACTTGGAGTGGGAGAAGAAAATTGAGCTTGTTTTCAATTGCAAGCACTACACCAACGCTCAAAGGATCCAGATTGCAGCCACTGAGTTCCATGACTATGCCTTGAGTTGGTGGGATCAGCTAGTGACTACTAGAAGACTCAACCAGGAGTACCCAGTTGAATCATGGCACGAGATGAAGTCTCTCATGCGCAAGAGGTTCGTGCCTAGCCATTACCACCGTGATCTACACCAGAAACTAAGAAGGCTCACCCAAGGATCAAAGACTGTTGAGGAGTATTATCAAGATATGGAGTTGCTGATGTTAAGGGCTAGTATTTCTGAGGACAGAGAGGCTACTATGGCAAGGTTTCTTGGAGGACTTAACCGGGAGATACAGGACAGAGTAGAGATGCAGCATTATGTGGAGATAGAAGAGATGTTGCAGAAAGCCATTCTTGTGGAGCAACAGATCAAGAGGAAGCATCACTCGCGTGGAAGCTATGGATCCAGCAAGTATCAGTATTCTAAAGAAGAGAAACCAGCCTATCTGAAAGAGAGCAAGCCTCAGCAGAAAGAAGAAGCTAAGCCAAGCAGCACATTCAGCAAAGACAAAGGAAAGGCTGAAGCTACTAGCTCCAGAACCAGAGATGTTAAGTGTTTCAAGTGTCAAGGGCGTGGGCATTATGCTAATGAGTGCACCAACAAAAAGGTTATGATTCTTCTTGAGAATGGAGAGTATGAATCACTGGAAGAGAAATCTGAGTCTGATCATGAGGAGTCTGGAGAAGAAAGTGAAGTAGAACCAGTGAGAGGAAGATTGTTGGTGACAAGGAGGCTCTTGAACCTACAAACTAAGACTGAAGAGCTTGAGCAGCGAGAGAACCTGTTCTACACGAGGTGTCTGGTTCAAGGCAAGGTGTGCAGTCTCATAGTTGATGGAGGAAGCTGTGTCAATGTAGCTAGTGAAACTATGGTGAAGAAGTTGGGTTTGAAAGTTCAGAAACACCCCAGGCCTTACCGGTTGCAATGGCTTAATGAGGAGGGTGAGATGAGGGTCTCTAATCAAGTACTGGTTCCCATAGCCATTGGTAGATACGAGGATGAGATCTTGTGTGATGTGTTACCCATGGAAGCAAGCCATATTCTCCTTGGAAGACCTTGGCAATCTGATAGGCGTGTGATTCATGATGGCTTCACTAACAAGCACACATTTGAATTTAAGGGAAAGAAGACTGTTCTGGTGCCTCTATCTCCTAAAGAGGTTCATGAAGATCAACTACAGCTTCAGAAAAAGAAAGAAATAGACCTCAAACCTGATCAGAAGCATCACAGCCTCTATGCCAAACAGGGAGATATTAAAAGAATTCTCTACTCTCAAAATTCTATTATCTTGCTTATGTTTAAGGAGACTTTACTAACAGTTACTGATCACACACCGGATCATCCGAGTGAACTAGTCTCTCTCCTACAGGAATATGCAGATGTGTTTCCAGAAGATATCCCCATTGGTTTGCCACCAGTCCGCGGGATTGAGCACCAAATCGACTTTGTACCTGGTTCAACACTACCAAACCGACCTGCATACAGAACTAATCCAGTGGAGACTAAAGAGTTGCAAAGACAAGTAGAGGAGCTGATGGAGAAGGGTCATATCCGAGAAAGCTTGAGTCCCTGTGCAGTTCCAGTGCTCCTTGTGCCTAAGAAAGATGGTAGCTGGCGCATGTGTGTTGATTGTAGAGCAATCAACAATATAACAGTGAAGTATCGCCACCCTATTCCTAGATTAGATGATATGCTTGATGAATTGCATGGCTCTTGCATATTTTCTAAAATTGATTTGAAAAGTGGTTACCATCAAATTAGAATGAAAGAGGGAGATGAGTGGAAGACTGCATTCAAAACTAAGCATGGTTTATATGAGTGGTTGGTCATGCCTTTTGGATTAACCAATGCTCCTAGTACATTCATGAGATTGATGAATCATGTTCTTAGATCTTTCATAGGCATCTGTGTTGTAGTGTATTTTGATGATATCTTAGTCTACAGCAAAAGTCTTGAGGATCATATAGAGCATCTTAGGGCTGTCTTGAATGTTTTGAGAAATGAAAAGCTTTATGCCAACCTGAAGAAGTGCACCTTTTGCACAGATAACTTGGTCTTTCTAGGTTTTGTTGTGAGTGCAGATGGTGTAAAGGTTGACCCGGAGAAGATCAAAGCAATACAAGAGTGGCCGCGTCCAACTACAGTGGGAGAAGTAAGGAGTTTTCATGGGCTGGCAGGTTTCTATAGGCGCTTTGTACAAGATTTCAGTACTCTAGCAGCTCCACTGACTGAGATAATCAAGAAAGATGTTGGATTCAAGTGGGGAGAAGCACAAGAAACTGCATTTCAAATCCTTAAAGAGAAGCTTACTCATTCTCCTCTTCTTATACTTCCTGACTTTTCTAAAACATTTGAGATTGAATGTGATGCCTCAGGAATCGGTATTGGTGCTGTGTTAATGCAGGATAGAAGGCCTATTGCATACTTCAGTGAGAAACTTAGTGGAGCCACTCTCAACTATGCCACCTATGATAAAGAACTCTATGCCTTGGTGAGAGCTTTACAAACTTGGCAGCACTATCTCTGGCCAAAGGAGTTTGTCATTCACACAGACCATGAATCTCTCAAGTACCTTAAGGGACAAAGCAAGCTCAGCAAGAGACATGCCAGATGGGTGGAATTCATTGAAACCTTCCCTTATGTGATCAAGTACAAACAAGGTAAGGAAAATATAGTTGCTGATGCACTATCCAGAAGGTATGTTCTCTTGAATACTCTTGATGCTAAGTTGCTAGGCTTTGAACAAATTAAAGAAATGTATTCATCTGATCCTGACTTTCAAGAAGCTTATAATTCATGTGCTAAGTATGCTGCTGGTCACTACTTTAGACAGGATGGGTTCTTATTCTATGACAATCGTTTATGTGTGCCTAATTGTTCTTTGAGAGATCTATTTGTCAGGGAATCCCATGGAGGAAGTCTGATGGGTCATTTTGGTATAGCAAAAACTCTTAAAGTGTTACAGGATCATTTCTACTGGCCACACATGAAACGAGATGTTGAGAGAATCTGTGGGAGATGCACCACTTGCAAGCTTGCCAAATCTAAGGTTCAACCACACGGTTTGTATACTCCTTTGCCTATTCCTACCCACCCTTGGAATGATATATCTATGGATTTTATTGTGGGTTTGCCAAGGACCAAGACAGGTAAGGATTCTATCTTTGTAGTTGTGGACAGATTTTCTAAAATGGCACATTTCATAGCTTGCCATAAAACTGATGATGCATTGCATGTTGCTAACCTGTTCTTTAAAGAGATTGTGCGCATTCATGGCATGCCTAGGACCATAGTCTCTGATAGAGATACCAAATTTCTTAGTTATTTTTGGAAGACTCTTTGGTCTAAGCTAGGTACTAAGCTTTTGTTCTCTACTACATGTCATCCACAAACTGATGGGCAAACTGAGGTAGTTAATAGAACTTTTGGAACTCTCTTGCGTGCATTCATTAAAAAGAATTTGAAATCATGGGAGGAATATTTGCCACACTGTGAATTTGCTTATAATCATGCTCAGCATTCTGCATCTAAGTATTCTCCTTTTGAAATTGTTTATGGGTTCAATCCCATCTCACCTTTGGATCTAATGCCTTTACCTGAGTGTGAAAGGGTCAGTATGGATGGGAAAAAGAAAGCAGAAATGGTGCAGCAGATTCATGAGCAGGCAAGAAGAAACATTGTTGAGAAGACCAAGCAGTACACTAAAAGAGCAAACAAAGGCAGGCGTGAGATGATCTTTGATGTTGGAGATAAAGTGTGGGCTCACTTGCGCAAAGAAAGGTTCCCAAACGAGAGGAAGTCTAAGTTGATGCCCAGGATTGATGGCCCTTTTGAAGTCATCCAGAAAATCAATGACAATGCCTACAAGCTTGATCTTCAAGGGAGGTATGATATAAGTAATAGCTTCAATGTTTCTGATCTTATCCCTTTTATTGCAGATGAAGCAGATTTGAGGACAAATCCTTTTCAAGAGGGAGGGGATGATATGATCATGGACCAGTCAACCAAAGAAGACAATGAGATCATGGAGGAGCCAGCTGATGAAGGTGCTCTAGCCATACCTGAAGGTCCTATGACTCGAGCCAAAAGCAGACAACTCAAAGAAGCCATTGGAGGATTACTCAAGATTTCATTGAAGCAAGAAGAGAGTCTTGGAAGAAGCTTGATCATCCAAGACACACTTACCACAATTCAAGCCGTTTCTTTTTCTAGATAGACATCAAATGAGCAAGTAACATGTGTGTGCTCTTTTTCCCTATCTTTGGTTTTGTCCCATTGGGTTTTCTAGAGATAAGTTTTTAATGAGGCCATATGTTGCTTTCCTATCACTCATTTGATGATCTCGGGTTTTAGACTCATTTTATCTTATTTCTAAAGACTATGATTTATTTTAAGGCCCATTTAGAGACCAAGGAGCCTGTTCCTTGCTATCTATATATATATGGTCGTGGGTGCCCTAATGAGAACCAAGCTATCTTTTATTTTCAGACTCTTGTCTCTCTCTTTGTCGGCTGCAAGCTCCCTTGTAGTTCTGAGTGTTCTTGAGTCTTTGTTAGTGTGTCATATCTAACAAAACCACAAGAGTGTTTGTCTTGGTGTGTCATATCCAAGGGATTCACTTAGGAGTATCAAGGAGACCCCTCACATCTCTTTGTGTCACCATTCATTCCACAAACCTTGAAGAACTTGAGTCTCTGATTCGTTCTTGCAAGGATCTATCCCCAACTAACCAGAGAAGCATCCTAGGAGTGTATTACAAAGGCACACCTGCAATCCTTTCAGATTGCGATGGCCAGGTCTAAACTTCCAGAGCGGGAAAAAGACGTCGGCTGCTGTCTCCTGTTCGTCAAGAACCTCAGAGGTGCTGCGCTCGAGTGGTTCTCACGCTTGAAAAGAAACTCCATCGGAAGCTTTCGCCAGCTAGCTTCAGCCTTTCTGAAGCAGTTTTCCATGTTCATGGACAGGGAAACTTCCGATGTAGATCTTTGGAGCCTCATTCAGAAGGAAGACGAGCCGCTCCGCGACTACATAAAGAGGTTCAAACTCGTAATGTCCAGGGTAACAGGCCTCAGCGATAGAGTCGCCATCGACGCCCTGAGGAAAAACCTCTGGTACAAGTCGAAATTCCGAAAGTGGATTTCTCTGGAGAGACCGCGCACCATCCAGGACACTCTCCACAAAGCGACGGATTTCATCATCATGGAAGAAGAGATGAAAGTCCTGGCGCAAAAGCACGGGCCGCAGAAAGCGTCCGGTAAGAAGAAAACCTCACGTAACGACAAGTACGTCCATCACGAGGGGGAAGACGTCCAAGGCGAGCATAATTACGCCGTCAACTCCGAGCAAGGGAGGACCGCCGGAAACACTTGGACGCGGAACTCGTACAAGGACAACTCCAGCTGCGAGTTCCACCAGACAAGAGGTCACTCAACCGCCAATTGCAAAGTTCTCGGCGCTAGACTCATTACAAAGCTGCTCGCCGGCGAACTAGCAACGGTGAAAAGCGTGAAAGACCTGCTTTTAGATTCCGACAGTCCGCCGAAGACCGACGGAGCTAATCCCGAGAATAACGCTCCTGGAACTCAATCGGGTGAAAAACGCGGACGAAGGCAAGATGGCGAAGGAAACAACAGCAATCGCCAGAGGATCAACATGATCATCGGCGGATCGCACTTCTACCAGGACTCAGTTTCGTCGATCAAAGCCTATGGACGAAAAGCCGAAACAAGTCCCGGATGGTGCCCAGAAGACGACGTCCCCAATCACGCGATCGTCTTCGAGGAACAAGATACGGCCGGACTCAACAAACCTCACTACGATCCTCTGGTCATCGACTTGGTGATCCAAGATCTCGAAGTCGGCCGCATCCTCATCGACACGGGAAGCACGGTCAACATCATGTTCCGCGATACCCTCCAAAGGATGAACATACCCCTCGGAGAAGTCATCCCAGAACCGAGACCGTTGACTGGATTCTCGGGCGTCACTTCCATGACCCTCGGAAAGATCAGACTCCCAGTCATGGCGAAAGAGGTCACAAAGATCGTCGAATTCGCAGTAGTGGATAACCCGGCTATCTACAACACCATAATGGGGACTCCTTGGATAAACGCCATGAAGGCAGTCCCATCCACTTACCACCTCAGCGTCAAGTTTCCAACACCAACTGGAACGGCGGTAATTTGGGGAAGCCAAAAACAATCGCGACTCTGCTTCCTGGCAGAACATAAATTGCGCAGCAATCGGAACGCCCCAGCGGCTAACCTGAAGCGAATTAAGAAGCATCCGAGTATCTCTGAGAACTCGGCAAAGGACGACTCGGATTCGTCCAAAAAGGCCACGACTCAGGATGATAAGCCAATCCTTGAGTCCATCGCCGACGGAACGGATGATCCAACTCCTGACGCGGCCGCCGACTTAGCTAAGACAGTCGAAACGCCGGAAGTCGTGGAGTAATAACATCCGCGATATAAGCAGAACTACGAGATGGCTTGATCCTCGCAAGAGGTACGTAGGCAGCTCGTCGAAACCCGACGAGTTCAGCTATCCCCCCACCAAAAAGGGGGAGGGGGAAGATGGGAACGAATAATCTTTTACTCCCGCGAAAATACTCTCTACATGTATTCGACATTCTTGAAGCTTTTTACAATCCTAAATTCGAAATTGCTTATCAAAAGCACTAATATTACGGAAAACGAAAATCGTATCTTTAAGGAACGCGAGACGTCGCAAGTTCCTGACCAGTTTCGATTCTCTACTCTCCTCCAACAAATTCTATTAAACAGTCTTTCCGCGACTTTAAAAACCCTATTTTCGTCGATTGGCCCCGACGGAAAAACATAGAAACGTTTCACTTAAATCAAATTCGTAGTCTGGCTTCCAACGAAGTCCTTTCACATCCGACAAGGATACCATAGCGCGCTATACAAGAAACCCAAATTTTGGTTAGCTCTTCGTAAAGGAAGTAGCTCGACTCGTACCCAAACGAATCGTATAAGCCGATAAGCACTTCGCGGATTCTAAAACGGTACGAGTCAGGTCGAAATCGCAAACAAGCAAAACGAAAAGCCGATTAGTCATCGCATAGCTTCAGCCGAAATTAGACCTAGGTCTTGCCCTAAACCCAGCCTTGCTGGTATCTGAAACATCTCATAGGCATAAGTATCCAGCATACGAGATCCCAAAACTTGCCTCTTATCGCTTATGAACCTAACGTTCGCTACAAAGTAACCCGCGGGTCAAGCGACAAAAAAAGAGCTGGAATACGAAGTGACTACGCGTATTCAAAGTCCTCTACACTTGGCGAAAGTATAAATCAAGATGCATAATTCATAAAGCATTCATAATAAGGATTCAAAGGCCACCAACGGCCAATCACGAAAAACATAAAGTCAAACGACCTCCTAAAGGTCGCAACACATACAAGCAGCCCCACTTGGCTTATTACAAATTATAATCAAACGCAAGACAATCAGAAAAGGTTATCCCGAACGAGGAATCGGGCTGGTCGACCTCTTCGCCCCCGTCACCAGCATTCGCGTCTGCACCGACATCCGCTGTATCTTCCGAGACTTGAATAGGATTCCACAATTCCCGGATTCTTCCTTCGATCGGAGGAACAGAGGATTCGGCGTTAGCACATACTCTCATCGAACCATCCATCGCGGCAAGTTCGCTGGAAAGCGAGAAACCCTCACGCTGCACCTTGTGAAGAGTACCCACTGAACCGCGACACTCGCGAAAGTCACCTACGAAGTCCTGAGCCTCTTTGTACGCCTCGAATTTGGTAGAAAAGATTTCCGCCCGTCGATTCATTTCGGCGGCGGCTCTTCTCCGTCCTCTCCTCTCTGCACGGACGAGGGCTCGAGCCTGGACCTCGGCTTGCCGACGGTTTCGCTCCTCAACCTCCAACCGATACTTGGCAAACTCCCTTTCAGTCTCCTCCGCTTTGAAGCGGGCCAATCGAGCAGTACGGAAACTTCCGTCGATTGACGCATTCCATACTCTCACGGCCTGCAAAAAAAAAAAAAAAAATCAAGGTCAAGCGAAAGGATAGGAAGAGTTTGCTTAAGTGTCGAAAACAAACCTCGTTAACCAAACGAGTGCCTTCCGCTGTCACCTTGTCCCTCTCCTCGTTGTCCAAAGACTCGTCACGGGTAAAAGCCGGGGGGAGCTCATCAAAGAAGTCATTTGGAGGAGGGTTCGGACCGGAAGCACCCCCGCTCTCTGCGACAAAGTCGGGATCATACCTCGATGGCTCGTTGTTTTCCGACGAGGCCTCGAATGCGATCCCTTTGCCCTTCGAAGATTTCCCCCTCCGCCTCGAAGGAGCAAACACGAAGGATCCGTCATTGATGAGAGGTCGCGTACCGCCTCGCGATCGGTGAAGCGCGACCGCCTTCCGAATCCGGTCGAGATCGAGAGAATCCCAGGAACAGGCCCTCGACCTGAATATGTCTCTCTTGACGGTAAGATCGGAAGGGATGTGCGTGAGACACCTATTCTCTACAAAAAAAATGCGCATATGCATTCAGAGTTCAACTTTCGATTGCTAAAAAAAAATCAAATTTACGATAATCTTACCATGTCGGTACAGCCACTCCGTCGGGAATAGATGAAGGAAGCCCTCTTCGACATACTCTCCATCTATCCTCACGAAAAAGAAACGATTAACGAAATCCTTAGCATGCGAGGTAAGCCCACAAATCACTGAGTGATCAGTCCTCGATTTCATGGCAAATATTCCATTGGTTTTCACGCTCTTGGAAAGCCACAGCCCTTCAAAGTCCGAAGGGCTAAGATCCATTCCTAACTCGTAACTCAGAATCACAACGCCAAGCCAGCTCTCTAGAGCTGACACGTTCAACTGGCTGATTGAGATTCCGAAACGATCGAGAGCTTGGACGATGACTCCAGGGATCGGAAACCATAATCGACATTGCGTCAGGAATGCCTCGTAGCAAGTAAAGTAACCCTCCGGAGGACGCTCTGGACTCTCATCCCCAAGGGGAATGCGAAACACGACTTTCTCCGGAACGTTATAGAACTTTCGAAGAATCTCAAGATACTCGGGAGATACCTCGCTCGGCGAATCAACTTCCACACGCGCCTTCACAGGACGCCGGGGAATCGGAATCACAGGAAGAGGGGGATCGGGGCCGAAGACGGCGTCACAGTACGCATTCCTCTCGACCTCTGAAACCTCGGGCTTCGGCGCTTCCTCCTCGGCGTGGAAATTGCCCGAAGCAGAGCGAGACTGTCTCCTCGAAGATTTTGACCTTGAAGTCATTCTTTTCTTAAAAATAGAGAGAGAATCTTTGAGGGAGAAATTGACTTAGGATTCTTGGTTGAAGTAAAAATGGTAAAGGATTCACAAGCCTTTATAGGCATGAAATTTTACTATTTACCCCGACCTTCGGCACGATTTCGTCTCCATACTTTCCTCACGAACCATACAGCAAGCTAGGACCTACGACCGCTACGGTTCCTAGCTAGCTGGGGGGCTAACTGTTGGGGTCAAAATCGGTCAAGACGAAATCGATGTCCGAAAAGTTCGGACAAAATACGAAAGATGTTAGAGAAGCATTAAGAGAATAAGTTTCATTCTAAAAAACTCGGGAAAATATTAAGACATTCCGAAACCAACGATTAGAAACATTCTCTACACGATAAAAATCTCCGAGAAGTAAAAAAGAACGCAAAAACTCGCACGAGCCGAAAGAAACGAGCGACGACCCTGGGCTACCTCTAGGCGCCGGGCGCCTAGCGCCCGTGCTGCCTCTAGGCGCCGGGCGCCTAGCGCTCGTGCTGCCTCTAGGCGCCGGGCGCCTAGCGCCCGTGCTGCCTCTAGGCGCCGGGCGCCTAGCGCCCGTGCTGCCTCTAGGCGCCGGGCGCCTAGCGCCCGAAGCTGCCTCTAGGCGCCGGGCGCCTAGCGCCCGTGCTGCCTCTAGGCGTCGGGCGCCTAGCGCCCGAAGCTGCCTCTAGGCGCCGGGCGCCTAGCGCCCGTGCTGCCTTTAGGCGCCGGGCGCCTAGCGCCCGTGCTGCCTCTAGGCGCCGGGCGCCTAGCGCCCGTGCTTCCTCTAGGCGCCTAGCGCCCGTGCTGCCTCTAGGCGCCGGGCGCCTAGCGCCCGTGTTGCCTCTAGGCGCCGGGCGCCTAGCGCCATGCTAGCTCGAGTTATCGGACGGCTAACCTTCGTGCGTAAGTTCCAAATTCTCAAACCGCCAGAAATCGAAGTTTTGCGACTTTCTTAAATCCCGCAAACCAAACTCCTTTTCTTCCTCCTAGCCTTCGAAAAACCCGTAAGACGTCAACGGATGGGAGAACTTCGTAGAAAGCGGCAACGGTTATCTAAAAACACCATTTGCCACATAGAAGAATCGAAGATCTTCCGAAAGACCCAATGTCCGAGTAGGAACGTTCTTTCAAGGAAAACGTAAAAATAGCGGAAATCCGAGATACGGCCCAACGGAGACCAAACATGATCGGATAACCATTTTACGATTTTCTAAGAAGGTAGATACGACGGTTTGCGATTATCTTCTCAAAACAGGATAAATGTCAAACTTCCAAAAA
The DNA here is from genome assembly GCA_026261945.1 of Hirschfeldia incana. Lineage (NCBI taxonomy): Eukaryota > Viridiplantae > Streptophyta > Magnoliopsida > Brassicales > Brassicaceae > Hirschfeldia > Hirschfeldia incana. The sequence goes on from JABCMI010000039.1 coordinate 1,644,923, forward strand.
GATAAACATCAATTTTCCGAAAAGATAAATGTCAACTTTCCCGATAAACATGAAGGCCGACGAAAATGGAAAAAGCCCAGCTCGCGCCGGCCCGTCAGGAATAGACCGTCATATGGGAGTATATAAGCAAGTCTAGGAGCAGAGGAAAGGGGATCCGAAAATCACAAGGCAAACTACTCTCAGAGCAATTTAGAACTTAGGCTTTATTTCCTTTTTAGCGAGCTGCGACTCAATTAGGTTAGATCTAGGATTTCAAGACTAGCGACGATCGACAGCTCTTACGGCCGCGATCTCGACCTATTGTTCCAACGCTCTCCGCGAATTTCGGAAATAAAATTCTTTCTTTTTTGCTCTCTTATTTTACGTATTTACTTTCAACTTAGCCTTCTTTTAACTTTGTCGTGCGTTGCCCAGCAGATAGCCGGGATCCTCGGGGAAAACTAGGTCAACTTAGTTTTCCTACGTTTTAAACTTAACTAAAATCGACAGTGCGAATTTCGGTTCCCACAACCAATTCAAAAGCTATGAACTTACTCAGATACCTAGAGAGCTGAATTCCCAAGCTGATGCTCTAGCAAACCTAGGTTCCGCCTTGGAAACTAAGGAGCATATGATTATCCCCTTGTTGGTCCTGCAATGGCCAGCAACTGAGAGAGAGGCAGAACCAGAAGAAGTAGCAGTAGTAGACGAAGGAGAAACTTGGATGACCCCCATCACTAACTATCTAAGGAACGACGTCCTACCTGAAAACCAAGATGAGAGCCGCAAGATCAAGAGACAAGCAGCCATGTACTGCATCTCAGAGGGAAAGTTATATATGAGATCCTTCTCAGGACTCTATCTACGATGTCTAACCCCTAGAGAAGCCGTGCGAATATTGGAAGAGCTCCACGATGGGGAATGCGGTTCCCATTCCAGTGGACGAAGCCTGGTTCTCAGAGCAAGAAGGGCCGGTTACTATTGGCCCACTATGGCGAAGAACTCCCTCAAACAGGCTAAAACCTGTAGCCAATGCCAGAAACACGCCCCAATCTCCAACTTGCCACCAGAGAACCTGAAATCCCTAAGCTCCCCTTGGCCCTTTCGTAAGTGGGGCATGGACATCGTGGGAAAATTCCCTATGGCGCCGGGGCAAAAGGTTTTCCTCCTAGTAATGACCGATTACTTCACGAAATGGGTAGAAGCCAAAGCCTTGGCAAAAATCACGGATCTCCAGATCAGGAAGTTCATCTGGACGAACATAATCACCCGCTTCGGAGCACCTCAAGAGATTGTCACCGACAATCGACCCCAATTTACCAGCAACGACTTCCAAGATTTCTGCAAAGAATGGGACATCAAGCTCTCATACTCAGCACCAAGACATCCCTAGTCGAACGGACAAGCAGAGTCAACCAACAAAACGATGGTGAACATGCTCAAGAAGCGCTTGGAGAAGGCTCACGGGCGATGTGCAGAAGAGTTACACAGAGTTCTCTGGGCCTATCGGACAACTCCGAAGACAACTACCCACGAAACCCCTTTCTCACTCGTCTATGGCACCGAGTCAGCAATACCCACCGAGGTGCACGTTAAGACCACGATCTCCAACATTCTAACTCCGAAGGAGAATGACGAACTGATGTACCTAAGTCTAGACCTACTAGACGAGAAAAGAGAAGCAGCCCGCCTAAGGAACGCATCATACCAAATAAAAGTAGCCAAGAGTTACAACAAGAAGGTGAGATCCAGAACCTTCCAAGAAGGAGACTGGGTCCTAAGGCGAGTCTGCAACCATACGAGAGACAAATCAGCAAACTCGCCCCTGGATGGGAGGGGCCCTATCAGGTAATAGGGGTACAAGGGGCAGGAGCCTATAAGCTGCAAGACAGCCAAGGCAAGGTCCAACCCAACTGCTGGAACGCCTTGCACCTCAAATTCTATCATTTCTAAAAGCAAGATATTCAGATTAAGCTCTATATATACTATTATACTATATATTTAAGTATTTTGGTCTTCCTACTCCTATGTATAACGAGAACGTCTTCGGACTAGGCTTATAAAATACATTTGTTTTCGACTAAATGAAGTTAAGGGAATACCAATATACTTAAAGGGTCATATTAGCTGGATCGGGACCTTAGGTACCTTAGATCTTAGCTAGCCGCCTAGCCGGTGAGGCTACTCACCATAGGTGCAGACAGATATGGAAGGGGTCTGATCAGCCCTGTACCGATGTCTGCACGATAGCCTATAGCCAAGAATTATGTGGGGACCACGTACTAATGCCATCCAAACCCTCGTTAAAAACGTTGTGAGTTAAATACACGCAGGGGGCATGACGTACACGACCAAGTACTGTAATCAGATTCTGGCGGCTGATATCCAGGGAGCAAAGTGCAAATAACCGGTTTAGCACGAACAATTTTATACCTATCTAGACGTGGAAGGTAGTGTGTCTGGGTTGAAGCCGCCTTGCAGGGGGGCCCACCCCAGACCACAGAAAGTCTGAGAGTGACCTTTCTGCAGAAAGGTAGAGTGCAGCATTGAGATTTTCAAGAATGGCCTATGCCCACGGGTAGCACAGTGCGACTTCTCAATTTAGATCGAGAGTGGCGCGCCTCTGGGCAGCAGAGAGCGATCAAAAAGACTCCCCAAAAGCATAAAAGTCCAGAGACCTTCGGGTCCAAAGACCTTCGGGTCCAAGGACCTTCGGGTCCAAAGACCTTCGGGTCCAGAGACCTTCAGGTCCAAAGACCTTCGGGTCCAGAGACCTTCTGGTCCAAAGACCTTCGGGTCCAAAGACCTTCAGGTCCAAAGACCTTCGGGTCCAAAGACCTTCGGGTCCGAAGACCTTCGGGTCCAAAGATCTTCGGGTCCAGAGACCTTCGGGTCCAAAGACCTTCGGGTCCAGAGACCTTCGGGTCCAAAGAGCTTCGGGTCCGAAGACTGATATACCATGATTTTGACCCACTTTTACTCATGGTATTTATATGATTTTACTATATATATATCTATGTTTGGAGTCTTTTAGGTATGTTTTCAGGTTCAAGGGCATTTTGGAGTAAAGTGACGTTTTAGGTGCCATTTGGAGCTTAAAGGAGAGTTTTCTCGAGATGACTTAAAGATCAGACATCAAGGTCGATATCCAGAGATACATATCGATCGATACACATTCCGTGTAATCGATCGATGACGCATTTTAAGAAATGATGACGAGATACTCCATCGATCGATGTACGCATAGTAACATCGTTCGATATCGAGCGTGCAGAAGAAGGAAGAATATTCTCAATCGACTTGAAGCCCAAGATGTCCCAATATTACTATAATGCCCCTGACGAGTTTTTAACCTAATATCATTGTAAGCTTTAACAACATATCATTGTTCTAGAAGAAATATACAAAGGGATAAGCGAGAGCCGGTCTATGATCTTGATATCTTTCTTCTAAACTTAGAATCCTATAACCTTAGATGAGAACATAATTAAGATGAAAAGAATACTTTATTGATAAGTAAAAAATACTAGAACAATGATATGTTGTAAAAGCTTTCTTTGCCAAAACACATAGGCAAAGATATAAATATTGAGTACAATTAGGATAAAAACTCGTCAGGGGCATTATAGTAATATTGAGACATCTTGGGCTTCAAGTCGATTGAGAATATTCTTCCTTCTTCTGCACGCTTGATATCGATCGATGGTACTATGTGAACATCGATCGATGGAGTATCTCGTCGTCATTTCTTCAAATGCGTCATCGATCGATTACATGAAGTGTGTATCGATCGATATGTAACTCTGGATATCGACCTTGATGTCTGATCTTCAAGTCATCTCGGGAAAACTCTCCTTTAAGCTCCAAATGGCACCTAAAACGTCACTTTACTCCAAAATGCCCTTAAACCTGAAAACATACCTAAAAGACCCCAAAACATAGATATATATATAGTAAAATCATATAAATAGCATGAGTAAAAGTGGGTCAAAATCATGGTATATCAACTCCCCAGACTTAACATTTTGCTTGTCCTCAAGCAAACACACATGTGGTCTTAGAAAGAAGTTTGAAAATAGAAGGGACTCAATTTAAATCTTAACTTTAGGATCATCACCTCTACTTTGTTGCAAGCCACATCTTATGCCCATTAATCACATGAGTACACTATGCCATATCCTAGCTTAGCAACTAAATCTCCTAACCAAATATCTTAACAATCCTGTCTGTCTATCCCCTCTACTAATCTCATTTATGCATAAAAATAAAAGTGCAGGCTTTACCTTGGGGATATCGATCAAGAAACACATGGATTCAACTCAAGCAAGTTTCTGAACACACATGCAAGTCTTCCCTGATCCCTTTCTTCCCCCTTTTATCTCTCTTCTCTGGATCCTCATAGTTTCAAATTTTGATGAACACTGATTGCCACAAAGGCTATCTTTGCGTTATCTCATTGACTTAGTAACACATACTTTTGAATAAGCGAATAATGGGGTTACAAGAATTAATCCTGCCCCTCGCTTTGATCAATCCTTTAAAGTAGAATAATGGGGTCGCATGAATCACTCCTACCCCTCTACTTCTCAAGATATCATATCACATCTTTATACAAATAATTTCTCTCTTTCCTTAGGATGCTGAAGAGAGAGAGGGAAGGGAATCAGAAGCACACAGACTATTACCTTCCAGACTTGCAGGAGGATTCCGATCCCTTGTATACCAAACCCAAAGACAAGCAATAGATTGTCAGGTTAGGTTGGAGATCAGTTTTGGTTCTTCCAAACAATCATGAGAAGTATTGTCGTAGGTGTCAGTTGATCCACTTTAGCATCTATAGTACTTTCTGCAATCAACAAATCTAAGAATGGTGCTAAAGAGTGGTTAGATAAAAAGAAAATTTTTGAAAAATATCCTAGTCCCTTTCTTGACTCAATAAAACCAATTTTGAAAACATTTTGGTGAAATCAAAAAGGTAAGGTAGCATCAGTAATCTCCCCCCAGACTTAAATCATACACTGTCCTCAGTGTATAATAGTCGGATTAGGGTATAAATAAATCATAAGGAATGTACTGATATCGAAAATTAGAACGATATACCTGACCGTGGATACGTATCGAGCGATAGTGAGTCGTCTTTGTCGATCGATAAGGATAGGAATATGTCAAGCGATGTCGACAGGATCGTATCGGTCGATAGAGATGGTAATCGTCTATAATCTGAAAAACTTAAAAACAAAAACGAAAAAAACGAAAAATAAAAACATAAATCAGATTTAACTAAGTAAGAAAATACCTAATAGTGGGTTGCCTCCCACTCAGCGCTTTATTATAGTCTTTTAGCTTGACTATGGTAGTGTTGAGGCTAGTGAGGTGAATTTATGACACTTGCTGAGTAGCAAGCCTCATCCGTGTTCTCTCCATGTTTCTCTCCAAACCAAGTGGTGAAGAAGCTTCTTGTGGCTTTATCTCCTCTGGTTAGTTTCTCCCTTATATCATTGACCTCGTTGCGCAGTCGTTCTATATCTTCTGCATTGCACTCAATGTGGAACTGGTGGTTTCTGAATGTTGGATAGGTGTGTTGGGATAGATCACCGAGTTCTTCTTGTATGTCATTGAGTCTCTCAAACGTTCTCCTTCGTACCATGAGCCTATCGATCGATCTCGGGTAGTCCATATCGATCGACACTGGTGTAGGTCTGTCGGTCGATGTCCTGACTGGTATATCGGTCGATGCTAATGGTGCTGGTCTATCCGCGAGTTGTCTGGAGATGATCTTGATTTCCTTCTTGATGTTCTCTATAGTGTACTCCATGCTTTTGACGTCGCTTTGCACTGGAAACCATAGTTTCTCAAAGCTTTGGTAGGAAGAATCTCCAACCTCTTGAATCATGGTGAAGAGATCTTGAATTGTCTTCTCCATATCAGCTCTGGTGCAAAACTCGCTGGAGTTCATATCGGGCGATGGACTAGGTGTCATATCGGTCGATGCTGCGCGTCTGTAATCCTTGCAGAGTTCTCTCAATGTATCTTTAACCTCTTGCAGTCGATCTTCCATTGGTGGGATCATCTCATCAGTTATTTTCTTCTTGCTGGTGTAGAAGGATTTCATCGTTTGGTGTGTGTGGTGTAGAGCCTTGATGATGTGATCCATGGTATCTGCCATTGTTGATGTGCGTTCCTTGAATGAGGTGAAGTTGTTGCTGAGCTGCTGATATTTGTCTTCAAGATCTTGGGTGGTGGTTGCCTCTTCTCGTTTGATGTCGTGATAGATGTTGCAGATGAGATTAGTGATTTCTTCTTTGCTGTAGGTGTTCTGCAAACGTCTATCGTTCGATGTGCGTTGGTCTGCATCGGTCGACGGTGTGTGATGAGCATCGGTCGATGGTGTGTGGCCAGCATCGGTCGATGGCTTCCTGTAGGTTTCCAACTTCGAACGGAGAGTGGATACTTCGTTTTCTAGGGCGTGTTTCTTTTGTTGTTGAAGATCATAAGCGCTCTGAATCCAGTTGATTTCAGATTGGAGTTCTGATCGTGCTCTCTCCATTTCATGTGGATAGGTAAAGGTTTGCCAGATGTAAGGACTCTTGGCTTCATAGATCATTCGTTGGACTTCAGCTTCTGTGTAGAGCTTCTCTTTAGGTTCCGCTCTGCTGAAATGATCTGCATGTATGGGCAAACCAAAACAAGACCAATCAAATAGTGATGCTCTGTTAAGTAACTCCTCTATGGCTTCCTTTGAAACATGGATGATGTCTCCATTGACTCCTCTAGCAAACCCAGATTCATCTCTGAAAACTCCAAATTCGTTCTTCTTCTCCCATAAGAAGCGTCGAATTCCATCTTTGAAAGCTCGTCTGCCCATCTCACGGTGCATATCAAACGATATACGGTTGTGTCTATCGATCGATATGTGCTGAAATTCTGAATCCTCCTTGTTGAGATGATCAGCTGTAGCTCCGTCTTGATTGGATACTGTGGTTGTGCTGATGTGCTGATTCTGCTGATTGACAGGGGTGTGAGGTAGTTGTTTGAAGAGGTTTATGGATCCATTGGCGGTTTGAAGGATGTCTCCTATGTCCTTCTTTGTGATTGGGATGATTCTCCCATCCATTGCTCGTGCATTGCCTTCTGGATCTCTGAAAATACCAAACTCATCCGGAGTTAGATAACCAAAATCAATATTATTTATTTGTACCTCGGATGGTGTAGTGGTCGTATCGGGCGATGCTGTATCAGGTGCATCGTTCGATGTTGGCTGACGGTTGTCGATCGATTGTTGTTGAAATGTATCGGTCGATGGGACTTCCTCAGGTTGAATTACATATTGCAGTGGAATTGCCTCTACTGCAAAACTCTCATTGTAGTCGCTTGCCCAACTTCCAATTGAGTAGTCTCCGTCTCTTATATCCTTAGATGGTGTGTAAATGGATATAAAGTCGATAGGATCGCTTGATGGTTCATAGGGTCGTTTGAGCGATCGTCTTGGTTGCATATCGGTCGATGAAGGCTTGCTTACATCGGTCGATGCGTTGAATCTGAAGGTGTGGGAAGGGTGTCCATATTCTTCTTCACGAATGAATCTGTACTCTGTAGCTCGTTCTTCCTCGTAATCTTCATCGTATTCCTCCTCTAGAGGTATGTAGTCGTCTGGTTCTGATGTAGCTGGCTCAAAATCTCTATTTGGAAACTCCACAATAGGTCTGTCTGTTGATGCTAGGGTTTCAGCGTTGTTCCTCCAAAGGGGCTGTCTATCGATCGATGTGGTGTTAGCTACGTCGGTCGATGAGATGGTATTGGTATCGGGCGATGGGATGTTGCTCTCATCGGTCGATGTAACCGGATTGGTTTCGTATTCAGCCATGGAATCGTACTCATGGGAACAGAAACAAGCTGCTACGACTTTTGTGGTCTCCTTAGCTGGTGGCTTGATGACCTGGACGGGATCATAGAGGGTGGTGGGACTTATTAGGGTTAGGCAGAGCTTGTTGAACTTTAGGTCACAAACGGCTCCGAAGGTGGCTAGGAAAGCTCTTCCAAGTAGTAGTGATGTTTTGAAGTTTAGCTTAACATCCAGGACGTGGAAGTCTGTAGGGATGATGGCATCTCCAATCTGTACCTCAAGATTTCGAATTATGCCTCCAGAGTTCTGTTGAGAACAATCCACAAAGATGAATGTCTCATCAGTAGGCTCTATCTTCAGACGTAGGTGGTCTGCCATGATCTTAGGTATGATGCTGACTCCTGATCCTGTATCACATAAGGCACGAGGGAATTCAATGCCCATGATGGAACATGGTACTGTGAACTTCCCTGGATCGCTCCTCTTTGGTAGTGTGATCCTCTTCTTCAAGCTGTCACGAACTTGGTGAAACATCCTCTTGATGTCTTCTTCTGTCTCCTTGGTCTCTCTGAAGAACATCCACAATCTGTGAGAAAAGTAGGCTTCTTCAAAGGGTTTCTATGCAGGGATCTTTATAACTTGTTTCCTGAAGTTTTCCATCTCTGCTTCATTAGCTCCCCTTTTAAGGTGCTTTGCAATTTTCTCTTTCCTTTTTCGTAAGACTCTTCCTAGGTTTTCCTTTTCTGGCTCCATGGGTTCAATGATGTCCGTGGGTTTCTTCAATATGGCTGTAGGAAGGGATTTGGAAAGTTTGGACTGCTCCCGGAGTGCATTAAGTCGTGCTACATCGATTTTGGGTAGTTGCACTCGGCGGTGGGGGATAGTATATCGATCGATGGCTACTGCTGAGTGTCGGTCGATATCGGTGTCTCCGGATCGGTCGATGGAAAGTTTTCTGTATCGATCGATGGGGTCTGAAGATCGGTTGACGTCCATACCGGTGGGTGGTCGTGGATGTTTGGCTGCAAAGGCTTCGTGTGACATGATTTTGATTGAATTGCAGTCGTTGGAGGGTTCCTCGAAGTCTATCGATCGATACTCGTCAAAGTTTATCGATCGCTTTGCTTTTGGTGATATCGATCGATGTCGAGCCGATGATGTCGATCGATATGAACCAAATCCGGCTTCGGGCGAGGCTTCATCTGTCGAATATTGCAGCTTATCCTGGGGAACTTCCTCCCAGAAATCATCATCTATGATGGCATTGACGTGGTGGTGAGTAGTAGGCTCTCCTGGTGCTCTTGCCAAGGCTTCTTGTTTCTTCAAAGCCTCTCCTGTCTGAACTACTTGAGCCTCCACTTTCTTCACATAGGTATTCAAAGTATCAAGCTTTGAGTTCAGAGTGGTGAAGACAGAGTCAATCTTCCCGTTGAAATCCACCTGGAATTTCTGTTGTGTCTGTAGAACTCTTTCCAGCATTTCCTCTAGCTTGCTTTTCTGGGTGGGTGGGGGTGGATTGGTGTAGAATGAGTTTCCGTAACTCCTGTTGTTGTTGGGGTTGCTGCTGTTGTAGGAAGGTTTATGTAGACTGTAGTTGCTCCTCTGTCCTGAGAAGTTTCTGTTTCCTCCTTGGTTTCCAGATCTCTGAAATCCAGCTCCACTGATCCAATTCACATCTTCGTCTACTTGATCCTCTGCGGTTTCTGCATCCTCAACTGAGCAAATCTGCTTGTTAAGCAGCTTCTGAACATTATCCAGCTGTGATTGAAATTCACTAATCTGTTCCTTCCCAAGAAATGAGACAGATTTTGCTTTGACGATGTTCTTCGTGCTGTTGCTTGAAGCCAAGTTATCGATTAATTTCACAGCGTCATGTGGATTCCTTGTGCTGAAATTTCCTTCACTAGCAGTGTTCAGAGCCATTTGATACTTTAGAGCGATGCCTCTGTAGAAGGTGCAGAGTAGTTGCACGTTGTTGTATCCATGATGTGGGCAGTCGCGCTGGTAGGACTTGAATCTGTTCCAGGTATCCTTGAAAGATTCTCCAGGTTCCTGAGTGAATGTAGCAATTTTCCTTCTCCAGTCCTCAGCACGTGACTCATCAAAGAAGTTACGCAGGAATGCGTTTTTGATGTCCTTCCAGGTAGTGAGGGAACCTGGTGGTAGTTGTCGCAGCCACTGCAAAGCTTCTCCTGATAGAGAGTATTTGAAAAGCTTGCAGAAAAGATAGTCTTCAGGGACTCCGTTGGCTTTGATGGAAGATATAATATTTTCGTATCTTTCCAGATGCTCAATAGGATGCTCATGAGATAACCCACAGAAGGGTATCTGTCCTACGAGACCGTAGTACTGCAGCTTGAGCTCGAAATCTCCTCTCTGAATGGCGGATCGGTTGGTATAGAACTGATCGGGACGGTTGTAATCTGCCAGGGTTCTAGCTCTGTTGGCTTCATCTGCAGGTTGGATGAAGTCTGTAGTGTCTTGCTCAGGAATGATTTCCTTTTGAGCATTCAGCTTCTGACCTGCTGCGTTACGCAGGTGACCATCTTGATCACGCAGGTCTCCATTCTCATCGGTTCTGAGAATAATAGGCGCTACCATGGCTCGTCGGGTAGTATCGATCGATGTAAGGTGATCTATATCGATCGATGTCGGATGAAGAGTATCGGTCGACGGTCGGTTGTCGAGCGATGAAGTGCGGCGAGTATCGGTCGACAGAGAAGGTGTCTCGGTCGACTGTGGTAGAGCAGTATCGGTCGACGAACGGGTGTTGATGTCGATCGATGTCGTTGTATCGATCGACAAGGTAGAGGTTATGTCGATCGATGTGGAACGTATGTTCTTGCGGATGCTACGTTCCAAGCTGTAGGGGTCTTCTGAGTACACAAGTTGATGATTCTTGTTGCTTCTGGTATTGCTGGGCATGTACCTGAAAATCAAGAAATTTTTTTTGCGTCAGAAGGTGATTTAGCAGAAATTTAAATAACCTAGACCTAATCAGATTAAATCTAATGGCGATCTTAGCTCCCCGGCAACGGCGCCAAATTTGATCTCACTCAAATTATCCTAGGAGTGAATTACTCTCTCAAATAAGAGGTTCAGATGTAGTACTTAGGGATCGATTTCACGGGGAGCGAAGGAACACAAAAGATATTAATCCTTAGTGACTAAGCTAGGTTGAAATGGTTTAAATGTAAATTGCAGTTTGTGAGCAATGATTTATTGCTCAGGAGAATGTTTGAGGGTTGTAATCAATAAGAGAAATAGTTAGATTCAAGGTTACTATTCAGCTAGTTCAGGATTATAATGCTATGGATGTTTTAATGAGTTGCTTGCATATACTAAAGAACTTCGACTCTTTAGATTTGGCTAATAACTGTCGTTACTAGTCTCGTCTATTGATCTGTCTGCCGACAATATCGATCGATGTTTGACAGCTTGTATCGATCGATATGTGTGCCGTCGATCGATTACTCTATTGGAGTATTGGTCGATATAGCTCTAGATCGAATCGAATATATGTTCACCAAGATCATAGACCGGCTCTCGCTTATCCCTAGAGGATCTTAGCTTATTCAAGATGATGTCAGGAGACTGATTTATGGATTAAATCAATTCCAAGATCATATTCTAGTTAGCTACGCTAGAATAAGCATTAGGATTCATCAGGATAATGAGTATACAACTCAACAGTCCATAGTTGGGGCTAATCCCTCATAACTATTTGAACCCTAAATCTAACAATGGAATCTACTCAGACATGACTGAGTGATTCATAACATCTAGGTAATAATAGAGATTCATTTAGAAAACCGAACAACCAAGTTCCTCGTGATAACAAATCTGTTTGTATATTTCTTCTAAACTTAGAATCCTATAACCTTAGATGAGAACAGAATTAAGATGAAAAGAATACTTTATTGATAAGTAAAAAGTACTAGAACAATGATATGTTGTAAAAGCTTTCTTTGCCAAAACACATAGGCAAAGGTATAAATATTGAGTACAATTAGGTTAAAAACTCGTCAGGGGCATTATAGTAATATTGAGACATCTTGGGCTTCAAGTCGATTGAGAATATTCTTCCTTCTTCTGCACGCTTGATATCGATCGATGGTACTATGTGTACATCGATCGATGGAGTATCTCATCGTCATTTCTTCAAATGCGTCATCGATCGATTACACGAAGTGTGTATCGATCGATATGTAACTCTGGATATCGACCTTGATGTCCGATCTTCAAGTCATCTCGGGAAAACTCTCCTTTAAGCTCCAAATGGCACCTAAAACGTCACTTTACTCCAAAATGCCCTTGAACCTGAAAACATATCTAAAAGACTCCAAAACATAGATATATATAGTAAAATCATATAAATACCATGAGTAAAAGTGGGTCAAAATCATGGTATATCAACGGCCTCGTAGGACAGATACCCTACTGTGGGTTATCCCATGAGCATCCTATGGACCATCTGGAAAGATACGAAGATATTATATCTTCCATCAAAGCTAACGGAGTCCCTGAAGACTACCTTTTCTGCAAGCTTTTCAAATACTCTCTATCAGGAGAAGCTTTGCAGTGGCTGCGACAATTACCACCAGGTTCTCTCACTACCTGGAAGGACATAAAAAACGCATTCCTGCGTAACTTCCTTGATGAGTCACGTGCTGAGGACTGGAGAAGGAAGATTGCTACATTCACTCAGGAACCTGGAGAATCATTCAAGGATACCTGGAACAGATTCAAGTCCTACCAGCGCGACTGCCCACATCATGGATTCAACAACGTGCAACTACTCTGCACCTTCTACAGAGGCATCACTCTGAAGTATCAGATGGCTCTGGATACTGCTAGTGAAGGAAATTTCAGCACAAGGAATCCACAAGACGCTGTGAAGTTAATTGATAACTTAGCTTCAAGTAACATCACGAAGAACACCGTCAAAGCAAAATCTGTATCATTCCTTGGGAAGGAACAGATTAATGAGTTCCAATCACAGCTGAATAATGTTCAGAGGCTACTTAACAAGCAGATTTGCTCAGTTGAGGATGCAGAAACCGCAGAGGAACAAATAGACGAAGATGTGAACTGGATCAGTAGAGCTGGATTTCAGAGATCTGGAAACCAAGGAGGAAACATGAACTTCTCAGGACAGAGGAGCAACTACAGTTCGCAGAAACCTTCCTACAACAGCAGCAATCCCAACAACACTAGGAGTTACGGAAACTCATTCTACACCAATCCACCCCCACCCACCCAGGAAAGCAAACTAGAAGAAATGCTGGAAAGAGTTCTAGAGACTCAGCAGAAGCTCCAGGTGGATTTCAATGGGATTTACCAAGGAAGGAGACCACAAACGTCGTAGCAGCATGCTTTTGTTCCCACGAGTACGATTCCATGGCTGAGTACGAAACCGATCCGGTCACATCGACCGATGAGAGTAACATTCCATCGCCCGATACCCATGCCATCTCATCGACCGACGTAGCCAACACCACATCGCTCGATAGACAGCCCTTTTGGAGGAACATCGCTGAAACCTTGGCATCAACCGACATACTTATTGTGGAGTTCCCAGATAGAGATTTCGAGCCCGCTAGCTCGGAACCGGACGACTACATACCTTTAGAGGAGGAATATGATGAAGATTACGAGGAATAGCGAGCTACAGAGTACATATTCATTTGTGAAGAAGAAGACGGACACACTTCCCACACCTTCATCTTCAACGCATCGACCGATAGAGGCCAGCCTTCATCGACCGATACGCCACCAAGAAGATCGCTCAAACGACCCTATCAATCATCAAGCAATCCTATCAAATTTATATCCATTTACACACCATGTAAGGATATAAGAGACGGAGACTACTCAATTGGAAGTTGGGCAAGCGACTATAATGAGAGTTTTGCAGTGGAGGCAATACCACTAAAGTATGCGATCCAGCCTGAGGAAGTCCCATCGACCGAAACGTTTCAACAACAATCGATCGACAACCATCAGCTCACATCAACCGATGGACCTGATACAGCATCGCCCGATACTACCGCTACACCATCTGAGGTACAAGTAAATAATATTGATTTTGGTTATCTAACTCCGGATGAGTTTGGTATTTTCAGAGATCCAGAAGGCAATGCACGAGCAATGGATGGGAGAATCATCCCAATCACAAAGAAGGACATATGAGACATCCTTCAGACCGCCAACGGATCACTGAACCTTTTCAGACAACTGATCTCACTCAAATTACCCTAGGAGTGAATTACTCTCTCAAATAAGAGGTTCAGATGTAGTACTTAGGGATCGATTTCACGGGGAGCGAAGGAACACAAAAGATAGTAATCCTTAGTGACTAAGCTAGGTTGAAATGGTTTAAATGTAAATTGCAGTTGTGAGCAATATCTAGTTGCTCAAGAGAATGATTTAGAGTTGTAAGTATTAAGAGAAAGTAGTTAGATTCAAGGTTACTATTCAGTTAATTCAGGATTATAATGCTATAGATGTTTTAATGAGTTGCTTGCATATACTAAAGAACTTCGACTCTTTAGATTTTCCTAATAACTGTCGTTACTAGACTCGTCTATTGATCTGTCTGCCGACAATATCGATCGATGTTTGATAGCTTGTATCGATCGATATGTGTGTCGTCGATCGATATAGCTATTGATCGAATCGAATATGTGTTCACCAAGATCATAGACCGGCTCTCGCTTATCCCTAGAGGATCTTAGCTTATGCAAGATGATATCAGGAGAATGATTTATGGATTAAATCACTTCCAAGATCATATTCTAGTTAGCTACTCTAGAATAAGCTTTAGGGTTCATCAGGATAATGAGTATACAACTCAACAGTCTATAGTTGGAGCTAATCCCTCATAACTATTTGAACCCTAAATCTAACAAAGGAATCTACTCAGACATGACTGAGTGACTCATAGCATCTAGGTAATAATAGAGATTCATTTAGAAGACCGAACAATCAAGTTCCTCGTGATAACAAATCTCTTTGTATCTTTCTTCTAAACTTAGAATCCTATAACCTTAGATGAGAACATAATTAAGATGAAAAGAATACTTTATTGATAAGTAAGAAATACTAGAACAATGATATGTTATTAAAGCTTACTTTGCCAAAACACATAGGCAAATATATAAATACTGAGTACAATTAGGTTAAAAACTAGTCAGGGGCATTATAGTAATATTGGGAAATCTTGGGCTTCAAGTCTATTGAGAATATTCTTCCTTCTTCTGCACGCTCGATATCGATCGATGTTACATCGATCGATGGAGTATCTCGTCGTCATTTCTTCAAATGCGTTATCGATCGATTACACGGAATGTTTATCGATCGATATGTATCTCTGGATATCGACCTTGATGTCTGATCTTTAAGTTGTCTCGGGAAAACTCTCCTTTAAGCTCCAAATGGCACCTAAAACGTCACTTTACTCCAAAATTCCCTTGAACCTGAAAACATACTTAAAAGACTCCAAAACATATATATATATATATAGTAAAATCATATAAATACCATGAGTAAAAGTGGGTCAAAATCATGGTATATCAACTCCCCCAGACTTAACCTTTTGCATGTCCTCAAGCAAACAAACAGGTAGTCTTAGAAAGAAGTTTGAAAATAGCAGGGACTCAATTTAAATCTTAAATTTAGAATCATCACCTCTACTTTGTTGCAAGCCTCATCTTATGCCTATTAATCACATGAGTACATTATACCATATCCTAGCTTAGCAACCATATCTCCTAGCCAAACATCTTGACAATCCTGTCTGTCTATCCCCTCTACTGATCTCATTTATGCATAAAAATAAAAGTGCAGGCTTTACCTTGGGGATATCGATCAAGAAACACATGGACTCAACTCAAGCAAGTTTCTGAACACACATGCAAGTCTTCTCTGATCCCTTTCTTCCCCCTTTTATCTCTCTTCTCTGGATCTTCATAGTTTCAAATTTTGATGAACACTGATTGACACAAAGGCCATCTTTGCGTTATCTCATTGACTTAATAACACATATCTTCGAATAAGCGAATAATGGGGTCGCAAGAATCAATCCTACCCCTCGCTTTGATCAATCTTTTAAAGTAAAATAATGGAGTCGCAGGAATCACTCCTACCCCTCTACTTTTCAAGATATCATATCACATCTTTATACAAATAATTTCTCTCTTTCCTTAGGATGCTGAAGAGAGAGAAGGTAGGGAATCAGAAGCACACAGACTATTACCTTCCAGACTTGCAGGAGGATTCCGATCCCTTGTATACCAAGCCCCAAGACAAGCAATAGATTGTCAGGTTAGGTTGGAGATCAGCTTTGGTTCTTCCAAACAATCTTGAGAAGTGTTGTCATAGGTGACGGTTGATCCACTTTAGCATCTATAGTACTTTCTGCAATCAACAGATCTAAGAATGGTGCTAAAGAGTGATTAGATAAAAAGAAAATTTTTGAAAAATATCCTAGTCCTTTTCTTGACTCAATAAAACCAATTTTGAAAACATTTTGGTGAAATCAAAAAGGTAAGGTAGCATCAGTATTCTCCCCCCAGACTTAAATCATACACTGTCTTCAGTGTATAACAGTCGGATTAGGGTATAAATAAATCATAAGTAATGTACTGATATCGAAAATTAGAACGATATACCTGACCGTGGATACATATCGATCGATAGTGAGTCGTCTATGTCGATCGATGAGAATAGGAATATGTCGAGCGATGTCGACAAGATCGTATCGGTCGATAGGAATGGTAATCGTCTATAATCTGAAAAACTTAAAAACAAACACGAAAAACAAAAAAAAGAAAAACATAAATCAGATTTAACTAAGTAAGAAAATACCTAACAGTGGGTTGCCTCCCACTCAGCGCTTTATTATAGTCTTTTAGCTTGACTATGGTAGTATTGAGGCTATTGAGTTGAGTTTGTTATGATATTTTTGTGTAGGGTCGTTTTAGTACTACGGAACACTGGAAGATTATCAAGTTTTATGTTTATGTATGTGTTTAGAGAAGAGAAATCGAGGCAAAGAGATATATTATTGAGTATCTTTAGCGTTACAACGTTTTGGGTGTATAAACCCTAGTTTTCTAGCCTAACTCTCTAATCTCTAAGCCCCAAAGTGTCGATCCCTTGTTCTAGGGTTTGGGTTCCCCTTTTATAGTTGATGTAAGTCGGTCAATCTTGGGCTGCTTCCGTAATATTCATGAATATATTACTTTCCCCTCGATATGGGAAACTTCCATATTCATGCGGAGGATCGGTTCCTTAGTCCTTACGGCAAGGACTAGGCCTTGGTTCCTCGAAGAGACTGGACCCTGGATACTTATTAAATGGAGATCGGACTCTGGTGCCTCCTGGTGGAGATGGGTTCTTTGAGTAGAGGAGGGACCCTGGGTCCTTTCCAAACGAGGGCCTGGAAGTCAAGGCCCCTTCGGAGGCTGGAGAAATCTTTAGCCTTGGATATTTTTCCCCAACAGTTTGCCCCTTATTCCTTGATTGCTTCGTAGGGATCAAGGGATAATATGTAGTCTTGGATCTTGGTACTATTTCTTCCAGCAGGAGAAGGGTTTGGAGTCTAGGTGACATGGGGAGTTATTTCGGAATATGATCGCTTAGTTGAAATGGGCCTCAAGGGAAATAAGGACCGCGGCCCGCTTGTGATGATGGTAGGTCGGCGGAATATTTTGGAGATAATTTTGAAAATTTGCCTAGACTCGCGATTATCTTCCAAATTCTTTTGCCTTTCCCCTTTCTTTCTTTCCTTTCATGCGCTAAAAATGGAAAGTCGTTCCAGGTATATAATCGGATGCCTCGACGCCTTTAGACGACACGAATTTAGGTTTTCCCCTATCCTTCTTATTGGGAGTAGATGTTGAATGCTCCGACTTTCATGAAATCGTTCCCTACCCCCGGTGTTGGCGGACGTGTCAGGCCCCATCGTTTGTTTGGTGATCCTTTCGATTCCCCATTTCTAACACCTAGCGTTGTTTCGGGAACCGATGATGAAAGGGTTCCCGTGGCCCCTGTTCGCCCTCGTCGCTTCTGTTCTTTCGATGCTTCGAGTGAAGACGAAGATAGCCCAAGGTCTGACATTAAGGAAGGTGATCTGATGGAGATCCACCGTAGATATTCCTTGCATGGTACAATGGGGATCAGGTGTGCGGGAAAGTTCGAGCGGGCTCCTGATGGAGGAAGGGACGAGATAGAGATCTTTGAGGCTTATTTGGAGGCAGGCTTTAGAGGAGGTATTCATTCTTTGATTGCGGAGGTGGCGTCGTACTTTGGATGTTCCCCTTCGCAGTTTACGCCTGCTACATGGCGTACTCTGATGGCTATCCAGGTGTTAGGAGAGCTTCATAGTATTCCTTCTGGGTTGTCTGAAGTCCTATATTCTTACTCCTTTGTTCCCTTACCAAGTAAGAGAGGCTTCTACCAAATATGGTCCCGAGATGGTGAACCTTTGGTGGATGAACCCCCTCGAGGCCTTCGGGGTAGCTTTCCTTCAAATGATTCCTGGGACAGGAGATACGTGTTTATGAAGGTCGAAGGTGTTCCCGGTTATCCATGTTTCTGGCGTTCAGTGGGTAAGTTGCTTCTGCTTCCCTGGACATGGGTATTATACTTGCTGAACTATGTCGGGTTTTTCTTTTTGCAGAGGTGGCCCGACTGGTCGTCCAGGCTGGTGAGACTTTGGTGAAGTTGGCGCGAGGCATTCCTAGGCGCTTTCGCTGGATTCTGTTTTTGATGCATCCGATATCGCTGCGTCATAGTCGTATTTGGGGTAATGGAATTTCTCTTACTTTGTCCTTCTGTTCTAGCCGTAGTTTGATGGAGTCTTGGTTTTCCAGGTGGGATCCCTACGGCTTCGATATTATCAGTGTACAAGGAATATTGTAGAGCCCGGCCTCAAAGGAGAAGATCTCGCAATTCGTTTCTTTCTGTTCCTCCGGTGATGGCTTCTTTGGCTCCGAGGGATGCTAGCAGGGATCGATTCCCCAGTTTAGGTCGGCGTGTTCCTCCTCATGAAGAGATTCTCTTCCTCCGGAGGCAGCTTCGGGAAGTGATTTCCAACCAGGCTTTTATCGTGCAGAGGGCTCGAGAATATGCTCGTCAGGACCTCGTTAGAGAGTGGTCGATGAGGAGTGCTGGTCAACATGAGCTGTTCGGGGGACCCGGTCGATGGGGACCTGTTGGAGGTCCGATCCAAAATTCGGGAAGCGGTGAAGGCGGTCATGGTGTTTTCCCTTTTTCTCGCCGGGAGCCGAGTCTTTGAATATTTCTTCAATGCTTTTCTTGCTTTATGTTGTCGTCTTTCTCTTTGGATTTTTTCTGTAGCTTTCTTCCCTCCGAATAAGGATTCTTAATAATATCTATTGGTTTTTTCTTTTACTCCATCTTTTTTTCGATCCTTGCACTGCTTTATGGTAGAGGTGTTTATGGTTTTGACCCCTAGTTGCTTGATTAGAGGACTTCCAGGGGAGATCAATCCTTGTGGAGAATCGTTGTCAGAGTATCGTCTAATGATTGGATCGAGGATTTGAAAGTATCAAAGCACTAGATTTTGTAATCCTGTTAAAACATGAGTTTTCAAGGATGTGAAATCGTCGTCGGGAACTAGTGAGTTCCGATCTGATTTGAACCCTTGGGTTCTTGATCCCTCGAACTCGGAAGTTCTCAGGATCTAGGCCCCGTAAGTTCTTTACCTGGGCCCTGAGGCCTTACTTTGAACCTGGGAGACTTTACCCATTAAATCTTGAAGGAGTAGGAGCCTTTAGGCTCTCTGGACCCTTATGTCTTAGGAGCCTTGAGGTTCTTCGGACCCTTAGGTCTTGGGAACCTTGAGGTTCTTTGGACCCTTAGGTCTTGGGAACCTTGAGGTTCTTTGGACCCTTAGGTCTATGGACCCGAAGGTCTTTGGAACCTTGAGGTTTTTTGGACCCTTGGGTCTATGGACCCGAAGGTCTTTGGAACCTTAAGGTTTTTTGGACCCTTGGGTCTATGGACCCGAAGGTCTTTGGAACCTTAAGGTTCTTTGGACCCTTAGGTCTATGGACCCGAAAGTCTTTGGACCCGAAGGTCTATTGACCCTTAGGTCTTTGGACCCTTAGGTCTATGGACCCTTAGGTCTTTGGACCCGAAGGTCTTTGGACCCGACGGTCTTTGGACCCGAAGGTCTCTGGACTTTTATGCTTTTGGGGAGTCTTTTTGATCGCTCTCTGCTGCCCGGAGGCGAGCCACTCTCGATCTAAATTGAGAAATCGCACTGTGCTACCCTTGAGCATAGGCCATTCTCGAAATTCTCAATGCTGCACTCTACCTTTCTGCAGAAAGGTCACTCTCAGACTTATTGTGGTCTGGGGTGGGTCCCCCCGCAAGGTTCTGTCAACCCAGACACACTACCTTCCACGTCTGGATAGGTATTAAATTGTTTGTGCTTAACCGGTTATTTGCACTTTGCTCCCTGCATATCAGCCGCCAGAATCTGATTACAGTACTTGGCTGTGTACGTCATGCCCCCAGCGTGCGTTTAGTTTACAGCGTATTTCACGAGGGTTTGAATGGCACTAGTACGTGGTTCCCGCATAACTCTTGGCTATAGGCCTTTACGCGGGGCCCTATCGCACAGACATCGGCTCAGAGCTGATCAGACCCCTTCCATATCTGTCTGCACCTATGGTGAGTAGCCTCACCAGCTAGGGGGCTAGCTAAGATCTGAGGTCCCGAAGGTCCCTGATCCTGCTAATATGCCCCTTTAAGTATATTGGTGTTTCCTTAACTCTCTTTAGTCGAAATCAAATGTATTTTATAAGCCTAGTCCGAAGACGTTCTCGTTATACATAGGAGTAGGAAAACCAAAATACTTAAATATATAATAGTATATATAGAGCTCGATCCGAAAATCTTGCCTTTAGAAATGATAGAATTTGAGGTGCAAGGCGTTCCAGCAGTTGGGTTGTACCTTGCATGTGCTGTCTTGCAGCTTATAGGCTCCTGCCCCTTGCACCCCTATTACCTGATAGGGCCCCTCCCATCCGGGGGCGAGTTTTCCGGCTGATTTGTCTTTTTTGTGGTTACAGACTCGCCTTAGGACCCAGTCCCCTTCTTGGAAGGTAATGGATCTCACCTTCTTGTTTTAACTCTTGGCTACCTTTATTTGGTGCGACGCGTTCCTCAGGCGGGCTGCTTCCCTTTTTTCGTCTAGGAGGTCTAGGCTTAGGTACATTAGCTCGTCATTTTCCTTGGGAGTTAGGATGTTGGAGATCGTGGTCTTGACATGTATTTCGGTTGGTATTGCTGACTTGGTGCCATAGACGAGTGAGAAAGGGGTTTCTTGGGTAGCTGTCTTTGGAGTTGTTCGGTAGGCCCAAAGGACTCCATGTAGCTCTTCTGCCCATCGCTCGTGAGCCTTCTCCGAGCGCTTCTTGAGCATATTCACCACCGTTTTGTTGGTTGATTCTGCTTGTACGTTTGATTGCGGGTGCTGTGGGAACCGAAATTCGCACTGTCAAATGTTACTAAGTAAAAACGTAGGAAAACTAAGTTGACCTAGTTTTCCCCGAGGATCCCGGCTATCTGCTAGGCCACGCACGACAAAGTTAAAACAGGCTAAGTTGAAAATAAATGCGTAAAATAAAGAGAGCAAAAAGAAAGAATTTTATTTCCGAATTCGCGGAGAGCGTTGGAACAATATGTCGAGATCGCGGCCGTAAGAGCTGTCGATCGTCGCTAGTCTCAAAACCCTAGATCTAACCTAATTGAGTCGCAGCTCGCTAAAAAGGAAATAAACGCCTAAGTTCTAAATTGCTCTGAGAGTAGTTTTTCTTGTGATTTTCGGATCCCCCTTCCTCTGCTCCTAGACTTGCTTATATACTCCCATATGACGGTCTATTCTTGACGGGCCGGCGCGAGCTGGGCTTTCCATTTTCGTCGGCCTTCGTGTTTATCGGGAAACTTGACATTTATCTTTTTGGAAACTTGATGTTTATCCTTTGGAAGTTTGACATTTATCTTGTTTAGGAAGATAATCGCAAGTTGTCGTATCTATCTTTTTAGAAAATCGTAAAAATAGTTATCCGATCATGCTTGGTCCCCGTTGGGCCTTATTTCGGATTTCCGCTATTTTTACGATTTCTTTGAGAGAACGCTCCTACTCTGACATTGGATATTTCGGAAGATCTTCGTCTCTTTTGTGAGGCAAATGGTGTTTTTAGATAACCATTGCCGTTTTCTACGAAGTTTCTCCATCCGTTGACGTCTTACAGGTTTTCCGAAGGCTAGGAGAAAGAAAAGGAGTTTGGTTTGCGGGATTTCAGAAAGTCGCAAAACTTCGATTTCTGGCGGTTTGAGAACTTGGAACTTACGCACGAAGACTAGCCGTCCGATAACTCGAGCTAGCATGGCGCTAGGCGCCCGGCGTAGCTGCCTACGTTCCCATTTCCCCCCCCCCCCTTTTTGGTGAGGGGGATAGCTGAACTCGTCGGGTTCTGACGAGCTGCCTACGTACCTCTTGCGAGGATCAAGCCATCTCGTAGTTCTGTTTATATCGCGGATGCTATTACTCCATGACTTCCGGCGCTTCGACTGTCTTAGCTAAGTCGGTGGCCGCATTGAGAGTTGGGTCATCCGTTCCATCGGCGATGGACTCGAGGATTTGCTTATCATCCTGAGTCGTGGCCTTTTTGGACGAATCCGAGTCGTCCTTTGCCGAGTTCTCGGAGATACTCGGATGCTTCTTTGTTCGCTTTAGGTTAGCCGCTGGGGCGTTCCGATTGCTGCGCAATTTATGTTCAGCCAGGAAGCAGAGTCGCGACTGTTTTTGGCTTCCCCAGATGACCGCCGTTCCAGTTGGTGTTGGAAATTTGACGCTGAGATGGTAAGTGGATGGGACTGCCTTCATGGCGTTTGGCGTTTATCCAAGGAGTCCCCATTATGGCGTTGTAGATGGCCGGGTTATCCACTACAGCGAACTCGACGATCTTTGTGACTTCTTTCGCCATGACTGGGAGCCTGATCTTTCCGAGGGTCATGGAGGTGACCCCCGAGAATCCAGTCAACGGTCTCGGTTCTGGGATGACTTCTCCGAGGGGTATGTTCATCCTTTGGAGAGTATCGCGGAACATGATGTTGACCGTGCTTCCTGTGTCGATGAGGATGCGGCCGACTTCGAGATCTTGAATCACCAAGTCGATGACCAGAGGATCGTAGTGAGGTTTATCGAGTCCGGCCGTGTCCTGTTCCTCGAAGACGATCGCGTGATTGGGAACGTCGTCTTCTGGGCACCATCCGGGACTTGTTTTGGCTTTCCGTCCGTAGGCTTTGATCGACGAAACAGAGTCCTGGTAGAAGTGCGATCCTCCGATGATCATGTTGATCCTCTGGCGATTGTTGTTGTTTCCTTTGCCATCTTGCCTTCGTCCGCGTTTTTCGCCCGATTGAGTTCCAGGAGCGTTATTCTCGGGATTGGCTCCGTTGGTCTTCGGCGGACGGTCGGAATCTAAGAGCAGGTCTTTCACGCTTCTGACCGTTGCTAGCTCGCCGGCGAGCAGCTTTGTAATGAGTCTAGCGCCGAGAACTTTGCAATTGGCGGTAGAGTGACCTCTCGTCTGGTGGAACTCGCAGCTGGAGTTGTCCTTGTACGAATTCCGCGTCCAAGTGTTTCCGGCGGTCCTCCCTTGCTCGGAGTTGACGGCGTAGTTATGCTCGCCTTGGACGTCTTCCCCCTCGTGATGGACGTACTTGTCGTTACGTGAGGTTTTCTTCTTGCCGGACGCTTTCTGCGGTCCGTGCTTTTGCGCCAGGACTTTCATCTCTTCTTCCATGATGATGAAATCCGTCGCCTTGTGAAGAGTGTCCTGGATGGTGCGCGGTCTCTCCAGAGAAATCCACTTTCGGAATTTTGACTTGTACCAGAGGTTTTTTCTCAGGGCGTCGATGGCGACTCTATCGCTGAGGCCTGTTACCCTGGACATTACGAGTTTGAACCTCTTTATGTAGTCGCGGAGCGGCTCGTCTTCCTTTTGAATGAGGCTCCAAAGGTCTACGTCGGAAGTTTCCCTGTCCATGAACATGGAAAACTGCTTCAGAAAGGCTGAAGCTAGCTGGCGAAAACTTCCGATGGAGTTTCTTTTCAAGCGCGAGAACCACTCGAGCGCAGCACCTCTAAGGTTCTCGACGAACAGGAGACAGCAGCCGACGTCTTTTTCCCGCTCTGGAAGCTTAGACCTAGCCATCGCAATCTGAAAGGATTGCAGATGCGCCTTCGGGTCTGTGGTTCCGTCGTAGGTGGGAAGCTTTATTTTCCCGGGATCCGGGACTCGTGCGTCTGTGATTCGAGACGTGAACGGAGTCTTCCTCGATTCTTCGAGGAGCAGGTCGATCTCGGGAGCGGTGCTGGTTGCGTGGTGAATCTGCGATTTTACCGCTTTCACCTCGGCTGCAGTCTTCGCGATGTATTCGCGTAAATCGTGGATCTCATTGGCGCCATTTGCGCTTCTTTGTCTACGCTGGCTGCGATAGGCCCGAGTCTGGTCTTTGGCTAGCCTCTCTTGCTCTGACCAGTAGAGGTCTTCCTCCTCTTCCGTCATCGGTTTCTCGAAGGCTGCCGCCAGTCGAGCCGACTGACTTCGGGTCCTTCTGTGGTGGACGTCGGTGTCTTCGTCGGATGGATCCGATTGATCGCTGATATCCAGGTTGAGTCTCTCGACGTCGGCTCCTTCGTTTTCCCTCGCGGGAGGTGGAAGGTTATCCATTGTTTTCTTCTGCCCCGACGGAGTGGTATCGTCAGGAATGGGTTCCGGGGATTCTCTCGGGGCGTCTTTTTCTTTGTCTCCGGAAGTTCCGAAGTCAAGGCTCCTGACACGCCTCACCTTGGTGGATCCGCGCGGGAGTTTGCTTTTCGCTGTTAAGGTGCTGACCTGTTTAGCGAGTGAAGCCATTAGTTTCTCTTGTTCTTCCGACCGTTTCTGGGTGGTGGCGAACAGTTCCTTCACCTGGTCCAGCATCGCGGTGTTTGCCTCGGCAGTGACCGTCGATACGTTTCCAGCGAGAGTCTTCTCAGCGTTGGCATCGGCGGCTGAACCGTCGTGCGTTTGCTTGTCTTTTTCCGCGTTAGCAGACATGTTTAACTGGGCGTGCGTAGTTGCGAGAAAGATAATTCCGTGTATCCCCCTCCTTCTAGCGCCAAACTGTGGGAACCGAAATTCGCACCGTCAAATGTTACTAAGTAAAAACGTAGGAAAACTAAGTTGACCTAGTTTTCCCCGAGGATCCCGGCTATCTGCTGGGCCACGCACGACAAAGTTAAAACATGCTAAGTTGAAAATAAATGCGTAAAATAAAGAGAGCAAAAAGAAAGAATTTTATTTCCGAATTCGCGGAGAGCGTTGGAACAATAGGTCGAGATCGCGGCCGTAAGAGCTGTCGATCGTCGCTAGTCTCAAAACCCTAGATCTAACCTAATTGAGTCACAGCTCGCTAAAAAGGAAATAAACGCCTAAGTTCTAAATTGCTCTGAGAGTAGTTTTTCTTGTGATTTTCGGATCCCCCTTCCTCTGCTCCTAGACTTGCTTATATACTCCCATATGACGGTCTATTCTTGACGGGCCGGCGCGAGCTGGGCTTTTTTCCATTTTCGTCGGCCTTCGTGTTTATCGGGAAACTTGACATTTATCTTTTTGGAAACTTGATGTTTATCCTTTGGAAGTTTGAAATTTATCTTGTTTAGGAAGATAATCGCAAGTTGTCGTATCTACCTTTTTAGAAAATCGTAAAAATAGTTATCCGATCATGTTTGGTCCCCGTTGGGCCGTATTTCGGATTTCCGCTATTTTTACGATTTCTTTGAGAGAACGCTCCTACTCGGACATTGGATCTTTCGGAAGATCTTCGTCTCTTTTGTGAGGCAAATGGTGTTTTTAGATAACCATTGCCGTTTTCTACGAAGTTTCTCCATCCATTGACGTCTTACGGGTTTTCCGAAGGCTAGGAGAAAGAAAAGGAGTTTGGTTTGCGGGATTTCAGAAAGTCGCAAAACTTTGATTTCTGGCGGTTTGAGAACTTGGAACTTACGCACGAAGACTAGCCGTCCGATAACTCGAGCTAGCATGGCGCTAGGCGCCCGGCGCCTAGAGGCAGCACGGGCGCTAGGCGCCCGGCGCCTAGAGGCAGCACGGGCGCTAGGCGCCCGGCGCCTGGAGGCAGCTTCGGGCGCTAGGCGCCCGGCGCCTAGAGGCAGCACGGGCGCTAGGCGCCCGGCGCCTGGAGGCAGCTTCGGGCGCTAGGCGCCCGGCGCCTAGAGGCAGCACGGGCGCTAGGCGCCCGGCGCCTAGAGGCAGCACGGGCGCTAGGCGCCCGGCGCCTAGAGGCAGCTTGGGCGCTCGGCGCCTGGCGCCTAGAGGCAGCACGGGCGCTAGGCGCCCGGCGCCTAGAGGCAGCACGGGCGCTAGGCGCCCGGCGCCTAGAGGCAGCACGGGCGCTAGGCGCCCGGCGCCTAGAGGCAGCACGGGTGCTAGGCGCCCGGCGCCTAGAGGCAGCACGGGCGCTAGGCGCCCGGCGCCTAGAGGCAGCCCAGGGTCGTCGCTCGTTTCTTTCGGCTCGTGCGAGATTTTTGCGTTCTTTTTACTTTCCGGAGATTTTTATCGTGTAGAGAATGTTTCTAATCGTTGATTTCGGGATGACTTAACATTTTCCCGAGTTTTCTAGAATGAAACTTATTCTCTTAATGCTTCTCTAACATCTTTCGTATTTTGTCCGAACTTTTCGGACATCGATTTCGTCTTGACCGATTTTGACCCCAACAGGTGCCTCGGTGCTGAATATGAGAGTTTGATATCCCAATCTTTGCAGAAGTCTTGGAAGTCGTTGCTGGTAAATTGGGGTCCATTGTCTGTGACAATTTCCTGAGGTGCTCCGAAGCGGGTTATTATGTTCGTCTAGATGAATTTCCTGATCTGGAGGTCCGTGATTTTTGACAAGGCTTTGGCTTCTACCCACTTTATGAAGTAATCGGTCATTACTAGGAGGAAGACCTTCTGCCCCGGCGCCATTGGGAATTTTCCCACGATGTCCATGCCCCATTTGCGGAAGGGCCAGGTGGAGCTTAGGGACTTCAGGTTCTCTGGTGGTAAGTTGGAGATTGGGGCGTGCTTCTGGCATTGGCTGCAGGTTTTAGCCTGTTTGAGGGAGTCCTTCGCCATGGTAGTGTTAGGATATTTTCTGGTACAAGAGATTCGTGCTCAGCCTACGGAATGATAGGAGGAAGGAGACAAGTAGTCGTAGTGCTTTCTCCTGCTTCAGTGGATGATGAACCAAGAGATCCATCTTTTAGGATACTGTCATAAGGGTATGGGCCAGCATACGTCGTCAAGGTCTTTGTTTTAGCAAGGGATATTGATCGTTAGGCAAGGGATGCCTATATGTGGCGAGGGCCACAGGGTCCATGATGAGGGCCGTAAGGTCTGTAATGAAGGCCGCAAGGTCTTAATGATGTATAGTAGATGGTTCCTGGTTCTGAAGATGTCTCCTGGATTCCAAGTCGTGGGACCATGGAATGATTGGGAATTTATGGCTGCATCCTACAGTGAGGATTGCCTACGTACCCCTCAGAAGGGGATCAAGCCATTCGTAGTTCATATATTGGGGGCGCGTAGCCTAGATGGGCACGTAGCCTAGTGGGCACGTGGCCTAGTGGAGGCGCGGAGCCTGGTGAAGGCATATAGCCTAAGGGACACGTGGCTCTGTAGTTGATAGGAGTCATCTGTTATGGAAGGAACGTGGCTGGAATAGATGTTGGGATCATCGGGATGCTGCAGTGAGCATGGAGCTTCGGTATGCTTCATGGAGCATGGAGTGTCCCTGCTGATGAGTTGGAGATCGTAGCCTGGATGAATATGTAGAGTTGTAGGAATGCTGTCATGAGCTTAGGACGCCAACTTGCTGGTTGTAATCTCCTGGATTCGTCTTCCATAGATATGTCGGTGGAAATAGTCTTTTAGGTCACTTCTTGTCTTGGTAGCCGTTGGATTGACTGTGGGGTTTCGGTCTTCTGTAGATGAATGTCTTCTTCTTATAGTGGACGTGCAATAATGGTTATAGAGCATCATCTAGCTGGTAGATCTCGTCAGGATCGACCAGTCGCCGGCGTCTCGAAGAGGATGGTCTTCTCGGTCTCAAATATTGTATCAGCGACTGTCGGGGTTTTCCTCTCTGTGTCTGGACGTGTTCCCCCCTTTTCTAGGGTTAATTAACCCTATATTTATAGTATAGGTCGTGCCTCCTCTCCAAGATTTGGTAATATTCAATATATCCTTAGATAATAGAATATTACCATTTTTCTTAAAGGTGATCAAATATCTTGGAATATTTCCTCTTTCTCCTATTGGATTTAAGGAGATTCGACCATAACATGGTAAATATGAATATTTACCATGTCTTGAAGTTTCCTTTTGACTCAGAGGCAGGGGTCGGACCTGGACCCTAGACCCAGGACCCTGGACCCTTCTCGAAGAAGGATCCAGAAATCAAGGGCCCATTCGGAAGCTGAAGAAAACTCAGGCCTAGGATATTTTCCCCAACAGTTTGTCCTTTATTCCTTGATTGTCTCGTGGGAATCAAGGGATAACATGTGATCTTTGACCTTGATAGTCTTTTCTTGAGATGGAGAAGGGTTGGAACCTTGTCGTGAAATGAGGAGTTGCTTGGACTGATGTAGGTAGACTTTCATTGGATGTTTGCTTGATCTGAGTGATTAGGATGGCTCGTCCGTTAGGCAGATCCGCCGTCTTCGGGCGTCGAGGCGTACCCGAGGTGTTTGTGATGCTCCTGGAACCTGGAGGATGCTGGGTGGATTTTACGTCCAACGACCTGGAGGCTGAATGGACCTTTCGTCCCAGGACCAGGAGGCTGAATGGACCTTTCGTCCAAGGACCTGAAGGTTTTATAACTCGGGAGTCATTTAGGACCCGGACCCTGTTACCACGTCGCTGGTCATGGGATTTGGACCTTATCAGACCGCAAAGACTTCGTGTCATCTTGGGAAAGGATGGATGTCTGGATGGTCAAGTAGATTTCTAGGAAGGACTGGACCCTTGGGAGGATATCAGAGTCTAGAACTTGTTCCTGTTGACACGACGTTGACTAAGGGGTTCAGAGCGGGTCGCAAGGACTTCTTGGTGTTTTTGAAGTGGAAGGAGGCTTCGACGATCAAGCATGTTTCTAGGAGGGGTCGGACCCTTAGAAGGATGCCAGAGTCTAGGACCTTGGCCATGTTAAAGAATTGACTGAAACCTTAAACCATTGAAGAAGCGTTAGATCTTGTAATCCAGTATTAAAAACTTGAGGTTTTAGTTTTAGGAATGTAAGATCTTTGCTTAGAACCCTGGAGTTCTAGCCTGATTTGAACCCTGAGGTTCTTGGGCCATGGAACTCGTAAGTTCTCAAAGCCTTGAACCCTGAGGTTCCTTACCTAGGCCCTAAGACCGTTTTATTGAACCCGGAGGTCTGGTCATCGAACCCTGAGGTTTCTGAGTGTTTTGGGTTTAATCTCTTAGTCCTAGGACCATGATTAAACCTGGTTGATACCTCGGACCTGAAGGTTGATACCTTTGAATCCTAATATCTTTGGTAAACCCGAAGGTTAGTATCAGGACTTGGAAGTCCTTGAACCCGAAGGTCCTTTAGACTCAAAAGTCTTTGATCCACCCTTAAGTGATCTTTTTGAATTCGGAGATTCCTTATAGGCCCGGAGGCTGTACCGAACTCGGGGGTTCTTTATAGGCCCGAAGGCTCTATGGACCCTAAGGTCATATTAAACACGGAGGCTTATAGACCCTGAGGTCTCAATGAACCCAGATGTTCGAGGACCCTGAGGTCTTAGTGAACCCGGAGGTTCGAGGACCATGATGTCTCAGTGAACCCGGAGGTGCAAGGACCCTGAGGCCTTAATTGAATCCTGAGATTCTAGACCCGAAGGTCGTATTGAACCCTGAGGTTCTTGACCCGGAGGCCTTATTGAATCCGGAGATTCTAGACCCGGAGGTTGTATTTAACTCTGAGGTTCTTGACCCGGAGGCCTTAATAGAATCCGAAGATTCTGGACCCAGAGGTCGTATTGAACCCTGAGGTTCTCGACCCGGAGGCCTTATTGAATCCGGAGATTCTAGACCCGGAGGTCGTATTGAACCCAGAGGTTCTTGACCCGGAGGTTGTGAAACCTTGAAGTTCTTTGGACTCTTAGGTCTGAGGAACCATGAAGTTCTTTGGACCCTTAGGTCTATGGAACCTTGAGGTTGTAAGGACCCTTAGGTCTTAGGAACCATGAAGTTCTAGGGACCCTTAGGTCTTAGGAACCATGAAGTTCTTTGGACCCCTAGGTCTATGGAGCCTTGAGGTTCTAAGGACCCTTAGGTCTTAGGAACCATGAAGTTCTAGGGACCCTTAGGTCTTAGGAACCATGAAGTTCTTTGGACCCGAAGGTCTTTGGACCCGAAGGTCTTTGGACCCGAAGGTCTTTGGACCCGAAGGTCTTTGGACCCGAAGGTCTTTGGACCCGAAGGTCTTTGGACCCGAAGGTCTTTGGACCCGAAGGTCTTTGGACCCGAAGGTCTTTGGACCCGAAGGTCTTTGGACCCGAAGGTCTTTGGACCCGAAGGTCTTTGGACCCGAAGGTCTTTGGACCCGAAGGTCTTTGGACCCGAAGGTCTTTGGACCCGAAGGTCTTTGGACCCGAAGGTCTTTGGACCCGAAGGTCTTTGGACCCGAAGGTCTTTGGACCCGAAGGTCTTTGGACCCGAAGGTCTTTGGACCCGAAGGTCTTTGGACCCGAAGGTCTTTGGACCCGAAGGTCTTTGGACCCGAAGGTCTTTGGACCCGAAGGTCTTTGGACCCGAAGGTCTTTGGACCCGAAGGTCTTTGGACCCGAAGGTCTTTGGACCCGAAGGTCTTTGGACCCGAAGGTCTTTGGACCCGAAGGTCTTTGGACCCGAAGGTCTTTGGACCCGAAGGTCTTTGGACCCGAAGGTCTTTGGACCCGAAGGTCTTTGGACCCGAAGGTCTTTGGACCCGAAGGTCTTTGGACCCGAAGGTCTTTGGACCCGAAGGTCTTTGGACCCGAAGGTCTTTGGACCCGAAGGTCTTTGGACCCGAAGGTCTTTGGACCCGAAGGTCTTTGGACCCGAAGGTCTTTGGACCCGAAGGTCTTTGGACCCGAAGGTCTTTGGACCCGAAGGTCTTTGGACCCGAAGGTCTTTGGACCCGAAGGTCTCTGGACCCGAAGGTCTCTGGACTTTTATGCTTTTGGGGAGTCTTTTTGATCGCTCTATGCTGCCCGGAGGAGAGCCACTCTCGATCTAAATTGAGAAATCGCACTGTGCTACCCGTGGGCATATGCCATTCTCGAAATTCTCAATGCTGCACTCTACCTTTCTGCAGAAAGGTCACTCTCAGACTTACTGTGGTCTGGGGTGGGTCCCCCCGCAAGGTTCTGTCAACCAAGACACACTACCTTCCACGTCTGGATAGGTATTAAATTGTATGTGCTTAACAAGTTATTTGCACTTTGCTCCCTGCATATCAGCCGCCAAAATCTGATTACAGTACTTGGCTGTGTACGTCATGACCCCAGCGTGCGTTTAGCTTATAGCGTTTTCACGAGGGTTTGAATGGTACTAGTACGTGGTCCCCGCATAATTCTTGGCTATAGGCCTTTACGCGGGGCCCTATCGTGCAGACATCGGCTCAGGGCTGATCAGACCCCTTCCATATCTGTCTGCACCTATGGTGAGTAGCCTCACTAGCTTAAATATATAATAGTAGTAATAGTAATATAAAAATGATAGAATTTGAGGTGCAAGTTGGGTAGGACCTTGTCGTTGCTGTCTTGCAGCTTATAGGCTCTTACCCTTTGCACCTCAGTTACCTTATGAGGGCCCTCTCGTCCAGGGGGAGTTTTCCGGCTGATTTGTCCTTTTTGTGGTCGCAGACTCACCTTAGGACCCAGACTCCTTTTTGGAAGGTTCTGAACATGACCTTTTTGCTGTGCGCGTAATATAGGGTTCGCCAGGATCGGAGGTCCCTTGGGGCCTGATCCAGCTAGTATGCCCCTATATTTATTTTTGTGGATGTCCCACTTCTTTGCAGTTACATAGGTTCGCTCCCTGTACAAACTCTGAGTTTGGATACAGTACTTTGCGATTGCACTTACGTCTCCTAGTGTTAGAGATGGAAGCTGGTCAGGGCCGGATCTTTGGAGTCGGAGTCGGAACTTTGGAGTTGGAGTCAGAACTTCGGAACTTCAGAGTTGGAGCCGGAGCTTTGAAGTTGGAGTCGGAACTTCAGAACTTCTGAGTTGGAGCCGGAGCTTCTTCACGTGGGCATTTGAATATCGGGGTCCTGCTCGAACGACTCTGAAGACCTAGATCTTGTTTACTCCCAACTGTTTGCCCCTTATCTTTCGATTTCATTGGTGAAGTCGGGAGATAACATGTTTGCTTTGGTAAGCTGGAGTTCGTCTATCTCTTGAGGCTTATTGTGAGCAGGACGTCGCTTCTCAAATGCCCCTTTTCTAGGGTTCTTCTTAGGCGTGGGCCGTGTTTGAACCTGGGGGAGAGTCGTCTTCCTTAGAGTAGACCGGGGTCTACAGTAGGTATCTATAGGCGGTGGACCTGTCTGGAGATGATATTGCAGGGTTCGGGACCCTGATCTTTTATCTCGGTGGACGAGTAGCTTTGCTTTCAGACCCATGTGGATCTCTTCTAGTGATGTAAGGTTTGATGGAGACGGACTTGTTGATGCTTCGGCGAGCGTTGACATTCATCCGTTGGATACAGGATCCTTGGACCTGTAGCAGGGCCTTTGGAGGAACGGAGGCCTTATTCTCTCATTTCTTGGGGTGACGAGCTCCTTTATTGGTGTAAGGTCTTGGTGGAATGTGGCCTCCAAATAGTCTTGTTGCTTGGCTGGCAAAGACCACTGGTGTCTGATGCAGGTGACATACTGCCCCTTCGGTAGAGGGAATTCTTGATCCCAGGCAGGAAGGATCCGTCTTTTTAGAGCAGGGCCTTGGTGGTATATAGCCACGTTTTTGCCAGATCCGAATGGTGTATAACCAGGTCAAGCAGGGATTACTTGATTTACCTCAGTAAGTATGTCCTTGGTTATGCCCCCAATGATTGGATGTTGGCTGGAGCGTGATCTTCTGAAGGGCATACATCCTGGAGAAGAAATATTCTTCTGCCCATGTTTTCCTCTCTCTTTGCTTGGTTTCTTAGGGACGTACCCTGATCCTGAGCATGAGGAGTTGTTGGGGCGTAGAGATATGTTGAATGGGAACTCGTAGTTCCTGCTGATTCCCCTTTGTAACTGCATTGGCTTCGGAGGGTCTTCGGGTTTTGCATTTGAGGATCCGAGGACTGTAAGGGATTCTTTAATGCCCCAGAGTTTAACTCTTGTTCCGCTATCTCAAGCCCGGAGGATGTACTGACTTAACGCAGCATCATGCTCTGTCCATTGGAGTTGGACCTCTCTCGATGTTGGACGGACGCAGGAAAAAGTTGAGACTGCACATGCCGCATTCTATGAAGCCATTCGAAATGTGGTCCTTCTTGAAACCTGATGACTTTGGAGAGACCCTCTTCGAGCTTGTAGGTTCTGGGATTCTTCCTCTTGAAACATGGAGGTTCGTGGGCTTCATCCCCCTGAAACTCATAGGTTGTGGAATTGACTCTATTGGCGCCCGGAAGCTCTGGCATATGTCCTTCTGAAAGCAGGGGCGGTAGGACTTATCCTCTTTAAATCTGGAGGTTAGAGGTGAAGTAGCAATACTGAGTCATCCTTGAGCTTGGATAGCGGGGTCCTAGATAAAAATTGACCCGAGGTAGGAATGGACAGGTCTGGAGCAGGACCCTTTGTTTGGATGGATTAGCCAGCTGAGAATGCTTCTTCGCATGGATTAGTGTCTTTTACTGCAGATTAGGACGTGGTTAATCCATTCCTGCTGTTGACCTTTCGTGCGTATTGCTTCGCTCCTATTCGTTGGATCTCCTTGTTTTGTAGGTGTCGTGCTGTGACTTCTCCTAGCTGCTCTCAACTCCCACTTGGATGAGCCACTCTCAGCATTTTCTGGATGTCACTTAACGGCGCTTTGTCTTGGGGTCTTGCTTGTTGTGGGCAAGCCAACGAGAGTTGTTGATGCGTGTTGCCCCTTGGGTTAACGCTCATTTCATTTGCCCCAGCTTTTCTCGTGATCGCGTCTTCTTTTAGAGGTTCAAGAAGACATGTTGCCTTTGGAAATCTTGAGAGGCACGTGGCTTTAGCTTCCTTTAGAAGTACATCATGGTACATCACCAGGAAAAGAGATAGTAAGGTGATCAGAGCTTGCTTTCTTGTATGGTGAACAGCTGTAGACCCGGAACCTAGATTAGGACCTGAGTCCAGAATCTGGAAGCTGGGATCCAGGTCCTGGAAGTTCGGATGTCTCCTTTGGCTGAGGAGTAGCGGGAACGAGAGTTATCCTACTTATTTTACACGGTTCTGAATGAGTGGAGGATACGACGACCATCAAGCTGTGATGTTGAACTAGCTTTTCCTCTGGATCCTTGGCAGGAGGCAAAGCGGCGGTTTGCCCAACGCTTGGGCAAGGTTCCTCATGCTTTTGCCTGGTTCGTAGCATTTTCGCAGGAACTCCGTGGAATTCACCGAATACTGAAAGGCGTTCTCTAGCTATTCTACCACCTAGATGCTAG
Source organism: Hirschfeldia incana (assembly GCA_026261945.1). Taxonomy (NCBI): domain Eukaryota; kingdom Viridiplantae; phylum Streptophyta; class Magnoliopsida; order Brassicales; family Brassicaceae; genus Hirschfeldia; species Hirschfeldia incana. The sequence goes on from JABCMI010000039.1 coordinate 1,679,510, forward strand.
AACCTAGAAAGAAGGATGGTTCCATGTTACCTTTTAGTGGTCGCACGGTGTGCATGAAGTACTCCTGGGAACTCTTCTTCTGGCTCCTCCTTTGGGATTCGTCAATGTGTCAACTCGGATGGAAGGCGTTGTGCCCATCTTGAGTACCTTTCTCCTCGTAACATGGGATGGAGTTATGATCATGGACGCGTTCCTAGGGTGTAGATCCCGCTTGATTGTTTCCAGTGGGTTGCACGTCGATATTTGATGTTGATGAGGACTGCTCCTAGTCGGGATCGCTGTGTCCAAAGGTTGCAGGGACCTGGAACCAGCAGGGACCAAAGACTGTGGAGGTCGGTTCTTTGGTTGGGACCTGGAACCAGCAAGGACCAAAGACTGTAGAGGTCGGATCTTTGGTTGGGACTTGGAACCAGCAAGGACCAAAGACTGTAGAGGCCTGATTTGTGGTTTAGGTCCAAGATTTGCAGGGAATAGTAGGACCTCATAGGTGGTTCCTTCATATAACCTTGCTGCTGCTATTATCATAGTGATGTCCTTTGTAGGAGAGGTGTTTCCAGCTGTATGGACCACAAATATGATGAGAAGAGGTTGTTTCTTGCCCCCAGGTGGCTGGGGTGGAGACCTTATGCAGGGATGAGTGAAATATCCCTTCCGCCTATCACCATCGTCACGTAGTTTAGTACTGTCTCTCCCTCTAGCGCCAAACTGTTAGGGTATTTTCTGGTACAAGTGATTCGTGCTCAGCCTACGGAATGATAGGAGGAAGGAGACAAGTAGTCGTAGTGCTTTATCCTGCTTCAATGGATGATGAACCAAGAGATCATGCTTTTAGGATACTGTCATAAGGGTATGGGCCAGCATACGTCGTCAAGGTCTTCGTTTTAGCAAGGGATATTGATCGTTAGGCAAGGGATGCCTATATGTGGCGAGGGCCACAGGGTCCATGATGAGGGCCGCAAGGTCTGTAATGAAGGCCGCAAGGTCTTCATGATGTATAGTAGATGGTTCCAGGTTCTGAAGATGTCTCCTGGGTTCCAAGTCGTGGGACCATGGAATGATTGGGGATTTATGGCTGCATCCTACAGTGAGGATTGCCTACGTAACCCTCGGAAGGGGATCAAGCCATTCGTAGTTCTTATATTGGGGGCGCGTAGCCTAGATGGGCACGTAGCCTAGTGGGCACGTGGCCTAGTGGAGGCGCGGAGCCTGGTGAAGGCATATAGCCTAAGGGACACGTGGCTCTGTAGTTGATAGGAGTCATCTGTTATGGAAGGAACGTGGCTGGAATAGATGTTGGGATCATCGGGATGCTGCAATGAGCATGGAGCTTCGGTATGCTTCATGGAGCATGGAGTGTCCCTGCTGATGAGTTGGAGATCGTAGCCTGGATGAATATGTAGAGTTGTAGGCATGCTGTCATGAGCTTAGGACGCCATCTTGCTGGTTGTAATCTCCTGGATTCGTCTTCCATAGATATGTCGGTGGAAATAGTCTTTTAGGTCACTTCTTGTCTTGGTAGGCGTCGGATTGACTGTGGGGTTTCAGTCTTCTGTAGATGAATGTCTTCTTCTTATAGTGGACGTGCAATAATGGTTATAGAGCATCATCTAGCTGGTAGATCTCGTCAGGATCGACCAGTCGCCGGCGTCTCGAAGAGGATGGTCTTCTCGGTCTCAAATATTGTATCAGCGGCTGTTGGGTTTTCCTCTCTGTGTCTGGACGTGTTCCCCCCTTTTCTAGGGTTTATTAACCCTATATTTATAGTATAGGTCGTGCCTCCTCTCCAAGATTTGGTAATATTCAATATATCCTTAGATAATAGAATATTACCATTTTTCTTAAAGGTGATCAAATATCTTGGAATATTTCCTCTTTCTCCTATTGGATTTAAGGAGATTCGACCATAACATGGTAAATATGAATATTTACCATGTCTTGAAGTTTCCTTTTGACTCAGAGGCAGGGGTCGGACCTGGACCCTAGACCCAGGACCCTGGACCCTTCTCGAAGAAGGATCCAAAAATCAAGGGCCCATTCGGAAGCTGGAGAAAACTCAGGCCTAGGATATTTTTTCCCAACAGGTAGGCCAGTAATAACCGGCCCTTCTCGCCCTGAGAACCAGGCTCCGTCCGCTGGAATGTGAACCGCATTCTCCATCGTGGAGTTCCTCTAATATTCGTGGGCTTCTCTAGGGGATAGGCATCGTAGGTAGGGTCCTGAGAAGGACCTCCTATATAGTTTTCCCTCTGAAATGCAGTATCTGGCCGCTTTTCTCTTGATCTTCCGGCTCTCCTCTCGGTTTTCAGGTAGGACGTCGTTTCTTAGATAGTCGGTGATAGGGGTCATCCAGGTTTCTCCTTCGTCTACTACCGTCACTTCTTCCGGTTCGGCCTCTTTCTGGGTTGCTGGCCATTGTAAGACCAACAGCGGAATACTCATATGTTCCTTGGTTTCTAATGCGGAACCCAGGTTTGCTAGAGTATCGGCTTGGGAGTTTTGTTCCCTAGGTATTTGGGTAAGCTTATAGCTTGTGAATTGGTCTAGGAGACGTTTGGCCACCGACAGATACCTGATCATGCTCGGGTCCTTGGCTTGATAATCCCCTTGAACTTGACTGATGATGAGCTGTGAGTCACTGAAAACCTGGATGTCTTTTACTCCCATTTCCCTAGCTAGTTCTAGACCTGCTATTAAAGCCTCGTATTCTGCCTCGTTGTTCGTTGCTTTGAAGTTGCAACGTACAGCCCTTGAGGCCGATTCTCCCGTAGGGGAGGTCAGAACCAGTCCTACCCCTGCGCCTCTTACATTGCTGGAGCCATCCACGTGCAGGGCCCATTGACCTTCTTCCGCTTCTCTTCCCTGGAGTGTAGCTTCTAGATCTGGGTCTGGAAGCATACATGGAGAGAATTCAGCCACGAAATCAGCTAGGACCTGGGACTTGATAGCGGCGGCTAGGCTGAAGATCACGTCATACTCTCCCAATTCTACGGCCCATTTCGCCAACTGTCCTGATACCTCGGGTTTATGAAGGACTGCTTTGATGGGGAATGAGGTGACTACCACGACTTGATGGGACTGAAAGTAGGGACGTAGCTTCCGGGCCGCGACCACCAGGGCGAGGGCTAGTTTCTCTAGTTGGCTGTAGCGAGTTTCTGCGTCTAGCATGGATTTACTGACATAGTATATGGGATGCTGCCTTTTTTCCTCCTCCCTTACTAGGACCGCGCTAACTGCGTGCTCGGACACAGCTAGGTAAAGCAATAGGGTTTCCCCTTCCAAGGGTTTAGATAGGAGTGGTGGAGCAGTGAGGTAGGCCTTGAGGTCGGATAGCGCGGCTACGCACTTTTCTGTCCACTTAAAGTCCTTGGGATTCTTTAGTGTTTCGAAGAAGGCGTGGGACTTGTCAGAAAGCCTGGAGATGAATCTGCTGAGGGCTGCCATTCTTCCCGTAAGTTTTTGAATCTCTTTGACATTCCGTGGGGGAGGAATCGCCTGGATGGCCCTTATTTGCTCCGGATTTGCTTCTATGCCCCTGTGGGTGACTATGTATCCCACGAACTTCCCGGAGCTTACTCCAAAGGAGCATTTAGAGGGGTTGAGCTTCATATTGTATTTCCTCAAAGTGGCGAAGGCTTGCTGGAGATGTGAGATATGATCTTCCGAGTCAAGAGATTTTACGAGCATGTCATCGATGTAGACTTCCATTGTCTGGCCTATCTGATTGGCAAACATCGTGTTGACCAGTCTTTGGTAGGTGGATCCAGCATTCTTCAGACCAAACGACATGACCTTGTAGCAGTAGATGCCCCTGGAAGTCATGAAGGACGTCTTTTCTTGGTCGTCGGGATGCATCAGGATTTGGTTGTATCCCGAGAAGGCGTCCATGAAGCTCATTAGTTGGTGCCCAGCGGTGGCATCAACCAGCTTGTTTATATGAGGCAAGGGGAATGGATCCTTTGGACAGGACTTGTTGAGGTCCGTGAAATCGATGCAGACTCTCCATTTTCCGTTTTTCTTTCTCACAACCACCACATTGGCGAGCCAGTCGGGATATTGTACCTCTCTTATGAACCCTGCGTCGAGCAGGTTCTTGACCTCTTCGTTAATAATTTCATCCCTTTCGGGAGCGAACTTCCTTCTCTTTTGTCTGACAGGAGGATACTCGGGATTCACTTGGAGCCGGTGCATGATGACGTTGGGGTCGATTCCGGGCATGTCTTCGTGGGACCATGCAAAGCAATCGGAGTTAGATCTTAGGAAATCGATCAACCTCCGCCTCAGGTCCTTCGGCAGCTTGGAGCCTATTTTGAGGTTCCGCTCCGGGTTCCCTTCTATTAGGGGGACCTCGTCCATGTCTTCAACCTCGGGTTCTTCGGCATGAGGAACGAGAGGTTGCTTCTGTAGTTGCTATAAGGCTTGGGTCCTTCCCTTCAGGGTAGTTTGGTAGCAGGACCTAGAATTCTCTTGATCCCCTCTAATGACCTTCACGCCCCAGGGGGTAGGAAATTTCACCAATTGGTGAAGGGTTGATGGCACGGCTCCCATGTCGTGGATCCAGGGCCTTCCTAGTATCACGTTGTAAGACGACGGAGAGTCGACGACCAAGAAATTGGTGGTTTGGTTTATCCCCTCGGTATAGACTGGAAGAAGGACTTCCCCCTCGGTTTGCTTCACCTCTCTGCTAAATCCCACAAGCGGGATTGCTTTCCTGGTTAATGTTTTAGGGTCTAGCCCTAAGTCCATATAGGCCGAGTGGAAGATAATGTTGCTGGAGCAGCCATTGTCCACCAGTATTCGCTTAACTAGGCAGTTGGCTATAATTAGCGAGATGACGAGGGCGTTGTGATGAGGAGCAAGGACTCGTTCCTGCTCCTTTGCAGTAAAGCTGATTTCGTCCGTTCCCAAGAGTGGGCGCTTGGGAATCTCGATCTCTTGACCATTCCTAGCCTTGCGAGTACTTCTTTTGGCTGCGGTGCTGCTGATCCCGCTTACTTCTGATCCTCCGGAGATGACGTGGATCACTCGTTCTTGTGGCGGAGGTAGCGCAAGGACCGTTTCATTAGGGAGAGCGGGACCCTCTCTGTTGAGGAGATCCTTTGCTTTGTCCGAGAGGAACTCTCTTAGATAACCCTTCTTGAGAAGCTCGGCTACTTCCAGCTTTAAGGCTATACAGTCATCAGTGGTATAACCGTGATCGCTGTGGAACCCACACTATCTTTTAGGGTTCCGGGTAGCATCGGGGGACCTCATTTTTGGTGGCCACTTAACTTGTGGGCCCATCTGCCTCAAGACTCCGATGAGCTCCGGTTTGGATATCTCTAGGTGGGAGATGCTGGGTCATGTAGAAACCATCATTCCTTCGGACCGAGGTAAGGGGCGATGTTGGTATCTGCCCCTGCTCTGGTTGGTGGATTCCCGGGAAGGTCGGGGTCGGATGGTTTCTTCACGCTCGTCTTTTGAGGGTCTGGAGGACTTCTGATCGTACTTGGAGGAAACCTTGGCCCTGCTCACGACGTCTTCTTCCCATCTTACTTGGGCCCAGGCGCGGGATAGTACATCCGCCATGTCTCCGCATCTGTACTTCGTTAGCTCCTTGTAGAGCTCTCCCTCCGGAAGTAGGCCCTTCTTGAAGGCTGAGATTGCTGTATCGGCGTTACACTCGGGTATAGAGACCTTCTCCTGGTTGAAACAAGCTATGTAGGAGCGTAGGGATTCGTTTCTGTATTGTTGAATCTCGTAGAGGTCATCTGATCTCTTCTCCAGGTGGCGGCTACTGGCAAACTGTTCCACGAACTTGTCGCTGAGGGCGGCAAAGGATGCTATGGACCCCGTGGGGAGGTTGATATACCATTGGAGGGCAGGACCGGTTAGAGTTGACCCGAAGCCCTTGCACATGGTGGCTTCCCTTGCTTCTTTCGGAATAGCCACGACTACCATGCGTTGCTTATACTGGGCGATGTGGTAGTCAGGATCTCATGTTCCCTCGTACATCTTGATGCTCGGAAAAGAGAATTTTCGAGGCATCTCGATCGAAGCAATCTCCTTCACGAAAGGTGTGTCGGAGTATGACCTGGGATCGCTTCTACGAATGGGGGGAGCTACTCCAGGGAGCCTTTCCACCATAGATTGGATGGTGCCGAATCTTTCGGATACCACCTTCTCTAGGTAAGCGGCTAGAGTTGGATCTGAGATCTCAGGATGGTCAGGTGAATACTCTTCGTCCTCTGTATCGGATTCGTCATCTTCTTCCTCTCGGGTTACGTCTCGGGTGTTTTCTTGATCGCCGGGTTCGTCGCCAGGCTGTTGAGGCGTTTCCTCGCCGTCGTGCAGGGTGTTGAGCGAAGCCATAGGTCGGACTCTGGTTCTAAACCGTTTTCGCTTCTTCCCTACTGCCCCGAGGGATCGGTTTTCTTGTCTGAGAGCGATGTTCTCGGCTTCCATGGCGTCTAGCTTCTCGACGCTTCGCTGAAGTTGCTTGAAGTGTTCTCCAAGTTGATCTTTTAGGTATTGAACTTCCTGGACGAGTTCCAGACCTGCAGGTGCGGTTTCCTGAGCCTTGTGAAGGTCAGTAATTTGACTCTGAAGGGTTTTGAATCGGCTCAGAAGCTCCTTCTCCTTCGGGGTCAGATTGGCTTGATTGGACTCATCTTCCGGTGCCATCGTCACGTAGTTGAGTTACTCCCCTCCTTCTAGCGCCAAACTGTTATGATATTTTTGTGTAGGGTCGTTTTAGTACTATGGAACACTGGAAGATTATCAAGTTTTATGTTTATGTATGTGTTTAGAGAAGAGAAATCGAGTCAAAGAGATATATTATTGAGTATCTTTAGCGTTACAACGTTTGGGTGTATAAATCCTAGTTTTCTAGCCTAACTCTCTAATCTCTAAGCCCCAAAGTGCCGATCCCTTGTTCTAGGGTTTGGGTTCCCCTTTTATAGTTGATGTAAGTCGGTCAATCTTGGGCGGCTTCCGTAATATTCATGAATATATTACTTTCCCCTCGATATGGGAAACTTCCATATTCATGCGGAGGATCGGTTCCTTGGTCCTTACGGCAAGGACTAGGCCTTGGTTCCTCGATACAGGGACTGGACCCTGGATACTTATTAAATGGAGATCGGACCCTGGTGCCTCCTGGTGGAGATGGGTTCTTTGAGTAGAGGAGGGACCATGGGTCCTTTCCAAACGAGGGCCCGAAAGTCAAGGCCCCTTCGGAGGCTGGAGAAATCTTTAGCCTTGGATATTTTTCCCCAACAGAGTTCATGACACTTGCTGAGTAGCAAGCCTCATCCTTGTTCTCTCCTTGTTTCTCTCCAAACCAAGTGGTGAAGAAGCTTCTTGTGGCTTTATCTCCTCTGGTTAGTTTCTCCTTTAATTCATTGACCTCGTTGCGCAGTCGCTCTAGACCTTCTGCATTGCTCTCAATGTAGATCTGGTGGCTTCTGAATGTTGGATAGGTGTGTTGGGATAGATCACCGAGTTCTTCTTGTATGTCATTGAGTCTCTCAAATGTTCTCCTTCGTACCCTGAGCTTATCGATCGATCTCGGGTAGTCCATATCGATCGACACTGGTGTAGGTCTGTCGGTCGATGTCCTCTCTGGTATATCGGTCGATGCTAATGGTGCTGGTCTATTCGCGAGTTTTCTGGAGATGATCTTGATTTCCTTCTGAATGTTCTCTATTGTGTCCTCCATGCTCTTGACGTCGCTTTGTACTGGAAACCATAATTCTTCAAAGCTTTGCCAGGACGAATCACCAACTTCTTGGATCATGGTGAAGAGATCTTGAACTGTGTTCTCCATATCAGCTTTGGTGCAGAACTCGGTATAGTGCATATCGGGCGATGGACTAGGTGTCGTATCGGTCGATGCTGAGCGTCTGTAATCCTTGCAGAGTTCTCTCAATGTATCTTCAACCTCTTGTAGGCGGATTCCTATTGGTGGGATCAACGTGATTTTCTTCTTGCTGGTGTAGAAGGATTTCATCGTTTGGTGTGTGTGGTGTAGAGCCTTGATGATGTGATCCATGGTATCTGCCATTGTTGATGTGCGCTCCTTGAATGAGGTGAAGTTGTTGTTGAGTTGCTGATATTTGTCTTCTAGATCCTTGGTGGTGGTTGCCTCTTCTCTTCTGATGTCGTGATTGATGTTACTGATAATATTAGTGATTTCTTCTTTGCTGTAGGTGTTCTGCAAACGTCTATCGTCGATGCGCGTAGGTCTGCATCGATCGACGGTGTATGATCGGTCGATGGATTGTGTCCAGCATCGGTCGATGGATTCCTGTGGGTTTCCAACTTCGAACGGAGAGTGGATACTTCTTCTTCTAGGGCATCCTTCTTCTGTTTTTGAAGATCATAAACGCTCTGAATCCAGTCGATTTCAGATTGGAGTTCTGATCGGGTTTCTCGATTTCATGTGGATAGGTAAAAGTTTGCCAGATATAAGGACTCTTAGCCTCATAGATCATTTTTTGGACTTCAGCTTCTGTGTAGAGCTTCTCTGTAGGTTCTGCCTTGTTGAAGTGATCCGCATGTATGGGTAAGCAAAAGCAAGACCAATCAAATAATGATGCTCTGTTAAGTAATTCCTCTATGTCTGCCTTGGAAACATGGATGATGTCTTTGTTGACTCCTCTAGCATGCCCAGATTCATCTCTGTAAACTCCAAATTCATCCTTCTTCTCCCAGGAGAAGCGGCAAATTCCGTCTTTGAAAGCTCGTCTGCCCATCTCACGGTGCTTATCGAACGATAGACGGTTGTGTCTATCGATCGATATGTGTTGAAATTATGTATCCTCTAAGTTGAGATGATCATCTATAGCTCCGTCTTGATTGAATACTGTGGTTGGGCTGATATGCTGACGGTGCTGATGGACAGGGTTGTGAGGTAGTTGTCTGAAGAGGTTCAGTGATCCGTTGGCGGTCTGAAGGATGTCTCCTATGTCCTTCTTTGTGATTGGGATGATTATCCCATCCATTGCTCGTGCATTGCCTTCTGGATCTCTGAAAATACCAAACTCATCCGGAGTTAGATAACCAAAATCAATATTATTTACTTGTACCTCGGATGGTGTAGCGGTAGTATCGGGCGATGCTGTATCAAGTGCATCGGTCGATGTGAGCTGACAGTTGTCGATCGATTGTTGTTGAAATGTATCGGTCGATGGGACTTCCTCAGGCTGGATCGCATACTTTAGTGGTATTGCCTCCACTGCAAAACTCTCATTATAGTCGCTTGCCCAACTTCCAATTGAGTAGTCTCCGTCTCTTATATCCTTACATGGTATGTAATTGGATATAAAGTCGATAGGATCGCTTGATGGTTGATAGGGATGTTTAAGCGATCTTCTTGGTGGCGTATCGGTCGATGAAGGCTGGCCTCTATCGGTCGATGCGTTGAATCTGAAGGTGTGGGAAGTGTGTCCATCTTCTTCTTCACGAATGAATCTGTACTCTGTAGCTCGTTCATCCTCGTAATCTTCATCATATTCCTCCTCTAAAGGTATGTAGTCGTCTGGTTCCAAGCTAGCTGGCTCGAAATCTCTATCTGGGAACTCCACAATAAGTCTGTCTGTTGATGCCAAGGTTTCAGCGTTGTTCCTCCAAAAGGGCTGTCTATCGAGCGATGTGGTGTTGGCGACGTCGGTCGATGAGATGGCACGGGTATCAGGCGATGGAATGTTACTCTCATCGGTCAATGTGACCGGATCGGTTTCGTACTCAGCCATGGAATCGTACTCATGGGAACAAAAGCATGCTGCTACGACGTTTGTGGTCTCCTTCCTTGGTAACTTGATGACCTGGACTGGATCATAGAGGGTGGTGGAATCTATTAGGGTTAGGCAGAGCTTGTTGAACTTTAGGTCACAAACGGCTCCGACAGTGGCTAAGAAAGCTCTTTCAAGCAGTAGGGATGTTTTGAAGTTTAGCTTGACATCCAGGACGTGGAAGTCTGTAGGGATGATGGCATCTCCAGTCTGTACCTCAAGATTTCGAATTATGCCTCCAGAGTTCTGTTGAGAACAATCCACAAAGATGAATGTCTCATCAGTAGGCTCTATCTTCAGACGTAGGTGGTCTACCATGATCTTGGGTATGATGCTGACTCCTGATCCTGTATCACATAGGGCACGGGGGAATTCAATGCCCCTGATGGAACATGGTACTGTGAACTTCCCTGGATCGCTCCTCTTTATCAGTGTGATCCTCTTCTTCAAGCTATCACGAACTTGGTGAAACATCCTCTTGATGTCTTCTTCTGTCTCTTTGGTCTCTCTGAAGAACATCCACAATCTGTGTGAAAAGTAGGCTTCTTCAAAGGGTTTCTCTGCAGGGATCCTTAGAACTCGTTTTCTGAAGTTTTCCATCTCTGCTTCATTAGCTCCCCTTTTAAGGTGCTTGGCAATCTTTTCTTTCCTTTTTCGTAGAACTCTTCCTAGGTTTTCCTTTTCTGGCTCCATGGGTTCAATGATGTCCGTGGGTTTCTTCAATATGGCTGTAGGAAGGGATTTGGAAAGTTTGGACTGCTCCCGGAGTGCATTAAGTCGTGCTACATCGATCTTTGGTAGTTGCACTCGGCGGTGGGGTATAGTATATCGATCGATGGCAACTGCGGTGTGTCGGTCGATACTGGTATCTCCGGATCGGTCGATGGAAAGGTCTCTGTATCGATCGATGGGGTCCGAAGTTCGGTCGACGTCCATACGGATGGGCGGTTGTGGGTGTTTGGCTGCAAAGGCTCCGTGTGACATGATCTTGATCGAGTTGCACTCGTTGGAGGGTTCCTCGAAGTCTATCGATCGATATTCGTCAAAGTTTATCGATCGCTTTGCTTTTGGTGATATCGATCGATGTCGAGCTGATGATGTCGATCAATATGAAGCAAATCTGGCTTCGGGCGAGTCTTCATCTGTCGAATTGTGCAGCTTATCCCGGTTAACTTCCTCCCAAAAATCATCATCTATGATAGCATTGACGTGGTGGTTAGTAGTAGGCTCTCCTGGTGCTCTTGCCAAAGCCTCTTGTTTCTTCAAAGCCTCTCTTGTCTGAACTACATGAGTCTCCACTTTCTTCACATAGGTATTCAAAGTATCAAACTTTGAGTTCAGAGTAGTGTAGACAGAGTCAATCTTCCCATTGAAATCCACCTGGAGCTTCTGTTGTGTCTCTAGAACTCTTTCTAGCATTTCTTCTAGTTTGCTTTCCTGGGTGGGTGGGGGTGGATTGGTGTAGAATGAGTTTCCGTAACTTCTGGTGTTGTTGGGATTGCTGCTGTTGTAGGAAGGTTTCTGCGAACTGTAGTTGCTCCTCTGTCCTGAGAAGTTCCTGTTTCCTCCTTGGTTTCCAGATTTCTGAAATCCAGCACCACTGATCCAGTTCATATCTTCGTCTATTTGTTCCTCTGCGGTTTTTGCATCCTCAAATGAGCAAATCTGCTTGTTAAGTAGCCTCTGAACATTATCCAGCTGTGATTGGAACTCATTAATCTGTTCCTTTCCAAGGAATGATACATATTTTGCTTTGACGGTGTTCTTCGTGCTGTTATTTGAAGCTAAGTTATCAATTAACTTCACTGCGTCTTGTGGATTCCTTGTGCTGAAATTTCCTTCAATAGCAGTATCCAGAGCCATCTGAATACTTCAGAGCGATGCCTCTGTAGAAGGTGCAGAGTAGTTGCACGTTGTTGAATCCATGATGTGGGCAGTCGCGCTGGTAGGACTTGAATCTGTTCCAGGTATCCTTGAATGATTCTCTAGGTTCCTGAGTGAATGTAGCAATCTTCCTTCTCCAGTCCTCAGCACGTGACTCATCAAAGAAGTTACGCAGGAATGCGTTTTTTATGTCCTTCCAGGTAGTGAGAGAACCTGGTGGTAATTGTCGCAGCCACTGCAAAGCTTCTCCTGATAGAGAGTATTTGAAAAGCTTGCAGAAAAGGTAGTCTTCAGGGACTCCGTTAGCTTTGATGGAAGATATAATATCTTCGTATCTTTCCAGATGGTCCATAGGATGCTCATGGGATAACCCACAGAAGGGTATATGTCCTACGAGGCCGTAGTACTGCGGCTTGAGCTCGAAATCTCCTCTTTGAATGGCAGGAGGGCGGATGGCTGATCGGTTGGTATAGAACTGATCTGGACGGTTTTAATCAGCCAAGGTTCTAGCTCCGTTGGCTTCATCTGCATGTTGGATGAAGTCTGTAGTATCTTGCTCAGGAATGATTTTCTTTTGAGCATTCAGCTTCTGACCTGCTGCGTTACGCAGGTGACCATCTTGATCACGCAGGTCTCCATTCTCATCGGTTCTGAGAATAATAGGCGCTACCATGACTCGTCGGGTGGTATCGATCGATGTTAGGTGATCTATATAGATCGATGTCGGATGAAGAGTATCGGACGACGGTCGGTGGTCGAGCGATGAAGTGCGGCGAGTATCGGTCGACAAAGAAGGCGTCTCGGTCGACTGTGGTAGACAAGTATCGGTCGACGAACTGTTGTTGATGTCGATCGATGTCGGGGTATCGGTCGACAAAGGAGGGTTAATGTCGATCGATGTTGAACGTAAGTTCTTGCGGATGCTACGCTCCAAACTGTGGGGGTCTTCTGAGTACACAAGTTGATGATTCTTGTTGCTTCTGGTATTGTTGGGCATGTACCTGAAAAACAAGAAATTTTTTTTTGCGTCAGAAGGTGAATTAGCAGAAATTAAATAACCTAGACCTAATCAGATTAAATCTAATGGCGATCTTAGCTCCCCAGCAACGGCGCCAAATTTGATCTCACTCAAATTACCATATGAGTGAATTACTCTCTCAAATAAGAGGTTCAGATGTAGTACTTAGGGATCGATTTCACGGGGAGCGAAGGAACACAAAAGATATTAATCCTTAGTGACTAAGCTAGGTTGAAATGGTTTAAGTGTAAATTGCAGTTGTGAGCAATGTCTAGTTGCTCAAGAGAATGATTTAGACTTGTAAGTATTAAGAGAAAGTAGTTAGATTCAAGGTTACTATTCAGTTAATTCAGGATTATAATGCTATAGATGTTTTAATGAGTTGCTTGCATATACTAAAGAACTTCGACTCTTTAGATTTGCCTAATAACTGTCGTTACTAGACTCGTCTATTGATCTGTCTGCCGACAATATCGATTGATGTTTGACAGCTTGTATCAATCGATATGTGTGTCGTCGATCGATTACTCTATTTGAGTATCGATCGATATAGCTCTAGATCGAATCGAATATGTGTTCACCAAGATCATAGACCGGCTCTCGCTTATCCCTAGAGGATCTTAGCTTATGCAAGATGATATCAGGAGAATGATTTATGGATTAAATCACTTCCAAGATCATATTCTAGTTAGCTACTCTAGAATAAGCTTTAGGGTTCATCAGGATATTGAGTATACAACTCAATAATCTATAGTTGGGGCTAATCCCTCATAACTATTTGAACCCTAACTCTAACAAAGGAATCTACTCAGACATGACTGAGTGACTCATAGCATCAAGGTAATAATAGAGATTCATTTAGAAGACCGAACAATCAAGTTCCTCGTGATAACAAATCTCTTTGTATCTTTCTTCTAAACTTAGAATCCTATAACCTTTGATGAAAACATAATTAAGATGAAAAGAATACTTTATTGATAAATAAGAAATACTAGAACAATGATATGTTGTTAAAGCTTACTTCGCCAAAACACATAGGCAAAGGTATAAATACTGAGTACAATTAGGTTAAAAACTCGTCAGGGGCATTATAGTAATATTAGGACATCTTGTACTTCAAGTCGATTGAGAATATTCTTCCTTCTTCTGCACGCTCGATATCGATCGATGTCACTATGCGTACATCTTCGATGGAATATCTCGTCGTCATTTCTTAAAATGCGTCATCGATCGATTACAAGGAATGTGTATCGATCGATATGTATCTCTGGATATCGACCTTAATGTCTGATCTTTAAGTCATCTCGGGAAAACTCTCCTTTAAGCTCCAAATGGCACCTAAAACGTCACTTTACTCCAAAATGCCCTTGAACCTGAAAACATACCTAAAAGACTCCAAAACATAGATATATATAGTAAAATCATATAAATACCATGAGTAAAAGTGAGTCAAAATCATGGTATATCAACTCTCCCAGACTTAACCTTTTGCTTGTCCTCAAGCAAACAAACATGTAGTCTTAGAAAGAAGTTTGAAAATAGCAGGGACTCAATTTAAATCTTAACTTTATAATCATCACCTCTACTTTGTTGCAAGCCACATCTTATGCCTATTAATCACATGAGTACATTATACCATATCCTAGCTTAGCAACCAAATCTCCTAGCCAAACATCTTGACAATCATGTCTGTCTATCCCCTCTACTGATCTCATTTATGCATAAAAATAAAAGTGCAGGCTTTACCTTGGGGATATCGATCAAGAAACACATTGACTCAACTCAAACAAGTTTCTGAACACACAGGCAAGTCTTCTCTGATCCCTTTCTTCCCCCTTTTATCTATCTTCTCTGGATCCTCATAGTTTCAAATTTTAATGAACACTGATTGCCACAAAGGCTATCTTTGCGTTATCTCATTGACTTAGTAACACATACCTTTGAATAAGCGAATAGTGGGGTCGCAGGAATCAATCCTACCCCTCGCTTTGATCAATCTTTTAAAGTAGAATAATGGGGTCGCATGAATCACTCCTACCCCTCTACTTCTCAAGATATCATATCACATCTTTATACAAATAATTTCTCTCTTTCCTTAGGATGCTGAAGAGAGAGAGGGAAGGGAATCAGAAGCACACAGACTATTACCTACCAGACTTGCAGGAGGATTCTGATCCCTTGTATACCAAGCCCCAACACAAGCAATAGATTGTCAGGTTAGGTTGGAGATCAGATTTGGTTCTTCCAAACAATCATGAGAAGTGTTGTCATAGGTGACGGTTGATCCACTTTAGCATCTATAGTACTTTCTGCAATCAACAGATCTAGGAACGGTGCTAAAGAGTGGTTAGATAAAAAGAAATTTTTTGAAAAATATCCTAGTTCATTTCTTGACTCAATAAAACCAATTTTGAAAACATTTTGGTGAAATCAAAAAGGTAAGGTAGCATCAGTAATCTCCCCCCAGACTTAAATCATACACTGTCCTCAGTGTATAACAGTCAGATGAGGGTATAAATAAATCATAAGTAATGTACTGATATCGAAAATTAGAACGATATACCTGACCGTGGATACGTATCGATCGATAGTGAATCGTTTATGTCGATCGATGAGAATAGGAATATGTCGAGCGATGTCGACAGGATCGTATCGGTCGATAGGATTGGTAATCGTCTATAATCTGAAAAACTTAAAAACAAAAACAAAAAACGAAAAATAAAAACATAAATCAGATTTAACTAAGTAAAAAAATACCTAACAGTGGGTTGCCTCCCACTCAGTGCTTTATTATAGTCGTTTAGCTTGACTATGGTAGTATTGAGGCTAGTGAGTTGAGTTCATAACACTTGCTGAGTAGCAAGCCTCATCCTTGTTCTCTCCTTGTTTCTCTCCAAACCAAGTGGTGAAGAAGCTTCTTGTGGCTTTATCTCCTCTGGTTAGTTTCGCCTTTAATTCATTGACCTCATTGCGCAGTTTAGCCACGAAGCTTAGCCTCAGACTCCTTCACCAGCTTGTAGCGTTCAAACTCCACCGTGAAATCCCACTTATCAGTCTGCCCCTTCAGCCAATCCCTCATCACTTCCCAGCGAGCCACTATCTTGGCTCCACTCACAGCCAGCATCCTCTCATCCTCAAAGAGAGTCTTCTCATTTATTAGCTCATCCAGCTCTCCCCTCACCGCATCCAGCTTGGACGTCAGCACGACATGCTCGGTGGCAACGCTCTCCTCCAACTCCTTCGACTTCTTCAACCTAAGTTGAAGAGACTTAAGCTCTTTCCCCTGCGCCAGGCCTTTGTCTTTCTCCTCGCGGAGCTGAGCCTTCAGAGCCTCAATTTCCTTAGAAGTATCTTCATTCACCATGTCCTTGAGGTGATGAACTTGAGACATAAGCTGCAGAAAGTACAATACCACAATCATTACAGTACACTACGGAGCCAAAGCGATAATGGAAACACGTCGATATACCTGGAGGAGGTCGAGCTGGACGAAATTAATGGCTCTGGGAAGGTCGTCGACAGGGATATTGCACACACTCCCTGGGAAGACCTTGGTAGAAAGATCATCCAACACCGGCTTCAGGTCGACGCCAGAGATCGTAGGGGTTGAAGAACGAGTTCTCCTCTTGGAGACAGTAGGAGCTGGAGTACTAGATCCTTTGCGCTTGAGGCTCCCTGTAATCTGAACATCATCATCCCCTGAAACGACAACTTACATAGGAGTCTTCTTAGCTGAAAGGTTTTCCCAAGCCTTCTTGAAAGCATCCATGGAGCCATATCCCGAAGGTTCCAGACATGATTCCTGCAAAGAAAAACTCGCAAAAATCAGTAACCAAACAACAAAGATAAAAAGAGACACGACAAACTCACCCCAAATGCTGCAACGATTGAGAACTTCTAGACTCAAAAGATAGATGACTTGGCGGCGTTCAACTGGCAGATCAAACACTCGTTCGGCTACTTTCTTTCCCTCCGGTACTGCTAGAACGGATACACCTACAACAGCAAGACAAACGAGTGAATATCAGAGTCAAATCCAAAGCCGATAACGATTCAACCTACCCGCTATGTGCCAAACCGAGGGAGAGCCTGGAAGAAACGCAAAGGCGAACCTCTCCTCCCATTTACCACTAAAAACTGGATGATGTTTTCTCGCTTTCTTCTCGATCTCTTAAACCAACGTTTTCTTACCAAAAGGACGGAGATAATATTTCCCCTCCGATCCAGGCAGGGTCGAGATGGAATACGAGTAAAGAACCTCGTTCAAGCCCAACATCAGACCATCCAGCTCGCCTAGATTCTGGATGGCTATTAGCGTTCTCCAGGCCGGAGGAGTCAACTGACCCGGGAAATATCGAAGAACTCCGATAATTTCGCGATCAACGAAGGGACTCGATCACGGAATCCCGATACGAAATATGCCTCGTAGATCAGGACCTCATCAACTCCGAAGTCCGAGATCCTCTCAGACGGATCAGGAACTCGGATGATTAAATCCCGAGGAAGATCGTACTTCCTTCTCCATCCCTCTACATCCTCCTCCTTGATCGACGAAACCGGACCCAACGACGAGGATCTACCGACTCTGCCCCCAGTGGAGGCACCTTCGACCTCGACAATGTGGGATCCCATCGTCTTGACTATAGGAGACTGAGAAGAGGAAGTCCTAGACCTAACTACGGGAGAGGTTTCTAGGGTTTTGCTAGGGGATTCATTCAACATTTTTAATAAGAAGAAGAGGAAGAAAGACGGCTACCTGTGGAAAACGGGAAGAATCTCCGGGAAAGGAAGCCGCCAAGAAGAAAGCTCTAGAGAGGGCAAAGATGAAGTGGAGAAAAAACTCGGTTTCGATCAAAGAAAAAGGGAAGAAACCCTAGTCTGGAACCCACGCGCCTCGATCATCTCGCCAAGCGCACAAATGAGCGCCAAACGGAGAAGCTGAACCGCTAATGGGCTTCCCCTGAAAAAGCCCATCCCATCCTTGATATATCTGCCCAAGAATTGAGGTTTCAGAGCCTCCGGAGAGAACCCTTCTTCTTTGACCCCACGAAGAAAGGACCTACGATGGCTCCATACTCACCTCAGGACATAACAAAGTTTTTAGCCCTTCTCCTGCTTAAAGAAACGACACCAAGGTCTAAGACTACATGTTATCCCTTGATTCCTACGAAGCAACCAAGGAATAAGGGGCAAACTGTTGGGGAAAAATATCCAAGGCTAAAGGTTTCTCCAGCCTCCGAAGGGGCCTCGACTTCCGGGCCCTCGTTTGAGAAGGATCTAGGGTCCTTCCTATACTTAAAGAACCAATCTCTACTAGGAGGCACCAGGATCTGACCTCTATTAATAATATCCAAGGTCCAGTCCCCGCGAAGAGGAACCAAGGCCTAGCCCCTGCCGAAAGGAACAAGGATCCGATCCTCCGCAACAATATGGAAGTTTCCCAAATCGTGGGGAAACTAGCATATTCGCAAATATGTTAAAGTTCGCCCTACTTCAGGAGACTTATATCAACTATAAAAGGGGAACCCAAACCCTAGAACAAGGGATGGACATTCAGAGGCTTAGAGACTAAAGAGTTAGGCGATAGAACTAGGGTTTATACACCCATAGCGTTGTAATCCCACATATACTCAATAATATACGTCTCTTTGCCTCGATTTATATTCTAA
The DNA here is from genome assembly GCA_026261945.1 of Hirschfeldia incana. Classification (NCBI taxonomy): domain Eukaryota; kingdom Viridiplantae; phylum Streptophyta; class Magnoliopsida; order Brassicales; family Brassicaceae; genus Hirschfeldia; species Hirschfeldia incana. Next base: position 1,697,851 of record JABCMI010000039.1, read on the forward strand.
ACACACATAAACACTCACAAATCTATTAGTCTTCTTGTGTTTCGTACTACTTAAACGACCCTACACAAAAATACAATAACACCCACAATAGTTCAGACTGACTCGATCCTAAAGCAAGACTCGATAAAAACCTTAAAATGGCTCAAGAACAAGGACTGACTCAAAGCGCACAATGCTCCTCCAGACTTAAATCACACCATCCCTTGTTGTGATAGAAATAGGAGGAACAAAAACACACCAAAATAAAGAAAGCATGAAAAATAAATAGTTCAGATGGATAAGACAATGGGATAGAAAATAGTCCTGATGGACTCATTCAGAGCCGCCGCATTCAGAGCCGCCGCTCTCGTTGCTAGTCGTCCTCCTGTTCCTTGGCAGGCGATCGTCTCCTGCTGAAGGCCCAACCGGTTCCTTGCCTGGTCGCCGATTCCCCTGAGGTGTTCTTGGCTACTCCTGACCACTCTGTCCTGTGAAGCAACCACCTGTGATCATCCGCAAGATATTCTTCATGAGGCTGTTGTTCTTGCGCTGAGAATCCACCATCCACTTGCGGTATGCTGTGTCATTATCTAGGTCAAGATGTGGGTCCAGGTCGAACTCACCCCCTTCTGTTGGAGTAACATCCTCCACATCATCCATATCGGCATCTCGGTGTGGGGTTTTCGGATCTGCACATAGTAAATCCATGTCGGGTAGGAAGGTGATGTTCTCTTGGGTGCTGAAATCGGTGAGACCTGGCAAAGGAAGCTTGATGAAGAACGTCTCTCCGCTCCTATCGCAAAACTGATAGGTGGTCTCGTCGCGCAGGACATGACAAGAGATTAGGTAGTCTGTATCCACGAACTCCCTGTCAGTTACAACCGTGTACTTCCGGAGGTTGACATTGAGCTTGCCAAACAGTGGTGTGAGGAGGCTGCCGCATCTGTCTGTTTTTTCCTGAGTTCGGATAAGCTGTGCGCCACGTTCGCAGAACATGGAGATGAGGAAGAAACCAGGGTTTGTGTTCACTGATTTTTTTGGTGTTGACATGTCTCTGCGAAGCTCATCCTCAACTCCAAGATATATCATCTGAAGCTCGTCACTCTTAACCTTAGAGGTTGATTCTTTGGCGAACAGCACGTTGGAGATGATCTTGGCGAGGACCCTTAGAGTCAGATTCCTGATATGGGACTGGTATGTCTTTCTCGAGACAAACGTGCCGTTTGCAATCAAGTTCCAAAAGGCATTATGTGGGGTGAATTTCTTATCCACCATTACCCCTTGTGGATCATCCGGAATCTCGTGGAGGTCATTGAAGTCATCCAAAGAGATGGAGCAAAACTTCCCATCAGCCATGAAGGTGAAAGAGCAGGTCTCATATGTTGGGTTCTCCGAGTCTGTAAACTGAATATCAGGTGTTGCAAGTACTTGGCGCACAAGGTCCGGGTAAAGATCATAGTGGAGATTGCATAGAGCGTGGATACCCATGACCTGCAGAGCTTCAAACACCTCAATATCAATGCCCAGGGACGCATAAGAATCAGCATCAGCGAATCTCGTTGGCAGGATAGTCGCTCCCAAAAGTTTGTTGTATCTTACTGCTGATTCCTTATCCCAACCCTCGCAATTGTAGTCCAGAAGATTAGGGTCCTCGAGGTTGATCGGCTCTCCTTCGCCTTTTGTCCAGGGGAAAGTGCCAGGACGGCGCATGGTGGGTGGAGTTGACTGCGGTGAAGCGTTGCTTGGACGGCTCGCTGAGGGAGTGAGGTGGAGAACTTTCTTGCTGCGAGGCGGCATCTGCAAGGATTAAAAATAAGCATGATATTAGCATCCATCTTTGATTCTATTAGCAAGAGATATAAGATTTTAGGTGCAGAGAATCAATAGATCAAGCAACCGATTATTCACCCAAATCAATATCAAAACCGATTTCATTAGATAGAACAACTCATCAATTAGTTCAATATAATTCAAACCAACCTATCAATTGTTTCTCAAAGTTCAGAACAACCTAATACAAATCGATTATATACTCAGATCAGTTCATATGCTTGCACCTAAAATCGATTTCAAAACTCAACCGTAACATGCAATCGGCTCATTTTTCTTCAAGCAATTGATTTCTATCCTAGTTGGTTGGATGATACAGTTTTAGAACCATAAATTTAGGATAAATCAGAATCAAAGACAAGCAAGAGAGAGAGAGGCGATTTTTGCGAATAGCATGTGGGGAGAGGAGACTCCCAATTCGCGTTTTACCTTTCCACTTGATGGATTCCTGTAAAAACAAATCACACTTGCCGAGAATTGAGTGGTAAGAACCGAAAATCAAAATCCAAGAGATGAAAAATTGAAAGTTTTTGTTTTAGGGTTCTTAGATGGGAGAAAGAGGGAAAACAGCGTGAGGGAGAGATAGTGGGGAAGGAGAGGGGGCGAGCCTTAAAAAGGCAGAACCCTAACCGCTTCCTCTTCCCTTTTTTATTATTTTTTTTTTATTTTTTTGGTTCTGAGCACTTACCTGGAACAGTCGAGTGGAACAGGCACCTGATTGTCCTGTTGAGACAACTCAGATTTTCTTGTTTTTATGACCTGAAAATTAAAATCTAACAAAACAAAAACATAGAAGAAGAGAAAATATTTACATACCAGTGGGTTGCCTCCCACCAAGCGCTTGGTTAACGTCACTAGCTTGACTTTGATGAGCCGATCAGGCTGGAGAAGGATCGCCTATGGGTATTTCTACTCCTTCTGTGATTGGTGTATCAGAAAGATATGGCTTGAGACGCTGACCATTAACCACAAATTCTCCACCTCTTGTGTCCAACAACACAACAGCTCTATAGGGACGAACCTCTTTGATAGTGAAAGGTCCAGACCATCTTGATTTAATCTTTCCAGGGAAGAGCTTCACTCGTGAGTTGAAAAGAAAGACCTGATCATTCGGTGCAAAACTCCTATTGATGATCCTTTTATCATGGAATGCCTTGGTCTTCTCTTTGTATATCTTAGAACTCTCATAGGCCAGATGCCTGATTTCCTCCAACTCGTGAAGTTGCATTGTTCTCCTCTCCTTGGTCGGTTTGATGTCGAAGTTCAGTAGCTTAACAGCCCAAGCTGCCTTGTACTCCTGTTCAACAGGTAAATGACACACCTTTTCATAGACCGGATGATAAGGAGTGGTCCCTAATGGTGTCTTATAGGCGGTTCTGTATGTCCAGAGAGCATCATCCACCTTGAGAGACCAATCCTTACGGGTAGTGTTTACTGTTTTCTGTAGGATGCTCTTGATCTCTCTGTTTGAGACTTCCACTTGACCACTAGTCTGGGGATGGTAGGCAGTTGCAACCTTGTGTTTCACTCCATTCTTTCTCAGCAAACCTTGGAACAGCTTATTGATGAAGTGTGATCCATCATCACTGATAACCACTCTAGGAACTCAAAACCTTGGGAAGATAATGGAGGTGAACATCTTAGTCACGACTTTTGCATCATTGGTTGGACTAGCAACAGCTTCTACCCATTTGGAGACATAGTCTACAGCAACCAAGATGCACTCATTCTTATGAGAAATTGGGAATGGTCCCATGAAATCGATTGCCCAACAGTCGAACACTTCTACTTCCAAGATGTAGTCATGTGGCATCTCGTTTATCTTGCTCACGCTACCCATCCTTTGGCAGGAGTTACATCTTGATATAAATGCATGAGCATCCCTGAACATAGTAGGTCACCAGAAACCGATTTGGATTATCTTGGAAACTGTTTTAAAGGTAGCGAAATGGCCAGCATAGGAGGAACCATGACAGTGGTGAAGTATCCCTAGAATTTCAGCTTCTGGAACACATCTTCTGAAGATCCCATCCTTACCTTGGTGATACAGATACGGCTCATCCCAAAAGTAATGCCTTGCTTCCCTTAGAAATTTCCTCTTCTCGTTCCCAGTGAATTTCAGAGGTTCATTTTCAGCAGCTAGGAAGTTGTCTATCTCAGCAAACCATGGAAGATTCGGGTACTGCTTCTGGATCACTGCTCCAAATTTTTCTTCTACGCTGGAACAGTCTGTGTTTGCAGTAGATGACTGTTCCAGAGGGCTCAGACCAACCATGTTGACATATTCCATTGGCTGTTCCTCATCGAGAACTGCTTCATCCGAGATCTTCATCCTGGAAAGGTGATGTGCTACTCCATTATCAACCCCTTTCTTGTCTCTTATCTCTAAATCGAACTCTTGGAGCAAAAGAATCCACCTCAAGAGTCGTGGTTTAGCATCCTTCTTCGTGAGCAGGTACTTGAGAGCTGCATGGTCTGTATGCACGATTACCTTTGATCCAACCAAGTAGGACCTGAATTTCTCAAACGCATAGACGATTGCTAGGAGTTCCTTCTGTGTAGTTGCATAGCGACACTGAGCTTCATCCATCGTCTTGCTCGCATAATGGATCACGTGCAACTTCTTGTCTTTTCTCTGACCAAGGACCGCTCCCACTGCAAAATCACTCGCATCTGTCATGATCTCGAAAGGAAGGTCCCAATCTGGAGGTTGAACAACCGGTGCACTGACTAGAGCCCCCTTGATTGCATGGAATGCGGCTAAACATGTTATGTTATTTTTGTGTAGGGTCGTTTTAGTACTACGAAACACATGAGGACTAATAGATTTGTGAGTGTTTTGAGAAGAGAAATCGAGGCAAAGAGATATATTATTGAGTATCTTTAGCGTTACAACGTTTTAGGTGTATAAACCCTAGTTTTCTAGCCTAACTCTCTAATCTCTAAGCCTCTGAATGTCGATCCCTTGTTCTAGGGTTTGGGTTCCCCTTTAATAGCAGTCATATGTCGGTCAATCTTGGGCGGCCTTCGTAATATTCTCGAATATATTACTTTCCCCTCGGTTTAGGAAACTTGTATATTGATGCGGAGAGTCGGACCTTGGTTCCTTTCGGCAGGGACTAGACCCTGGTGCCTCTTTGTGGGGATTGGACCCTGGACCTTATTGATAGATATTGAATCTTGGGGCTTCCTAGCATAACTTGGTCCCTTGAGCAGAGGTTGGGCCCGAGATCTTTCCAGGATGAGGGCCCGGAAGTCGAGGTCCCTTCGGAGGCTGGAGAAATCCCTGGCCTTGGACATTTTTCCCCAACAGTTTGCCCCTTATTCCTTGATTGCTTCGTAGGAATCAAGGGATAACATGTAGTCTTGGACCTTGGTATCATTTCGTCAAGCAGGAGAAAAGTCGAAGTCTAGGCGAAACGTGGAATCATTTTGGGATACAATCGCTTGGATGGAACGGACCTCAAGGAAAATAAGAATCGCGGCCCGGTCGCGAAGGTGCTAGGTTGGCGGAATGTTTTGAAGACAATTTTGGAAATTTTCTGGGATTTATGATTATCTTCCAATTTTCTTGCCTTTGCCCTTTCCTTCTTTCCATTTATGTGGCAAAAATGGAAAGTTGTTCCGGGTATATATTTGGATGCTCCGATGCCTTTAGATGACACGAACTTAGGTTTTACCCTATCCCCCTTACTCGAAGCAGATGTCGAACGTCCCGACTTTCACGAAATCGTTCCCTGCCCCCGCGTTGGGGGACATGTCAGGCCCCGTCGCTTGTTCGGTGATCCCTTCGATTCTCCAGTCCTAACACCCAGCGTGGTTTCGGGAACAGACGTTGAAGGGATTCCCATGGCTCCTGCTGGCCCTCGTTGCTTTTGCTCCTTCGATGCTTCAAACGAAGATGAAGACGGCCCGAAATCCGACATCAAGGAAGATGATTTGATGGAGATCCGCCGTAGGTATTCCTTGCCCGGTACGATGGGGATCAGGTGTGCGGGAGAGTTCGAACAAGCTCCTGACGGAGGAAGGGGCGAGATAGCAATATTTGAAGCTTATTTGGAGGCCGGCTTTAGAGGAGGGATCCCTTCTTTGATTGCGGAAGTGGCATCATACTTTGGATGTTCCCCTTCGCAGTTTACGCCTGCTACATGGCGTACTTTGATGGCTATCCAGGTGTTAGGAGAACTCCACAGTATTCACTTGGGATTGTCTGAAGTTCTATACTCTTACTCCTTTGTTCCCTTGTCGAGTAAGAAAGGCTTTTACCAAATAAGGTCCTGTGATGGTGAACCTTTGGTAGATGAGCCTCCTCGGGGCATTCGTGGTAGCCTCCCTACGAACGATTCCTGGGATAGGAGATATGTGTTCATGAAGGTCGACGGTGTTCCCAGCTATCCTTGCTTCTGGCGTTCAGTGGGTAAGTTGTTTCTATTTTCCCAGATATGAGTATCGTGTTCACTGAATTACTTTGGGTTTTTTGCAGAGGTGGCTCGACCGGTCGTCCAAGCTGGTGAGACTTTGGCGAAGTTGGTGCGAGGTATTCCCAGGCGCTTTCGCTGGATTCTGTTTTTGATGCATCATATATCGCTGCGTCACAGCCGTATTTGGGGTAATGGAATTTTTCTCACTTTTTCTCTCTGCCATAGTCGTAACTCGGTGGGGTCTTGATTTTCCAGGTGGGATCCCTACAGCTTCAATACTGTCAGTGTACGAAGAATATTGCAGGGCCAGGCCTCAGAGGAGAAGACCTCGCGCTTCATCTCTTTCTATCCCTCCGGCAATGGCTTCTTTGGCTCCGAGGGACGCTAGCAGGGATCGGTTCCCTAGCTTAAGTCGACGCGTTCCCCTGCATGAAGAGTTTCTCTTTCTTCGGAGGCAAATTCGGGAGGTGATCTCTAATCAGGCTCTTATCGTGCAAAGGGCTCGAGGGCAGGCTCGCTGGGATCTCGTGAGAGAGTGGTCGGCAAGAAGTGTTGGTCAACGTGGGCTGTTCGGAGGATCCGGCCGATGGGGGCCTGTTGGAGGTCCCATCCGGAATTCAGAGAGCAATGATGGTGGACTTTGTGTTTTCCCTCCTTTTCGCCGGGAGCCGCATCTCTGATCGGCTCTCAATACTTATGTTTTTCTTGCTTTATGTTGTCGTCTTTCTTTTAGATTTTTAGTGGCTTTCTTTCTTCCGAATAATAACTCTTAATAATAATATCTGTTGGTTTTTGTTTTTACTCCGTCTTTTGTTTCTTCGAATCTTGCACTGCTTCTTGGTAGAGGTGCTTACAGTTTTTGAGCCATAGTTGCTTGATAAGATGATTAGATTCTTTTTAGGAGAGATCGATCCTTGTGGGGAGTCATCGTCCAGGACTTAAGTCCTGTCAGTGAGGACCTGAAAAGCATTAGATCTTGTAATCATGTTTGTAAAACATGAGTTTTAGGTTTAGGGATGTAAGATCGTCGCTGGGAACTAATGGGTTCCAGCCTGGTTCGAACCCTTAGGTTTTTGGACCCTCGAACTTCGGAGTTCTTAGGATCTAGAACCCTTAGATTCCTTACCTGGGCCTTGAGGCCTTGCTTTGAACACGGGGGTTTTGCCCATTGAACCTTGAGGTCTTGATTAATCTGAGGGTCTTTGAGCCTTGAGGTTCTTGACCCGGATGTCGTGGAACCTTGAGGTTCTTTGGATTCTTAGGTCTGAGGAACCCTGAGGTTCTTTGGACCCTTAGGTCTATGGAACCTTGAGATTCTTTGGACCCTTAGGTCTATGGAACCTTGAGGTTCTCTGGACCCTTAGGTCTTGGAACCCCGAAGGTCTTTGGACCCGAAGGTTTTTTGGACCCGAAGGTCTTTTGGACCCGAAGGTCTTTGGACCCGTTGGTCTTTGGACTCGTTGGTCTTTGGACCCGTAGGTCTTTGGACCCGAAGGTCTTTGGACCCGAAGGTCTTTGGACCCGAAGGTCTTTGGACCCGTAGGTCTTTGGACCCGAAGGTCTTTGGACCCGAAGGTCTTTGGACCCGTAGGTCTTTGGACCCGAAGGTCTTTGGACCCGAAGGTCTTTGGACCCGAAGGTCTTTGGACCCGTAGGTCTTTGGACCCGAAGATCTTTGGACCCGAAGGTCTTAGGACCCGAAGGTCTTTGGACCCGTAGGTCTTTGGACCCGAAGGTCTTTGGACCCGAAGGTCTTTGGACCCGAAGGTCTTTGGACCCATAGGTCTTTGGACCCAAAGGTCTTTGGACCCGAAGGTTTATGGAACCTTGAGGTCTTTGGACCCGAAGGTCTTTGGACCCGAAGGTCTTTGGACCTGTAGGTCTTTGGACCCGAAGGTCTTTGGACCTGAAGGTCTTTGGATCCGAAGATCTTTGGACCCGTAGGTCTTTGGATTCGAAGGTCTTTGGACCGAAGGTCTCTGGACTTTTATGGTTTTGGGGAGTCTTTTTGATCGCTCTCTGCTGCCCGGAGGCGCGCACTCTCGATCTAAATTGAGAAGTCGCACTGTGCTACCCGTGGGTATAGGCCATTCTCGAAAATCACAATTCTGCACTCTACCTTTCTGCAGAAAGGTCACTCTCAGACTTACTGTGGTCTGGGGTGGCCCCCCCCCCCCCCCCCCCCCGCAAGGCGGCTTCAACCCAGACATACTACCTTCCACATCTGGATAGGTATTAAATTGTTTGTGCTTAACCGGTTATTTGCACTTTGCTCCCTGCATATCAGCCGCCAGCATCGGATTAGAGTACTTGGCCGTGTACGTCATGCCCCCTGCGTGCGTTTAGCTCATAGCGTATTGCACGAGGGTTTGAGTAGCATTAGTACGTGGTCCCCGCGTAACTCTTGGCTATAGGCCTTTACGCGGGGGCCTATCGCGCAGACATCGGTACATGGCTGATCAGACCCCTTCCATATATGTCTGCACCTATGGTGAGTAGCCTCACCAGCTAGGGGGCTAGCTAAGATCTAAGGTCCCAAAGGTCTCGATCCAGCTAATATGCATGTTTAAGTATATTGGTATTCCCTTAACTCCCTTTAGTCAAAACCAAATGTATTTTATAAGCCTAGTCCGAAGACGTTATACATAGGAGTAGGAAGACCAAAATACTTAAATATATAGTATAATAGTATATATAGAGCTTAATCCGAAGATCTTGCTTTTAGAAATGATAGAATTTGAGGTGCAAGGCGTTCCAGCAGTTGGGTTGGACCTTGCCTTGGCTGTCTTGCAGCTTATAGGCTCCTGCCCCTTGCGACCCTATTACCCGATAGGGCCCCTCCCATCCGGGGGCGAGTTTTCCGGCTGATTTGTCTCTCGTGTGGTTGCAGACTCGTCTTAGGACCCAGTCTCCTTCTTGGAAGGTTCTGGATCTCACCTTTTTGTTGTAGCTCTTGGCTACTTTTATTTGGTATGATGCGTTCCTTAGGCGGGCTGCTTCTCTTTTCTCGTCTAGTAGGTCTAGGCTTAAGTACATCAGCTCATCGTTCTCCTTGGGAGTTAGGATGTTGGAGATTGTGGTCTTAACATGCACCTCGGTTGGTATTGCTGATTCGGTGCCATAGACGAGTGAGAAAGGGTTTCTTGGGTGGCTGTCTTCGGAGTTGTTCGATAGGCCCAGAGAACTCCGTGTAACTCCTCTGCCCATCGCCCATGAGCCTTCTCCAAACGCTTTTTGAGCATGTTCACCACCGTTTTGTTGGTTGACTCTGCTTGTCCGTTCGACTGGGGGTGTCTCGGTGCTGAGTATGAGAGTTTGATGTCCCATTCTTTGCAGAAGTCTTGGAAGTCGTTGCTGGTATACTGGGGTCCATTGTCGGTGACAATCTCCTGAGGTGCTCCGAAGCGGGTTATTATGTTTGTTCAGATGAATTTCCTGATCTGAAGATCTGTGATTTTCGCCAAGGCTTTGGCTTCTACCCACTTCTTGAAGTAATCGGTCATTACTAGGAGGAAAACCTTTTGCCCCGGCGCCATAGGGAATTTCCCCACGATGTCCATGCCCCATTTGCGAAAGGGCCAAGGGGAGCTTAGGGATTTCAGGTTCTCTGGTGGTAACTTGGAGATTGGGGCGTGTTTCTGGCATTGGCTACAGGTTTTAGCCTGTTTGAGGGAGTCCTTCACCATAGTAGGCCTATAATAACCGGCCCTTCTTGCTCCGAGAACCAGGCTTCGTCCACTGGAATGTGAACCGCATTCCCCATCGTGGAGGTCTTCCAATATTCGCGCGGCTTCTCTAGGGGATAGGCATCATAGATAGGGTCCTGAGAAGGACCTTCTATATAACTTTCCCTCCGAAAAGCAGTACCTGGCTGCTTGTCTCTTGACCTTGCGGCTCTCCTCTCGGCTTTCAGGTAGGACGTCGTCCCTCAGATAGTTAGTAATGGGGGTCATCCAAGTTTCTCCTTCGTCTACTACTGCCACTTCTTCGGGTTCTGCCTGTTTCTGGGTTGCTGGCCATTGCAGGACCAACAAGGGGATACTCATATGTTCCTTAGCTTCCAAGGCGGAACCTAGGTTTGCTAGAGCATCGGCTTGGGAATTTTGTTCCCTAGGTATCTGAGTAAGGTTACAGCTTATGAATTGGTCTATGAGGCGTTTGGCCGCCGATAGGTATCTGATCATGCTCGGGTCCTTGGCTTGATAATCCCCTTGAACTTGGCTGATGATGAGCTGCGAGTCACTGAAGACCTGGATGTCTTCCACTCCCATTTCTCTAGCTAACGCTAGACCTGCTATCAAAGCCTCGTATTCTGCTTCGTTGTTGGTTGCTTTGAAGTTGCAACGTACAGCCCTTGAGGCCGAATCTCCTGTAGGGGAGGTTAGGACCAATCCTACTCCTGCACCTCTCACTTTACTGGAACCGTCCACATGCAGGGTCCATTGGCCTTTCTCTGCTTCCTTTCCCCAGAGTGTAGCTTCGAGATCTGGGTCTGGAAGCGTGGAGGGAGAGAACTCAGCCACGAAGTCGGCTAGAACCTGAGATTTTATGGCGGCGGCTGGGCGAAAGATCACGTCGTACTCTCCCAACTCTACGGCCCATTTCGCCAACCGTCCTGATACCTCAGGTTTGTGAAGGACCGCTTTGATGGGGAATGAAGTGACTACCACGATTTGATGGGCCTAGAAGTAGGGACATAACTTCCGGGCCGCTACTACTAGGGCGAGGGCTAGTTTCTCCAGTTGGCTGTAGCGAGTCTCCGCGTCTAGCATGGACTTGCTAACATAGTATATGGGGTGCTGTTTCCTCTCTTCCTCTCTTACAAGGACCGCACTAACTGCGTGCTCGGACACAGCTAGGTAGAGCAGTAAGACTTCTCCTTCCAAGGGTTTAGATAGGAGTGGTGGAGTAGTGAGGTAGGCTTTGAGGTCAGATAACGCGGCCTCGCACTTCTCTGTCCACTTAAAGTTCTTGGGACTCTTTAGCGTTTCAAAGAAGGCGTGGGACTTGTCGGAAAGCCTGGAGATGAACCTGCTGAGGGCTGCCATCCTCCCTGTCAGTTTTTGAACCTCCTTGACGTTCCGTGGGGGAGGAATCGCCTGGATGGCCCTTATTTGCTCTGGATTTGCTTCTATGCCCATGTGGGTGACTATGTATCCCAAAAACTTCCCGGAGCTTACTCCGAACGAGCATTTAGAGGGGTTGAGCTTCATGTTGTATCTTCTTAAGGTGGCGAACGCTTGCTGAAGATGCGAGATATGATCTTCTTAGTCCAGGGACTTTACCAGCATGTCGTCGATGTAGACTTCCATGGTCTGGCCTATTTGATCGGCAAACATCATGTTGACTAGCCTCTGATAGGTGGATCCAGTATTCTTCAGTCCGAACGGCATGACCTTATAGCAGTAGATGCCCCTGGAGGTCATGAAGGACGTCTTCTCCTGATCGTCGGGATGCATTAGGATTTGGTTGTATCCCGAGAAGGCATCCATGAAGCTCATTAGTTGATGTCCGGCAGTAGCATCAACAAGCTTGTCTATATGAGGCAGGGGGAATGGATCATTCGGGCAGGACTTGTTGAGGTCCGTGAAGTCGATGCAGACTCTCCACTTTCTGTTTTTCTTTTACACAACCACCACATTGGCGAGCCAGTCAGGATACTGTACCTCTCTTATGAATCCCGCGTCGAGCAGGTTTTTTTACCTCCTCGTTAATGATTTCATCCCTTTCGGGAGCGAACTTCCTCTTTTTCTTTCTGACCGGAGGATGCTCGGGATTCACTTGGAGCTGGTGCATGATGACATTGGGGTCGATTCTAGGCATGTCCTCGTGGGACCACGCGAAACAATTAGAGTTGGACCTTAGGAAGTCGATAAACCTTCACCTCAGGTCTTGCGGCAGTTTGGAGCCTATCTTGAGGTTCCGTTCTGAGTTCCCTTCTACCAGAGGGACCTCATCCATGTCTTCAACCTCGGGTTCTTCGGCGTGAGGAACTAGAGGTTGCTTCTGTAATTGATGTAAGGCTTGGGTCTTTCCCTTCAAGGTGGTTTGGTAGCAGGATCTGGAGTTCTCCTGGTCCCCTTTGATGACCTTTACGCCCCAGGGAGTAGGAAATTTCACCAATTGATGAAGGGTTGATGGCACGGCTCCCATGTCGTGGATCCAGGGCCTCCCTAGTATCACGTTGTAGGATGACGGATAGTCGACGATTAGGAACTTGGTGGTTTGGTTTATCCCTTCAGCATAGACTGGGAGGAGGACTTCTCCTTCGGTTTGCTTCACCTCTCCACTGAAACCTACGTGTGAGGTCGCTTTCCTGGTTAGCGTCTTACGATCCAGCCCTAAGTCCATGTCGGCCGAATGGAAGATAATGTTGCTGGAGCTTCCATTGTCCACCAGTATCCTCTTGACCAAACAATAGGCTATAACTAGTGAGATGACGAGGGCATCATGATGGGGAACGAGAACCCGTTCCTGCTCCTTCGTGGTGAAGCTAATCTCATCCGTCCCCAAGAGTGGGCGCTTGGGAACCTCAGTCTCTTGACCATTCCTAGCGTTACGAACGCTCCTTTTGGCTGCGGCGCTGCTTATTCCGCTTACTTCTGATCCTCCTGAGATGACGTGGATCACTCGCTCTTGTTGTGGTGGTAATGCAGGAACCGCATCGTTAGGAAGAAAGGGACCTTCTCTGTTTAGGAGGTCCTTTGCTTTATCTGAGAGGAACTCCCTCAGGTAGCCCTTTTTGAGAAGTTCGGCGACCTCCAGCCGCAAGGCTATACAGTCTTCAGTAGTGTGACCATGATCGTTGTGGAACCCACACCATCTTTTAGGGTTCCGGTTAACGTCAGAGGACCTCATTTTAGGTGGCCACTTAACTTGTGGGCCCATCTGTCTCAAGACTCCGATGAGCTCTGTTTGGATATTGCGAGGTGAGAGATACTGGGCCAAGTAGAAACCATCATTCCTTCGGATCGGGGTAGAGGGCGATGCTGATATCTGCCCCTGCTCTGGTTGGTGGATTCTCGGGAAGGTCGAGGGCGGATGGTCTCGTCACGCTCGTCCTTCGAGGACCTGGAGGACTTCTGATCATATTTGGAGAAGACCTTGGCCCTGCTCACGACGTCTTCTTCCCACCTTACTTGGGCCTAGGCGCGGGATAGTACATCCGCCATGTCTCCGCATCTATACTTCGTTAGCTCCTTGTAGAGCTCTCCCTCCGGAAGCAGACCCTTCTTGAAGGTTGAGACGGCTGTATCGGCGTTGCACTCGGGAATAGAGACCTTCTCCTGGTTGAAACGAGCTATGTAGGAACGTAGGGATTCGTTTCTGTATTGTTGAACCTCGTAGAGGTCATCCGATCTCTTCTCCAGATGGCGGCTGCTGGCGAATTGCTCCACGAACTTGTCGCTGAGGGCGGCGAAGGACGCTATGGACCCCGTGGGGAGGTTGATATACCATTGGAGGGCATGACCGGTTGCACATTGTAGCCTCCCTCGCTTCTTTCGGAATAGCCACGGCTATCATGCGCTGTTTATACTGGGCGATGTGATTGTCAGGATCTCCGGTTCCCTCATACATCTTAATGCTCGGGAAGGAGAATTTGCGAGGAATCTCGACTGAAGCGATCTCTTTCACGAAAAGTGTGTCCGAGTATGACCTAGGATCGCTTCTCCGGATAGGGGGAGCTACTCCGGGGAGCCTTTCCACCATGGATTGGATGGTGCCGAATTTTTCGGATACCACCCTCTCTAGGTAGGCGGCTAGAGCTGGATCTGAGATCTCGGGACGGTCGGGTGAGTATTCTTCGTCCCCTGTATCAGAGTCGTCCTCTTCTCCTTCCCGGGCTTCGTCTCAAGTAGCTTCTTGATCGCCGGATCTGTCGTCGGGCTGCTGAGGCGTCTCCTCGTCGTCGCGTGGGGTGTTAAGTGAAGCCATAGGTCGGACTCTGGTTCTGAACCGTTTCCGCTTGTTCCTAATTGCCCCGAGGGATTGGTTTTCTCGTCGGAGAGCGAGGTTTTTGGCTTCCATAGCGTCTAGCTTCTCGATGCTTTGCTGAAGCTGCTTGGAGTGTTCCCCAAGTTGATCTTTTAGGTACTGAACTTCATGGACAAGTTCCAGACCTGCAGGTTCAGTTTCTTGAGCCTTGTGAAGGTCGGTGATTTGGCTCTGAAGAGTTTCGAATCGGCTGAGAAGCTCCTTCTCCTTCGGGGTCAATTCGGCTTGGTTGGAATCGTCTTCCTGTGCCATCGTCACATAGTTCAGTTACTCCCCTCCTTCTAGCGCCAAACTGTTATGGTATTTTTGTGTAGGGTCGTTTTAGTACTACGGAGCACATGAGGACTAATAGATTTGTGAGTGTTTTTAGAAGAGAAATCGAGGCAGAGAGATATATCAGTGAGTATCTTTAGCGTTACAACGTTTTGGGTGTATAAACCCTAGTTTTCTAGCCTAACTCTCTAATCTCTAAGCTTCTGAATGTCGATCCCTTGTTCTAGGGTTTGGGTTCCCCTTTTATAGCAGTCATATGTCGGTCAATTTTGGGCGGCCTTCGTAATATTCTCGAATATATTACTTTCCCCTCGGTTTAGGAAACTTCTATATTGATGCGGAGAGTCGGACCTTGGTTCCTTTCGGCAGGGACTAGACCCTGGTGCCTCTTTGTGGGGATTGGACCCTGGACCTTATTGATAGATATTGAATCTTGGGGCTTCCTAGCATAACTTGGTCCCTTGAGCAGAGGTTGGGCCCGGGATCCTTCCCGGATGAGGGCCCGGAAGTCGAGGTCTCTTCGAAGGCTGGAGAAATCCCTGGCCTTGGATATTTTTCCCCAAAAAAACAATCACCGTCAAACGATAACTGGGCTTCCTTGCAGAGCAGCCGTGTGAATGGTCTAGCAATCTTAGAGAAATCCTGGATGAATCTTCTATAGAAACCAGCATGTCCCAAGAAACTCTGAATTGCATTTATTGTGGTAGGCGGCTGTAGACTTAACATGACCTTGATTTTCGCCTTGTCAACCTCGATGCCTTTCTCTGATATCTTATGTCCCAAAACAATCCCATCTCTGACCATGAAGTGGCACTTCTCCCAGTTCAGAACAAGGTTCTTTTCCTCACATCGCTTCAGTACCCTGCACAAATTTGACAAACAGACATGAAAGGAGCTTCCATAGATGCTGAAATCGTCCATGAAAACCTCCATTATGTCTTCGATTAGATATGTAAAAATCGACATCATGCAGCGCTGGAAGGTTGCTGGAGCATTGCACAAGCCGAACGGCATCCTTCTGTAGGCGTATGTTCCGTATGGGCACGTGAATGTCGTCTTCTCCTGATCGTCAGGGTGGATTGGGATCTGAAAGAAACCTGAATAACCATCTAAAAATCAATAGTAAGGGTGGTTAGCTAATCTCTCAAGCATTTGATCAATGAAAGGAAGTGGGAAGTGATCCTTGCGAGTTGCTGCATTCAGTTTACAAAAATCAATGCACATGCGATGACCAGTGACTGTTCTAGTAGGGATCAATTCATTCTTTTTATTTGTTATAACAGTAATCCCACCTTTCTTAGGTACTACATGAACAGGGCTAACCCACTTACTATCAGAAATCTGATAGATTACACCAGCCTCTAGAAGTTTCATTATCTCTTTCTTAACAACATCTTTTAGATTCGGGTTTAACCTCCTCTGATGCTCTACAGAAGTCATCGATTCATCTTCTAGGTGTATTCTATGCATGCATAAATCAGGTGAGATGCCAGGTATGTCAGCTAGAGAATAACCTAATGCTTTACGATATTTTTTCAATTCACATAAGAGCAGAGCAGTCTCAGCATTGTTCAAGTCAGCATTCACAATGACATGATATGTAGAATTGGGTCCAAGGAACGCATACTTGAGCCCTTTAGGAAGGGGTTTGAGTTCTACCTTTGGATCTTTCAGCTCGCTCCATGAATCATCAGTCTGAGATGCTGGAACAGACGGGTTTTGAGTCGAGGTTGTTCCGGTTGGATTACTGGTCTCGATGTTCTCCCCCAGACTTAGATTCGCCACTAATCTTTCCATACCCCTAGCTAAGTCCAAGAGCTTGGCATAGGCATCAGGATCGACATTTTCTAAGCTCTGCTCAGCTTCAGCTCTTGTGAAGGTGAGTTCTAGAGGATCATCAGTAAGAATCTCGTCAATCATCCCTTCATGTGGTTCCATCAGATCGCTCTCTTCATGGACAGTGAAGGTCTGTCCATCCAGCATCGGCTTCTTCAGCATATGCTCCATCTGAAAAGTCATCACAATATCACCAAGATGTAAGTCAATCTTTCCCTGTCGGACATCTATGATGGCTCCCACTGTGCAGAGGAATGGTCTGCCTAGAATCAGGGGATCCTTTGACTCTTCCTCCACTTCCAGAACAACAAAATCAACAGGGACCAGCGTGTTCCCAACTAAAACTTGCAAATCTTGAAGAATTCCAACTGGTGTTTTCACTGAGCGATCAGTAAATACTAGAGACATCCTGGTGGGCTTGAAATCTGAGTACCCAAGGCGCTAAGAAACAGAATACGGCATCAGGTTTATGCTAGATCCCAAATCAACCAGCGAACATGAGAAGATTGTTCTTCCAATCTGGATCGACAGAACAAATTCCCCTGGATCACCTTGTTTCTTGATCTTCCGATTCTGGAGCACTGCACTACATTCCTTAGATACAACCATGAATTCGCTGTCATCAGATATCTTCCCAGAGATCAGTCCCTTAACAAAGTTTTGCATGGATGACATCATCTGGATCGCACTCATCAAAGGGAGCCTAACCCTGAGATCTTCGAGCATCTTCGTGCATTTCATCTCCTCCTTATCCTTACGTGTGGCTTTAGCTGGAACAAGGTAGGGGACCTTAGGAACATACTGGCGAGCAGGGGAAGGGTTAGCAGTAGGAGGAACAACCTCAGCAGGTCGTTCTTCGTCTGTCGGATCTGTCTCAGTAGGCTGTTCTGCCTCTTCCTCATATGTTGATACAGCTTTAGGTGGTTGGTCTAAATCCTTCTGCTTTCCTTTCTCAGCGACTGTATACATCCTAGGTACAGGGTCTGTTAGAGGTCTTCCACTCCTTAGCGTGACAGCATTGCACTCCTTAGGATTCTTATCAATTCTTGCTGGGAGTGTTCCTTGCTGTCTCTTCACACTCTCGGCAGTTTGAGCGATCTGGATGTCCATCTGCCTCATGTGACTAGAGACCTGGTCGTACTTAGCACTCAAATCATCAAACATATGGTTCATCCTTCCATTGATGTCTGTCGTGACCTAATTTAATGCTTTGCCTTGCATTTGCTGTCCTTGGAGCAGCTGCTGCATCATCATAGGAAGGCTCTTAGTGTCATCTTTGGAAGCTGATTGAGCTGGTGGAGCAGTCTGTTGGTTGGTCGGCTGTTTCTGAGCATGAAACTGACTGTTCTGTAGCTGGCTAAGTACAAAGGTCCTTCCCTGATGGTTGTAGTTCCTCTGGTATCCAGTGTTCTGGTTATCCTGAGTGTTATCAGTCACTCCATTCGCCTTGGGATTAGTGAACAGGTGAGGATTGTTCCTGACATTGTGGTTTGGGTTGTAGTTCTTGAACTGCCATCCTTGTCCATTCACGTAGCTCACTTCATTCAGGTCCTCAGCAGACTGATCCGCCTCTGATTTACCATCTGATGCTGGTTTTTCTGGAGTAGTTTCCTCCATGATGAACACTTGTTTTTGATGGCTCTTAAGCAGCTGATCCATCTTAGCTGCCAGCTCGTCGATCCTGCTGTTGTCGACACTGTTTACCTTCTCAGTCTGATCATTGTCCTTGTTGCTGTCAGCAGAACTTGAAGCCATGTTCTCAATCAGTTTGAAAGCACCTGGGGTTGACTGAGTCATGAAATCTCCATTACTGGCTGAGTTCAAAGCGTTCCTGGCCTCCCATCCCATTCCATCGTAGAACACTCCAACGAGGTAGTCATCCTCAAAACCATGATTGGGGCAGTCTCTACGGTAGAGGCTGAATCTGTACCATGCATCACAGAACGGCTCATTAGCATGCTGTTTGAAGGATGTGATCTTGTGCCTTAGGGATGCACTCTTAGACTTCGTGTAGAAGTGGGTGAGGAAGGCAGATCGGACCTGTTCCCATGTGGTGAGTGATCCGGTTGGTAAAGAATCGAGCCAGAAGCAGCTTTCCCATCCAGAGAGAAAGGGAACAGAGTACACTTGATGAAATCTGGTGGTACTCCATTCGCTTTTGTGAAACCGCACATCCTCTCAAAGTTCTCAATGTGGTCAATAGGGATTTCCGCAGGGAGCCCATTGAAGATATTTCTCTGCACCAGGCTTATGAGGGCAGGATTGATCTCAAAATCCTGACGAGTGCAGGGTGGAGGAGTGATGGCAGAGCGCATAGCAGGCAGATTGTGGAGAAGGTTTCTCTGGCCTATTGGAACAACTTCTTCATGCTGCTGTTCCTGCTGCGGATGATTCTGAGCTGCTTGCGCTGCAGCAGCTTGCTGTGTTTGGATGGTTGCTTGCATCTGCGTCATTTGTTGTTGCATCAATGCGATTGCAGCTGCAAGTCCACCCTGATTGCCTGGATCGGCCATTGTGGTGGTCGTAGGCCTTTGTTGACGGTTCTATCTTTCTAATCTCGCTAGTTCCTCGTTACCGAATTGCTGTAATGGTCCTTGTGTATTGCTCCGAGTGTGTCTACTGGTCATACACCTGGACCATGAACTGCAACAAGAAAATAAAAGCGAGTTAGATATCTTAGACTAGATATAAAACCGAGAAATAGAGGTAAAAAAATCTGGTCCCCGTCGCAACGGCGCCAAAACTTGATACACTAAAAATGAATCCTTGCTACTGCCAAGTTAACAGTTGTAATTATAGTACTTAAGATTCAAATCCAGAGGACCAGTCTACACTTTATTTCTATGACTTTTAATTTCAAGCTAAGAAGAAAATATGATTTAAAGATTTAGGTGACTTAGATGACAAGTAAATAAAGATGCTTTGAATGCGATTTGATAAGAAAGCCGACCTAGGGTTTCAAGTGGGTATTGATTAAGCCAAAAAATTATTCAAGCACAGATTTATACAATCTAGAACATCGGATCTCTCAACTGATTCACCCCACTGTCGTGGTGATGAATCCTCTGAAAGTCGGACGGATCACCTAAGCTGTCGCTTGGGATCAGAGGCGGCTGCAAGCTTTAGAGTTCATGTCCGATCTAGTTCATTTAATGCTCTAATATCTACTCTCGCTGATTAAAGACATTAAGCTCATTCAATATTGGTCAAGTTATCTCTTGCGTGGTTAGCTAGGCGATGACCAACAGATCTAACATTAAGTGGTCAAGTTAATGCAAGCAGTAAGATTAATATGAATGAAGAATCCAATGAATGTTGCTTATCTATGTTTAGCTTGTTTATCAATATCCTAAAACCCTAGGCGACCCAGATTACTACTCAATCATGATGCAATGAAACAAAGACATTAAATCTGAAATAAACTGCATAAGATAGAAGTAGAGAAACAAATGGTTCAGGATGATCTTCTCTAGGAAAGATGGAACCTTCTCCTTTACAATAGCAAATCGCCAAAAACAAAGTCTAGGTCTTGTCAAAACTAGCGTAAGAAAAAGAAAATAGAAGTAGGAGGTCTTTTTATAAGGAGGCGCCAATAGGCAGGAGTAAATTAGGGCTTTTGGGTTTTAATTCCCAAAATAGAGAGTTTCCATATTCGACTGGAACAACCACCGGGATCACTCCGTCGCTTGTTCCACTTGAGAACAGTCTCGGGACTGTTCTTCTTGAGTGTTCTCCGCAGGATAACTCCAAAAAGGCATCTTCTCTTCATGTACCCTCTCTTTACTCGTCTACCAACTATAGACCTAAAAGACCAAAAAAGACAACACTAACACGATTTAGAGACTTGAATCAAATAAAAACATATATACAAATGATGTGAAAAACACCATATATCAGTCCCCCAAAGATGAAGCACTTTCTGTGGCAATTGTTATCAGGATGTATAGCTGTTAGGAAAAATCTCAAAACCCGGGGTCTTAAGGGTGATATTGGTTGTGATAGATGTGGAGCACCTGAGGAATCTATTAATCACGTATTTTTTGAATTCCCGCCAGCAGTCCAAGTATGGTCTCTATCGAGTATTCCCACACATCCGGATTATTTTCTAGGACAAACCCTGTTTACGAATATGGATTACTTGTTCTGGAGAATCAAACCAACTATGGATTATCATCATTTTGCGTGGATACTTTGGTATATATGGAAAGGAAGGAATAATAAGGTCTTTAGTAATTTGGACATAGATCCAAGAGAGACCCTTAGATGGGTCACGACGGAATCGTTACTTTGGTCAGATGCACAACAAGCTATTTTACAGAAGGAGCATGTTAGAGAAGCGTCTCCGTCTGCCTTACCGATTAGACCGGGCGATGGTATTTTACGGATGGATCTTGGAAATCAGAGGATACCTTTTTGAGTCAGGGATGGTTTAGCACTTTAGAAGGTTTTGATGGCTTACTGGGAGCTAGAAACACAAGGGCGAGTCAATCACCTTTACATACGGAGGTGGAAGTGCTCATTTGGGCAATGGAATGCATGCGGAATTTAAGGCAGTATAATGTTACTTTTGCAACGGATTGTTCTCAATTGGTGAAGATGGTTTCGGAACCAGAAGAATGGCCGGCTTTTGGCAAGCTACTTAGAAGACATCAGGAGTCTCAAGAGAAGTTTTCATATCACAGAGATTATCCATATATCACGGACGCAGAACAAAAAGGAGGATGGCTTAGCACAAGGTGTAAGGCAACAGACGTCGTTCACTGTCTATATGGATACAGAGCACCCAATTTGGTTTACAGAGTCCACATAAGTCTGTAATCTTATTGACAAAAAAAAAACAACTCTACTATTTTAGGTATTGATTAAGATCTATAAATATAGAAAAATATAATTATTATATATTATATTAATCAATATGAACCAGAATTTTAAAGATTGAAATTTGATCCACAATATATAGAAAATTAATGATTATAAAAAGATATTAGATCCACATCCCTTATATATTATTTTAGGAGCACTCAATAAAACTAACATTTATTTCATGTGTGATTTACATAAGTGCCATTTTCTATGTGGCATCCTCAGAATCACTATCACCCATATTTTAACAAAACTCTTAACTTACTAGAATTATTACACAATATGCCATTGGGCATTACCATAGGAAATGCCTCAGCGAACCTTATTTATACGATTGTGGACTATATAATTCTTATACGACGGCACACGAAGCTACCTATTATACACATGATTAATCTATGGCTTACACTTATTTGTTGGTAACATGATAGTTTGTATGCTTGTACGAGCTTATAACATTAGGAGATTTGATATGGTATATTTAGATCCCATATAAATTTATTTGCGAAGTGATTTTGCCACATGTCGTCATTACAATCAATCTCGCTAAAAAATGATGACATGACTACTAAATAAAGATGACATATCTTCCGAAAAATATGATATGGACAATTATATTTAATATTAATTTATTTTTTGTTAAACTTTTTAAAATATGTCAATAACTCATATATTACATTTAGTGTGGATTTATATTTTTTTATTTTTTTTAGAATATGGTAATAACTCATACATCATCTAAAAAATAAATATATTCATATATAACATTTTAAATTTTGAAATATTTTTTTTATTTTTTTTCTTTTTACAATTATACAATCTGTTTTACTAAACCTTTCAAAAGATGCTACAATTTTTTTAAAATATTAAATATCTAACTCTAAGATCATTCCTATATATATATAAATATATAAATTTTATAAGTATTGTTTACTTTAAATTTTTGATAATTATATAATTTTATATCTTTTTATTAGTTTTAAACAAATTGATTTAACATATTTAAAAAATAAAAATAAATCGAAAAATCTTTCTAAATTATAATTTAAATATATGCATATATATTTTTAAATAAATTTTTAAATAAAAAAATAGTTTCTTAATTTACTATTTAACTAAATCATATCTATATTATATATTGGTAAAAACAATAAAATATATAATAAATAAATATATATATATATATATATATATATATATATATATATATATATATATATATATATATAGATTTTTTAAATATAATTTAAATTTAAAAAATGATTCTTTCTGCACATGGTGCAGGAAAACATCTAGTTGTATATATCTTTCAAAATCTAAAACAAAGAACCAGATTTGATATTGATATGATCAGTTATATTTTTAATACCGTCTGTAATATTTAATATAAGCGTATAAACTAAACTTCAACAATATTTTGAAATATATGTATATTATATAGACAGTTTTTGCATCCATCTTACATGTCGTAATTTTTTTATTAAATCCATCATATTATAGGTTTTATTTCACAAACTATATTTTGGTCATTTAAACTCTAGGTCGATATAATACTTACTGTGAATAAAAAGAAATTTGAATGTTGACAATTAGTCACGGCTCATTGTTCAAAAAAAACAAATGTTAAAATCTTAATTTAAGCAACAGAATAATATTAACGCATAATGATTTCTGCTTTTCAATAGTTACCATTCCTTTTCCCCTTGACAGAATTTTAGATCGGGACTAATTTAGTTGATTGCTAGTGATTTATGTTGTTATGCATAATTGACTAATTTACGTGATCGTCCTAAATTATTCGTATTAATTATAACCGAAAAAGAAGATATTCCTTTTATTTTATAACGTTTAACAATACAAACAAATGGAAACATGTTATTCATTAATTATTATGTATCAATCATATTGCCAAATATGATTGTGGTTATATCGCATTGCTTGCATAATTGATAAATTTTAATATGGCAAAATCCTGATTTCGAATAATTAAAAGCAATTGTGAGGGCTATTAGTTGATTTAAACCTAAGCACCTAACATATACAAATACATCCTTCCTCATACCCTTCTAACCTCACAGCTATCTCATCTTCAATACTACCTTATCGTATAGATTCAAACAATCACAGGAGTCATGGCATTGTTTAATCCCATAGACGAGTTGAAGCCATTCAAGAACATGTGGAGAGTGAGGGTGACTGTGATCCGATTGTGGAAACAATACTCTGCTTTCGGAGGCCTCACCATTGAAATGGTGCTTATTGATTCTAATGTAAGAATATTATAACTTGCTCCATATTTTCCACGGAAAATAATTTACTTTAACGTATTTAAAATTAAAAATCGATTTTAAAATGTATGTATAGGGAGATAAAATTCATGCAAATGTGAAGAAGCAGTTGGTCAACCAGTTCGATCATTTGCTGGAACAAGGGAGAGCACTGACTTTCACCAACTTCTCCCTGAATCAATCTGTTGGCTCATACCGAACAACTAACAATCCTTACAAGATTGGTTTAGTTGCCACTACTCGATGAAAGTCTCAACCCTGATTTTCTGACTGGTAAGATCCCGCGAATATGTATAATTTTAGTTTTTGGTTCGACTCAGTAGCAAATTGGATACCGGTTAATATGCAAAAAAAAAGAAAAAAGCATTCTTGGTCAAGTTCAGTTAATTACAGATTACAAATTTCTTTTCATGTAATTACAGATTTATAGATATAATGTCGGATAAATTAGGTTTTCAATTTAAATTTCAGGCAATTCAGATTGTTTGGATAAAGATATTAAAATTCAGATAATTTATAACATTTTGAAAAATATTCGGGTAATTATGTTTTTGGGTATTCGATTTATAAATAGTATTTTTGGATATTGGTATTTAGATATTAAATATAAGTAATATTTCTAATTATATAATTTGTATTTAAAAAGTTCAGGTGCCCATTTTGTTATAGGTTATGTTTCAGTTATTTGGTTCTAGAAATATATGATCTGCTTGGTTATTTATGATATTCAGTTCAATTTTGTTTTCGAATTTTTCCGTTTATTACAGTTTGGTCCGCGGTTCTGGATAAATTTGTCTAAACCTATGCACTATTTTATATATAAATTCATTTGAGTAAGCTATTTAATTTAAAAAAAAAATTGCGCTTTCCAAGCGCAAATCAAAATCTAGTTATATATTACATTCTATAATATTTACAACTTTATTATAGATAAAGAATCAATTCAAAACCCATTAAATAGCCCATTTATAATTAAAAAGTATTTAATATACATTTTGTTTTGTTTTGTTTTCACACGTACTTGCTATGAAACCAAAATAAAAGAAAACAAAATCAAACTGAATCAATAACGATTCCTATATTTTGTAGAAGAAAAACTGAAACCAACCGGAAGCAAATCTAGAACCAAACTATCCAAAACACAATTTATATACCTAAAATAATAATCATATTTAGTTTCAAATTATCAAATATTCTAAAAATTACTATTTATAGAGCAAAATATCCAAAAACAATTAATTGTCCTATTACTTTTTATCCTAAATATTTTAAATTTTTCTAATTTTCTGAATCACCAAAATATTTCCATCCAAAATATTTAAACTTATCCAGTATTTTTTATCTGAATTACTCAAAATTATCCAAAAATAGGAACTGAACCTGAACCTAATTGAACTCAAACTTGTATGCATTTTAAACATTTTATCCGAACTAAACTGAAAGTCAAAATAACCAAACCGAAACCATATATAAATTCCTAAAAATACGTAACGGGTTCTTATATCTGTTGAACCGGAAAAAAAAAACCACAATCGAGCCAGAACAGAACCAAAACTAAATGAGCAAACTGGAACTAAACCAGAAATCCAAACATCCATGCCTACCTATTAGTGAACAAAAAACGGGTTAATAAATATGCCAACAAAATAGTTATGCGCTTTGGAAGCGCGGATCAAAATCTAGTTTTCATTAAAGAGAAAACTCGGGAATGTTTTGAATTTTTTATTTATAAACTTAACTAATCGATTTTGTAAAAAGTAAAATCCTAGTTAATCTACGATAAATTATTTTCTCGAATTTGTTGTGAACATCTCCTTACATTATGAATTTTTCTCTGTATTAAGTAAATAATAATATAAAAAGAGTATGTAGAATATTCCTAAGTATATGACATATATTCTCGTGAAATTAAGGAAATCATTCGTTAATTTAGGGAATATATATTTGGCTTAAATATGTGATGAGTTATGTGATGATAGATTGTTAGTCCAAATAATCGGTTCAAACAACTTTTATAAGTAGATTTTTCAAGACTGCTTCCCTTTAATAGTATAGATCATTTGTTAATGTAGATAATATGGATGTTCTATCTAAACTATTGGATAAGGCGGCAAATATTCAAAAGTTTGGCTATCACCCTCGCTGTAAAAGTCTAAGTCTGACTCACCTGACGTTTGCAGATGATCTAATGTTAGTCACTGATGGGAAGGTGCGATCAGTAGAAGGAACAGTTGACGTGTTTGACAAGTTTGCAAAATACTCAGGCCTGAGAATTAGTATGGAAAAGTCGACCATGTACATGGGAGGGGTAACAGAAGATGTTCAGATGGAGCTGGAGAATAATTTTCATTTCAAAACAGATAAACTCCCGGTGCGCTACTTGGGCTTACCACTTACCACCAAGAGTATGAATACAACTGACTACCAGCCTCTAATCGAGTCAATACGAACGAGAATAGGTTCTTGGAAAACCGGTATTTATCTTATGCTGGTAGACTCGAGCTCCTTGGCTCAGTTCTATGGAGCATCTCTAGTTTCTGGTTATCAGCTTTTCGTCTACCGAAGGCATGTATTCGAGAAATCGACAAGATCTGCTCGGCCTTCCTGTGGTCAGGTAGCGAGCTTAACCCACGGAAAGCAAAGTTGTGTTGGGAAGAGGTATCTCGTCCTAGAGAAGAAGGTGGTCTTGGTCTTCGTTCACTAACAGATATGAACAATGTTACCATTCTAAAGCTTTTCTGGAGGATAATCTCAAACAAATCATCGCTCTGGGTCAGATGGATTCACTCCACTCTCCTTATGAACGAATCTATTTGGTCTGTCAAAGATAATGATCAAAAAGGATCATGGATGTGGCGAAAAATTTTGAAAGTTCGAGGATTGGCTCGGGAGTTCTGTAAAGTTGAAGTTTATAATGGGAAAGGGACGTCTTTCTGGTATGACCAGTGGTCTCCTTTAGGCTGCTTGATGGATATGTTTGGAACAAGGGGTCAGATCGATAAGGGAATACGGCAATATGATACGGTGCATACTGCAAAGACAAAACGAAGAAGAAGAGTACATCGTTCTGAGGGCCTGATTCAAATGGAGAACGTGCTCCAGTCTTTATCTCTTTCTGAAGTGGAGGATGTTGTTCTTTGGAAAGGGAAACAAGACATTTACAAGGATCAGTTTATTTCTTCAGAAACTTGGAATCACATTAGAACTAAAAAAGAAAAGGTCTCATGGCACAGAGGAATCTGGTTCACTCATGCTACGCCAAAACACAGGTTCTGTACTTGGCTAGCTATTCGTAATCGGCTCACTACGGGGGATAGGATGGTTGCTTGGAATGCTGGGATTGATGGGACCTGTGTTCTATGCTTGCAACAGCTTGAAACGAGAAACCATCTATTTTTCGGCTGCGATTACTCTTCATCACTATGGTACAAGCTGATGAATGTATTTATGGGTAATGGTTACTCAGAAGCATGGAATGATGTCGTGCTCTTCTTACAGAAACAAAACTTAGATAGAACCAGGAGCTTCCTTGTTCGTTATGTTTTCCAAGCTACCATCTACATGGTTTGGCGTGAAAGAAACTGCCGTAGACATGGTGAGAGGCCACGACCTTCTGAAGTCCTCTTTACCATGATCGACAAACTGGTCAAGAACAGAATTATGTCTATTCGAGCACAAGACAGGAGACTTGATTGTGCTTACCAATTTTGGATTGAACCTGTTCAAGCTTGATTCATTATTTAGAGTTTTTCTTTGCAAATTTGATATGCTAAAGTGGCTTTTGCTGTAAACAAGTATATTTTTCTTTGAATCAAATTTAACATTTTATTCAAAAAAAAAAAAGATAATATAGATTTGGCTTAAATATGTGATGATTTATGTGATGATAGATTGTTAGTCCAACTAATAGGTCCAAACAATTTTTTTAAGTAGATTTTTCAAAATTGCAAAAGAGTATAGATACTAGCAATTAAAAGTTTTCTTTTTTTTCAAATTGTAAACGATTTATTTACATTTTCTAACAAATTTGGTTTGTTTCACAGTTGCATCATAAATGTTATATTAAAAAAATATACAAAATAAACCTTTTAATCAAGCAAACATTATGTATTTCATTACGATGTAGACGTTCTTCTTGCCGTATTTTTTTATTATTTATTAAATAAATGTGTAAACAAGAGATACTACGATGCAACGCATGGTGATAACCCATCTATGTCTCCAATTCGGTCACGTTATAGCTAGGGCTCACGTGGGTGGGATTAATTATTATGGGCTTTAGTTAACATTGTTATGGACTTTTCTTTTTATCGATTAGGGTTTGTCGTGTTATTATTTAAGAAAGTCAATAGACTTCATTGTACGCAGCTTTTGATGTTTTAAAAAATACAGAGAAAAAGAATTATCTCTTTTACCTTGTTCTCGGTTAGAGGTTTGACTCTCAACAATCTCACAATGGCAATTATTTCTATGTAAAAAATCAATAGATTATTTGTGTTATTCATAGCTTCCGCTACATCATTTGGTATCATAGCGGGCACTTTGATTTCTTAATCAAAATTTGATTTTGTTTCCAGACATGTTCCTCGAAGCTTCGTGTTATTTTATGGATTATCCATTTGTTTTATCTGAATATCTGTGTGAAGAATTCAGAGAAATTGTTGGAGACCCGGTCTATAATTTATACGATGAAGATGTGTCGAATGTAGAATTCATCTTTTCTACTGGAGCTTCTGAAGAACCTCTTAATCATATAAACACATTCTTGCTTATAGAAGATGATGATTGTGTGGATGCATATAATCAAAGACGTGTGCAGTGAGTGCTTTTTATATCTTTCTAACTGCATATCTACATAGAAACAAGATTCGACCTCGAATCTTTTCAACGTTGGAGGGACTGATGCAGCGCATGAAGATGGCCTATCTCTGTCTCTAATTCAGTCACGTTATAGCTAGGGCTCACATGGGTGGGATTAATTATTATGGGCTTTAGTTTATATTGTTGTGGACTTTGGTTTTTTATCTGGATTAGGGTTTGTTGCGTTATTATTTAAAAAGTCATTAGACTTAATTGTACGCAGCTTTTGATGTTTTAATAAAATACATAGAGAAAGAATTATATTTTTTACCTTGTTCTCAGATAGATTTTCGACTCTCAACGATCCCACGAATGCAATTATTTCTAAGTATTCAAAGAATCAATAGCTTTTTTGCGTTTAGTAGCTTTCCGCTACACTATACTATAACAATCCCATGTTTTTATATTCTGAGAGAGAGAGAGAGAGAGAGAGAGAGAGAGAGAGAGAGAGAGAGAGAGAGAGAGAGAGAGAGAGAGAGAGAGAGAGAGAGAGAGAGAGAGAGAGAGAGAGAGAGAGAGAGAGAGAGAGAGAGAGAGAGAGAGAGAGAGAGAGAGAGAGAGAGAAAGCCGGTCCTATACTAATGACAAATTAACATATTTGGTGGCTACAAGCCAAAAATCCAATTAAGGCCGAAAAAAAAATCATGCACTAAGGTAAATTCGAACCCTGCTCCTCTCTCAATTGAATCAAACCTTAAAACCTCTACGCTAAAGACATACTTTGCAATTTTTTTGGCCGATTAAATACTTATTACTGTGACGACTGGATGCCCATGCTTCCTTCGCTTGGGCTCAGGGACGCAGTGCACACAAAATATGTTATTACTCAACTAAACACTTGTTGGATCGTTGTAGTGCAGCACACAACTGCAAAAAATTGCATTGACCTTGGCCACAAACTGGTTACCCACCTTTCAATGGCTGGGTACGTACTGGCTACAATCACTACAAGAAATCAGCTAATCAGCTACCGATTTATTCATTGCCACAAATGACAATCTGTTGCTAAAGCGACGTATAGCGACGTATAGAACCATGGAGTCAGCGTCGACGCTAACTCCAATCCGTCGCTATGTCGTAGCTCACTCGCGACGGATCAGCAAGGGAAGCGACCGTAGCTATTAGCTACAACATGGCTATGGAGTTTTCTGTCGCACCTTAGCAACGCTTTTAGCAAAAGACATAGTGTAGCTAAGTGGCTGTGGAAACCAAAATTCGCACTGTTGATCTTTATTAAGTAAATCGATATTGGTTTGGAATAAGAACGGGAGTTTTGTTCGCGGAATCTCAACGATTCGTTCCGCGAGAACTTGGGAAGGACGCAAAGTACAGACTTTTTGCGGCCGGAGCCTAGAACTTACGCACGAAGAATAGCCACCCGCCGACCCAAACCAGCGCGGGGCTAGCCGCCCGGCGACCAGGACCAGCGCGGGCGCTAGCCGCCCGGCGGCCATGGCCAGCACGGGCGCTAGCCGCCCGGCGACCACGGCCAGCAAGGGTGCTAGCCGCCCGGCGGCCACGGCCAGCACGAGCGCTAGCCACTCGGCGACCTGGGCCAGGGCTAGCCGCTCGGCGGCCACGGCCAGCACGGGCGCTAGCCGCCCGACGACCTGGGCCGGGGCCAGCACGGGCGCTAGCCGCCCGGCGACCTGGGTTGGGGCTAGCCGCCCGACGGCCACGTCCAGCACGGGCGCTAGTCGCCCGGCGACCTGGGCCGGGGCTAGCCGCCCGGCAGCCACGGCCAGCACGGGGCTAGCCGCCCGGCGGCCACGGCCAGCACGGGCGCTAGCCGCCCGGCGGCCACGGCCAGCACGGGCGCTAGCCGCCCGGCGGCCACGGCCAGCACGGGCTTTAGCCGCCCGGCGGCCACGGCCAGCGCGGGGGCCGGCTGCTCGGTGTCTTCGGTTTTTGGGTGTTTGTGTTGGTTTTCTCGTAAAGTTTATCTTGTAAAACAAGAACAATCGACTTTAACATAGCTTTCGACGCTTGTTTAATGGAAAGTCTGCGCACGATAAATATTTTTAGCCGTTGATTTCGAGATAACCGTTTTTGACCCCAACAGTTAGCCTCCCAGCCTGTAAGACGCGGAGACGATCTTGCGGGCGGAAGATTATGAGTTGAAAATCGAAATTTTTGGCTAAGTGTATTTCATTGCGGAAATACACATCACCTTTGATTGGCGATCTCGAACGTGACGTCGGGAAGACCGTGAGTTCGTTGCTCAATGTGAAGAAAGAGAAGAACATATGTCCTCAAAAGTCCGTCGTCTTCAACAGAAGATTCAGAGTCTTGAGGAGACGGGGACTCGCAACTTCGACTCGATTCTCGCTGGTCTGAAATCCGTGTGCACCCTTGTCCTGGATTCGGAGGGTTCGGAGGACCAGGACCACACAGTCAAGGATCGCGAAGCCGGCGCATATGAGACATGCAGCGGTGGTGCAACCAATGGAGGCGACGGTGAGACCGTTACTACTTTGGGTGAGTTTTGAGGATGGAGGTGATGCTCCGGGGAGCGTCTAGGTTTATCAATCTTTAGAGATTTTTATTTTGATTGTGTTTCGGCCGTTAAAAGGCCATCACGTACATTTGTTGGACTGGCCGTTGGTGGCTTCGAATCCCGGCCTTTTTCAGGGCATCTGTTGAACTTTGCGGCTCAATCTTTATAAAATATTAATGTCGCGTTTTTAGAACTTCCGTCTATCGAAGTTAGAGGGACAGGGTGTAAGTTGTCGTCTCATTCCTGCCTCCCTGATGATCACTGTATCCGTCGTTTGTACAAAGCGAGATTTTCCTGCGGTTTACGATTTACGCGAAAATTCGTGGAAACGTACAGACTTAAGTGAAGAGACAAGTTTTGGGATCTCGCGTCGTTGACGCTATGCCTATGAGATGTTAAGATACCAGCAAGGCTGGGTTTAGGGCAAGACCTAGGTTTACTCTCAGACTGAGGCTGTGCGATGACAAATCGGCTTTCGTTTTGTATGTTTGTGATTTTAATCTGATTCGTACCGTTTTAAAATCTGCGAAGTGGTATCGGCTTATATGATCTGTCTGGGTACGAATCGAGCTACTTCCTTTACGAAGTGCTAAACCAAAATTTGGATTTCTTGTATAGCGCGCTATGGGATCCTTGTCGGATGTAAAAGAGCCTATCCTTAGGTGGCTTGTCTGTGTAGGACGTTAGAGTTTGTTTGTTGTGATCAGCAACAAAGAAATGATGCCGTTTAGAAGGCGTATGAAGTTTTTATCAAAAAATGATTGTTCGAGCACGAAGCGACGTCTCGCAGTGCAGCGAATGGATTTTTCTTGTGCCATAGCGGATTATGGGCTTTTCGAGACCGCGGAATGTTTCAGGGCGATAGTTTATGATTTATTTGGTGGATACTGGATCCATTGTTGAGGCCGTTTAGCGATTGGCGAATTTGTTTGCGAAGAGTTTCAAAAATTTGGTTTCTTCAAAAACGTGGGAGAAGCGTCTACCTTCACTTTGCTTTGCGAAGAGTTGGCCTTCCGGGATTTTAAGGATGACTCGTATAACTCGTGGAGCTTTGTCACGAGTGTTTCTTTTCATGATTTGTTTACGGGGTGTATAGAACTTAATCAGTCGATGTTAAGTTCAAATTTTTTCGTTAACCGTATGGTTGTTAGGACTGATTTTATTATGAGGAATTTTATCGCACGATTACCGCTTTTGGGTTATGCGACAGAGTTGCTCGCGTAATGGTCACTTGGCGTTTTATGACAAATTGTGAATTATCGTTTGGCCTTTAAGTGATTGGAGCGGCGATCGTTCAGCTGTTTTGTCTTGGCGTGAAGGTTGTGTTCAGCCGTTTAACAAAGGAGTTGGTAAACGATCAGACCACGATCCTTTCGCATTAAGGTCATATTGGTTCACGATTTTCCTTAATGGTGATGCCGAATTCAGGTCCGAGCTTTATGGAAAGACGTAGTTGGCCGAGGGCCGGTTATGCCAATCATAGCGGAGTTTTCCGAGTTATGGGTAATGGCTTTTTGAAACGATTTTCCACTTTAGGTTTCAGTTATACGATAGATGCTTCGTATAAAGTTTTCTTTAGTTGCATGAAAATTGTCTCATTTCATCCGAGGAAATAAAGTTATAAGGAATCGACGAGGAACACATTCGGATTCAGTTTTGGGTTATTTCCCGCTTGGACGTAACTGCGGAGAGTGAAAGCAAGAGTTGGAAACCTTGTGGAGCAAATACTGTCTACGACAGTTACCCGTTAAACCCAGTATGTTTATTTTACGAAAGTTGCTTTGTATGAATTGACTCGACCATACAGAGGATTTTTCGTAAAAGTAATGTGAGAGGGGTTTTCGTGAAAGTAGCTGGAGAGTGATTCTCACAAATTACACGCGATATTTACGAATCATGGGATATGTTTTCTTCACTCGCTTTTCCGTATTGCGATGTCGTTTTGCATGAAACCGATCTTGGTTTTCCTTATGATGTTTTTGTATAACATGTTCTTGTTATACGAAAGTAATGGATGACCGGTTTCATGGAGATAGAAAATCGCAGATAGTCAAAGTAGCACTGTTTCTGTGGGTTACACGGGAAATGTTTCCGCTTTGATTTCGTCTTTTGGCGAAGGTTGCTACGAATTACTCATGGAGTTTTACCGAAGGTTATTTTGTTAATTTTGTAGCTCACCGTCGGGTTATTAGTCTGACGTTGCACGAGTTTCTTGTCGGCAAGTTTGCAACAAGAGATAGCGTAGAGTTTTCAAGACTATGTTTGTAACGGTTTGACCACGCTGTTATGCCGCTAGCGTTTAAGACGAATCTTAGAGTGTCGTTTGCCTTTTGAAAGGAAATTTTTCTTTAGGAAGCAGAATGAGTATGCCAAGGATGCGTGGCGATCGTTTCTCGGTTTTTCGAGAGATTAGATCGGTCTGCATGTTCTGCTTAGACAGTCAAGGAACAATAGAACAAAACTGGAAGAAAATGCCTAAGACTTAGCTTGCTAAACTATCCACCTAGTTTCTAAGTTCCTTAAATTTTTACGAAAAATTAAAACCTTGATAAAATTTTCTAATTCGGACGTACCTTAGTCTCATTGATTACTCGAGATTGCCTCATGTCTGATCCTCTTTGTCTTCTAACGTTTCATTGTCAAAGGTCTTCGAAAAGTCTGACACTGAATCGAGAAACGATTTTTGATGAAACCCGAAGGAATAGTGCAGAATCGTTGCAGAATCGTTGAAGCAAAGGGAAGAGAAGTAGGCGAAACTCGAAGAAGGCTAAGGCGGGCGGACAAGTGAAAACGATTGGCAAGATGTCATTTTAGTGGGGCTTCTTGTTTCGTCAAGATATGAGCGAACTGGTCAGGTCAAGAAACTTAAGATCTTGTTATATTTTACGAATGATGTTTCGTAAAATATTGTCGAGCTTTTACTTTACGAGAGTTATTAAACAAAATATTGTCGAGTTGATTTTACGGAAACTGTTTCGTTAAATGTTGTCGAGTTTAATCGTGCAAAAGCTGTCTCGTGAAGTATTGTCGAGGATTATTTTACGAAAGATGCAAAGTATTGTATTGGACTATCATCGGGATACAACTTTCGTCTGATTTCGAGATAACCTCTGATCGTATATTCGGGCTGAGAAGCTTTCTTTTAAAGATGTGAGGCGTTAGTTTGGATTGTCGTTGGGTTAATCTTTCCGAGGATTGGCCGTGCTTGACGAATGTTTTGTCGTCCGACGACCAGCGCAGTATGGCCGCGCTAGTCGTCCGGCGCCTAGAGGCAGCACGGGGGCTTGCCGCCAGGCGGCCAGGGCCAGCACGGGGGCTAGCCGCCCGGCGACTAGAGCCAGCACGGGGGCTAGCCGCCCGGAACTGTGCTTCCTCGCGGGACTTGCCTGTTTTTCTCGGTTTCTCTTGAGGTTTCTCGATCGACACTTAGTCTCTCAAGGTTTCTTGATTAACACTAGGTTTTCCGAGGGCCTTCAGGTATCGATTTCATCTTGATCGATCTTGACCTCCAGCAAGAAGTCGTTTCCTAGAACGTTGTTGACCTTTTATTTTACGAGAGTTATTTTGCAAAATGTTGTCGAGTTAATTTTACGGAAATTGTTTTGTAAAATGTTTTCGAGTTTAATCATGCAAAAGCTGTCTCGTGAAATTTTTCGAGGATTTATTTTACGAAAGGTGTTCCGTAAAACGTTATTGACTTTTAACATTATAAACGCTGATTGGTAACCCGATCAGTCGTGCTTTCTGTTTCACGAGTAATCTGGGGTTTCTCCGCGATTTCCAGGAGAACAAGTCTTGTTTTTCTGGGAAATCCTAAAAGAACATTTTCAGTCGAAAAACTACTCGTTGAGATTTCTCAAACTCGGTAATTAGACCGTCATATCAGTCTTGGGCTCGATCCTACTCTAAAATCATATGTAGGCCGTTTAGCCGCGATTCGGGCCCCTTTTGGGCCGTCTTGAGACTTAGACGTTTTTACGATTTTTCCTTCGAAAAATTCGTTGATGTGACGCTGGTTTTTCCGAAAGGATTTCAATTCCCCGTATAGTTAAGGAAACTGGTGTTCAAGCTAACCATAGCCGTTTTATACGGCAGGCAGGAATCCGTCTCGACGACCAAGTCTTCTTATCAATTTTCCTGAAGTCTTTCTTTGATAATCCTAAGCGAGGGGGGTTGTGTCCATGGACCCGAGGACCGAGTTACAGGAACTTGGACGAGGGTGCATGGTTGACAGGACCTGAACTTGGTCGGGATGGTCCGTTCTCGGGACGTTTGTCCGTAAGATGATAATCTTAGAAAACCGTTTGCATAAGCGTTGGCCGTAGGAGCAGTCACTGCTGAAGTTGTTTTACCAGCATCGATGTGAGCTGCGAGTTTGTCTTTCATATTTCCAAACATTGCTCTGATCAAGCGTTTTGCGACCGTAAGAGTAAGAGTAATTCGTCCCCCCCTCCTTCTAGCGCCAAACTGTGGGAACCGAAATTCGCACTGTCGATTTTTATTAAATAAATCGGAGGAAAGCTAAGTACACCTAACTTTCCCTGAAGGTCCGGATTCTCTGCGACAACCAACGACGAGTGATCAAATAAATGCGGAAAGGTTTTATTAAGATTTGAGACTGGGCCTTAAGAAAGGCTGCCTACGTACCCCTTTTGAGGATCAAGTCGGATGTAGTTCAGTTGGAAGGGTTTGAACAAGAGATCGAGCTGCCTGGAGGAGTTCGTCTAGTACGAGCGTTAGTCATAGAAATGGGCATGTCGAGAATAATGCGTAGGTTTTCTATGTGCGGAACTCTAAGTAAGAGGATTGTTAGATCCTTCCGAGAGAAACAGGAGTATGCAGACAAGATGAAAATAGAACGAGAGGCGGCCGGACGTTCTAGGTCCTGCCTTGCTAGTCTACCGCCTAAATTCTAAGTTCATAAGCTAACAGGAGCTCTCTAGGTCTCCAATCTCGGATTTGCTTTCTCTCTAGGATTTTTTTTGTTCTCTCCTTTGCTTCTCTCCCCAAGCTTCTTTATATACTCCTCCTTATGACGGTCTATTCTCTTTTTTGGCCGCGAATCGGGCTTTTTCCATTTTCGTCGGTCTTCGTGTTTATCGGAAACTTGATAATTATCTTTCTCGGAATTTTAACATTTATCTTGTTATGTGAAGATAAACATAAACCGTCGTATCTATTTTAGAAAAACGTAATTGGATCGTCCGATCGTGTTTGGTCCCTTTCGAGCCGTTTTTCGGATTTCCGTTGTTTCTACGATTTCCTCGAAAGAATACTCCTGTTTCGATATCGAGTTTTTCGGAAGATCTCCGATCCTTCGTAAATTCGAGATGAATGGTGTCTTAAGATGACCATCATTGTTTTATACTACGAATTTAAGATCTCCCTGTCCGTTGATATCTTACGAGTTTTCCGAAGTCTTTCCGACGATCTTCGTTTGGAATAAGAACAGGAGTTTTGTTCGCGGAATCTCAACGATTTGTTCCACGAGAACTTGGGAAGGACGCAAAGTACATATTTCTTGCGGCCGAAGCCTAGAACTTACGCACGAAGACTAGCCACCCGCCGACCCGAACCAGCGCGGGGCTAGCCGCCCGGCGACCAGGACCAGCGCGGGCACTAGCCGCCCGGCGGCCATGGCCAGCAGGGGCGCTAGCCGCCGGGCGACCACGGTCAGCACGGGTGCTAGCCGCCCGGCGGCCACGGCCAGCACGGGCGCTAGCCGCCCGGCGACCACGGTCAGCACGGGTGCTAGCCGCCTGGCGGCCACGGCCAGCACGGGCGCTAGCGGCCCGGCGACCTAGGCCGGGGCTAGCCGCCCGGCGGCCACGGCCAGCACGGGCGCTAGCCGCCCGGCGGCCACGGCCAGCACGGGCGCTAGCCGCCCGGCGACCAGGGCCGGCGCTAGCCGCCCTGCGGCCATGGCCAGCACGGGCGTTAGCCGCCCGGCGACCTGGGCCGGGGCTAGCCGCCCGGCTGCCACGGCCAGCACGGGCACTAGCCGCCCGGCAACCTGGGATGGGGCTAGCCGCCCGGCGGCCACGGCCAGCACGGGCGCTAGCCGCCCGGCGGCCACGGCCAGCACGGGCGCTAGCCGTCCGGCGGCCACGGCCAGCGCGGGGGCTGGCTGCTCGGTGTCTTTGGTTTTCGGGTGTTTGTGTTGGTTTTCTCGTAAAGTTTATCGTGTAAAACAAGAACGATCGACTTTAACATAGGTTTTTTAAGCTATACGACTTGTTTTGCTTTCGACGCTTGTTTTATGGAAAGTCCGCCCACGATAAATATTTTTAGCCGTTGATTTCGAGATAACCGTTTTTGACCCCAACAGTGGCTACAGATCTTGGCAACAATTTATCCTAAGCAAAGTTATAGCAAATGGAGCTACAAATTTAATTACATAAATTTCCTATCTAACGACTGGATTCAGATTATCTACGGCAAAGTTTGTGGTTTTTATTTTATGACAAAAATATAGAATCCTTTCAATTAAAATTATTTTTTTCTTGTTTTCAATTCACAGAAAGCTATATATATATATATAGATTGATTTTTAAAAACTAAAAAAAAGCATAAAATAAACTGAAACTCTTGGATCATAATGGAAACAAAGATTCATTTGATAGTACAACCTATTTGTGAAAAGTAACGAAATAACAAAGTACACACCAAAAAGATTCTAATTGTTATGTCTTAAATTTTCACAGAAAAAAAAAAAAGCTAAAAGAAAGTCAGCAACAGCAAAGTGAAGGCATACAAAACCGAATACAAAATCTCTCTCGTCGTATTTTATCTGGCTCCCTCTTTTGAGCATCTTTCCTTGTTTGCTATCGTGCACCATTTAGTAAAGTGGGGCTTTTGGGTTAATTAAACACGTTTTCTCTTCAGAAAGTTAACCACTTTGAAGATATTTTCCCATTTTTCAAAGCAAATCTCGAGTTTTTTTAGGATTTGTTCTTCGAAGTTCAACAGTGTAAGAAAACAAATCGCAGATCTACCTGATATTTGAAGACGTTATCCGATCTACTCTTCTAAGAAGAAAGATCCAGAACAGGAGGATGTCGTCACAACTCGATAAGGCTCTACTCCATCTATCGTTGGATGAAGAAGAGGATGATGAATTGTTTGTTCTACCTGATACACCGGAGTACTGTTCTGCCGCAAGAAACTCACTGAGCTTGGTTGGAAGGCTACTTAATCCTTCTTGCCAAAAGATGTCAGATCTGATACTAGACATGCCTATGAAATGGCAACTATACGACAGAGTCAGAGGAGTTTCTCTCACGGGAAAGGTTTCAATTCATCTTCAAGTATGAACATGACCTTCTGGATATTCTTGATAGGGGAGTTCACACTTTTAAGATTTGGCCGCTGGTAATGGAGAGATGGGTTGAAAAACCTCCTGAAGACTACTTGCAGCACCTTATGATATGGGTTCAGATGAGGAACATTCCGGTTAATCATTATACAATGAAGGAATTGTGGACCCTGGGAGGCTTTGCAGGTCAAGTGGTGGAGGTAGCTTTTGATCCAGAGAAGCCTCAAGTTCAAGAATTCATAAGGGTTTTGATCAAGTTCAACGTCTCCAGACCGTTGAGAAGGTTCAAGACAGTGACGACTCCTGGAGGAGAAGAGATCAAAATCCGATATGATTATGAAAGACTGCAGAAAAGGTGCTACACTTGAGGTGCTACACTTGTGAACGCCTTACCTTAAGCACGAACAAGACTTTTGCCGTTTCTTCTTGAAGAAAAAAGAGGAGCTTGGAAATGCTGGTGCAGTGTCTGCTGAGAGTAAAAGAATGGAGACAACGGAACGTCTAGATGAAAACGATCCGCTCTGTGGAATCATTCCGGAGTCTCTTATAGGGAGGGATGCGGTATCATGCGGTATCAAGAAAACCAAAGATAAATGAAGATGTTATGGAAGGGATGAGAACTTACCTAGCAGTCGCTGAAGGTCCTGAAAAGGAAGCGAGGATTGAGAAAGTGAGGAAGTCACTTCTAGACTTGGAAAAAGATCTCATTGCTAGAAAAAATTGCGTTTATGCTCGAACTGGCTCCGAG
Organism: Hirschfeldia incana; assembly: GCA_026261945.1. Classification (NCBI taxonomy): domain Eukaryota; kingdom Viridiplantae; phylum Streptophyta; class Magnoliopsida; order Brassicales; family Brassicaceae; genus Hirschfeldia; species Hirschfeldia incana. The sequence continues at coordinate 1,736,756 of JABCMI010000039.1, forward strand.
AATCACAAGGGACCTTCATTAAGGCAAAGGAGTGGTTTACGATTTCAGCGCTCAAAGCAAAGCCACTACCAATACTTAAAAGCTAATGGCTTCGGCTATATCAGCAGGGGCTCGGGGTTTTCAGTCTGGGAAAGTGGTATCTGAAAACTTTGAACCTGATGATCTCTCTAGCTCTTCTTTCCCTCCTCTTTCTCAGAAAGGTTCGACGGGCTTTACTACTGGTTTCTTTGAAACTAGTATGTCCGGGACTAATCTGAAGAAAAGAAGAGCTAGAAGAAGACCTGGAACGTTCAAGAGGAAGACCAATGGCAAAGCTGTTCTGAAAGTTGATAAGGACAGATGCAAGAAGATTGGTGAAGGAGTAATGACTGATTCGAAGAGAAAGGCACAAGAAGATGTATAGCCATCTCAAAGCTCTGTAAGGTTTAAGAAACCATTGGTGGTCCCAAATGAGGGACCGTCCAATATTTAAATAACGATACTGAGCTGGAATTGCCAAGACTTGGGCCGTGCACAGGACCTGGTCATTCCAAGATTGTGGGATATGAAACGAGAGCATTTCCCAGACATTTTGTTTTTGATGGAGACGAAACACAAGAGAGATGTTTTGGTGGATCTTCAGACATGGTTAGGCTACGATAGGATCATGACAGTCAATCCTATCGGGTACAGCGGACGCCTAGCTCTAATGTGGAAGAACTCGGTGTATTTAGATTTCAAGTTTGTAGATAAGCATCTTTTGAATTTTCATGTACAGTATGGATCGTGCGTTTATGGAGAACCTATGAGATGTAATAGACCCAAGCTATGAGACAGAATCCCGCGTATTAGGGTTTACAGAAAGGAGCCTTGGTGTATGATAGTGATTTCAAAGAGATCAGAAACAATGATGAGAAAATTGGGGGACCGAGAAGAAGAAGTGAACTGTCCTTCCACCCTTTCAATGACATGCAGGAAATTTGTGAAATGTTAAAGCTCAGGTGATAGCTTTACTTGGGGGGGGGGGGGGGGACAGAGGCACTCTATCAATTCATTCTAAATAGATGCTTTGGCAACAAGAGATGGTTCCAGTTATTCCCAGTCTCCAAACAAATCTTTTTGGACAAAAGAGGATCTGATCATAGACCGGTTCTGGTGAAACTAGTTGCTGCCTCCTCCACTCGCAGAGGCTCCTTTAGATTTTATGCCAGATTCCCACACAAGAATGGTGTGAGAGAAGAGGTTAAAAAGGCTTGGCTTACCAACCACCATTTGTTTGAAACAAAAGTGTCAGATAGGCTGAAGAGATGCATAAAAGCTCTAAGCAGCTGGAAGAAGAAAGAAAATATGAACTCTTGTCACAAGATAAAGCAAATTCAGTGTGCTTTGGAAGTGGAACAGTCAGCTCTGGTGGCTACAACAGTGAGAATTAATTTTCTGAAAGCGGAACTGATCCAAGCATACAAAGAAGAGGATCACTACTGGAAACAGAAATGCAAAGAAAAATGGACTGTTAAAGGAGACATGAACACCAAATTCTATCATGCTTCTGTGTAAAGCAACAGAGCAAGGAAGAGACTGGTCAAGTTGATGAATGAGAGGGGTCAAATGCAATTTGATGAAGATGCTAAAGGGGAGGTAGCGAAGGAATATTTCTCTAATATGTTCAAGTCTGCGACTAACGGGATTTTTCTGAGCTGTTTGAAGGATTCCCCAGAAGGTCACACCAAGAATGAATGAGAAACTTTCCAGAGAAGTGAGCATTGAGGAAGTAAAAGTGGCAGTTTTCTCGATAAAGGCTGGAAATGCACCTAGACCCGATGGAATGACTGGGCTGTTTTTCCAGAGGTATTGGGAGATTATAGGGAAGCATGTAACATCAGAAGTGAGAGAATTCTTCACAAATGGTTTCTTTCTGGCTGACTGGAACCTGACTTACCTATGTCTTCTACCTAAAATTGATGATCCTGTTCTCGTCGGACCTCAGACCAATCAGTCTATGTTCGGTGTTATACAAGATCATCTCAAAGATCTTAGTGACCAGACTGAAACCTATAATGCCAGAGCTAGTATCTCCGACTCAATCAGCATTTGTGGAAGAGAGGCTCATCACTGACAACATTCTCATTGTCCATGAGATCATCCATGCTTTGAGGACCAGTGAGAAAAATTCTAAAGAATTCATGACGATTAAATCTGACATGTCCAAGGCCTATCATCGAGTCGAATGGGGATACTTACGTGCGTTATTGGAGGCTCTTGGTTTTGAAAAATCATGGATTGATACGATTATGTTTTGCGTCTCCACGGTAAAGTATGCACCGCTCATTAATGATCAACCATACGGATGGGTAGAGCCGGAAAGAGGACTTCGACAGGGAGATCTCTTATCTCCCTTTCTGTTTTTCTTGTGCACTGAAGGTTTAATCCATCTGATTCAGAGAGCAGTTGATTGTGGGAAGCTTCAAGGCAGACAGTTCTCAACAGAGGGGCCAATGATTCACCATATGTTGTTTGCGGATGACAGCCTTTTAGTCTGTAGAGCAACAGAGACTCAAGCTCAGGATCTGATGAACATTCTCAAAATATATGAGAAGGCTACTGGTCAACTAATCAACGTGGATAAATCTGCGATAACCTTTGGTATTCATATGAAAGTTGGTACTTGATCCTACCTAGGCCTGCCTGAGTGTTTCAGTGGTTCAAAAACAGAGATCTTAGCTTACATCTACGATAAGCTAAAGGAAAGACTCTCCGGATGGTTTACTAAGCTCTTATCGCTCGGTGGGAAGGAGGTTTTGATCAAACCCATTGCGATGGCAATGCCTGTGTATGCCAAATAATTGGTGCCAAATATTATTCTTTTGTAATCCCTAAAACTATAGATATCACATTTGGGTAATAGGGTATGGAATATAGGGTTTGGGTTTAAGAATGGGATTAAACTTTTATTAAGATTTCATTTAGTTAGTTTCATCCAGATTATGTGTTTTATTTTTAGTCGGTGTTAATACGAGACATATGATGGTTATGTGTTTTATCCTTAGTAGGTGTTAAAAGAATTATGTATAGCTAATATAATTAAAATTTCAACTATATTTAGTAGCATGATATTTAGGAGTCCTATGTGGTGTGGATTTGATCGACTATATGGTTTTTTACAAAAAAAAACAAACAAACCCATTCTTATCAATTAGTGATTCTTGTATTTACGTTCTACACTCTTTGTTATCACCTTGTAATGTAGGGTCATCGTGTATCAAACCGTGAAAATATTACGAATGTTTCATCCAACTCAAGTTGTAAGAAATTTAATATTGGTAATATTTTCTAAAAAAAAGTTGAGATGGTAGAACTTTTAATCGATTAAGCAACTAGTATAGATATAGGATTCTTCAATCTGATTTTTTTGTCTTTTGGGAACGTAAAGTTAAAGTTTGAGAATATGATTAGTTCAAAAGTTTAATGGTTACTGTTTATATGTGTATATATTGTAAACATATTTTGGTGTTAGGTTTCATTTTTAGTTAAAAATTGAAAACATTGTATTTGTGATTTAGATTTGAAGTTTAGTACTAAGATATAAAGTTTTGATATTTTTTTTGGGTCTAGGTAAGATTGGAGATTAAGTTTGATATTTAGATTTTAGATTTAGAACATGTGGTTTAGATACGTTAAGGGACAGGGTTCATGTATAACTTGTGGTTAATTTTTAAATATGAAACTATGATTTGAAAAGTTTAGGTTTTAGGGACTGGTAATGATATATATGTTATTATTATTTAGTTACATATTTTTTTTGTGGTTATTCATTGATAAGTATAATAGTTATGGAAACAACTTACCCCTAACCAAGACGTCGCTATTTAGCTATAGATTTCAACGGAATTTATCTATAGCTATTTAGCTACGGATTGCGACAGTTAGCTACAAATATAGCTACAAATACAAAATTATGTTGTTTGTCGCTATTTTTGTAGCTAATACATTTAGCTACGGAATTGTCTTCGCCAGTCTGTAACTAATTTGATGAATTCTTGTAGTGAATACTCACTGTTTGTCTTGTTCATTCTTTTTGTTTGTCAGTGGTAGCCACGACATGCCATGGGAATAACCTCAGATGATCCGTGGCTTATGCTTTACGTACAACCATATTTCACATGATGATTTCGAAGTCATCTTAAACATATTTTTGGAACAAAATATATATATATGCTAAGGAAAACGACCGTTTCCTTATTGTACTATTTTACAGATTGGAATAACAAGCAGTTCTGATTCGAGAAACACACGAGTATTTTTTTTTTTCATAAGTGATCTTTATTAATCCAGTTAATTAGGTTTAAACCTTGGCGAGAGAAACCTAAACAGAAAGGAACTTTCAGCAACAAGCCCAACAAGAAAACCAAATAATTTATATAGTGGAAATTATGGGTGTAGTCCGAATAAACTTCGCCTAGGTCTGTTTGTGGTGTGCATGTGCGGCTTTGTAGTGTTGGGAGAGGTACGTCGAGCATTTGATAGCTGGATATCTATATATTGAACACAACACATTATCTCTTAGGACACTGAAACGGTAAAAGGTCGTAAGGTGAAGATGTTAAGTCTTACTTGGGTGGGTTGTTTTCGGACTGGCAGGTAAGAAGACACTCTATTATACAGTCGTGGCTCGGTTTTACGAAGAAAGGAATCTGCGATAGGAACACTTTTGACTTTGATTAAATAAAAAGTGTAGTATAGTTTTCCAAATTCAATTACGAAAATGTTCAATAAAAACAGGATTTTGAAGAGACTTACTGAATATCGGTCCCGCCCATTCCCAAGTACCCGATGCAACGTCGATCTGTATGATATAATTAAATGTGAAAATTTCTTTTCAATCCGGCAACGGCGATAATTTCCCTTTCTTTATCAAAAATATTTTTTTTCAACGAAAAAGAAATGTGAAAAATCCATGACCAAAAAGGAAAACCTTAAGAACATTAAGCTAAAATAATATATTACTTGAAAAAGCCGTTACTCCAACGCTCCAACAAATTACCAAGATTCACAATATAGGCTCTACAGAAGAAAAAAACAAAACATATGACACTGCAAAAACCAAAACTAATATAATGGAATACAAAAATGGTAATGGGAGTTAATGTAGCATGGACCAAGAAACAAAAGATATCTCATTATGGTACCCTTTAATCGATGGTACATATTCCCATTTTTGAGGCTTCAAGTCTTTATCCTTGCATATCTACATTATATATTAGCAAGTTTTCATAGCTTGACCGGTACTCATCTCAGAAGTTATATGAGACTAGCAAAAACTTTACAATACCTGAAGTCCCATTACATCATCAGTTGCTAAGAGAGACAACATTCCGAAATCACAATGTGCTCCACATGCATATATTCCTTTTGAGGGATCAGACACCCCTGAAAGGGTAAAGAAAATAATTAAAGAGGGTGAGTGTAGATAGCGACATACAAAGCTAAAGTGATAAGAAAACGCATCACCTTCATAGTGAAACAAGATCATATCTGCAATTGGATTTCCCAGCATCTCAGGTGCATCAAAGTAATTCACATCTAAGTCCAGTGCCAATGCCATTATTCTCGCAATCGACTTACAAACTCTCCTGATCATGCAGAATGGCTCATCAAAACTATAGCGTTTGAAAATCTTTCTCAATTAATAGTTCCACATAGAATAGTACAAGTCAGCTTGAATACTTTAATAATCACATAATCGTCCATTTTTTCCATTATTATTGTCAAATGATTTTAAGACGTATATTCATAGATTTGACATGATATTCGAGTTCGGAATATCAAACATGTACTGAAACTTAATGTAATTTGCATGACTAATCTATTACACAAAAATATATAGCCCTGCTAATAGCCATATTTACAAGGAGGAAAACGGTAAAAATAGTGAAATAACATGTTTACTCAACTAAAGAGTGAAGTACCTGTCCAATTCTTTCTATAACGGTAAATGGAATTATTCTTAATATAGTCCAACCTATTTATTTATCACTGGGAGTTAACAAAAAAAAATCACTTATTAATACAGACCTAACAAAAGAAACAAACATGAGACTTACAATGCTTCTTGATAATATTTCTCCATGGTCTCCCGCCATCCCGGCAAAACATCTACCAAAAACCTCAGAGTTCAAAGAACAAGAGCATCAAAATAACAAACAAATATTCAGCAAAAACTAACCAGGGTTAGGCCAAACGTTGGGGCTATATAATGGCTTATCACAATGGGGACCATTGTTGGGGACTTCAGTTCCAATGGTAAAACCCTCTTTGTAATCCCCTAAAACCCATGAAGTTAAAAAAGAGTGAGAAACTTTAACAATAACTAGAGATTGATCCGTCCTCAAGAGGGAGGGTATATGTTTCGTTTTTAACTTTTTCACTTCATATAATATGTTTGTGTGTTTGTATAATCATATTTCCATATGATATGAATTTAATAGAATATATAATTTTGTAAGTATATTAAATAAATCAATTTTCATAAGCATGTATTTGTGTCATATACATTTGGGAAATTATTTTTAATTGTTATTCATAAAGTTTGCAATATGTGATATTTTTTGTAGTTTCATATATGACAGAAGTTTTAATTTCTCACATTTTATTTCTAAGTAAGTGTTTTATTAAAAGATGTAACAAATTATATAATGTTTTTCTCTAAAAGGGCTACTATATCTTCTGTTTTAATTTTTTAGAGAAAATTAATTTTTTTATTTGTGTTTTTATAAATTTTTGATATCTATTAAATATGTCAAATTTCATAACCATACACTTATGTCATCTGCATTTTAGAAATTATTTTCAAACGTTATTTCTAAAAGTTGTAACATATTATATTTTTTTTAATAGTTACCTAATATAATTAGTCAATAATATTTGTACCCCAAAATTCTGATCCAAGATCGACCCGAAAATCAAAATCTTACTCTAGTAGACTTATTTAATATATTCGAACATTTTGTAAAGTGTTGTATCTTTAAACTAATATCAAACTCAACCCGCAGTGGAAATCGAACAAATTAAAAAAAAAAGTTTGAAACTATTAATTCTTAGTATATTCTATTAAATATATGTATATATGTAGATTGGTTAATATCATCTTCTCTAACTTTAAGTAAAACCAAATTAAATATCTATTTTTAATTGAATAACATATTTAAAATCCATTAAAGTGAATGAATTTATATAAATATTTATTTCTATTAAAAGTCTACTTAGACCCCGATAAACACTATTTTTTAACATCATTTGTTTTTTTAATTGATAAACTTAACGTCTGTGTAAAATATTTAAAATTTGAATAAGTTAATGTATGATTGAATAAATCATAATTTCTTGGATTAAGATGTAAATTATGTTGTAATAGTATAAATTTTAATAAATAGATTAGTAGGCTATTAGTCAAACCAAAAGGAAAAACAAATATATATCTGAAAATGAGGAGGAATAATATAACAATTGACACAAATGTTGAACTATTATTTTTATCATAATAGATAAAACCATTGCATTGCCATTCGGTATGACTTAAAATAAAAATAATAATAAAAGTATTGATATTGCTAACCGTGGCTGAATATATTTGTTTGGAAAGTGGGTTCCTAAAAAATTGGAACTAAAAGTAAAGGTTGCAAACGTTGTTTTATTGGAAAAAAATAGTTATAGTTTCAACTAACGTTGCCAAAAAAGAAGTTATACAACTTGTTTTATATTTAAATTAAAAAAAATTTGGACATAACTTTCCATTAATAGGTCACACTTGTGTTTTAATAGAATATAGATTAAGCAAGTGAAAGCTGAACAGACAAACCTCCAACTTGATTTTTAGGATCTAAGAGTTGATCACAGAGTGGTGCATAGCCTCGAAACTTTTCGTTTCTCAAGACCTTCATCTTCTCTTCCAAAGGAAGGGCAAAAAACTTCTTGCTCTGCTCGAAAGCCTGGTCGTTCAACTCCTCGCTTATACCATGATTTGTGACATAGAAAAATCCACTATCCGAACATGCCTTGAGCAATATCACCCACACGGTATTAATGTTTTCGACATGAGTTATAATGATCCGCATGTGAACATATTCGAGGAAAATATAAAATACCTGCTTAAGTAAAACAGCTGATTGATGAAGATCAGAGTTTGCGAGATCTATGCAAGTAAGGGTTGAAACTTTGATGATCGAAGCCTCTTCCTGATTTTTATTCGCCATCTCTTTTCACTCTATCTGTTGACTTTTCAAGGATAAGATGGAGGCCAACTATCCCAATGTGTTTTTCCCGTGTTGCCACGGCCATATGTATATTATATATACATAAATCATTTCCCAAGTTGCATGTTCTCCACATTTTAAAAATTCAATTGGACAATTACTTAAATCGCGAGAACATGGCCAAAAAAAACTGTTCCGTTCCTTACGTTGTTATCCTAGTCCAATACCTATTAGAGAAAAAAAATGATCACTGTAAATACATTTCTTTTCATAAGCCCATTTATTTTTCTGGACGTCACGTTTGTTGGCCATCATTAACGTCACACATATGATGTCATTGAATCTGCGCAGATCACTATGATGCTTCAAACTTTGTGTTAATGGTAAATGCAACATCCTTTTATGTGTGATTTAAAAATGGGAAAGTAGGTGGTATGACCACCAAAAAAATTATAATTAGGTAACTAGCTAGAAAAAAATTTGACCAGGATATTCAACATATTTTCTACAATATATACCAAACTATTCTTAAATACAACCGGTTAACTTCTTCTTTTTTTCTTTGTTCTCTTATAATCAATTAACAATACATATGTTTATTTATCTTGTTCTATTTCCATCATCAGTCTTTCTCTTTTAATTTTTATCTAGATGTGTAAATATTATAAATATATATTATTGTTTATATTTGGATTTGGGTTTAATGATTGAGATTTAGAGGTTAGTATTTATGGATTAGAGTAATTTTAGTATTAGGGGTTGTAGGAGAAATTTATTCATATACTAACCCGACCATGTGGAATAGAACACTCAATGTATATATTTTATATAGTATAGTATAATATTACAAAATATTATATTTGTTAATTTTTTTCAGTTGTGTAAATATTATGGATATATATTATCGTCAATATTTGGATTTGGATTTAGGGATTGAGATTTAGGGTTTAATATTTATGGTTTGGGTAATGTTTAGTATTAGAGATTTATAATCTTATACTACTTCGGTCATATGGAATAAAACACTCAGTACATATGTGTCTGGTCAATAAATATGTGACGTGGATGGTTTTTTCCACTTTCCTTTCTACTTATATAGTATAGTATAATATTACAAAATGTTATATATTATTTTCAGATTTTTTAATTTTTTGTAAAAATGTTATAAATATATTATATTTATATTTGGGTTTGGGTTTACTGATTGGGATTTATAGTTTAGTTTTTATAGATTAGAGTAATGTTTAGTATTAAGGATTGTAGGTAAGATTATAATCTCATACTATTTCGATTATATGGAATAGTATATTCAGTGTATGTGGTCAGTAAACAAGTGATCTGGATAACTCTTCTTTTTTTCTTATTAGACATGTTAACTGGAAACTTGTTGAAATAAAGGGTAAAACTGGTTGGAAAGTGGTATAAATACTTAATATTACATTATGTCAAAATCAAAGCTAATTGCCTAATTTACACTCAATATATGGTTACTAGGCAAATAAGCCCTTTAAAATTTCCTTTTGTTTTATTCAAGGTAAGAGCGATATTATTTTTTGTATACTATTTCAATTTGATAGTTAGTTTAGCAAAATCATAATATAAGTCAAGATAGACCAACATGTTTCTCTAAGAATTCTGAATTTCATTATCATGGTGACACGTAACTACAGAATAACGAATAACATTGTAATGTTTTTTAATTAATATATAAGGAACTAGATTTTGATCCGCGCTTAAAAACGCGGGTTTTTTTTTAAACTTAGTAAAAATATATGAATGTGTGTTAGTTTTTCATTATTTTTAATTTAATCTCACAAAACCAGAATCAGAATAGACCAAAAATTACAGAAGTATACGCTAAAATACCTATTAGGTAAAAAATTTGACCTAGAAGTCTTGTTTTGGGTATATGTCCAACCCGAGATCCCATTAGATATTTGTAATATCAAAAATTTATTATATATATATATATATATATATATATATTACTTACATTGGAGTCTTATAGTATATTTTTGGTATTATGAACACTTTTTTTTTGTTTCGAGTTAGAGTTTACGGTTAAGGTTTCGAGTTTAGGGTTGGAATTCATATTTTTAGAAATCTAATTAGGTTATTCGGGTAAATGCTTTGGTAATTTTGAGTCTTCAGATCATTTGTAGATAAAATTTTGGATATTTGAATAATTTTAGGTGTTCTGAGTTTTCGGATCCATTTGGGTCTTCTATAAATCTTAAATATTCAAAAATACCAAAACATATACTCGAATACTTGAATTAAAGTGTGTATATTATTATTATATTCTTTTTTTATTAAGAGCCACAATTTGATAAAAAGAACACTATAATTTTGGGGATACATGTTTATTGATGTAGCCGAAGCTTCTAGGGATATAACTAGAGATCTGTTGATTCTGAGAATATCTGTAAACTTTTAGGGTTGAAAATACTCTTCTCAGTGGTTTATAGAAACCTCTTCAGGAAAACTCCTTTTATTAATGAATAAAAATCTGAATACAAACTAAAGCCTAGATGACTATATATAATGAAACTGTAAAATCTTAAAACAATAATGATAATTATCTTAATAATAAATAAAACCTTAAATAACTAAAATAAATAATATTTATTAATATTTTCTATATGCATCATTTATGATGATATTATAGTATATTGGACTTGAACATAGGTATAATTCTTTGGTCCGTTTAATTTACGCCCAAAAAGATGATATAGGGGTTTATATAAATCGGGCGGTATGTTTGGTTTATATATTTTTTTGCGCGATTGTGTATATTACATAGTGGATGCTGTATACAAATATTTTTGGCAGCATGCGAAGTTAGTTATTGTACCGTCCTTTAACGAACTACTAGATCTCGATCCGCACAACTGTGCGGGTGTTATTTTTAATTATATATATATATATATATATATATATATTTATTTATTTATTTATTTATTTTAAATTGATAATGGTATACATTTTTAATTTTAATGTATTTCAAATATAATAACTTATAGTTTACATGTTTTAAATAATCGATTGTTTAAAACTGTCACATGTATTTTTTGTCTCTTATTATATATTTATCTTATTGTAATAATTTTTATTTACTAAACAAATTAATATGTGACGGATTGTAAACAATAAAAATATACTTATTAATGCATAATAATATATAGTTCAATTCTAATTACGAAATTTGTAAAAATTATGATATTGTTAAATATTTAAATCATATAATAAATTTTAATATGATTGATTATGATTATATAATAAATAAAAATATAATATAATATTTCTATTTCATTTTATAAATGATAACTAAATATATTAATGTTAAATTATATTTCAAAACTAACTACGAAATTAGTGAAAATATTTACATATAAGTTTTGAAAATTAAGATCTTTTTAAATTCTTCTTAAACAGATTTTTCGAATATTTTTGAAATGAAAAGATATCAAAATATATTGTGGCTATGTTTCCGGTTTATTAGGAAACAAATTATATTATCCATGTTATATATAAGTTATATTATTATTAATAATAAATGATGTTAACTGATTTAAAAAAAATCCACACATAATAATATTATAGTATACTTTTTTTTATCAAATAGATTATTTTAAACTTTCACATGTATTCGTTTATTTTATTTTATTTGTTATATTAGTATTTCATTACTGAATAAATAAATAATAAATAGAAATAGAATTTGGTAGAGTATTAAATATTATCATCTGCAAAGATAATGTAATTTTTCACTAAATAAGATAGTTAAAAAACTTTATATTTTAAATTCATATATTAATATTATAAAGAATTTAATTAATGTTTTAGTTAAATATATATATATATATATATATATGATTTAAATATAACTTGAATTTCATATATTGTTATTCTTATTTATGAAATCCCTAAAATATTGGGAAGTTATTGTTTTCTATATAATATTAAAATAATTAATGATGCAATAATGTAGTATATTCTATTTAATATAAAGATTAATGATGATTGAAAATGTCATGTGACTAATTCTAGTTATAGTCCATTTTATTAAAAATCACACATGAATTAAAAGTCATGACTTCTGTTTTAATATAATAGATGTAAACAAAGAACAAACAATAGTCCCGATTTTATTTGGATAGGTATATATTTTTATTGTTTAAAGTAAATATCAAATAAGACATGTTATATTTCTAAGTAATAGGTCTAACAACCTTTGTATAGTACATTTTTTAGAATGCTTCTGTTTTAATAGTATATATTCAAATTAATATGATATTATGATCATTTGTCTCTTGTTATAATAAAAAAGAATTAGGCCACTGATCACAAACTTTCCAATGTATTTTATTGATGTTTTCAAAATTCAAAATATTATATTTATTTATTATATGGTTAACGTAATTGTTTAATTTACTTTAATAATATTAAAATAAACCAAAAATGAAAAAGGATACAAAATTGTTATCAAATTTTTATTATTTATAATCATTAATTGTCATAAATATATAATCATATCTAGTAATTTCGTAGCTTTTATTTACAGAAATAATACATACTTCTAATATTTTGGGTTAATATAAAGTTCTCTAGAAAATGAATTTTAGTGACATTTTTTTTCAAATGATTCTTAAGCTGCGAGATATGATAAATTGATTTCTTAATTAAGTGACAACTCAGCAATACTCTTTTGTAATTATTACAAACTTAAGTTATGTTTCTCTATTGATATACATGTGATAACCTAGAACAATAATTCTTTGATTAACTTTCCCAACATTTTTTGCTGTTACTTTTGTTTTTATTGCTTCATGTGTGAATCCGCTTGTGGATTTTTCAGTTAACTTGGCTGCAGGTGCTTTGATGGAGTTCTTTTTTTTATGATACTATGGTTGATGTCTTGCATCTAACTTTCCTATATATCAATATAAAAAGTACTGATATATAACGCAAATAATATTTTTTAAAAATATGTATAGTTTATGGTTTAGAATTTTGGATTCAGGGTTTAGAGTTTTACAATCAGGAGTTTAGAATTTAGAGTTTTAGGTTTAGATTTTAAAATTGATGGTAAGGGTTTATGGTTTAAAGTTTAGTGTTTATGATTTAGACTTAAGTTTTTAGAGTTTAGCATCTTAGATGGTGTTAATAACTGTGTTGTGTTTTCTAACTATTTTTAATTTTGATTTTATTTTCTTCTTAAAATAATCGTATATGATATTTTGGTTGGTTATAATAAATGAGGTGACACAAAGAATTGATCGGGATGGCTGGCATTTTACCAAAAATAGAAAATATATAGTTAAATCTGGATACCAACTAGAACGGGTGTACCCAGATCGAGGAATTGAGACAGTGGAATTCGGCCCCACGGTTACGGATCTTAAAGCGTATTACTGGAAAGTGCGCTGTCCACCAAAGATGAAACATTTCCTATGGCAATTAATGTCAGGGTGTATAGCAGTTAGAAAGAATCTAAAAGCATGAGTTCTTCAAGGAGATATTGGTTGTGACAGATGTGGAGCACCAGAAAAATCCATAAATCACGTTTTCTTTGAATGTCCACCAGCTATCCAGGTTTGGACATTATCAGGGATTCCTTTGCATCCAAATCATTTTCCGGGGCAATCTTTATTTACGAATATGGATTATTTATTCTGGCGAATTCAACCAGCAATGGAAGATCATCATTTCGCATTGATAGTCTGGTACATATGGAAAGGAAGAAATAACAAAGTTGTTAGCAACTTTGATATGGATCCTAGGGATACTCTCAAACTGGCTATGACGGAGTCTATACTGTGGAAAGACGCTGAACAAACAATAATTAAGGACTTGCCTCCTGTTATACAAACAGATATAGCATTACCAATTAGACCGGGACGATGGTGTTTTACGGATGGGTCGTGGAAGTCTACCGATAAATTTTCCGACCAAGGATGGTATAGTACCCTACAAGGCTTTGATGGTTTATAAGGAGCTAGAAATAAAAGATCTAGTAAATCCCCACTACACACGGAGATTGAAGCTCTTATATGGGCAATGAAATGCATGAGGAATTTAAGGCAATATAATGTTACTTTTGCAACAGATTGTTCTCAATTGGTGAAGATGGTTTCGGAACCAAAATAATGGCCGGCTTTTGCAACTTACCTAGAAGACATCAGAAGTCTCAAGAGAAGTTTTTACAGCTCGGAGATTATTCATATATCAAGGACACTGAACAAAAAGGCGGATAGCTTAGCACGTGGTGTGAGGCAACAATCGTCGTTTACTGTCCATATGGATACATAGTCACCAGTTTAAACAAAGAACAAACAATATTCCCGATTTTATTTGGATAGGTATATATTTTTATTGTTTAAAGTAAATATCAAATAAGACATGTTACATTTCTAAGTAATAGGTCTAACAACCTTTGTATAGTACATATTTTAGAATGCTTCTGTTTTAATAGTATAGATTCAAATTAATATGATTTTATGATCATTTGTATCTTGATATAATAAAAAATAATTAAGCCACTGATCACAAACTTTCCAATGTAATTTATTGATGTTTTAAAAATTCAAAATATTATATTTATTTATTATATGGTTAACGTAATTGATTAATTTACTTTAATAATATAAAATTAAACCAAAAATAAAAAAGGATACAAAATTGTTATCAAATCTTTATTATTTATAATCATTAACTGTCATAAATATATAATCATATCTGCTAATTTCGAAACTTTTATTTAAAGAAATAATACATATTTAGTGACAATTTTTTTTTTCAAATAATTCTTAAACTGCGAGATATGATAAATTTATTTCTTAATTAAGTGACAACTCAACAAGAATCTTTTGTAATTATTACAAAATTAAAGTTGTGTTTCTCTATTAATGTAAAGGTGATAACCTAGAACAATAATTCTTTGATTAACTTTCCCAACATTTATTGCTGTTACTTTTGTGTTTATTGCTTCATGTGTGAATCCGCTTTGTGGATATCCCCTAGACTATATTTGTCAAGTGATTTTTCAAAAAAAAAAAGGTGACATGGCATCTTTAAAAGCCACATGTCATGCAATTAGACTACTTAAAATTTTCTTACCATATAATTAGGCTTCAGTAAAAGTTCTTACCATATATTATTATCATATATTCTTACTATATATTCTTACCATATATTCTTACCATATTTCAGCAAACAAATTTATCTTCTACCTTTTTTGTTTAATTTTATATTATTAAAAATTTAAAAATCACATTAAGCATATGTTAAAAAATAGATTTTTTCATATATGTTATATTTTGAATTTTTTAAAATGTCTATAAATTACGAAAAAATGGAAAAAGTCTCATACAAAAAAACTTGTGATCAATGGTTTATTTTATTTTTTTGTTCAAACAAGGGACAACTGATCACAAATCGGATGAATATTAAAATTTATTATATATATATATATATATATATATATATATATATATATCATTTAAATTAAATTATCTAATATATAAAATATAAATATTTAATTTCAAAATTTTCGTTGAAAAATTATTGAGATCTTAATATTATATATATATATATATATATATTGTTACAATCAAAAATATAGGCGGGGACAAAAATTACTAGAAAAAAAAAACCAAACCAAATATAATCTAAAAAATAGTAAAAAACTTTAATATAAATTGGTTAGATATCTGAATGGCTTCAAAATTTTGGTATCTAGAGAACTAATACGGAATCCGATCAAAACGAACCCGCAGATCCGAACCGGATCGAACTTACAATAAATCGAAACATAACTGAACCTAACCGTACCAAATGGTATCCGAGTGTCCACCCCAAATCAAATGTAAAAAAGTCTAAGATAACAAAATATGTAATAATTGTAAAATTTAAATATAACATATTCTTACTGCACATGGTGCAGGAAAACACCTAGTATACAGTTAAATCTGGATACAACTAGAACGGATGTACCCAGATCGAGGAATTGGGACAGTGGAATTCGACCCCACGGTTACAGATCTTAAAGTGTATTGCTGGAAAGTGCGCTGTCCACCAAAGATGAAGCATTTCCTATGGCAATTACTGTCAGGGTGTATAGCAGTTAGAAAGAATCTAAAAGCATGAGGTCTTCAAGAAGATATTGGTTGTGACAGATGTGGAGCACCAGAAGAATCCATAAATCATGTTTTCTTTGAATATCCACCAGCTGTCTAGGTTTGGGCGTTATCAGGGATTCCTTCGCATCCAGTTCATTTTTCGGGACAATCTTTATTTAGGAATATGAATTATTTATTCTGGCGAATTCAACCAACAATGGAAGATCATCAGTTTGCATGGATACTCTGGTACATATGGAAAGAAAGAAATAACAAAGTGTTTAGTTACTTTGATATGGATCCTAGGGATACTCTCAAACAGGCTATGACGGAGTCTATACTGTGGAAAGACGCTCAACAAACAATAATTAAGGACTTGCCTCCTGTTATACAAACAGATATAGCATTACCAATAAGACCGGAACAATGGTGTTTTACGGATGGGTCGTGGAAATCTACCGATAAATTTTTCGGCTAAGGATGGATAGTACCCTACCAGGCTTTGAAGCTTTATAAGGAGCTAGAAATACAAGAGCTAGTCAATCCCCACTACACACGGAGATTGAAGCTCTTATATGGGCAATGGAATGCATGAGGAATTTAAGGCAATATAATGTTACTTTTGCAACGGATTGTTATCAATTGGTGAAGATGGTTTCGGAACCAGAAGAATGGCCGGCTTTTGCAAATTACCTAGAAGACCCAGAAGTCTCAAGAGAAGTTTTTACAGCTCGGAGATTATTCATATATCAAGGACGCTGAAAAAAAAGGCAGATAGCTTAGCACGTGGTGTGTGGCAACAATCGTCGTTTACTGTCCATATGGATACAGAGCTACCAGTTTGGTTTACAGAGTCCACATGAGTCTGTAATTGGTCAAAAAAAATAAAAAATAAAAAACGAGGTGACACTACAAGAAAACAGTGGCATAGCGACGGCCATAATAGTCGGTATATCCTCGGAAAAAAGTTATTCCGAGGAAATACCGACGATAGATGTCCTCGGAAATATTTCCGAGGAAATTCATTTTTCCTCGGAATTCCCTCGGAAAATTCCGACAAAATAACGAGGACGTGGATTTCCAAGGAAATTTCGAGGACCACTTCATCGTCGGTATATCCCTCGGAATAACGTTTTTCCGAGAAAATACTGATGATTATGGTTGGTATGTTCCTCAGTATATTCCGATGGAGTTTTCGGTGGACCAATCCTCGGAAGTTTCCGTCGGGATAATCCTCGGAATTCTCATCAGTAACTTTTAAGGAATAAAGCCCTCGGAAAATTCCGAAGAAAGAGTCCCTCAGAAAATTCCGACGATTTATTCCGAGGAATCGTTCCTCGGAAATTTCCGAGGGACACGTTCCTCGGAATTTCCAAAAAAAACTGATTTTTTTTTGAATTAATTTTTTTTTTTAATTTAAATTCGAAAATATAAAATTAAAATTGAAAACATATTAGATAATATTCAAAGTTATACAAATCAAAATAAAACATTCTGAGTTTTCGAAAAGAAAAAAAAAGAACTACGGGTCTTGCACGTTCGGGAACACCTCGTTCGAGTACATCCTCTTTATCATCTCCATCATTTGCTCGTTCTGCCTCCTCTGTGCCTCAAAGCCCCCCTGTTGAGTCGCCATCTAGGCCTCCAACGCATATATGCGATCATCATTGTCCTTAAACTGATCCTTAAGTACTTCGGGATCAACAAAAGGCTGTTGTGCAGCAGAAGGAGGAACCGACCGGGAGTGACGACCCAAACCGACCAAACTTCCTTCTTCTTTGGAACCGACTGAAATAGAAAATAACCAAATGAAAATAATAGAAAAGATGATAAAAAAATCAAGAAATAAATGAATTGAACTTTAAAAAAAAAAGAACTTACTAATTCAACGATTTCGTTGATTCGAATCCGGGACAAGCTGGTCGAAGCCGTCGAATCGTCTTCGTCGGTTTGAAGCTGAGACACTTCGTCTTCCATATGAGTTTGGACCAGGGTGACCACTTTCCTCAAAACACCATCATCAATCTGTCCGGTCTTCTTGTTGGTATACGCCATCTTCATTAGGACGAGATCATCAATCGGCTCGCCATCATTTTCTTCCGCCTTGAAAAAAGCATAAATTAAACAAACATTAGAAATTAGAAGAAATACACAAAAAAACTCTATTATTAAAATAGATGTACAGATATAAATTATCCATTAGTTTTCAGTGTTATTTACAATAGCAGACCACTGAAGTAATTAAATGAACTATTAAATGAACATATATTAAAGGAATTATTGTCTTTTTCTATTTATTAAACAGCTTCCTAAATCAATTTAACTTAATTTTGTATTTAATATATTTCCTAAAATAAATTAGCTGATTTCAAGGAATATTCATATTTAAAATTTATTTTAACAATATTAAAATTGGATAATATTATGATTAATTATTTTGAACGAAATTTAAGTTTAAATTTGACATTAAATAATATTTTGAATATTTCTAAAATATATGTTTAACTTACCATTAATTATTTTGAATAATAAAATCTACATATGCTAAGATTTTAAATATTTTAAACTACTTATAGAACAAGATGAAATATTTGTAACTCAATATTATTTTAATATAATTAAATCTCACCTAATATTATATTTTTGAAGAATTTTTAAAGTATATGCTTAACTATTTTGGTTGCTATTAACTATTTTCAACAAAAAAAAATTAATACTGAAATTTAAATATATTTGAATTATTTGTAAACCAATCTTTAATGTTTATAACCAAATATATTTTTTCTAATGTATCCAAATTTTACCATATTATCAATATTTGATCAAAATATTTAAATAATTTTTTACATTTGGCAAAAAATTAATGTTACAAGATATATTATTCAAACTATCAATAGGTCATATTAATTTTTCAAAAGTTTAATAACAAGCACAAGATACTATTTTTACAGCATATAAATTATTCGACTGTTGTGTTTATAAAAATTTAGAAATATGTAAATATTTAAAAATATAAACTGATAAATATTTAGATAATATTTTTTTATATAAATAAATGAAAATAAATATCCGTCCGAGTAAAATTTTAAAACTTAAATAACTGAAGAAAAAACAGACTGAACTTACCATGCGATCTGCCATAATGGCAATAGATTGGGCATCCAAGTTGTGCTAGAAGATGCCCCTTCCCCATATGAGATGGGTGAACCAACGATTGTTCATAATTATTCCTCGGTTAGCTCTCCCAACACTTATTTTTACTTTTGTTTTTAACTTTTTATTGCTTCAGGGGTGAATCCGCTTTGAGGCTTTTTCATTAACCTGGTTAATAATATGATCTCGTATCGTTGTAGATTTTTCCGTGATGGAGTTTTTTTTTTGATAATAATATGATCTCGTATCGTTAATGCAAGATTGATATCTTGCATTAACTTTTCTATATATCAGTATAAAAGGTACTTATACATAACGTAAATAATATTTACAAAAATACGTATTAGTTTGGTTGACTTTGATCTTATTATATATAGAAACTTGTATTATATGAAAACTTGTACGTATAAGAAAGTACCTTGTTTTGCACCAAAAAAAAAAGAAAGTACCTCGTTGTTAAAAAAAAATAATAACAATAATAGTAAATAAATAAAAAGTACCTTGTACTATATGAAACTTGTAGCTGTATCTTCTTTTAATATATGAAATTTGTACGTTGACGTACATGCATGAAAGCAACCACACCAAACGTAAACGATACATAGTTTTAAGGCTACGCAATGGAGACATGAGTTTTAAGGAAGCCCTTTTTCCAAGAAAAAAAAAAAGAAGGCACAAGTTTTCGTAATAGCGTGCTTTCTTTTTTTGTTCCATACTTTACAGAAATTGGATTGAAGAGCAAGAAAAAATCGCCTTTGGATGGGGGGGGGGGGGGGGGGATACTTGTGTGTTTGTTTCACTAAATTAAGAGAACATTACATAAATTAACATTTTCTATCTTTTACCTCTAACAAAATTAGATTAGACACTTTGAAATGTAGCACAAACGGTAACATGGTAACTTAATTTAAACACAGATATTAACACTAGGGGGGAGCACAAAGCATACTACATGGATTAGGAAATGGTGTTTCACGGATGAATTTTGAGAGAAAATAAAATGTTGGTTAAAGGATGTGAGGGATTGATGGGGTAATATGTATAATTAAGAGCAAGCCTTTCACCTTTGCATGCAGAGTTTGAAGTTCTCATCTGGAAGATCGAATGTACATATATGTTTCAAGAATTACATTTAATTTATGCTACTGACAGTTTCCAATTGGTGAAAATTGTTTAAGAACCAGAAGAGTAGCATAATACATTTGCAACTTACCTGCAAGAAATACAAAGAGTGAAATAAAGTTCCAGCAATCTTGAACACATACGTACCTAGGACTCAAAATACAAGGACTGACAATCTTGTACCTGGCTCGGAATCGACCGTCCTACCTTGTCCATATAGAAGCAAGGTACCCATTTTGTGTAACAAAGTACCACTACAAAAAAATGATTATAATGCATCACTTAAATAGAATCAGAAAAATAAATGATACTAATTAGAGTTACCTATTAGCAAATGATACAAAATATTTCTTTTAACATCAGTCATAACAAATCGTTGCTGTTATTAACTTGTTTGACATCAATTGTGCAAATCCATATAAGTTTATATCACTTCTTAAAAAAAATGATAGAAACTTTAAGTTTACATCAATTAAATGATCGATGCATTTTTTAATTTGTATTAACATCAGTTATAAAATGATACAAATGTAACATCATTTTAATAAAGGTTGCAATTTTTACATCAATGATAAAAATGATACTAACATGATTTTAATTAAATACAAACATATGTACGTAATTAATTTTTGTTGGTTGAATATATTTTTGTAATTTTTTGAAAAAAATTAAAATATCAATCAGATTTTGTTTTTTTTACTCTTATAAACAAAATTTTAATGTTCTGGTAAATAATTTGAATTGATTTAATAAGTAAGCTACATAAATTAATATTTTCAATATCAAAAAATGATAACTGCATATGTATTGACTAAATATATAATCTGAAATCTATATTGGTTTAAAAAAATAGATTCACTAATATATGTAACTAATTAAAAGAAATCAATTATCTAAATTTTTCAATTAGTATTCTAAATTTCGAGCTAATTAATAATTGTAGTAGATAAGCATATATTTACTGCTTTATTTTTTTGTAAATAAAATTGTAAGCCACTTAATTAAATACATATGTTTGTTCCAAAAATATAATAATAACTCCTATTTTATCGCATCCACTAGATCAGGTTCCTTTTATAATAAGAATTCAACTGAAGAAAAACAATGACCTTTACATCTTTTCTTTCTCTCCTGTCTACAATTCTTTAACAAATATTTTCAACAGTTTAAGAAAGGCTGAATGATGCAGCGGATTATGTGTTACGTGGGCGTCGGCTCGTCTTCCAGCCTTCATCAAGTTTAAAGCTTTCTTTTATTTATTCAGTTTGTTTTGGTTTTGATAAACATAAATCTTTTAGGGATAGGATATTAGTTTTAGTATTTAATCAGAGCTTTCATCGTTATAAAAGATACACTTGAATTTTATTGAATTGTGATAGCAAAACAGAGCTTTTACAAGCACTAGAGGAGTACTCTGCCCCTGTTCTTGAACCTAGTCGAGAGTATCAACATCTTCAATTACGCCCCTTGTTATCGTCGAGAGTATCAACCTCAAAAAGTTCTATTCGATTTGAACAAGTCTTCTTCGAATTCTTGTTCTTTCTTGGAGACTAAGCTTCCGCTCTCTATCGTTGGTATCAGACACGGAACGTCCCGGGAATCAAAACAATCGCCATCTATTACTACTATGCCGCCCAAGAAAGCAAACGAAGGTCCTAATAATGGAGATCTTTCAGAATTTCGCAAGGATCTGCTCGCTATGCAGGAAAGCTTTCAAGCAACGATGCACGCTTCCTTCATGGAGATGGGAGCTATGCTCGCTAATCGCCTCGCGCCCCAGAATCCCATGTTCGATGAGAATGACACAGAGGATGATAGGACGATTGATAGGAACCCGTTTGCAGTAAACAGAGATCGTCATCACCCTGTTCGTAATCATCGTGATGATGAGGATCGCCCGAGACAGTACGACCAGCGTTGGGACTCTTCCTTCAAAGTCGAGATACCTGAATTCCATGGTGGTCCTCGGGGAGAAGGTTTACTTGACTGGATTGCGACGGTGGATGAAGTTCTTGAATTCAAGCAAGTTCCAGAAGTACGTCGTGTGCCGTTTGTGACAATGAGATTTCGTGGTCACGCTTCTTCTTGGTGGAAGCAGGTCAAGACAACAAGACATCGTACTGGCAAATCTCCAATCGTGTCTTGGATAAAGCTTTAAAAACATCTGAAGGCAACATTTTTACCTCATAATTATGAGCGTTTAACGTATAACCGGCTTCAGAATCTTCGTCAAGGATCTCGCAGCGTCGATGATTATGCAGAGGAGTTCTCTTTATTACTAACGAGAACAGCGATATATCATAGTGCAGAACAGCTTGTTTCTCGCTTCATTGGAGGTCTCCGTCCTCAACTACAGTCGGCATTGGCTCAGTTCGATCCTTTAACAATTGCAGAAGCCCATAGGCGTGCTGCTTCTTTTGAGCAACACCAACAACGCTCAACATCGTGGTCAGGACAAACATCACGACCTCGCACTAATGAGGCCTTTACGACACCAGCGTCCACTAAGGACACATATACTCAAACAGAACCAAATCGTACACCGCAGGAACAGAACCTGCGGCGCTCAACACGTCCTCCAGCTTTAAAGTGCTACACATGTGGGGAACCAGGTCAGCACGGCTTGCCCCAACCAGAATTGTCGCGGCCTAGTCCTCGACGCAAATAAGGATGACACTGAACCAATATATGACTCCTATGGCGAGGAAGAGGATAATGTGGACGACAAGGTTGCAGATAATGTGGTTCACACAACTGGTGATACAGGACACCTTCTTGTTTTGCGTCGAACTTGTACAGTTCCTCGTCGACAAGATACTCAATGGTTGCGAACAAATATATTCAATTCGACTTGCACAATTAGGGGCCGCGTGTGCACTTTTATAATTGACTCTGGCAGTACCAAGAATGTGATAGCTGACGATGCAGTCAACAAGCTTGGGCTCGTCCGAGAGCAACACCCGGCGCCGTACGTACTTGGTTGGATCAGCAAAAACAGCAGTATGCGTGTGACACAACGCGTATTGGTTCCCTTTTCCATTGGTCCGCATTATAAAGATCGTACGTATTGTGATATCGTGCCGATGGATATTAGTCATCTCATTCTGGGTCGTCCTTGGGATTTTGATCGCAAGATCATACACGATGGAGCAAGGAACACCTATAGCTTCATCTGGGAAACACATCAGTCTGTCTTGGTTCCGACTCCTCCGGCTGAGTTGTTGCCACCTCCTGGGGTATCGGATGCTGCTCCGCGAACACTATTGTGTTCTTATTCTGCGTTTATGGAAGAGATGCGAACAGAGAAGAGGGCTTTTGCTCTGTTACCATCGATTTTGAATCAGACATCACAGTCTACGCCGGTCCCGTCTTTACTCTCCGTCCTAGACTCTTTTCATGATGTCTTTCCGACTGAACTTCCGGATGGATTGCCCCCAATACAGGATATACAACATCACATTGACCTGGTTCCAGGAGCTACATTACCAAATCGTCCTCACTACAGAATGAGCCCCACCGAGCATGAGGAGCTGAGGCGCCAAGTCGAGGATCTCCTGCGCAAAGGATACATCAAAGAAAGCTTAAGCCCTTGTGCAGTGCCCGCTCTCTTGATTCCGAAAAGGATGGCTTTTGGAGGATGTGTGTAGACAGTCGAGCAATAAACAAGATAAACGTTCGCTACCGCTTTCCTATTCCACGTCTGGATGACCTGTTGGACCAGATTGGATCTGCCACGATTTTCTCCAAAATCGATCTCAAGAGTGGTTATCATCAAATCCGTATACGACCAAGAGAGGAATGGAAGACTGCATTCAAAACCAGAGAGGGCCTCTTTGAATGGTTGGTAATGCCTTTTGGCTTATCTAATGCTTCTAGCACCTTTATGAGAATCATGAACCAAGCCTTGCGCCCTTTCATTGGTAAATTTGTCGTGGTCTACTTCGACGACATATTGATTTTCAGTTCCTCCTTATCAGCACACAAAGAACATCTCAGGCAGGTTTTATCAGTTCTTCGTTCAGAAAAGCATTTTGCGGCTTGGCAGAAGTGTGAGTTCGGCGTGTCTCAGGTTCTTTTCCTTGGCTATGTTATTTTGGACAGAGGACTTTCCGTTGATCTCTCTGAGATAGAAGCAGTGAAATCATGGCCGGTACCTACGACAGTGTCCGAAGTGCAGAGTTTTTATGGCTTGGCTTCTTTCTACCGCCGATTCGTAAGCCACTTCTGTACTATAATGGCTCCGATAATGAGTTGTATGCGCGAAGGCAAGTTTAATTGGACACCGGAAGCAACTAAAGCCTTCGAGCTCATCAAGGAGAAGCTCACTACCGCTCCCATCCTGGTTTTGCCCGATTTTACTAAGACATTTGAGCTTCATTGTGATGCTTCAAAGCTCGGTATTGGCGCAGTTCTCAGTCAGGCAGGTCGTCCCATTGCCTTCTTTAGTAAGAAACTAGCTGGTGCTCGCGGACGTTATAGCACTTATGACGTCGAGTTCTACGCGATTGTGCAGGCGATAAAGCATTAGCGTCATTATCTTGTTCACCGTGAATTTGTATTGTTCAGCGATCATGATGCCTTGCGCCATCTTGATAGCCAAGCAAAGGTCTCGGCGCGACATGCTTCATGGATATCTTACCTGCAACAATTTACATTCACCATCAGGCATCAGTCCGGTAAAACCAATCAAGTAGCCGATGCTCTTAGCCGTCGGCATGGGTTGTTGACAGTAATGCATGTGCGCGTCACAGGCTTTGCGGCGTTTGCGTCGCAGGCTTTGCTATGCATCCCCGACTGTAGTGTACGGCTTCAGATCGTCAGTGAGTTGCACAATGAAGGTCATGTGGGTTGTGATCGGACCCTGCAGCTTGTTACTTTGTCGTACTTTTGTCCGTGTTTACGGAGAGATGTCGAACGTTTCGTTGAGCGTTGTCGCATTTGCCAACAAGGGAAGGGTAAGGCTTCTAATTCCGGCCTATATCTTCCTCTACCTATCCCCACACAGCCTTGGACAGACGTCAGCATGGACTTTGTTTTGGGCTTACCGCGTACACAGAGAGGCTTTGACTCCATCTTTGTGGTTGTCGACCGCTTCTCGAAGATGGCTCATTTTATTGCTTGTAAGAAAACGACAGATGCAGTGAGCGTGGCTGTCTTGTTCTTCCGGGAGATATACCGTCTCCATAGTTTTCCTTCGTCCATTGTTTCGGATCGCGACACTCGCTTTTTGAGTCACTTCTGGAAGTCTTTGTGAAAATTGTTGGGAACCTCCTTGGACATGAGTTATGCTTACCATCCTCAAACCGATGGTCAAACAGAGGTTACTAACAGGTCGCTCAGAAATCTTTTGCGCTGTTTGGTTGATGACAACGTCAAATCTTGGGATTCAAAGTTGTGTCAAGCCGAGTTTGCGCATAACCAGGCGCTGAAACGTAGCTTGGGATTTTCTCCTTTTCGCGTGGTGTATGGGACTGTCCCGCGTTGTCAGTTAGATTTGGCTACGGTTCCTGACAAGACTCGTCATCATGGTGAGGCTGTGGACTTCGTCACCGACCTTCAGCATCTGCATCAACAGGCAAGTCGCAACCTGGAATCATCTGCTCAGAAGTACAAATTGGCGGCTGATGAGAAGCGTAGAGAGGTTCTCGTTGCGCCTGGAGACCTCGTGTGGGTGTACTTGACTCGAGATCGACTCCCTTTGCGTGAATACAACAAATTGAAGTCTAAGAAGATTGGACCAGTTGAGATTGTGGAATGCATCAATCCTAATGCGTATCGAGTTCAGTTGCCTTCCCATCTACGAATGTCCAACGTGTTTAACCATAAGCACTTGTCACCGTTTCATGGCGACAATCTCCCTCCAGATTTATGGACGAATCCTTCCTCCACGGCGGGAACCTGATGTAGCGGATTATGTGTTACGTGGGCCTCGGCTCGTCTTCGAGCCTTCGTCAAGTTTAAAGCTTTCTTTTATTTATTCAGTTTGTTTTGGTTTTGATAAACATAAATCTTTTAGGGATGGGATATTAGTTTTAGTATTTAATCAGAGCATTCATCGTTGTAAAAGATACACTTGAATTTTATTGAATTGCAATAGCAAAACAGAGCTTTTATAAGCACTAGAGGAGTACTCTGCCCCTGTTCTTGAACCTAGTCGAGAGTATCGACATCTTCAATTACGCCCCTTGTTATCGTCGAGAGTATCGACCTCAACAAGTTCTATTCGATTTGAACAAGTCTTCTACGAATTCTTGTTCTTTCTTGGAGAGTAAGCTTTCGCTCTCTATCACTGAATCTCTGCAAGTATGAAATGATATTCTTGGAATCTCCGTGAAGGCTGTTATTATTTATCTCACTGCCCCAATGGTTAAGGTTAGTAATCAATATTCAAAGTGGTGCAAATTTTTCTTTTAATTTATTTTGTCTACCGATCTGCACTTTTCTTATATGAGTGGTGATGATGGTTTTATTTGTAGTAGTCTTCTGCTTGTTTCTATATGTTTTTTATCTACTTTAATTGTAATATAAATTGTCTTGGCTGAATCATTTCCCAAGTGTTAGACCTGAAAGAGCGCAAAGATGTATCACCAGCAATCCATTCATAGTCATCATTGACAGTTTGATCTAATGGAAGTGTTAAAGTTGTAAGATAAGTATGAAGAGCAATTTCCCCTTGGGATCTCGGATGTGATAACGACCAATAAGAACCAGATATAGTGTCTTCCACCTTAGAATTCTCCTTGATTCTAAGTCTCCTCGGACCAGAAGGACCAATGAAATCATCTTACATATTTTTAGCTACTAAAAGTTTTGTTTTAGTTTTTTTATGTTGCATAGAGAACAAATCGTCAGTCTCCAAACAAAATCAACTATGATGGGGAAAACGTGCTATTTTCCTACGATAAGTATCGCATCCTCCCAGATGTCTCCCAAACTATGACCTCATCCTATATGTCCACGAGATAAAAGTTCGAAATTTATTTCCCCATGAAACTTTAGAAAACCTCTTATATCTCCCCGACATATAAGTTGAAGATCCTTAACCCCATAAAATCAAATTTATCTGGTTAAACCTATAAACCAAAACCATTTTAGTTAATTAAACCTGATTAAAACCTGATTTCGATCCAATTACAGTAATTAAACAAGAAAAGAAAGATAAAGACCCGATTTGGATCTGGTTTAATTACTGTAATTGGATCGAAATCAGGTTTTAATCGGGTTTAATTAACTAAAATGGTTTTGGTTTATAGGTTTAACTAGATAAATTTGATTTTATGGGGTTAAGGATCTTCAACTTATATGTCGGGGAGATATAAGAGGTTTTCTAAAGTTCCATTGGGAAATAGATTTCGAACTTTTATCTCGTGGACATATAGGATGATGTCATAGTTTGGGAGACATCTGAGAGGATGCGATACTTCTCGTGGGGAAATAGCACGTTTTCCCGCTATGATGATTCACAATTAATGTTTCTTCTCTGATTTCGATCTAGTTTTTCCTCTCTTACTGCCACACGCTCCACCTTCTGATATTATTCTGTTTACACCAGTTAATCGACTGAAACCATAAATTGTCTGATTAACCTCTTCTCTGGCTTAACGGATGCTGGGGAAGTTGAAAATCGATGGATTACAATTATTGGAATATCAAGAACAGAATGATCTCGTATCATTTCTATAGAAAATTGGGTCATTCTTTTATGCTACAATTCAGTGAATACACAAACAGTTTAAGGGAAATACAAAAAAATCCATGGATGTGGCGAATTAGGTTAAATATTACTTGTAGCTTCAGGATCGTACATGCACATATGGCCAGGTGGTTGAAGGCAGGTGAACCATCCAAGACCGATAGTTGAGAGATGGTCGATGATAGTCGCTGCAAAGTGGTCAACGGAAGAAGGTTAGCTAGGGTGTTGGAGATAGGATTTCATCTGCTTGTTGTGTAACACTCTCAAAATGATCAGACAATGGTTGAAGTGGATTTTGATGAAATGAAGCTTGATGGTTGTGTACCTCTCCCAAGTTTGGTGGATTGGTGGAATATAATTTACTGGCGGAATGAAGACAACACAAAGCTATGTGGAAAGGAAATTTGATTAATCGATGCGCTCAAAATGCTTCTCACACTCAAAATATTAAAAAAAGTGATTCTTGCTTAAGGAAAAATTCGGTTTATTTAATAATTTCTTGGTAAAAATACATGGCTGCTCATATGAGTATGTATAGGTACCCTTCAAGGGGTATTGGAACAAATGCAATACAAAGACTCAATACTAAGACCTAAAATCGACGATAGACAAATGCCACCTTTTATTTGACTCAAACTTAAACAAAGAGAAAAAAAAAATGCTACTAATTAGTCGGGAAGGTTCTCTAGCCGTTTTCCCAGGTTCATTCTCTTCCTTGGAGTGCACTATTTCATTTAGTGGAGAAATGGTAGGCCTAATATATTCCTGGACCGCCTTGCATTTTATATGGTCAATCTTTAATAGAACCATCCTGGTCCGGATTGGTTAGGCTGGATTGATCTTCATTACTTAAACCATTATTGCTTCAATGGCTTGGTTGAATCATACACTTAATACACGAGTACCTGGCTGAGTGGTACGAAACTGTCGGACAATTTGAAGTTCAGATTCTATGTTCTCGCCATTGCCTTCCACTTGAAAAAGTTTTGACCTCCGAACATCGTTATTTACATAGAAAATATCTAAGTCAGAAAAATTAAATGCTGGAGAACTGCTTAACTCATCCGAATTTAGCTTCTAGGCACTGTCATTGAAATTTTCTAGAAATCGGAATGCTATGTATCCTCTAGTTGATAACTTGTAATTCTTCTCCTTCGGGAACCTCCCCGATCCACATACCAAATTTAATCTCAGTGATATAACAAAAAATAGTAAATGTGAACTATGTTCTAACAAAAATAGTAAATGTGAACTATGTTCTAACATTAAGAAAGGTAGTAAATGTGAACTATGTTCTAACAAAAATGTGGCAAGGGTAATATGTATACATTCTTTTTCAGGTATGGTAAATCCTTAATTTTTGTTGATCATCAAGTAAATTAACCAAATATTTTTTTTAACAAATATCAATTATAAATTACATTATTTGTCTTAACTCCATAGATTAAATAGATATAACCTTGGTGAACAACAGAACAAGCAAAATCCAAGCGACTCTTACAATGTAGAAAGACAATCAACCAACCCAACCTGAAAACCAAGGATAGTGGGAATGGGGTGGAGAACAGACTTCACTCAAGTTTGATTTTTGTAGCTGCTGAACTTCAAATGTGATTCTTCGTAACGTTGGGTGAGATATGCCGAACATTTGATCGCTGGATATCTATTCATTAAACACATCCATAAATATATTTAAGGCAGTATGAATGACCGTAGTTCTGAATATAGAAAGGTTAAACCCTTACTTGGGAAGATTGTTTTCGGACTGGCAAGTTGGAAGACACTCTATTATGCAGTCGTGATTCGGTTCCACGAAAAATGGAATCTTTGACATTAAACATAATACAATTATTGTAAAGTGATAACACCAACAAAAACATAAATGTAAAGTAGAAATAGTAAAAGACTTACGGAATATCGAGTCTGTCCATTTAAAATAACCCGGTGCAATGTGGATCTATAGCGTTAAAAAAGGCTCGTGAAACAAATGTCAGCTAGAAATTTTTTCTTTCAAATTTAAAAAACAATATGACATAATTATAAGAAGCCTAAGTGTATCATGGTATGTCCAAAGGGTATATTACCTGAAAAGACCATTGCTCCAACGCTCCATCATATCACCAAGATTCACCACAATTGCTCTGTAGACAAAAATATAAACCATATGAGTCCACCAAAATGGTTAATTAGGGACTATTATTTTACGAAGGAGGGTTGGTATAGCGGAAAACTAAATTCTCATGTTGTACCCTTGAATCGACGGTACATATTCCCACTTTTGAAGCTTTGCGTTCCTATCCTTACATATCTGTCAAGGTATACTTTTGCTTCAAAAGCATATGCATAAAATAATAGGATGTGATTTTGAATTATTTTTTATGCGCAAATCCGTACCTGGAGTCCCATTACACCATCTGTTGCTAAGAGTGTAATCATCCCATAATCGGAATGTGCTCCAGTTCCATATATTCCTTTAGAGGGATCAGATTTTCCTAAGAAGTGGATACGGCATTGAGGTTGGCATATATACAATTGCTTAAAAAAACTGAAGTGATTTTCTTCCAAATATATATATATATATATATAACCTTCATAGTGAAGCAAGCGTAAAGTTGAAATAGGCTTTCCAAGCATCTCAGGGCTATCAAAGTAATCTGCATCCAAGTTAAGCGACAATGCCAATAGTTTTGCAATAGCCTTACAAACCCTCCTGTTACAGAAGATGAACATTTAGCAAATCCTATGGAACAATTTTTTTTTAACCCTATAGATAGAAGAATCAAACGCAACACTTAATAAACATAATGTAAAGAAAACAACAAATAAGAATTACAATGCTTCTTGATGGTATTCCTCCATTGTCTCTCGCCACCCAGGCAAAACATCTGCGGCGACATAAATTTCACTACCTTTTGTTTGCATTACACTAAAGTTTTTGAAAAGCAACGTATATACAAGAAAATAAAGGGAAATTTGCCAAAACAGAACGAAAATTCAGCATTGGTTGTCCTTTTTGTATAAGTGATTTTAGTCTATTTTTCTCATTTTTACCCTTTTCATTTCCAAAAGTTAATGAAATAAATAGTTTTATGAAAAAAAATTATAAAATTATAAATAATATAAACAATTTATAAAACACTCATATGCACAAATTGCTTTTTTGGTTATAAAACTAAATAGATTAAAAATTTAAATTACATTTCATTAAAAGTATATTTCAACTACTACAAGAAGTGGGTTAGTAGAAATTAAGTTCCAGATTATATAAGTTCAGCTAATGTTATAGAACGAACAGTTTGCTTTTAATTAAATTTCTAAATATATGGAATGTGAATCCTACTAATTTTTAAAATAGCCATTTTTTGTTTCCAATGCACTTTCTATTTTTATGAGGTATTTTAAAATTTTAGGAATGCAAAATCTAGATATTACTCAAACGGCTACACGAGGTAGAATCAGCTTATGAGATTTTTTTGTCTTTGTAAGCAGTGTAGACAGTGCATTCTACAGACATGAAAATCTGATTTTGCGAAAATTTAGGAAAATTTCAGCTAAAACAATATTTTAAAATATTTGTAGTATTTTACCTTCCCTAAAACGTGTATATGTTGATTTTCCTTGTCAAAAATTATTATAAAAAAAATCGATTCTACTTCTTCAACAATCCATGATTATGAAAAATATTACTATAGGGCCAACTTCATGTTGATTACTGTACTGAATTTATGTTCCGTTTGGTAATTGTTTCAAAGTGAAAAGAGAATACTCTTATAAAACAAAGCAACATAGTCTATTTTGTTCAACTATACCAATTTCAAATCATAGAAACCCATAAATAATTAATAAAAATGAGCTCACTAACCAGGATTAGGCCAAGTGTTGGGGCCATAGAATGGGCGATCCCACTGAGGATCATCTTTGGGAACTTCGGATCCAATGTAGTAACCTTCTTTGTGATCCCCTAAAACAATAAAAAAGGACATCATTGGAGAGCACTCAACAGAACTTTTTGAAGTGAAAAATTGGTTACACGTACCTTGGACTTGATTCTCAGGATCAGGGATTTGATCGTACAAAGGTGTATAGCCACGATGCTTTTCGTTTTTCAACACTTTCATCTTCTCCTCCAAAGGAAGAGCGAAGAACCTTTTGCTCTGCTCGAAAGCCTTGTCCATAACTTCTTTGCTTATTCCGTGGTTTATAACATAGAAAAATCCACTGTCCAGACATGCCTGAAACAGAACAAAAAATCCCTAATAAAATCAATGGTTTCTTACAAATGAAAAATAAAAGAAATAAAATAAAGGATGCAGACCTTCTTGAGCAAAAGAGCTGATTGGTGAAGATCAGAGTTTGCGAGATCAATGCAAGTAAGCAATGATTCTTGGATAATCGGATCCTCCACCTGATTTTTAGTCTGCATTTCGCTCATTTCTTTGTTTGTGTTATTGACTAAAATGTCTTGTACTTTGCTTGATTTCATGATCGAGTGGGTAGCTATATAATTCCAGGGTAGATATAATTATAATATAATTAATTAAGACGATTTTAATAAGGATATAAATTTGCAGTTTTCTTGAACAATGAAAAGATGACTCATATCACTAATATAATAAAATTAAATCAATATTTTGTCCACATTTAAGAAAAGCTTCTGTCTACTTTCTAGATCTCGGTGGATCCGCTCTGCTAACTCTAAAATTCAGTGTACCATTTTATAACACGCATAATGCAATGTCATTTTTAAGAAAAGCCTATTTATTTTTTATATTTATTTTTATATATTCAGTGTAGCCAATCTAACGGGAAATAGGGTTTTTATTTTCATATATTTACAATTGGCACCTTTACTATGATAATTATCTATGTAAGTCGCATCGAATTTTATGAACGCGCTACAGATATACCATCCATGTACTTAAAGTTTATTAGATCAACCTATAAATATTTTTGGATCTTTACTCCGGATAATCATATGTTGTACATTACAATGCACATGTAATTATCTTGTAATATTAATTATGTACTTGTTTAAGCTCAATAATCTTTTTAGAACAAATATTTCGTATATTGATAAAATATTTTTAACTAAGGATTTGAAAAAAAAAAGATTTTGATATCAGCGCTCTGAAAGCGAAAAAGATTTTATTATACGAAAACTTTAATTTGAAATACGTATACAGACATGTATAAACAATATAAGATTATATGTTTAAAATTTTTAATATATAAAATATTTATTCAGGATTACGGATGTGTATTTATAAGACATATTTAGGTTTAGGTATTTTATCAGGACCAAAAAACTGAACCGAATCGACCTAAAAATACGTGACTCGAAACCGAACCAAATAATTATTAGTATCTAGCTGGGTCCAAAATTCTAAACTTGAAAGAATTGAAAACCAAAAACAACGAACCCACATAGATTTTGACCAATCCAAAAAGACAAGACACGATAAAACCCGATTCATATCCAATCTAAAAATATGTATCCAAAACTATGATTTTTGTTGTTTTATTTTATAAACTTAGTTTATAATTTAGTTGAAATGTCTTTTCATTAGGTAATCTTCATTATTATTTTTGTAATAATTTTCAAACAGTATGAAATTTTAAATGTCAAATATAGAGTTTAAAATGTTTAATTTCAATTATTAATGACTTAGTTCATGTATTTCATGTCTTCCGGATCCTAAATAGTTG
The DNA here is from genome assembly GCA_026261945.1 of Hirschfeldia incana. Classification (NCBI taxonomy): domain Eukaryota; kingdom Viridiplantae; phylum Streptophyta; class Magnoliopsida; order Brassicales; family Brassicaceae; genus Hirschfeldia; species Hirschfeldia incana. Next base: position 1,770,778 of record JABCMI010000039.1, read on the forward strand.
AACCCGACCGAACCCACCTTATATTATTAAAACATACAGTTAGTTTTATTAATTTTGTGAGATAAAATAATATTGTGGTCAAAACTGAAAAAAAATTAAAAAAAAATTTATGAGAACCTAATTAATTAACTCTATCAGTTTAGATAAATCTATGACTGAATGTTCAATGGTAAAATTGTGATTAACATTTGTAAGTTAGAAAATATAGCAATGGCAATTTTGAAAAAAACTATTTTGATAACAAATGATTTAAGGGTTGAGAAGATATCAAAACAAAATTAGTAATTAGATAAAATTTGAGATAATCTAGTAATTATGAAATGATACATAAAGATAAATATTTTTTTTCTTTTTATATTTTCTAACATCCAATTTTAAAATTCATAAGTTCTTTTATATAATATGAGTGCATAAATTTGTAGCAGAATCAAATAAATATATTTCACAGACTGGAGATAAAACTAGAAGGAACAGAAAACAAAATTGTGAATGGACCACTACACACGACAGGTTTTGAATTATTAATTTACTTACTATTTTTGTCTACACCTAAAGCTGTTTCCTTTTTGCTGGCTGATAGGATCCTGTTTTTGTTTTGTAATTGGTATTAGTTGGGAAAAGTTTGTTACCTTTATTCCATGTGGAACACGTGGCAAGAAGATCATAAAAGTTTACCTACCGAATATAGGGAAGGGGGAATTTGTAGTATATGAGATGATCGGTAAGATTTGTAACTTTATGTTTTTGGCTGTCGCATTTAATCTGTAGATTTAGTTGACGTAGTTTTCGTCGCCGTAACTTTTTAAAGCACTTATTTTTTGTTCTAGAAATAAAGCTTTCTACAGCCATATTTTAATTTTGTAGAGATTTTTTTTGCTGTGAGATTTTTTAGAAAAAGAAAACTTGATTGGATAACATATTTATCTCTAAACTAGATTTTCGCTTTCTAGAACATATACAGCTACAACCAATCATCTTCATAATCTAGAGAAATTGCTCCCAGTGACATAGGAAAAAAATAATAAAATTGACAATATACTAAATAGTTTGTATGCCACACACAATACCTATATACCATTCTATTTATATTGTATATAAAATAGATCATTTCAAACAGAAATATAATTAACTAGGTGGCCGGTCCGCATCCTGTGCGAACGTAAACAAATTCAAATTATGGATTAAGTAATACATAGTTTTAGAAGTAACGAATTTTATATCATAATACCACCGTTCTTGGAAGAAAACATTAGACACAGAAAAATTCTGGTATTCAATATTTTACATGGACGAGATGGAACAAAATAACTTCAGTACCAAGAGATAGTTAGTGTGTGTATGTATAATTGCAACGTTCCAAATAATTTGTATGTTTAAGAAGATATTTTATTTTTAAAATCTGGAATAAATAGTGTATAGTTTCAGAGGTAACATATATAAAATATTATCACTACATTCCCATTGAAATCCTCTTTTACCATTTCAGAATGTAATTATGGACATAAAAAGTTCAAAATATGGAATAAATAATGTTAGAAACGGGTTGAGCAGAGAGAAAATATGAATTGCAGGCGGTGATTTTCGAATCATACTCTGTCCGCTTATCAAAACATTTTAACTCGGCGATTAAATATCCAGCTCTCTATGGAGTGACTGCGGATATTGTATCGCATATGCAAACATTAATATTATGATTAGTCTAAATTTACATGGTTAGTTTATTCTTACATACAATGATATGTATATGCATATATATATATATATATATATATATATATTACATAGTTATGATTCATTATTTGTGGTTGAAAACTATAAACCTTCTAAACATTATTTAATTCAAGATATAATGCAATCTACTTTGCTGTTAGTTTTTATTTTTTATTGTAAACATACACAAACTACATTCATTAATTTTTAAGCTCCAAACTCTTGGTAAACCTTAAACCCTTGAGTATACTCTAACCCTTTGGCTTTTCCGGATAAATCCTAAACAATAAACTCAAAACTTTTGGATATACCGTAAACACTAATATCTCTCTCTCTCTCTCTCTCTCTCTCTCTCTCTCTCTCTCTCTCTCTCTCTCTCTCTCTCTCTCTCTCTCTCTCTCTTTCTTTCTCTCTATCTCTCTTTCTCTCACCTATTAATAATGTGAAAAATGTTTTTATTATTGATTTATAACATTACAATATCATGAATTTCACAAAAGTAAAACAAAAAATTTAATTAATAGAAAATCTAACAAAAGCCACAGCTTAACCAATATAAGAGTATATTATTGATAACACGTTTCAAAACTTAAACAACGTCAATGAGCTTCCGTTCAAACACATGATTGATTTAATCTCCTCCAAAGATAAACTCTTAATTTGATCTTCTGATAAACTCAAGCCTGAAAGAACATGCAAAAATTATATTTACCCAATCACAATTTCTACTGATATTTTCTTTTGATAAAAATATGAGCTAACTTGGTTTATCCGTACATATTCTTTGGTTGCATAATATATCTTGTGATAGTTTTTCCCAAGTAACATTGCAAACGTTTTTTGGATTTGTGATACTATGTGTTAGCAATAAGACACAATTCAGCTTGCGTAGATCCTTTGCTGATACCCAATAACATGTTTCTTTAATAATTTCAATATTTTCTTCATCACCGTCCTTCCGAATAACAGAATAAGTTATATTTTTCTAAAAAAATGTCATTAGATTAAGTTTTGAGGAAAATAAGCAACTTAAAATGTAGACCATAAGAAAATGTAAGATATATATATATATATATATATATATATATATATATATATATATATATATATATATATATATATATATATATATATATATAACGGTATTGATATGGTTGCACGATAAGTTATTATCAAATAATATATTCGTACAATTTATTACATTTTTTTATTGTTATATATATGTTCTTAATTTAATTCGTTAATACAAATCATTAATTATTAACAATCAATCTTGTGAATTAAATATGATGAATAAATGTTACGTGATGTTGTAATCATCATTAATTGGTAATTATTAATGTGATAAATATGGACATATTTTTTATTCAAGGCAAATTGTGATAACTAAATAATAAATAAGTAATAATATAATTGTTAAATGACATAGTATTGATCCTCAAAGCTACTGTCATGATCTTCTTGGCTTTTTCTTTTAGACAGAAGAGTTCCTGATAAATCAAAGAACCAGTGGAAATATCACCTAAAGACTGCAACACCAGGACCTGCAAAAGAAAGAATTCATCTCATAATAAATATTTAAATTGAATAAAGATAGTCATTAAATCTACAATATCATAAGCTGATTTGAATTAAATATTAGTCTTCTTGCGCAAGTTAGATTTATTTAAAATAAGGCAAAAAGATTAAAAACGATTTTGAAAATTTCGAAAAATTTAAAAGTTGAATTAATGTGATACCACACTGTGCAAGAATAAAGAAAGTTATTAAATCTACAATGTCATAAGCTAATTTAAATTAAATATTAGTCTTCTTGCGCAAGTTAGATTTATTTAAAATATTCTCTAATAAATTCTCAATAAATCAAATACTTATAAAGTAATATTATTTTTGAAATATCTTGTTGATAAAGCTAAAGGAGAATATTCCGTGAATAGATTGCACCTGAATTTTGGTTGACAAATTTCACCATAAATATTAATTTTTAAATGCATGATTTTATGAGAGAAAATATATTGTCAATTAATTTCCTTTCTCTGACATCTAAAATATTTAATGAGCATTTAATGAATTAAACATAGAAATGATCTCAAAAAGATGTTATTTGAATCGAAAAAACACAAAAGGTAAGTAAAATGCTAAACTTTACTAAAATATTTAGTTTTCGCAATATGCTATATAACAGAATGTTCTCAAATTAATTTTAAAAATTTATCTACTTTAAGTTAGGATTATTGATGGAATATATTGTTACTAAAATTACATTTTAAAAATAAAAAGAGAATATCTCGGGAGTAGTTTACACAAATGATTTAATTAACAAATCTTGTCCTAAAAGTTTAAATATTAAAGCATGAGATTAGGTAATAAGATATTATTTTAGCAGAGAAAATACCATCATACTAAAGATATTTTAAATATATAATGTGATTATCCAATTTTGATGTACAGTAGAGAAAATATCATTTTAAGCGCACATCTCTTACATAATCGAAATGGTGAACTCTTAGAGGTCTGAAATATGAATATTTCCCTCAAATCATCTCTGAAAAATTACAGAACAAAATCACAATCAGCAGACCAAAAAAATATGTGTATATATTTTTTTAACGTCTGATTAATTATGCTATTACAATGATGAGAATATTACATAGACGATGCTACAGCCGACAATTCTACCATCATATGAGAATTCACGCCTGACTGCACCGCTTCGAGCCGTCCTGTGAGATCCTTGTTCGATGGTACGCCCTGCACCAAGCTGTAGATCACTTGTAACATGTTTCTCCATAATCTGCATAATTATGAATTTTCTGGGGTTTGAACCCCAGACCTCCGGATGTCGAAGCATTAATGAACCCTTAGTCAAACCACTGGACCAAGGGGCTTCCACAATATGTGTATATATAAGCTTATAATTCTAAACAATAATATAAATCTACTAATCAAAAAAAGAAAAAGTATTTGCAGCACAAAAAAAGAAAGTTATCATAAACTGATTTGAATTAAATATTAGTCTTCTTGCGCAAGTTAGATTTATTTAAAATAAGACAACAAGATTAAAAACGATTTTGAAAATTTAGAAAGATTTAAAATTTGAATTAATGTGATATCACACTGTCCAAAAATAAAGAAAGTTATTAAATCTACAATGTCATAAGCTGATTTGAATTAAATATTAGTCTTCTTGTGCAAGTTAGATTTATTTAAAATATTCTTTAATAATTTCTCTATAAATCTTATACTTCTAAAGTAATATTATTTTTGAAATATCTTGTTGATAAAGCTAAAAGAGAACATCTCGTGAATAGATTGCACCATAATTTTGGTTGACAAGTCTCACCATAAATATTAAGTTTTATATGTATGATTTTAGGAGAGAAAATATCTTGTCAATTAATTTTTTTTCTGACATCTAAAATATTTAGTGAGTATTTAATGAATTAAACAGAGAAAGGATCTCAAAAAGATGTTCATTGAATCGAGAAAACACAAAAGGTAAGTAAAATTCTAAACTTCAATAAAATATTTAGCTTTCACAATAAGCTATGTAACAGAATGTTCTCAAATTAATTTTAAAATTTATCTACCTATAAGTTAGGATTATTTATGGAATATATTGTTACTAAAATTACATTTTAAAAATAAAAAGAGAATATCTTGGGAGTAGTTTACACTAATGATTTAATTAACAATTCTTGTCCTAAAAGTTTAAATATTAAAGCATGAGATTAGGAAATAAGATATTATATTAGCAGAAGAAATACCATCCTACTATAGATATTTTAAAGATAAAATATGATTATCCAATTTTGATGTACAGTAGAGAAAATACCATTTTAAGCGTACATCTTTTACAGAATCAGAATGGTGAACTCTTAGAGGTCTGAAATATGAACACTTCCCTCAAATCATCTCTGAAAAATTACAAAACAAAATAACAATCAGCAAACCCAAAAAAAATATGTGTATATATGAGATTATAATTCTTAACAATAATATAAATTTACTAATCAAAAAAAGAAAAGTATTCGCATCAAAAAAATATGCTATTGAAATGATATAGCTGAGAGATGTTATCAAATTGAGTAATATTTTTTACCAGATTGAGGAACAAAGATGTTATCGAAATGATATATCCAAGAGGTGTACAATCAAATCATATGTAGCTTCAGTGGAGAAATCGTCATAGTAGGATATATGCATATAAATCAAAAAAAAAAATCAACTCTCATGAAATATAAAAGCTTAATGTTCTAAAATAAGAAGAAAAAAAAGTTCAGAACATTATTAACATAAGAAGTTCAGAATACAAAGTTCAATGATTTCGTTTCTTCTGCTGTGAATGTCTTATTTATAGTAAATTGGTGGACGTTTCTCATTGATTTAGCTTGCATGATAAGATAAGAAGTAGAATATTCTTTAATAAATTCTCAATAAATCTTATACTTATAAGGTAATATTATTTTTGGAATATCTTGTTGATAAAGCTAAAGAAGAACATCTCGTGATTATATTGCACCATATTTTTAGGTGACAAGTCTCACCATATATATTAAGTTTTAAATGCATGATTTTAAGAGAGAAAATATCTTGTCAATTAATTTCGTTTCTCTGACATCTAAGATATTTAGTGAGTATTTAATGAATTAAACAGAAAAATGATCGCAAAAATGTTCTTTGAATCGGGAAAACACAAAAGGTAAGTATTTAAAGTTATTTTCTTTTTAGTAGTGTCGATGATTAAAATAAATCGAAAAATAAATTCTAAAAAATCAACCAATAAAATCAAGAGAATTCTTCTCATTTGTAATAAGGAAACTAATTATTACATGTATTAACTAATATTATTGTGCTTCGATCAAAAAAAAAACTAATATTATTGTGCAAGTAATGTTAATAGGGGAATTAAATTATTTTTTTCCTTTTCAATTAGGATTCAATGTTATTTTCCTTTTATAGGGGGATCGATGAATTAAAAAAAAAACATTTGAATTGATAAAATGACTTAATATTCTTATATTTCTATAGACTACATAAAATAATAAACCAAAATATTTATTTAAATTGATGAAATGACTTTATATATCACACTTTCGACAATTAGTTAACATAAATAATTATTAATAATATTATGTAAGTCATTTGGAATCTAAAATATTTATTTGAATTGATAAAATGACTTTATATACCATACTTTCGACAATTAATTACCATAAATAGTTATTAATAATATTATGTAAGTCATTTGGAAAGTGATATTAATTGTTCATTAAATTATATTTTCCTTTGCAAATAGTATTCAATGGTAATTTCCTATTATAGTGATATTGATAAATTAAATGATATACTGAAATTACAAAATAAAGTAAATATTTAGAGGGCTTTCCATTTTAGTAGTGTCGATGGAAAAAATAAATCAAAAATGAATTTCTGAAAAATCAACCAATAGAATCGCTAGATTTCTTCTGAGAAGAGTTGTGTGAGTGCCACGTGTCAAATGTACTTCTCTTTTAATATATAGAGGGATTACAGAGAAGAATTTAATTAGCATAGTATTTATTTGTATCGTTAAATTGAGTAAACACAATGTCTAATGTAAAGGAGCATATAGGAAAAAATGCTTAATTGTATCATATTACATATGAAAAAACATATTTTTTTTCATATAGTACAAATTAAAGCTATTTGTTATTATATATTTGATATGTAGTATAGTGTATTGAAGAGGGAGGGAGGGAGACAAACGACATCGGTTCTTCTACATCATAAGTTATAAAACAATTTAAACCAGCTATATCCACTATATTTAAAATTATATGATTGTCAAATTTATATGCTTCTTAAATGGAATAGAGCAAAAACTTATTATAAGTGAACATGCACAGTTTATAAATAAATGTTAGTTCAAAAAAATTCAAAATATTTCATATACAACAAACTATGTTTGTATAGTATTTAAGGAAATTAGATTAGTAATTTTTAAACCAAGAAAAAAAGATAAGTCATTTTTAAACTTATAAAGTTAGTTAAAAATGATGCGAAAGCGAGAAATGCTATAACAGAAAATGATACATAAATATTACAGCCTTAAGATTATTGTATATAGTTAGTTTTTGTTATGTGCATGTTGCCGAGTTCCCATATAGTCAAACACGTTTAACTCTATAAGCTTATGTATCATGCTATCATATCAAATCTCATATGCATTGCCCTTAGGTGATGTTACTTGATTGTACGTATAATTTTATGCAGATGCTGGCTCGGCCATTATTGGTCCTGGCGACTGCTGAGGCTCTCACAGACCAGTCGGACTTAAAGCAGGAATCCCCAGGAGCTACCACCTCTCATGCATCTTCAGAAGCACATACTGAGCCGCAGACGTCTCAGTCTCAATTAGATATAAGGTACGTGAAAGTCAAACGCTTACCTATAAATTTGTACTATAATACCCTTACCTGTACAACTTAACTTGAAGTAATTGAAGCTTTCCAAATCACCTGAAATGTATAACTTCCATAGTCGTATTTTGAGTATCATCTAGATATATCTATCTTGCTACTTATCCTAAATTTTCTGCAAATGCAGAATTGAAGATGCAGCTCCACATCCTGTAACTTCACAAGACTGGCTTAAACAACTCTACGAAGAACTGGAAAAGCAGAGAGTTGGTTTGCCGGAGAGGTGGTGTCAATTTTCTTGTTATAGGAAGAAGCGTTCTCTACTTTGAGCTTTCAAAGTTAAATGTTATGCATTAGATTAGAATATTTCCCTCTCATTCTATTTCTAATGTAGACTCAAGGAGGATCAGCTTCATATATTTTATAGAGTGTCAAATGGAGACTTGCATCCTTAGTTCCTTACTATCTTCAATAAAAAAACACAATCCATTGGAGGGGGAGACTTGCAGAATCCTATCTGAAGAAGAACTTGAGACATGGTCAAGTTTAGTCTTTTGGCATGGATATGACAGGAACCAAAGACCTTGCCTCATTGTCCGCTTGGGGCTTGCTTTTCTTAAGTTACAATCTCATGAAAGACCTCGTTTCGCTCAAGCAATCTGTACGTCATTAGTGGCTCTGCTGGATTTTCCACTATTATCCTTTTAATCTAATATTTTTTTTCTTCAGTTTCTCATGTAGAGCACGACGTTTTGTATCTTCTAAACCCCGAGAATTTAAAACTTACTGTACTAGTGGAATATGAAGGATTATCTCCTCTGAGGATTCCAATGCAGATCTTGAGATCATGTTCTTCAATTCTTCAATATCACTTCCCTAACCGTCTCGGCTGCCTATTCATAATTCGCCTTCCTCTTGTTGTCACAGTCATTTCTACGACTTTCATCCAAGTAAAAATCCTTAGACCATCTCCAATGTAGGGCTGGAATGGAATGGATATCCGGTGTATGTTAAGATATACGGATCCGAATTCGTATCCGGCGGATCCATATTTTTGCTATTTTTATCTGGATTCGGGATTCTCGGATATCCGGGTTTCGGATATCCTCTTAAAAATTGTAATATTCGGATCCGAATTTGGATCCTTAAAATAAATAAAAACAACATTAAAACATATAAAAGTATTAACAATAATTGAAAAAAATAAAAATATGTACAATATAAAAGTATTAACAATAATTATATCTATGTATACTATAACAAAGTTAGTATAAATTTATATATATATATATATATATATATATATATATATATATATATATATATATATATATATATATATATATATATTCTTATGTTTGGCCATGGTTTTATTAGTATTGTTATATTAAGGTCGAGCATACCTTAGTTGTGTGGTTTTGGGGTTGTCTGGGCTAGCTACTAGGTCTTGGGTAGAGGTAACCAGCTCACTGAGTGACCATACGTTACTCACCCAACTCTCGCTGTCCTTTTTGCAGGAGTTTAGGTTGTATGAGATTGGACGCGTAGGCCACCGGAGTAGATTTGCAGTGCATTTGGCTACGGTTTGATTTTTGTACGATTTATATTTCCGTTGCGTTTTATTCGGGTTTGGGATCCCTAAAATATTCCAAATGATCTTAAAAGAATTAAAATTAAATCTTAAAAATTAACGGGTCCAAGATGATATTGGTTTAGTCCGAACCAACACAACGTTAGATCTTGGTACGAGTTGAAAAGCCTTAGGCCTCGATCTAACGAAACCGTTAATTCATGGTACGGGTTGCAAAGCCTTAAGCCTTGATTTAGCGGGACGTGTTAGTGGATGAACTAGTCTAGGTTGCGGAAACATTATGTGACTCTGACCGGATTGTTCCTAGCTCGGCACGTAGCGCTCCCGATCCATGGTGGAAAGTCGGTCTGTCGGTCATGTTCTTGTTCGATTGTTGGCTGGTGGGTCGACCTATGCCTAGAACGGGTCAGGGGTGTTATTAATAAAAATTACGGATTCGGATATCCGGAGTAAAAAATAAAGATATCCGTATCCAGATTCGATTTGCACAGATCTAATATTTTACTATCCGGATATCCGGATTTTCGGAGCGGATCCGGATCGAATCTTGGATCGAATCCGAATCCCGGATAATAATTCTAGGCGTACTTCAATGTATTACTTTATTTTTACCTCTCAAATATTGGAACTCTATAATAGAAATGTGTTTTGCTCCAATGTATTTCTCTAAAATAGAGATTTCCAAATATAGAGCAAAATATAGATGAATGCTATTTATTCCTCTATAAATAAAGGAAAAAATAAAAACCTCTATTTTCAAAGTAGAAATAAAGGTGGGTTGGAGTGATTTTACTTTTTGCTTCTAAATGCTATTATAGAGGTAAAAATAGAGGAGGGTTAGAGATGCTCTCGGTCTTTTGTTCGTGGATCTATTGATTGTTTCGTCTCATATCACATGCCTTAACTTATATTCCCCTCTCATAGATACCAACCACACGCAAAAAACTGAGAATTGAAGGGGAAACTTTCCACCGAGTCCTCTCTGAATATCTCCAGAAGCTTCCTTCATAATTTGGCAGCGACAGCAACTGCAAATATGCTCAAATCTAAGCGAACAAGATCTACCAGAAACACAAACACACAGGAGAGGCAAGAGAGAAAGCTCGACGAAGAGACAGAGAAAATAGACATTAGCAGCTGGAGTTACGATTTCCAGACTAGTGATTTAGCCTATTTAGACGACCATAGCCCAAATTATGTAACCAACTGCTGCGAAGAGAAATAGTCTTCGTACTCTTGCTTTGGCACTTGGGTGCACTGACAGCTGGATTCCTGGATCCCGAGAGCAGAGTCATTTAGGCTTACGTTAGTGACTCAACAACCAGATCACTATTTTAGGCAGAACCGTATGTGACAACATTTGTGTACATAGTAAAGTGGTATGCTTTGATATATAGTACTAGTGAATAAATCGGTCTTCCCGTTCGGGCTGCTTGGAGGGATACTAAAAATCAATCGGTTAAACTTAGTTTAGGGATAATGGTTTGCAGTTCAGTTTATTGTATGTTGGGGGAAAAGCAGACTTCGTCGTGCAGTAAAATAAAGCTCTGTCCAATATTTGTTGGTGATGTTTTTGTAAATCAGATTTGCATGCATTTGAGCATCTAGAACAGCGAACTTCATTTAGTCTCTTTTTTATTTGCCTCCCATGCTACCTGTTTGCAAATCTTTCTGATATATCAGTGATTCTAGGCCACCTCTTCTCACCGGAAACCCTAAGTGGTTAAAAGAGATTCAACGATGGTTCTAGAGAAGCGGTGAGACTGTCGAATGATGGATGTAGAGAGGTCGGCTTTTAAGATAGAAGCCACCGAATCTAATTTTTGGTTTTTCAGATCTGTGTGATTTCTCGGTGACGTTGGAGGTGACTTAGTGGAACCCTCCTCTGCCTTAGATCTACCTCTATGTGCTGCAGCGTGCCAGAGGGTGGTGCAGTTGAAGCCCATGGAAGATGATTTTGTTTCTTTGGTTCTCGGAGGCAATATGTACCTTAGATGTTAGTCAACCAATGGAGGGAGCTTGGCGGAGTACATGGTGGAGACTTACTTCTTAGTACTGATGAAGTTCCGGTGGTAAGGTCTCACGCCATCTGCAGCCAGGAGATGTTGTACCGGTCGCATTCTACTGCCGTCAATTCCTTCATTTCAGTACAGTTTCTATGCCGTCTTTCAGGCTAAGGAGTGATTCATTAAATTGGTGATGCTGAACCCAATTAAGAGATGACTAATTTGTTGTCGATGCTTTGGTCCGTGTACTGAATTCAAACGATTTGGCGACAAATGTTTTTTGTCTGATTGTTTAATCTTGATTGGTTTTTGACAAGTTTGGGTTTTTTGTTGTTTACTTGTGAAGTCGAATTTTGGGTTTAAAAGACAGTCTGCTTCGAGTCGTGGAGCTGACTTGTTCTCATCAGGTAGAACTACAACAAAGTATTGTTCGGGTAGCGTATGATTCATCTATGTATTCCTAGCTGATACTAAACAACTTTGTTTCTAAGTGTGGTTGAATCCTTGGAGGTTGAAATCTTGTACTAGTCTTTGGTTAATATAAAGTTGAAGTTGAGCCAGAAAAAAAAAACAAATAACTTCATTTCATTTTGAGGTTGGATGATTTTTAAAACGAGAGTCTCAGAATTGGTTAATCCAACAAAAAAAATTCTAATACATCTTAAATGCTTTTGAATATTACATGTTAGTATAAACTTTTATAAGTAAATAATAAATACGTTCCATAGTAGAAAATAGTATTTATTATGGATATATGATTCTTTTACAGGATCTTAAACAGACTCAACTATGATTTTGCAAACTAAATTAGATATTTTGAATCCATGTGGACAACATAAGACACCTGAAATGGTTTAAGTACTTTGGCTTTTATGGCATTACCATAAAGAATTACTTTATCAAAATAAAATATACTAACTAGAAAAAATATAAAATGGTCAAATTAAAAATAAATATTTATATTTTACATAATATATTTTATATTAATAATTTAATTTTAATTTTGACATATTTATATGTTTTATGTGCTAATAAAAATTATATTGAAAGATATATTTGAAAATTTATGTGAAATTAAATTATAGATATTAAATGATAAAAATTAATGTTAGGCAAGTTACATAATCTTGAAGACCGAATGAAAAGCAAATACTGTTTTGAAGTTCTGAATAGTGAAGTTTATACTTTGAAATTATCTCTTAATTATTTTGCACTATATATATATATATTTCATTGAGAAATATTACTAAAAATATTTAAATATAAAAATATATGATATTGGGATTGAGCTGACAAAGATTATATTGTACGTGATAATACTTTAAGATTTTCAGGTTTTCTTATGAGATTGATAGTTTGATCGCGGGAGCGGCCCGGCAGAATGATCATTACTTTAAAATATTTTCCAGTTTAATCAAGCCAGTGATTACTAACTGATCATCTAGATTAAATAATCCCATTGAATCCAGACGTATTTCCTACGAGCTCACTGTTTACTAATATTAATCATCTATTCTGGAAGGTCATACAAAAGTTGAAAGATCATCAATTTGCATGAATTTTATGGCATATTTGGAAATCAAGGAATAATAAGGTATTTAGTAATTTGGATATAGATCCCAGGAATACACTTAAATTGGCAGAGACAAAATCAAATATGTGGGCTGCATCACATGATTTGGACATACGACGGACGATACAAGTAAATATTCAGTGAACTCCAACGATTCCAGGGAGATGGTGTTTCACAGATGGCTCGTGGAAAGACAAAGACACCTTCTCGGGGCAGGAATATTTTAGTACTTTGGAGGATTTTGATGGACTGATGGGGGCAAAAAATGTTCGGGCTAGTCTTTCACCTCTTCATTCTCAGGTCGAGGCCTTAATTTGGGCAATAGAATGTATGAGAAATATGAGACAGTTTCAGGTTATTTTTGCTACAGATTGCTCTCAGTTGGTGAAGATGGTTTTGGAACCAGCAGAGTGGCTAGCGTTTGCAAGTTCTCTGGAGGATATTAAGACATTAAAAGAAAGTTTTCTGAATCCACAGATCATTCATGTACCTCGGACGGAAAATTCAAGAGCGGATTGTTTGGCACTTTGTGCCAGACAGAAATCGTCTATCGTCGTTCACATGGATGCAGAGTTTCCAGCTTGGTTCACATAATCTTGTATGAGTCTGCGTATGTTGATGACAAAAAAAAAATCAAGCCAATGATGCTTATGGAAGATCCAAAATACAAATAAGGTTGGAAGTTTGATCATGTTTGAAATACAATTAAAACCAACTTGAGAAATTTCAAGATAAAAATACTCAGGATAGACAAGTGAGAAATCCATTTGGTTTTGGATATACATCTTCCAAATCATAAAATCATACTCATGACTCTTCTACAAAAGCATCTCCAGATTTTTCTTCATTTTATCTAAATTTAGATGAAAATAAAGATATTATTGGTAGGGTTTCATCTCGGACCAATTGGTGTGAAAAAAATCTAGGCTGAAAAGAAAATGTGATGATTAAACATATATCATAATCCATACGTTAGAAGTAGGAAACAAACAACTTTTGAAGCAGCTAAAAAAGACAACTCAACAAAGAGAACACCACGTGGAGACCCAAAGTCAGAATTATCCTTTAAAAGAACTAAAGGAGGGGAACAAAATTTCACTTCAAGATTTAGCTTCCATTCAAAATCCAAATATTTGTGCATATGTCCAAGCTGAACAAACAAGGATTTTGAAGAAAAGGGCTACCCAACACCAAGATCAAGGAACTCCTCATGTACTTACCACATCCAGTCAATGTTTTAGTGATCTTGGTGGATCTGGAAATAACCTACCTTACTATTAAGTTACTTTAATCAATATTATGTTAATTCTCTCTCTTATGTTAAAGAGATGTTAAATGTTGTGTTAGGTTTGTCTGTGTTGTTTTTAACTTTATATTAGTTATGCATCTCAAAGGTATTGTTTGCAATTTTATTTTAAGAAATAGCCTAGGATAGCACTAAAAATATTTTTGTCAGAAATATCGACTTTAAAGATAAAAATGACCAAAATGTTTTATTAAAAGGTTAAATATACACTTATACTCCAAAGGTTAATTAATCCAAACCTTAGGATCTATATTATTAAAACCGAAGTACCTTTTGGTACTCTTTGAAAACTTAGATATTAGATTAAATAAAAGTTGTTTGGAAATAAGAATAGCAGATTAAATATTTTTGTTTACATTTTCCTTATTGTATTTCTTTCTCATTTACAGATTCTGTCGTTTAGAAACTTGGATAGTAGATTAAATGAGAATTGTTTGGAAACACAGACAGCAGATTTTTTTTTTTACTTACACATTTAGCCATTGCATTTCTTTCTTATTTATAAATCTATCACTTCACTTAAAATAAAAAAAAATTAAATTAACTAATTACAATGAATTGTTATTTTTTTGTTGAAATTTTAAATTGATTATAAACAAAGAAAAAAAATACAGGAAACTGATGTTTATGTTTTCATGAAAAAGAAACACAAGTCAAAAAGAGATTGAGGTTAAGATGAGGTAGGCCTAGTAAGCCATCTCTGCGTCATGGTACCATAGAAGTCGGGCTTCCTTCGTCTAAGGGAGGAGATCCTGTTCCTGATTGTCTTGTCCATATAGTGGACCATTTGGCCAGAGCTAATGGGGTTTCCTTGGTGGCGCCTACTGTTTCTTTCACGCTGTATACTGTGTATGGATGCTTGGAGTGCAAGCTTGAGAAGACATGAGTCAATCTCCTTCCTACGAGTCAACATATGAGAAGCGATGGTGATACCCCAGTCTGGATTCACTCGAGATCCCAAGATGAAACCTACCAAATCAATCCACACCGTGAAAGAGTAAGGGCAAGCAAAGAATAGGTGGTCCCGAGTCTCGTCCGGTTCACCGCAGAGGAGACACGGTTGGACACAACCCCATACTCTACTTCTAGCTCCCGTAGACAATCGATCATGAGATGCCAGCCAAGTAATGAAAGCAAACCGAGGTATGCTCTGCTGGAGCCAGACAATTTTGTACCAAGTGATCTTAGGAGAGTGATCTCTAAGTTGTTCCCAAGTCGCCTTACTTGAGAAAGTTGGCTTGTAATCTCCATCCCCATGTCGCCATAAACGACGATCATCAGCTGCGTCCTCCGCCGGAGCTGGAACAGAGTTGATGCAGGCCATCATCGCCCGTAGGTGATGGCCACGACACCGACGTATGTTCCATTGTCCCCCAGAGGCCGCCTCTGAAACAGTCGGCGGGGAATGCCCAAGACTTGTGTTCCTATGTCGCCTGTTATGTTGAGAAGCCGTCCAGTACTAAGCCAGCAGTCAAACCAGAACAATGTGGTCTTGCCGTTTCCAATTTCAGATCGGATAAAAGAGGCTGATGTGTTCCTTAGTTTCAATAACTTACACCAAATCCAAGAACCTGCATATTTATCATTTACATCCCAAAAACTGTGATTACGCAGCAGATACTCCTTCGTCCAAGCAGCCCAAAGGGAGCCTGAGTTAGTGAGAAGTCTCCAAATCAAACTAAGAGCAAAGACGCTGGAGGTATCTGTGAGACGCCGGAGACCCACACCTCCCTCCTCCTTAGGTCTGCACACATCATCCCATGCAACCTTGGCCTTTGTATGCGTATCAGGTGAACCCGACCAGAGAAAAGCAGCACACATCCCTTCGATAGTGGTCAGACAGCTCTTCGGGAGACGAAAGACAGAGCAGCAAAAGTTAGTGATACTGCCAATGACAGTTTTCACGAGTTGCAAGCGCCTTGCGTAGGACAGAGAGCGGCTAGACCATGATACCAGACGAGTGCGTATGTGATCTATCAACGGTTCATAATCACTCCTTGTCATTGTTTTTGTGGTCAGAGGAAGACCAAGGTATCTCACTGGCAGGGCTTCCATTGGTATGCCTAGACGCACAACTTCATCTTTAAAATCTTGATCAATGCGACCCGCCATGAATATAAAAGATTTGCTCGGGTTGATCATCAGGCCAGACATACTAGCAAAATCTGATAGGACCGCAAACACTCCTCGCAACGAAGCAGTTGCACCATCAGTAAAAATCATTAGATCATCCGCAAAGCTTAAATGCGTCAAGTTAACCTTACTGCACATAGGATGGAAGCCAATGCTTTGGGACTGAGCTGCCTTGTTGAGCATTTTCGACAGAACATTGATGGCAATGACAAAAAGATATGGGGAGAGAGCGCAACCCTGCCTTAGCCCACGCTCACTACCAAAGAACCCTTCCAATTCACCATTAACAGACACGGAAAATACAGCAGTGGAGAGGCAGGTGTGAATCCAATGTACAAACATCTCAGGAATATCCATCGCACAAAGAGAGTCTGTATTAAAAGACCAGTTAACAGAGTCAAAGGCCTTTGAGATATCAAGCTTTAGAACACTTCGAGGTTGGATAGTATGTTTGTGATAGTTCTTGACAAGTGATATACCATGATTTTGACCCACTTTTACTCATGGTATTTATATGATTTTACTATATATATCTATGTTTTGGAGTCTTTTAGGTATGTTTTCAGGTTCAAGGGCATTTTGGAGTAAAGTGACGTTTTAGGTGCCATTTGGAGCTTAAAGGAGAATTTTCCCGAGATGACTTGAAGATCAGACATCGAGGTCGATATCCAGATCACATATCGATCGATACACACTTCGTGTAATCGATCGATGACGCATTTGAAGAAATGACGACGAGATACTCCATCGATCGATGTACACATAGTACCATCGATCGATATCGAGCGTGTAGAAGAAGGAAGAATATTCTCAATCGACTTGAAGCCCAATATGTCTCAATATTACGATAATGCCCCTGACGAGTTTTTAACCTAATTGTACTCAATATTTATACCTTTGCCTATGTGTTTTGGCAAAGTAAGCTTTTACAACATATCATTGTTCTAGTACTTCTTACTTATCAATAAAGTATTCTTTTCATCTTAACTCGGTTCTCATCTAAGGTTATAGGATTCTAGGTTTAGAAGAAAGATACAAAGAGATTTGTTATCACGAGGAACTTGATTGTTCGGTCTTCTAAATGAATCTCTATTATTACCTAGATGCTATGAGTCACTCAGTCATGTCTGAGTAGATTCCATTGTTAGATTTAGGGTTCAAATAGTTATGAGGGATTAGCCCCAACTATGGACTGTTGAGTTGTATACTCATTATCCTGATGAACCCTAATGCTTATTCTAGCGTAGCTAACTAGAATATGATCTTGGAATTGATTTAATCCATAAATCAATCTCCTGACATCATCTTGAATAAGCTAAGATCCTCTAGGGATAAGCGAGAGCCGGTCTATGATCTTGGTGAACATATATTCGATTCGATCTAGAGTTATATCGACCGATACTCCAATAGAGTAATCGATTGACGACACACATATCGATCGATATAAGCTGTCAAACATCGATCGATATTGTCAGCAGACAGATCAATAGAGGAGACTTGTAACGATAGTTATTAGCCCACTCTAAAGAGTCGAAGTTCTTTAGTATATGCAAGCAACTCATTAAAAACATCCATAGCATTATAATCCTGAACTAGCTGAATAGTAACCTTGAATCTAACTATTTCTCTTATTGATTACAACCCTCAAACACTCTCTTGAGCAATTAATCATTGCTCACAACTTGCAATTTACATTTAAACCATTTCAACCTAGCTTAGTCACTAAGGATTAAACATCTTTTGTGTTCCTTCGCTCCCCGTGAAATCAATCCCTAAGTACTACATCTATACCTCTTATTTGAGAGAGTAATTCACTCCTAGGGTAATTTGAGTGAGATCAAATTTGGCGCCGTTGCCGGGGAGCTAAGATCGCCATTAGATTTAATCTGATTAGGTCTAGGTTATTTAAATTTCTGCTAAATCACCTTCTGACGCAAAATTTTTTTCTTGATTTTCAGGTACATGCCCAGCAATACCAGAAGCAACAAGAATCATCAACTTGTGTACCCAGAAGACCCCCACAGCTTGGAGCGTAGCATCCGCAAGAACTTACGTTCCACATCGATCGACATAAACTCTACCTTGTCGACCGATACACCGACATCGATCGACATCAACACCCATTCGTCGACCGATACTGCTCTACCACAGTCGACAGAGACACCTTCTCTTGACAACCGACCGTCGAACGATACACTTCTTCCGACATCGATCGATATAAATCACCTTACATCGATCGATACTACCCGATGAGCCATGGTAGCGCCTATTATTCTCAGAACCGATGAGAATGGAGACCTGCGTGATCAAGATGGTCACATGCGTAACGCAGCAGGTTAGAAGCTGAATGCTCAAAAGGAAATCATTCCTGAGCAAGATACTACAGACTTCATCCAACCTGCAGATGAAGCCAACGGAGCTAGAACCCTGGCAGATTACAACCGTCCAGATCAGTTCTATACCAACAGATCCGCCATCCGCCCTCCTGCTATTCAGAGAGGAGATTTCGAGCTCAAGCCGCAGTACTACGGTCTCGTAGGACAGATACCCTTCTGTGGGTTATCTCATGAGCATCCTATGGATCATCTGGAGAGATACGAAGATATTATATCTTCCATCAAAGCCAACGGAGTTCTTGAAGACTATCTTTTCTGCAAGCTTTTCAAATACTCTCTATCAGGAGAAGCTTTGCAGTGGCTGCGACAACTACCACCAGGTTCTCTCACTACCTGGAAGGACATCAAAAACACATTCCTGCGTAACTTCTTTGATGAGTCACGTGCTGAAGACTGGAGGAGAAAAATTGCTACATTTGTTGGGGTCAAAAACGGTTCTCTCGAAATCAATGGCTAAAACTATTTATCATGCGCGGACTTTCCATAAAACAAGCGTCGAGAGCAAGACAAGTCGTATAGCTTAAAGAACCTATGTTAAAGTCGATCGTTCTTGATTTACACGATAAACTTTACGAGAAAACCAAATAAGATTTAGTCGTAAAACTTCGATGATACAATCAAGAAGAACAGAGAGACATTAGGTCCGTAGCTAAGATGACACGACCATACGAAATTATACGGAAGAAACGGGAAGTGATCTAAGTTTGGACAGGCCGAACGACAAAGAATCCGCCTTGAAACTTCAAAGAGCCCGTTCTCTCAAACCGTGAGGACCCAGAAAACGAGTAAGATATCAAATCGAAGCCCTCGCCGAGACGCACGTGATGCCTATAGGCCCCGGGCGCCTAGCGCCTAGCGCCTGTGCTGCCTCTTGGCGCCGGGCGCCTAGCGCCCGTGCTGCCTCTAGGCGACGGGCGCCTAGCGCCCGTGCTGCCTCTAGGCGCCGGGCGCCTAGCGCCCGTGCTGCCTCTAGGCGCCGGGCGCCTAGCGCCCGTGCTGCCCCTAGGCGCCGGGCGCCTAGCGCCCGTGCTGCCTCTAGGCGCCGGGCGCCTAGCGCCCGTGCTGCCTCTAGGCGTCGGGCGCCTAGCGCCCGTGCTGGTCCTAGCCGCCCGTGATGGTCCTAGCCGCCGGGAAACTTCAAAGAGCCCGTTCTCTCAAACCGTGAGGACCCAGAAAACGAGTAAGATATCAAATCGAAGCCCTCGCCGAGACGCACGTGATGCCTCTAGGCGCCGGGCGCTTAGCGCCCGTGCGGGCGCCTAGCGCCCGTGCTGCCTCTAGGCGCCGGGCGCCTAGCGCCCGTGCTGCCTCTAGGCGCCGGGCGCCTAGCGCCCGTGCTGCCTCTAGGCGCCGGGCGCCTAGCGCCCGTGCTGCCCCTAGGCGCCGGGCGCCTAGCGCCCGTGCTGCCTCTAGGCGCCAGGCGACTAGCGCCCGTGCTGCCCGTAGGCGCCGGGCGCCTAGCGCCCGTGCTGCCCGTAGGCGCCGGGCGCCTAGCGCCCGTGCTGCCCGTAGGCGCCGGGCGCCTAGCGCCCGTGCTGCCCGTAGGCGCCGGGCGCCTAGCGCCCGTGCTGGCTCGGGTCTTCGAGCGACAATCTTCCGTGCACAAGTCCCAGGCCCCGGCCGTCAGAAGTCTGTACTTTGAATCTTTCCCGAGTCCTCGCGGAATGAATCATTGAGATTCCGCGTACAAAACTCTCGTCCTTACTCCAAACTAAGATCGTCGTAAACACTTCGGAAACTTGTAAGGTATCAACGGAAAGGAAGATCTTAAATTCTTCGTACGAAACAGTGATGGTTATCCTAAGACACCACTCATCTCAACTCTACGAAGGAATGAAGATCTTCCGAAGAAATCGTAAAAAACAGCGGAAGTCCTAGAGACGGCCCAAAAGGGACCAAACGCGATCGGACAGTCTGTTTACGATTATCTGAGATAGATACGACGATTTACGTTTATCTTTACATAACAAGATAAATGCTAAATTTCCAAAAGGATAAATGTCAAGTTTCCCGAAGATAAATGTCAAGTTTCCCGATAAACATGAAGGCCGACGAAAATGGAAAAAGCCCGCTTTGCGGCCCAAAAGGAGAATAGACCGTCATAAGAAGGAGTATATAAAGGAGCATTGGGAGAGAAGAAAAGGCAGAGAAAAAATCCTAGAGAGAAAGCAAATCCGAGATTGGAGACCTAGAGAGCTCATGTTAGCTTAAGAACTTAGAATTTAGGCGCTAGACTAGCAAGGCAAGACCTAGAACGTCCGGCCGCCTCTCGTTCTATTTTCATCTTGTCCGCAGACCCTTATTTCTCGCGGAAGGATCTAACAATCCTTTTACTTAGAGTTCCGCACATAGAAACCCTAGGCGTTATTCTCGACACGCCCGTTTCTATGACAAACACTCATACTAGACGAACTCCGCCAGGCGGTTCGATCTCTTGTTCAAATCTTTCTAACTGAACTACGTCCGACTTGATCCTCGAAAGGGGTACGTAGGCAGCCTTCCTTAAGGTCCAGTCCCAACTCTCTACAAAATCCTTTTTGTACGATTTTCGTCTTTTGTTATCTTTACATATCTTCCGCACTTGTTCGGTCACTTGTCGTTGGCTGTCGCAGAGAATCCGGGCCTTCAGGGAAAGTCGGGTTAACTTGGCTTTCCTCCGTTTTTACTTATCAAAATCGACAGTGCGAATTTCGGTTCCCACAGTTTGGCGCTAGAAGGAGGGGAGGAC
The DNA here is from genome assembly GCA_026261945.1 of Hirschfeldia incana. Lineage (NCBI taxonomy): Eukaryota > Viridiplantae > Streptophyta > Magnoliopsida > Brassicales > Brassicaceae > Hirschfeldia > Hirschfeldia incana. The sequence goes on from JABCMI010000039.1 coordinate 1,792,622, forward strand.
GGATTACTCTTCCTCTTACGGCCGCAAAACGCTTGATCAAAGCAATGTCTGGAGATATGAAAGACAAACTCGCAGCTCACATCGACGCTGGTAAAACAACTTCAGCAGTGACTGCTCCTACGACCAACGCTTATGCAAACAGTTATCTAAGATTATCATCTTACGGACAAACGTCCCGAGAACGGACCATCCCAATCAATTTCGGGTCCTATCAACCATGCACCCCCATCCAAGTTCCTGCAACACGGTCCTCGGGTCCATGGACACAACCCCCCTCGCTCGGAAAAATTCAAAAAATGACTTGGTAGTCGAGACGGATTCCTACCTGTCGTATACAACGGCTATGGTTAGCTTGAACACCAGTTGCCTTAACTATACGGGGAATCAAAATCCTTTCGGAAAAACCAGATCACATCAACGGCTTTTTCTAAAGAAAAATCGTAAAAACGTCTAAGTCCCTAGACGGCCCAAAAGGGGCCCGAATCACGGCTAAACGACCCACATACGATTTTAGAGTAGGATCGAGCCCAAGGCTGATATGACGGTCTGATAACCGAGCAGAGTTTCGACTGGAAATGTCTTTTAGAATTTCCCGGAAAAAATAAAGACTTGTTCTCCTGGAAATCGCAGAGAAACCCCAGATTACTCATGAAACAGAAAGCACGACTGATCGGATTACCAATCAGCGTTTCTAATGCTAAAATTCGATAACATTTTATGGAACATCTTTCGTCAAATAAATTCTCGAAAATATTTCACGAGACAGCTTTTGCATGATTAAACTCGACAACATTTTACAAAACAGTTTCCGTAAAATTAACTCGACAACATTTTGTGAAAAAACTCTCGTAAAATAAAAGGTCAACAACGTTCTAAGAAACAATTCCTTGCTGGGATCATGATGGAATCGATGTCCAAAAGTCTCGGATAAACAATTAAAGAAACCTCGAGAGACTAAGTGTCGATGAGAAACCTTTAAAAAAAAAACGGGCAAACAGGCAGTTCCCACGAGGAAGCACAGTCCCGAGCGGCTAGCACCCCCGTACTGCCCGTAGGCACCGGGCGCCTAGCGCCCGTGCTGCCCCTAGGCGCCGGGCGCCTAGCGCCCGTGCTGCCTCTAGGCGCCGGGCGCCTAGCGCCCGTGCTGCCTTAGCGCTCGTGCTGCCTCTAGGCGCCGGGCGCCTAGCGCCCGTGCTGCCTCTAGGCGCCGGGCGCCTAGCGCCCGTGCTGCCTCTAGGCGCCGGGCACCTAGCGCCGGGCGCCTAGCGCCCGTGCTGCTTTTAGGCGCCGGGCGCCTAGCGCCCGTGCTGCTTTTAGGCGCCGGGCGCCTAGCGCCCGTGCTGCCTCTAGGCGCAGGGCGCCTAGCGCCCGTGCTGCCTCTAGGCGCCGGGCGCCTAGCGCCCGTGCTGCCTCTAGGCGCCGGGCGCCTAGCGCCCGTGCTGCCTCTAGGCACCGGGCGGTTAGGACGCCCGTGCTGTCTCTAGGCGTCGGGCGGCTAACGCGCCCGCGCTGCGCTGGTCGCCGGACAACAAAACATTCGGCGAACGCGGCAAATCCTCGCGAAACCATCCTTGACGATAGTCCAACCAAATACTTTGCACTTTTCGTAAAATAATCCTAGACAATACTTCACGAGAAAGCTTCTGCACGATTAAACTCGACCACATTTTACGAAACAGTTTCCGTAAAATTAACTCGACAACATTTTGTTGAATAACTCTCGTTAAATAAAAGCTCGGCAATATTTTACGAAACATCATTCGTGAAGTATAACAAGATCGCAAGCTTCTTGACCTAACCAGTTCGCTCATAGCTTGACGAAACAAGAAGCCCCACTCAAGTGACATCTTGCCGTTCGTTTTCACTTGTCTACCCACCTTAGCCTTCTTCGAGTTTTGCCTACTTCTCCTCCCTTTGCTTCAACGATTCTGCAACGATTCTGCACTGTTCCTTCGGGTTTCATCAAAAATCGATTCTCGATTCAGTGTCAGACTTTTCGAAGACCTTTGACAATGAAACGTTAGAAGACAAAGAGGAACGGACATGAGGCAATCTCGAGTAATCAACGAGACTAAGGTACGTCCGACTTAGAAAATTTTATCAAGGTTTTAATTTTTTCGTAGGAAAGGAATGAGAACGTCTTGTAAACTGCCGTAAAATTTAGGGAACTTAGAACCTAGGTGGATAGTCTAGCAAGCTAAGTCTTAGGCATTTTCTTCCAGTTTCGTTCTATTGTTCCTTGACTGTCTAGGCAGAACGCGCAAACCGATCTAATCTCCCGGAAAACCGAGAAACGATCGCCACACATCCTTGGCATACTCTTCTACTTCATAAAGAAAAAATTCCTTTCAAAAGGCAAACGGCACTCTAAGATTCGTCCGAAACGTTAGCGGCATAACGGCGTGGTCAAACCGTTACGAACATAGTCCTGAAAACTCTACACCGTCTCTTGTTGCAATCTCGCGACAAGAAACTCGTACAACGTCAGACTAATAGCACGACGGTGAGCTAAAAAAAATAACGGAATAACCTTCGGTAAAACTCCATGAGTAATTCGAAGCAACTTTCGCCAAAAGACGAAATCAAAGCGGAAACATTTCCCGTGTAACCCATAACTCGGAAAACTCCGCTAAGATTTGCATGTCTATCTCAACGAATGCTGTTCGGCCATCGGACGACTACACCTTTCCATAAAGCCCAAACCTGAGTTCGGCATCACCATCAAGGACAATCGTGAACCAATATGACCTTAATGCGAAAGGATTGCAGTCTGATCGTTTACCAACTCCTTGGTTAAACGGCTGAACACAGCCTTCACGCCAAGACAAAACAGCTGAACGATCGCCGACTCCAATCACTTAAGGGCCAAACGATAATCCACGATTTGTCATAAAACGCAAAGTGACCATTACGCGAGCAACTCTGTCGCATAGCCCAAAAGCGGAAATCATGCGATAAATTTCTCGTAATAAAATCAGTCCTAACAGGCATACGGTTAACGGAAAAATTTGAACTTAACATCGACTAATTAAGATCTATACACCCCGTAAACAAAGCATGAAAAGAAACACTTGTGACAAAGCTCCTAGAGTTATACGAGTCATCCTTAAAATCCCGGAAGGCCAACACTTCGCAAAACAAAGCGAAGGTAGACGCTTCTCCCTGGGTCAAATATACGCGACCCCTGGTCCTAATTCCTCGATCAAAATTGTATAACTTGCACGTTCAAACTGAAACAACAGTTTCTGACTACGGACATTCGCAAAAAATCTCCAAGCCCGCGAACATTTGAAGTGCGGCACAAGGGAAAATTAACTCGTACACATTTGAAATGTGTAAGCTTGTATAATCCCACATTTTTTGAAGAAACCGGATTTTCGAAACTCTTTACAAACACATAAACCGAATTTTCGAAACTCTTCGTAAACAAACTCGCCAATCGCTAAACGGCCTCAACAATGGATCAAGTATCCACCAAATAAATCGTAAACTATCGCCCGGAAACATTCCGCGATTTCTAAAAAGCCCATAGTTCTTTATGGCATAAGAAAAACAAACTTCAAAGCACTGCGAGACGTCGTTTCGTGCCTGAACATTCGTTTTTCGATTAAAACCTTCATACGCCTTCTAAACGGCATCATATCGTTGTTGCTGATCACAACAAACGAACTCTAACGTCCTAAACAGACAAGCCACCTAAGGGTAGGCTCTTTTACATCCGACAAGGATCCCATAGCGCGCTATACAAAAACTCCAAATTTGGTTCAGCACTTCGTAAAGGAAGTAGCTCGATTCGTGCCCAGACAAATCATATAAGCCGATACCACTTTGCGGATTTTAAAACGGTACGAATCAGGTTAAAATCACAAACAGGCAAAACGAAAGCCGATTTGTCATCGCACAGCCTTAGTCTGAGAGTAAACCTAGGTCTTGCCCTAAACCCAGCCTTGCTGGTATCTTAACATCTCATAGGCAAAGCGTCAACGACGCGAGATCCCAAAACTTGTCTCTTCACTCAAGTCTGTACGTTTCCACGAATTTTCGCGTAAATCGTAAACCGCAGGAAAATCTCGCTTTGTACAAACGACGGATACGGTGATCATCAGGGAGGCAGGAATGAGACGACAACTCACACCCTGTCCCTCTAACTTCGATAGACAGAAGTTCTGAAAACGCAACATTAATATTTTGTAAAGATTGAGCCGCAGAGTTCAACAGATGCCCTGAAAAAGGCCGGGATTCGAAGCCGCCAACGGCCAGTCCCACAAATGTACATCATGGCCTCTTAACGGCCGAAACACAATCAAAATAAAAATATCCGAAAGGATTGATAAACCTAGACGCTCCCCGGAGCATCACCTTCATCCTCAAAACTCACCCAAAGTAGGAACGGTCTCACCGTCGCCTCCATTGGTCGCACCACCGCTGCATGTTTCATATGCGCCGGCTTCACGATCCTTGACTGCGTAGTCCTGGTCCTCCGAACCCTCCGAATCCGGGACAAGGGTGCACACGGGTTTCAGACCAGCGAGAATCGAGTCGAAGTCCTCTCCGTCAAACTTGCGAGTCCCCGTCTCCTCAAGACTCTGAATCTTCTCTTGAAGACGACGGACTTTCGAGGACATATGTTCTTCTCTTTCTTCACATTGAGCAACGAACTCACGGTCTTTCCGACGTCACGTTCAAGATCGCCAATCAAAGGTGATGAGGATGTCCGCAATGAAATATTCTTAGCCACAAATTTCGACTTTCAACTCATAATCTTCCGCCCGCAAGATCGTCTCCGCGTCTTACAGGCTGGGGGGCTAACTGTTGGGGTCAAAAACGGTTCTCTCGAAATCAACGGCTAAAACTATTTATCATGCGCGGACTTTCCATAAAACAAGCGTCGAGAGCAAGACAAGTCGTATAGCTTAAAGAACCTATGTTAAAGTCGATCGTTCTTGATTTACACGATAAACATTACGAGAAAACCAAATAAGATTTAGTCGTAAAACTTCGATGATACAATCAAGAAGAACCGAGAGACATTAGGTCCGTAGCTAAGATGACACGACCATACGAAATTATCCGGAAGAAACGGGAAGTGATCTAAGTTTGGACAGGCCGAACGACAAAGAATCCGCCTTGAAACTTCAAAGAGCCCGTTCTCTCAAACTGTGAGGACCCAGAAAACGAATAAGATATCAAATCGAAGCCCTCGCCGAGATGCACGTGATGCCTATAGGCGCCGGGCGCCTAGCGCCCGTGCTGCCTCTAGGCGCCGGGCGCCTAGCGCCCGTGCTGCCTCTAGGCGACGGGCGCCTAGCGCCCGTGCTGCCTCTAGGCGCCGGGCGCCTAGCGCCCGTGCTGCCTCTAGGCGCCGGGCGCCTAGCGCCCGTGCTGCCTCTAGGCGCCGGGCGCCTAGCGCCCGTGCTGCCTCTAGGCGTCGGGCGCCTAGCGCCCGTGCTGGTCCTAGCCGCCCGTGATGGTCCTAGCCGCCGGGAAACTTCAAAGAGCCCGTTCTCTCAAACCATGAGGACCCAGAAAACGAGTAAGATATCAAATCGAAGCCCTCGCCGAGACGCACGTGATGCCTCTAGGCGCCGGGCGCCTAGCGCCCGTGCTGCCTCTAGGCGCCGGGCGCCTAGCGCCCGTGCTGCCTCTAGGCGCCGGGCGCCTAGCGCCCGTGCTGCCCCTAGGCGCCGGGCGCCTAGCGCCCGTGCGGCCTCTAGGCGCCGGGCGCCTAGCGCCCGTGCTGCCTCTAGGCGCCGGGGTCCTAGCGCCCGTGCTGCCTCTAGGCGCCGGGCGCCTAGCGCCCGTGCTTCCTTTAGGCGCCGGGCGCCTAGCGCCCGTGCTGCTCGTAGGCGCCGGGCGCCTAGCGCCCGTGCTGCCCGTAGGCGCCGGGCGCCTAGCGCCCGTGCTGCCCGTAGGCGCCGGGCGCCTAGCGCCCGTGCTGGCTCGGGTCTTCGAACGACAATCTTCCGTGCACAAGTCCCGGGCCCCGGCCGTCAGAAGTCTGTACTTTGAATCTTTCCCGAGTCCTCGCGGAATGAATCATTGAGATTCCGCGTACAAAACTCTCGTCCTTACTCCAAACCAAGATCGTCGTAAACACTTCGGAAACTTGTAAGGTATCAACGGAAAGGAAGATCTTAAATTCTTCGTACGAAATAGTGATGGTTATCCTAAGACACCACTCATCTCAACTCTACGAAGGAATGAAGATCTTCCGAAGAAATCGTAAAAAACAGCGGAAGTCCTAGAGACGGCCCGAAAGGGACCAAACGCGATCGGACAGTCTGTTTACGATTATCTGAGATAGATACGACGATTTACGTTTATCTTTACATAACAAGATAAATGCTAAATTTCCAAAAGGATAAATGTCAAGTTTCCCGAAGATAAATGTCAAGTTTCCCGATAAACATGAAGGCCGACGAAAATGGAAAAAGCCCGCTTTGCGGCCCAAAAGGAGAATAGACCGTCATAAGAAGAAGTATATAAAGGAGCTTTGGGAGAGAAGAAAAGGCAGAGAAAAAATCCTAGAGAGAAAGCAAATCCGAGATTGGAGACCTAGAGAGCTCCTGTTAGCTTAAGAACTTAGAATTTAGGCGCTAGACTAGCAAGGCAAGACCTAGAACGTCCGGCCGCCTCTCGTTCTATTTTCATCTTGTCCGCAGACCCTTATTTCTCGCGGAAGGATCTAATAATCCTTTTACTTAGAGTTCCGCACATAGAAACCCTAGGCGTTATTCTCGACACGCCCGTTTCTATGACAAACACTCATACTAGACGAACTCCGCCAGGCGGTTCGATCTCTTGTTCAAATCTTTCTAACTGAACTACGTCCGACTTGATCCTCGAAAGGGGTACGTAGGCAGCCTTCCTTAAGGTCCAGTCCCAACTCTCTACAAAATCCTTTTTGTACGATTTTCGTCTTTTGTTATCTTTACATATCTTCCGCACTTGTTCGGTCACTTGTCGTTGGCTGTCGCAGAGAATCCGGGCCTTCAGGGAAAGTCGGGTTAACTTGGCTTTCCTCCTTTTTTACTTATCAAAATCGACAGTGCGAATTTCGGTTCCCACAACATTTACTCAGGAACCTGGAGAATCTTTCAAGGATACCTAGAACAGATTCAAGTCCTACCAGCGCGACTGCCCACATCATGGATACAACAACGTGCAACTACTTTGCACCTTCTACAGAGGCATCGCTCTAAAGTATCAAATGGCTCTGGACACTGCTAGTGAAGGAAATTTCAGCACAAGGAATCCACATGACGCTGTGAAGTTAATTGATAACTTGGCTTCAAGCAACAGTACGAAGAACATCGTCAAAGCAAAATCTGTCTCATTCCTTGGGAAGGAACAGATTAGTGAATTTCAATCACAGCTGGATAATGTTCAGAAGCTGCTTAACAAGCAGATTTGCTCAGTTGAGGATGCAGAAACCGCAGAGGATCAAGTAGACGAAGATGTGAATTGGATCAGTGGAGCTGGATTTCAGAGATCTGGAAACCAGGGAGGAAACAGAAACTTCTCAGGACAGAGGAGCAACTACAGGCCACAGAAACCTTCCTACAACAGCAGCAACCCCAACAACAACATGAGTTACGGAAACTCATTCTACACCAATCCACCCCCACCCACCCAGGAAAGCAAGCTAGAAGAAATGCTGGAAAGAGTTCTACAGACACAACAGAAGCTCCAGGTGGATTTCAATGGGAAGATTGACTCTGTCTACACAACTCTAAATTCAAAGCTTGATACTTTGAATACCTATGTGAAGAAAGTGGAAACTCAAGTAGTTCAGACAGGAGAGGCTTTGAAGAAACAAGAAGCCTTAGCAAGAGAACCAGGAGAGCCTACTACCCACCACCACGTCAATGCCATCATAGATGATGATTTCTGGGAGGAAGTTCCCCAGAAAGAGCTGCAAAACACGACAGAGGAAGCCTCGCCCGAAGCCGTATCTGACTCATATCGATCGACATCATCGGCACGATATCGATCGATATCACCAAAAGCAAAGCGATCGATAAACTTTGACGAATTCCGATCGATAGACTTCGAGGAACACTCCAACGAGTGCAATTCAATCAAAATCATGTCACACGAAGCCTTTGCAGCCAAGCACCCACGACCACCCACCGGTATGGACGTCGACCGATCTTCAGACCCCATCGATCGATACAGAAACCTTTCCATCGACCGATCCGGAGACACCGATATCGACCGACACACAGCAGTAGCCATCGATCGATATACTATCCCACACCGCCGAGTGCAACTACCCAAAATCGATGTAGCACGACTTAATGCACTCCGGGAGCAGTCCAAACTTTCCAAATCCCTTCCTACAGCAATATTGAAGAAACCCACGGACATCATTGAACCCATGGAACCAGAAAAGGAAAACCTAGGAAGAGTCTTACGAAAAAAGGAAAGAGAAGATTGCAAAGCACCTTAAAAGGGGAGCTAATGAAGCAGAGATGGAAAACTTCAGGAAACGTGTTCTAAGAATCCATGCAGAGAAACCCTTTGAAGAAGCCTACTTTTCTCATAGATTGTGGATGTTCTTCAAGGAGACCAAGGAGACAGAAGAAGACATCAGGAGAATGTTTCACCAAGTTCGTGACAGCATGAAGAAGAGGATCACACTACCAAAGAGGAGCGATCCAGGGAAGTTCACAGTGCCATGTTCCATCAGGGGCATTGAATTCCCTCGTGCCTTATGTGATACAGGATCAGGAGTCAGCATCATACCTAAAATCATGGCAGACCACCTACGTCTGAAGATAGAGCCTACTGATGAGACATTCATCTTTGTGGATTGTTCTCAACAGAACTCTAGAGGCATTATTCGAAATCTTGAGGTACAGATTGGAGATGCCATCATCCCAACAGACTTCCACGTCCTGGATGTCAAGCTTAACTTCAAGACATCACTACTACTTGGAAGATCTTTCCTAGCCACCGTCGGAGCCGTTTGTGACCTAAAGTTCAACAAGCTCTGCCTAACCCTAATTAATCCCACCACCCTCTATGATCCCGTCCAGGTCATCAACCCACCAGCTAAGGAGACCACAAAAGTCGTAGCAGCTTGTTTCTGTTCCCATGAGTACGATTCCATGGCTGAATACGAAACCAATCCGGTTACATCGACCGATGAGAGCAACATCCCATCGCCCGATACCAGTACCAACACATCGACCGACGTAGCTACCACCACATCGATCGATAGACAGCCCTTTTGGAGGAACAACGCTGAAACCCTAGCATCAACGCCCGATTTTGAGCCAGCTACATCAGAACCGGACGACTACATACCTCTAGAGGAGGAATACGATGAAGATTACGAGGAAGAACGAGCTACAGAGTACATATTCATTCGTGAAGAAGAAGATGGACACCCTTCCCACACCTTCAGATTCAACACATCGACCGATGTAAGCAAGCCAACATCGACCGATATGCAACAAAGACGATCGCTCAAACGACCCTATGAACCATCAAGCGATCCTATCGACTTTATATCCATATACACACCATCTAAGGATATAAGAGACGGAGACTACTCAATTGGAAGTTAGGCAAGCGATTACAATGAGAGTTTTGCAGTAGAGGCAATTCCACTGCAATATGCAATTCAACCTGAGGAAGTCCCATCGACCGATATGTTCCAACAACAATCGATCGACAACCGTCAACCCACATCGACCGATGCACCTAATACAGCATCGCCCGATACGACCACTACACCATCCGAGGTACTAATAAATAATATTGATTTTGGTTATCTAACTTCGGATGAGTTTGGTATTTTCAGAGATCCAGAAGGCAATGCACGAGCAATGGATGGGAGAATCATCCCAATAACAAAGAAGGATATAGGAGACATCCTTCAAACCGCCAATGGATCCATACACCTCTTCAAACAACTACCTCACACCTATGTCAATCAGCAGCATCAGCACATCGGTACAACCACATAATCAAATCAAGACGAAGCTACAGTTGATCATCTCAACACGGAGGATTCGGAATTTCAGCACATATCGATCGATAAACATAATCGTCTATCGTTCGATATGCACCGAGAGATGGGCAGACGAGCTTTCAAAGATGTATACTCATTATCCTGATGAACCCTAATGCTTATTCTAGCGTAGCTAACTAGAATATGATCTTGGAATTGATTTAATCCATAAATCAATCTCCTGACATCATCTTGAATAAGCTAAGATCCTCTAGGGATAAGCGAGAGCCGGTCTATGATCTTGGTGAACATATATTCGATTCGATCTAGAGCTATATCGACCGATACTCCAATAGAGTAATCGATCGACGATACACATATCGATCGATACAAGCTGTCAAACATCGATCGATATTGTCGGCAGACAGATCAATAGACGAGACTAGTAACGATAGTTATTAGCCAACTCTAAAGAGTCGAAGTTCTTTAGTATATGCAATCAACTCATTAAAAACATCCATAGCATTATAATCCTGAACTAGCTGAATAGTAACCTTGAATCTAACTATTTCTCTTATTGATTACAACCCTCAAACACTCTCTTGAGCAATTAATCATTGCTCACAACTTGGAATTTACATTTAAACCATTTCAACCTAGCTTAGTCACTAAGGATTAAACATCTTTTGTGTTCCTTCGCTCCCCGTGAAATTGATCCCTAAGTACTACATCTGAACCTCTTATTTGAGAAAGTAATTCACTCCTAGGATAATTTGAGTGAGATCGAATTTGGCGCCGTTGTCGGGGAGCTAAGATCGCCATTAGATTTAATCTGATTAGGTCTAGGTTATTTAAATTTCTGCTAAATCACCTTCTGACGCAGAATTTTTTTCTTGATTTTCAGGTACATGCCCAGCAATACCAGAAGCAACAAGAATCATCAACTTGTGTACTCAGAAGACCCCCACAGCTTGGAGCGTAGCATCCGCAAGAACTTACGTTCCACATCGATTGACATAAACTCTACCTTGTCGACCGATACACCGACATCGATCGACATCAACACCTGTTCGTCGACCGATACTGCTCTACCACAGTCGACCGAGACACCTTCTCTGTCGACCGATACTCGCCGCACTTCATCGCTCGACAACCGACCGTCGACCGATACACTTCTTCCGACATCGATCGATATAAATCACCTTACATCGATCGATACTACCCGATGAGCCATGGTAGCGCCTATTATTCTCAGAACCGATGAGAATGGAGACCTGCGTGATCAAGATGGTCACCTGCGTAACGCAGCAGGTCAGAAGCTGAATGCTCAAAAGGAAATCATTCCTGAGCAAGATACTACAGACTTCATCCAACCTGCAGATGAAGCCAACAGAGCTAGAACCCTGGCAGATTACAACCGTCCAGATCAGTTCGATACCAACAGATCCGCCATCCGCCCTCCTGCTATTCAGAGAGGAGATTTCGAGCTCAAGCCGCAGTACTACGGTCTTGTAGGACAGATACCCTTCTGTGGGTTATCTCATGAGCATCCTATGGATCATCTGGAGAGATACGACGATATTATATCTTCCATCAAAGCCAACGGAGTTCCTGAAGACTATCTTTTCTGCAAGCTTTTCAAATATTCTCTATCAGGAGAAGCTTTGCAGTGGCTGCGACAACTACCACCAGGTTCTCTCACTACCTGGAAGGACATCAAAAACGCATTCCTGCGTAACTTCTTTGATGAGTCACGTGCTGAAGACTGGAGGAGAAAAATTGCTACATTTACTCAGGAACCTGGAGAATCTTTTAAGGATACCTGGAACAGATTCAAGTCCTACCAGCGCGACTGCCCACATCATGGATACAACAACGTGCAACTACTCTGCACCTTCTACAGAGGCATCGCTCTAAAGTATCAAATGGCTCTGGACACTGCTAGTGAAGGAAATTTCAGCACAAGGAATCCACATGACGCTGTGAAGGTAATTGATAACTTGGCTTCAAGCAACAGTACGAAGAACATCGTCAAAGCAAAATCTGTCTCATTCCTTGGGAAGGAACATATTAGTGAATTTCAATCACAGCTGGGTAATGTTGAGAAGCTGCTTAACAAGCAGATTTGCTCAGTTGAGGATGCAGAAACCGCAGAGGATCAAGTAGACGAAGATGTAAGTTGGATCAGTGGAGCTGGATTTCAGAGATCTGGAAACCAGCGAGGAAACATAAACTTCTCAGGACAGAGGAGCAACTACAGGCCACAAAAACCTTCCTACAACAGCAGCAACCCCAACAACAACAGGAGTTACGGAAACTCATTCTACACCAATCCACCCCCACCCACCCAAGAAAGCAAGCTAGAAGAAATGCTGGAAAGAGTACTACAGACACAACATAAGCTCCACGTGGATTTCAATGGGAAGATTGACTCTGTCTACACAACTCTAAATTCAAAGCTTGATACTTTGAATACCTATGTGAAGAAAGTGGAAACTCAAGTAGTTCAGACAGGAGAGGCTTTGAAGAAACAAGAAGCCTTAGCAAGAGCACCAGGAGAGCCTACTACCCACCACCACGTCAATGCCATCATAGATGATGATTTCTGGGAGGAAGTTCCCCAGAAAGAGCTGCAAAACACGACAGAGGAAGCCTCGCCCGAAGCCGTATCTGACTCATATCGATCGACATCATCGGCACGATATCGATCGATATCACCAAAAGCAAAGCGATCGATAAACTTTGACGAATATCGATTGATAGACTTCGAGGAACACTCCAACGAGTGCAATTCAATCAAAATCATGTCACACGAAGCCTTTGCAGCCAAACACCCACGACCACCCACCGGTATGGACGTCGACCGATCTTCAGACCCCATCGATCGATACAGAAACCTTTCCATCGACCGATCCGGAGACACCGATATCGACCGACACACAGCAGTAGCCATCGATCGATATACTATCCCACACCGCCGAGTGCAACTACCCAAAATCGATGTAGCACGACTTAATGCACTCCGGGAGCAGTCCAAACTTTCCAAATCCCTTCCTACAGCAATATTGAAGAAACCCACGAACATCATTGAACCCATGGAACCAGAAAAGGAAAACCTAGGAAGAGTCTTACGAAAAAAGGAAAGAGAAGATTGCAAAGCACCTTAAAAGGGGAGCTAATGAAGCAGAGATGGAAAACTTCAGGAAACGTGTTCTAAGAATCCATGCAGAGAAACCCTTTGAAGAAGCCTACTTTTCTCATAGATTGTGGATGTTCTTCAGGGAGACCAAGGAGACAGAAGAAGACATCAGGAGAATGTTTCACCAAGTTCGTGACAGCATGAAGAAGAGGATCACACTACCAAAGAGGAGCGATCCAAGGAAGTTCACAGTGCCATGTTCCATCAGGGGCATTGAATTCCCTCGTGCCTTATGTGATACAGGATCAGGAGTCAGCATCATACCTAAGATCATGGCAGACCACCTACGTCTGAAGATAGAGCCTACTGATGAGACATTCATCTTTGTGGATTGTTCTCAACAGAACTCTGGAGGCATTATTCGAAATCTTGAGGTACAGATTGGAGATGCCATCATCCCAACAGACTTCCACGTCCTGGATGTCAAGCTTAACTTCAAGACATCACTACTACTTGGAAGAGCTTTCCTAGCCACCGTCGGAGCCGTTTGTGACCTAAAGTTCAACAAGCTCTGCCTAACCCTAATTAATCCCACCACCCTCTATGATCCCGTCCAGGTCATCAAGCCACCAGCTAAGGAGACCACAAAAGTCGTAGCAGCTTGTTTCTGTTCCCATGAGTACGATTCCATGGCTGAATACGAAACCAATCCGGTTACATCGACCGATGAGAGCAACATCCCATCGCCCGATACCAGTACCAACACATCGACCGACGTAGCTACCACCACATCGATCGATAGACAGCCCTTTTGGAGGAACAACGCTGAAACCCTAGCATCAACGCCCGATTTTGAGCCAGCTACATCAGAACCGGATGACTACATACCTCTAGAGGAGGAATACGATGAAGATTACGAGGAAGAACGAGCTACAGAGTACAGATTCATTCGTGAAGAAGAAGATGGACACCCTTCCCACACCTTCAGATTCAACACATCGACCGATGTAAGCAAGCCAACATCGACCGATATGCAACAAAGACGATCGCTCAAACGACCCTATGAACCATCAAGCGATCCTATCGACTTTATATCCATATACACACCATCTAAGGATATAAGAGACGGAGACTACTCAATTGGAAGTTGGGCAAGCGATTACAATGAGAGTTTTGCAGTAGAGGCAATTCCACTGCAATATGCAATTCAACCTGAGGAAGTCCCATCGACTGATATGTTCCAACAACAATCGATCGACAACCGTTAACCCACATCGACCGATGCACCTAATACAGCATCGCCCGATACAACCACTACACCATCCGAGGTACAAATAAATAATATTGATTTTGGTTATCTAACTCCGGATGAGTTTGGTATTTTCAGAGATCCAGAAGGCAATGCACGAGCAATGGATGGGAGAATCATCCCAATAACAAAGAAGGATATAGGAGACATCCTTCAAACCGCCAATGGATCCATACACCTCTTCAAACAACTACCTCACACCTATGTCAATCAGCAGCATCAGCACATCGGTACAACCACATAATCAAATCAAGACGAAGCTACAGCTGATCATCTCAACACGGAGGATTCGGAATTTCAGCACATATCGATCGATAAACATAATTGTCTATCGTTCGATATGCACCGAGAGATGGGTATACGAGCTTTCAAAGATGGAACTCGACGCTTATGGGAGAAGAAGGATGAATTTGGAATTTTCAGAGATGAATCTGGGTTTGCTAGAGGAGTCAATGGAGACATCATCCATGTTTCAAAGGAAGCAATAGAGGAGTTACTTAACAGAGCATCACTATTTGATTGGTCTTGTTTTTGTTTGCCCATACATGCAGATCACTTCAATAGAGCGGAACCTAAGGAGAAGCTCTACACATAAGCTGAAGTCCAACGGATGATCCATGAAGCCAAGAGCCCTTACATCTGGCAAACCTTTACCTATCCACATGAAATGGAGAGAGCACGATCAGAACTCCAATCTGAAATCAACTGGATTCAGAGCGCTTATACTCTTCAACAACAAAAGAAAGACGCCCTAGAAGAAGAAGTATCCACTCTCCGTTCACAACTGAAAACCGACGTGCCACCATCGACCGATGCTGGACAGATACCATCGACCGATCCTCATCCTACACCGTCGACCGATGCAAATCAACGCACATCGACCGATAGACGTTTGCAGAACACCTACAGCAAAGAAGAAATCACTACTCTCATCCGCAACATCTATCAGGACATCAAACGAGAAGAGACAACAACCAACCAAGATCTGGAAGACAAATATCAGCAGCTCAGCAACAACTTCACCTCATTCAAGGAACGCACATCAACAATGGCAGATACCATGGATCACATCATCAAGGCTTTGCACCACACACACCAAACGATGAAATCCTTCTACACCAGGAAGAAAAAAATAACTGATGAGATGATCCCACCAATGGAAGATCGACTGCACGAGGTTGAAGATACATTGAGAGCACTCTGCGAGGACTACAGACGCGCAGCATCGACCGATATGACAGCTAGTCCATCGCCCGATATGAACTCCAGCGAGTTTTGCACCAGAGCTGATTTGGAGAAGACAATTCAAGATCTCTTCACCATAGTTCAAGAGGTTGGAGATTCTACCTACCAAAGCTTTGAGCAACTATGGTTTCCAGTGCAAAGCGACGTCAAGAGCATGGAGTACACTATAGAGAACATCCAGAAGGAAATCAAGACCATCTCAAGACAACTCGCGGATAGACCAGCACCATTAGCATCGACCGATATACCAAGCAGGACATCGACTGACAGAACTACACCAGTGTCGATCGATATTGACTACTCGAGATCGATCGATAGGCTCATGGTACGAAGGAGCACGTTTGAGAGACTCAATGACATACAAGAAGAACTCGGTGATCTATCCCAACACACCTATCCAACATTCAAAAACCACCAGCTCCACATTGAGAGCAATGCAGAAAATATAGAACGTCTGCGCACCAAGGTCATTGAATTAAAGGAGAAACTAACTAGAGGAGATAAAGCCACAAGAAGCTTCTTCACCACTTGGTTTGGAGAGAAACATGGAGAGAACACGGATGAGGCTTGCTTCTCAGCAAGTGTCATGAATTCACCTCACTAGCCTCATTACTACCATAGTCAAGCTAAAAGACTATAATAAAGCGCTGAGTGGGAGGCAACCCACTATTAGGTATTTTCTTACTTAGTTAAATCTGATTTATGTTTTTATTTTTCGTTTTTCGTTTTTGTTTTTAAGTTTATCAGATTCTAGACGATTACCATCTCTATCGACCGATACGATCCTGTCGACATCGCTCGACATATTCCTATCCATATCGATCGACATAGACGACTCACTATCGCTCGATACGTATCCACGGTCAGGTATATCGTTCTAATTTTTGATATCAGTACATTCATTATGATTTATTTATGCCTAATCCGACTATTATACACTGAGGACAGTGTATGATTTAAGTCTGGGGGGAGATTACTGATGCTACCTTACCTTTTTGATTTCACCAAAATGTTTTCAAAATTGGTTTTATTGAGTCAAGAAAGAGACTAGGATATTTTTTCAAAATTTTTCTTTTTATCTAACCACTCTTTAGCACCATTCTTAGATTTGTTGATTACAGAAAGTACTAAAGATGCTAAAGTGGATCAACTGTCACCTACGACAATACTTCTCATGATTGTTTGGAAGAACCAAAGCTGATCTCCAACCTAACCTGACAATCTATTGCTTGTCTTGGGGCTTGGTATACAAGGGATCGGAATCCTCCTGCAAGTCTGGAAGGTAATAGTCTGTGTGCTTCTGATTCCCTTCTCTCTCTCTCTTCAGCATCCTAAAGAAAGAGAGAAATTATTTGTATAAAGGTGTGATATGATATCTTGAGAAGTAGAGGGGTAGGAGTGATTCCTACGACCCCATTATTCTACTTTAAAAGATTGATCAAAGCGAGGGGTAGGAGTGATTCCTGCGACCCCACTATTCGCTTATTCAAAAGTATGTGTTACTAAGTCAATGAGATAACATAAAGATAGCCTTTGTGGCAATCAATGTTCATCAAATTTAAAACTATGAGGATCCAGAGAAGAGAGATAAAAAGGGGGAAGAAAGGGATCAGAGAAGACTTGCCTGTGTATTCAGAAACTTGCTTGAGTTGAATCCATGTGTTTCTTGATCGATATCCCCAAGGTAAAGCCTGCACTTTTATTTTTATGCATAAATGAGATCAGTAGAGGGGATAGAAAGACAGGATTGTTAAGATATTTGGTTAGGAGATTTAGTTGCTAAGCTAGGATATGGCATAGTGTACTCATGTGATTAATAGGCATAAGATGTGGCTTGCAACAAAGTAGAGGTGATGATCCTAAAGTTAAGATTTAAATTGAGTCCCTGCTATTTTCAAACTTCTTTCTAAGACTACCTGTGTGTTTGCTTGAGGACAAGCAAAAGGTTAAGTCTGGGGGAGTTGATATATCATGATTTTGACCCACTTTTACTCATGGTATTTATATGATTTTACTATATATATCTATGTTTTGGAGTCTTTTAGGTATGTTTTCAGGTTCAAGGGCATTTTGGAGTAAAGTGACGTTTTAGGTGCCATTTGGAGCTTAAAGGAGAGTTTTCCCGAGATGACTTGAAGATCAGACATCGAGGTTGATATCCAGATCACATATCGATCGATACACACTTCGTGTAATCGATCGATGACGCATTTGAAGAAATGACGACGAGATACTCCATCGATCAATGTACATAGTACCATCGATCGATATCGAGCGTGCAGAAGAAGGAAGAATATTCTCAATCGACTTGAAGCCCAAGATGTCTCAATATTACTATAATGCCCCTGACGAGTTTTTAACCTAATTGTACTCAATATTTATACCTTTGCCTATGTGTTTTGGCAAAGTAAGCTTTTACAACATATCATTGTTCTAGTACTTCTTACTTATCAATAAAGTATTCTTTTCATCTTAATTCTGTTCTCATCTAAGGTTATAGGATTCTAGGTTTAGAAGAAAGATACAAAGAGATTTGTTATCACGAGGAACTTGATTGTTCGGTCTTCTAAATGAATCTCTATTATTACCTAGATGCTATGAGTCACTCAGTCATGTCTGAGTAGATTCCATTGTTAGATTTACGGTTCAAATAGTTATGAGGGATTAGCCCCAACTATGGACTGTTGAGTTGTATACTCATTATCCTGATGAACCCTAATGCTTATTCTAGCGTAGCTAACTAGAATATGATCTTGGAATTGATTTAATCCATAAATCAATCTCCTGACATCATCGTGAATAAGCTAAGATCCTCTAGGGATAAGCGAGAGCCGGTCTATGATCTTGGTGAACATATATTCGATTCGATCTAGAGCTATATCGACCGATACTCCAATAGAGTAATCGATCGACGACACACATATCGATCGATACAAGCTGTCAAACATCGATCGATATTGTCGGCAGACAGATCAATAGACGAGACTAGTAACGATAGTTATTAGCCAACTCTGAAGAGTCGAAGTTCTTTAGTATATGCAAGCAACTCATTAAAAACATCCATAGCATTATAATCCTGAACTAGCTGAATAGTAACCTTGAATCTAACTATTTCTCTTATTGATTACAACCCTCAAACACTCTCTTGAGCAATTAATCATTGCTCACAACTTGCAATTTACATTTAAACCATTTCAACCTAGCTTAGTCACTAAGGATTAAACATCTTTTGTGTTCCTTCGCTCCCCGTGAAATCGATCCCTAAGTACTACATCTGAACCTCTTATTTGAGAGAGTAATTCACTCCTAGGGTAATTTGAGTGAGATCAACAAGTTCCGTGGCTAGGAGAACATTCTCAAGGAGCAAGCGATCTTTAACAAATGCACACTGGTTTGGCTAAATCAGCTCTGGAAGTAGTACCTTGAGCCTGTTTGCAAGTATCTTTGAAATCACCTTATACAAGATATTGCAACAACTGATAGGTCGGTAGTCCGTAATAGCTTTTGCGTCGCCATGTTTGGGAAAAAGGGTCAGGATTGTTGCGTTGACTCCTCTAGGCAGGAAGCCAAACATGAAGAAAGATTGAACCGCTATGACAAAGTCTTGTTTGATGATTTCCCACGAGGCGCGATAAAACTCAGCAGGGAACCCATCAGGCCCAGGAGCTTTGCTAGATGGCATGGAGAACAACACATTTCTGATTTCAGCCTCAAAAACAGGATGGGTGAGCAGCAGGGCAGTGTGCATTGTACAACTATAATCCAGAAGATCAGAGAGTTGTGGAGCAGTCGGGGAGGTAATCTGGATAGGTCCTTGCTGGAGGAAATTCTCAAAGTGTGCAGCAGCCACCACTTTTATCTGTTGAAAGTCAGTGATCACCTCTCCTGAGAGAAGAGTAAGGCGTCTGATCATATTAAATGAAGTTCTCGTCTGGACAATCTTAAAGAAGAACAGAGTATTTTGGTCACCGTGTTGTAACCAGGTAATCCTAGACTTCTGACGCAAGAAACTCTCCTCGATCCCAGCCCAGTGGTTCCATGCCGTCATAGCATCGGCAGCTTCCTCAAACGTCGACTCATTCGGGTTCTCAAGAGCTTGTTTCTGCTTGGCACAGAGTGAATCAATAGCTTCACGGGTGCGTTGAGGGAGATTTACAAATTTGTTCCTGTTCAGATTACAAAGCACTGGCTTGAGAAGTTTCAGCTTTTTATGGAATCGATAGAGCGCCGAGGTGGAGTGAAACATAGGCTCAGTGGAGTCCCAAACAGTAGCAACGGTGTCATGAAAGTCAGGATGATCAGCAAGGAAATTGAAAAATTTAAAAGGACGCTTGGTACCCGGTGGAGGAATTTCAAGCCGCACCCAACACCTGGTGTGATCAGATACACCAGAAGGCTCTACACTAGCATATGATTGGGGAAACTGAGACAGCCAGTGATCATTAACAAGGACACGGTCCAGCTTTTTTGCAATAGGGTTGTCATGTTGTTTATTCGTCCAGGTGAACGTAGGACCAAGAGATACAAGGTCTGTTAGGTTGTAGGTAGCAACTGCAGACTGGAATGCCTGCATACCACGGAGACTAGCGTTTGATAGAGTACCTCGCGAGTGTTCCGAAGATGCTGGAGTTTCATTAAAGTCACCCATGACAATCCAAGGAACTCCAGGTAAGGCGTATTGAGCTTTGATATATGCCATATCCCTCCATAGATGCATCCTATCAGCAGCAAAATTTGAGGCATAAACACAAGAACATAGGAATTGTTCGCCAGTAACGGAAGTGACCCAGACAGTAATGCATTGGGCACTCTTGAAGAGGAGATTGACCGAGACATCTTCCCCCCAACAGACCCAGACTTTACCCAGGCGGTGATAATCATAGTTGGTAATGAAGTTCCAATTTGGAAGAGCAGAATTAAGAATGGAGATACTGTTTTCCTCACGAACACGAGTTTCGATCAGACAGCCAAAAGAAGGTTTAGCAGAGTGAATCCAAGTACGAAGAGCCGTTTGTTTGCGCATTTTGTTGAAGCCCCGAGTGTTCTACGCAAATAAAGAGATCGTCATATCATTAGTGCCTCCGTGAGGAGGCATTATTGGCTTTGTTGTTCTTGGCACCTTTCGTTTGATCCTTCTTGTTACCAACATTAACATTAGCATTACTTTTTTGTGACTTCATGCTCTTACCAAGTTTCTGTTTCTCCATTTGTTTTTTCTTTTCTAGAGCCACCTTTGATTCTACGGAACTTTCCTCATCGGAGCTAGAGCTCTCGTCATCCTCCTCGACTTCACCTTCCTCAAGATCATTAAGTAGATGGGAAGGTCCATCTCAGTACCCTTTCCTGGCTTTCCATTGCGACGACCAGATGGCGAGGTCTGGGGCACTGTCCGCCAAGGCTCCTCGTTATCACAGAGCCGAGTGTCTACTGATACCTTAGGGGAGACGGTACCGTGAACCGGTGGAACCTCATCACTAACTTCCTCGACGCTATCTTTGGGCAAGTTTTGTTCATCATGTGCTTGCTCCGTAGCCAGATGTGCAACTTCCAATACAGGGTTCTCAATATCAATAGACTTAGATGTCCCATTAGCTTCTGGAGCTCTCTCTCGTAAGCCCTCAGTACCAAAATCTTTTCCGGCAGTCTCCCCCACCAATGTGTCCTCTACTTTCTCCTCTTTGTCTTTCTTATGCTTATTTTTGGAACATGATTTATCAGTGTGTCCCCATTTTTGGCAACCAAAACATCGTGGAGGCAGCCACGGATAGCTCACTGAGATGATTTCATCCGAACCATTAACCTTAATGCTCGCTGGAAGAGGTTCCTCTAGGTTCATTACTACAAGCAGACGAGCGACATCAAGCCTCATACAACGTTCTGTGTTTGGATGTAGTATTATCGTATGCCCAATGGTGTCTCCGAAGAAAGTAAGTCCGTTTTGTGAGAAAAGGTGATCAGAAACTCCCTGCAAGTCCACCCAAAGCGGAACAGCAGTAATGAATTGTTATTTCTTTTTGCTGAAAATAAAAATACAAGATGTAATATATAGTGTATATTAATATGCTACAATACAATTTTCAAGAAAACTAAATATCATAAAATTAATAATAATCATAAAAACCTACTGTAAAAAATTAAATAATTTTTAAATATATAGACAAAAAAATCAATAGGTTAATATATGAATATTACAATTACATCAAATTGCATCAAATTATAAAATTATAAATATATTATTACGTATAAATAAATAATCATTATGAAACAGCAATATTATAATATAATATATTCTACTCTAAAAATATAAAAGGAAATGTTATGATGACAAAAAAAAATAAAATAAATGGACATTTTATAAAATCAGTGGTTTATAAATTTACATTGAACACAAGTTAAATCCAACATCCACGCGGGGCGCAGGTCAAGATCTAATTTTGAGTTAAAGAATGAGATTTGGTATTAAGTTTTTAAAATTTATAAAATAAAAAATAAATATTAAAATTTTAAAATAAAAATTTGAAAAAATAGTTTCAAAAAGTATTTTTGAATTACAGTGATATGATAAGTTTTGGTCATCCATTTCACGTGTTGCATTGACAATAAGCGAATTTGTGACATGTCATTCTGTGCGTACATGTTAGTTGGTGAAGAAAAGCCAATTTTATATGTAAAGAATTTATTAAGAGTGATTTAGGTAAATATACCCATTTAAGATTCAAATTTGTAAAGTGCCGTAGTAAATCATAAGGTCCAATCTGTCTACCATTTTACCTCAAAAGTGACGACTAAACCCCTCTGGAAAATAGAAGAATCGCAGGCAGATAGAGACTGTGTCAGATGGAGGATTTCATAGCAGGTTTTTTTTATGCAGAGGTGAGCCCTTTCATAGAAGACACTACAACAAAATATTCTCTGGACAAAGCATCGATTTTTATACTAGATTTAGATTTAAGAAAATTATATGTACTACTAGACAAACAATGAGATTGTTAAAATTTATTAATAATCACAACTAATGACATTATTGTTTAAGAACTACAAATATATATATATATATTCAAACATTAACTTTAACTATACAATGTAAAATAAATAGGTAACAAAAAAAGAAATTATATAATATAAAACATTAACATTTAATAAATACTTCTTAAAAAGATTTAAACATTACGTATGCTAAGTTATATGTTAGCATGTTACGTTCATTGATAGCCACTAATAAAAATATTATCATTGACATTATTGCGTTACTGTCCAATATGAGGGCATATACACTAATTCTCTATTTATTGACTGTACATTACTAGTTAAAACTAATACCAATATGAGGGCATATACAACATCAACCATTTATGTTGTCAAACTCGATATCTGCTAACAAAGAATTTATCAGCTACTAAGTTTATGTATCAGATAACATTTCATGTACCAGACAATGTATTTAATATCAAACCATGTACCAACTATTAATCAGCTAACAATCTTCCATATGAAACAATAAAGTTCTGCTAAAAATAACTAATATCCGGTAACTTAACAAATAGTGGGTGATAAAAATGTTATCTAAATCGGACAAAAAAATTCACGAACAAGTTCATCTTTACTCCAGTCTTGGCTTGGGCTGGCTGGTTGGTTTTTTTTTTTCCACATGACGAAAATTTAGAGGGATCATGTTGGAGCTCATCTTGCAAGAGAGAAATTCCGCAAGTCAAGACTTCTGCCACTTGATAGTGATATATGTGATAACCGTTGAGACAGTGCCTTCTTGATGAGTGAAAATGATCGATTCTTTGATTATTTGTTCAACATGGAGGCCAAATGTTTTTCTAAAACAGGAACAAGTAGAGTATATATATATATATATATATATATATAAGAATTGTATAAGATCTAGATTTGTTATTATAAACTAATATATGGTGTGAAACTCTGTATTGGCTAACACAACATGCATCAGATAATATATATATATATATATCTCTACTTATTCCTGTTGTAGAAAAACATTTGGCCTCCATGTAACAAACAATATATTCAATAGCAAAACATGTGTCAACTATTTATCAGCTAACAAATCCACTTATCAAATAATATATCAGCTAACAAATCATGTATTCAACATTTATCATCTAACAAACCATGCATCAGACATATCAAACAACTAACCATGAATGTGGGAACCGAAATTCGCACTGTCGATTTTAGTTAAGTTTTATCGGAGGAAAACTAAGTAAACCTAGAAGGTTCGGATTCTCTGCGACAACCAAACGAAATTGATAGAATAAAGCAACGTAGCGGAAAAATTGCACTAAGGCGTTTTATTAAATAGATGGTAAATTGAATACAGTATTCTTCCGAAAACGGGAAGTAGAGATACGCTGAAGAGGAAACAACAGAAATATAGGAGACAAAACGTTCTAAGTCTTGCTCCGCTAGTCTAACCTCCTATGTCCTAAGTTCCCTAAGCTAGCAGTAATTTTCTAAAACCCTAGATTTCGGATTTGGTCTCTCTCTCGATGATTTTCGCTCTGCCTTTTTTCCTCTCTCAAAGCTCCTTTATATACTCCTTCTTATGACGGTCTATTCTCCTTTTGGGCCGCGAAGCGGGCTTTTCCCATTTTCGTCAGCCTTCATGTTTATCGGGAAACTTGACATTTATCTTCGGGAAACTTGACATTTATCCTTCTGGAAATTTAGCATTTATCTTGTTATGTAAAGATAAACGTAAATCGTCGTATCTATCTCAGATAATCGTAAACGGACTGTCCAATTGCGTTTGGTCTCTTTCGGGCCGTCTCTAGGACTTCCGTTGTTCTCTACGATTTCTTCGGAAGATCTTCATTCCTTCGTAGAGTTGAGATGAGTGGTGTCTCAAGATAACCATCACTGTTTCGTACGAAGAATTTAAGATCTTCCTTCCCATTGATATCTTACGAGTTTCCGAAGTGTTTCCGACGATCTTAGTTTGGAGTAAGAACGGGAATTTTGTACGCGGAATCTCAATGATTCATTCCGCGAGGACTCGGGAAAGACTCAAAGTACAGACTTCTGACGGTCGGGGCCTGGAACTTGTGCACGGAAGATTGTCGCTCGAGGACCCTAGCCAACACTGGTGCTAGGCGCCCGGCGCTAGGCGCCCGGCGCCTAGAGGCAGAACGGGCGCTAGGCGCCTGGCGCCTAGAGGCAGCACGGGCGCTAGGCGCCCGTCGCCTAGAGGCAGCGCTAGGCGCCCGGCGCCTAGAGGTAGCACGGGCTCTAGGCGCCCGTCGCCTAGAGGCAATGCTAGGCGCCCGGCGCCTAGAGGCAGCACGGGCGCTAGGCGCCCGCCGACTAGAGGCAGCGCTAGGGGCCTGGCGCCTAGAGGCAGCACGGGCGCTAGGCGTCCGTCGCCTAGAGGCAGCGCTAGGCGCCTGGCGCCTAGAGGCAGCGCTAGGCGCATGGTGCCTAGAGGCAGCGCTAGGCGCCTGGCGCCTAGAGGCAGCACGGGCGCTAGGCGCCCGTCGCCTAGAGGCAGCGCTAGGCGCCCGGCGCCTAGAGGCAGCGCTAGGCGCCCGGCGCCTAGGGGCCATGGTCGCAGTCGGCTGCTCGGTTCCTTCGGTTTGCGGATGTCCGTGTGCATCCTTCGGAGGATTTTTCGTATGTCAAATAGACTTAGCCGTTGATTTCGAGATAACCGTTTTTGACCCCAACAGTTAGCCCTCCAGCGTGCAAGACGTGGGAGCGATTTTGCGCGCGGAAGATCTTATGTTTGAAAATCAAAATTTTCGGCTATGAATATTTTATTCCGAAAAATCCCATCACTTTTGATTTCTTATAAGTAGCACTCCATCCCCCTCTCATTTCTCACTCACCTTCCTCTTCTTAACTCTTAGAAAATATGGCTTCCTCCCTAAGTGAAAAGAAAGATTCTGATGTCGAAATGAGCGATGTTAACCAAGCCTCGCCGGCACAGGATGCTCATGCGCTTACGCGGACGTTTGTCGAGGGGTTCAGTTCCTTTCAGGACAAGATGGAGCGACGCCGTGGCGAGATGGAATCTAGTGTGGCCGGTCCTAGTGCTTCTTCCGTTCCGACTCCCGCGGTTCCGGTTCTTCGACCCGATGTTGTTTTAGCCCCTGACTCCATGGTTCCGGTTCTTGAGAACGCCGTCGCTCCGGTCTCGATCTCTACGATTCCGGCCCCTGGAACCGATATCCCTTTGCCTGCTGGAGATACTGTTGTTCCGGAGCAAGCACCCGACGTCCAGGCTCGCCCCGAAGGCTCCCCTTTCGCGCCGATATTGGTTTCGGAGGATGCGGTGGAAGTCATGCCTCCCCCTCCAGAAAAGAAGAGGGAGATCGTTCTGGTACTTCCCGCGTCTAGCGCTGTTCCGCCATCGAAGGGACGTTCAAGAGCTGGGACTGCCGGATCAGCGAAGAGGAAAAGGTGTACCAAGAGCGAGGAAGGCGAGGTTTCGGCAAAACTATCGCAACACCGCTCCAAGGTATTTTCGTGAGACCCCCCTTTCTTTCGCTGACTCTTTTGATTCTCACCTTTCTTTCATGTGATCAGTTTGTGTCATTAATCGACGGGATGCTTGGAGATTGCGGACTGGAGGTCACACGTTTGTCCCAGGAGCTGGATTCGTCGCGGGAGGCCTTGAAGCGCACCGAGGCTGTGCTTCAATCGATTGAGAGCACTTATGCCGCCCAGACGTCGATGCTCGAAGCTAGGATCAGCGATCTCGAGTGTGACTTGGGAAAGACTGTGAGCTCGCTGCTCAAGGCGAAGGAGGAGAAGAAGAGCAAGTCCTCGGAAGTCCGACGTCTCAAGAGGCGGATTCAGCGCTTCGAGGAGATGGGAGCTTGCACCGCGACGGAGCTTTCCGGCCCATCATCCTCGGGTGCCCTGGTCCCGAGCTCGGAGATTCCAGAGGTCCAGGATGCTGGAATCGTTGCGGACAAGGGTGGTGAGGAAGTCGGCGCGGGCGATGGCAAGGCTGCTCTTGCTTCGGGTGAGTCGGAGGACGAAGGTGGCGTTCCGGAGGACGCCTAGGTTGATCAATCCCTGAAGGGATTTTTATTTTGATTGTATTTCGGCCGTTGGTTGGCCATTATGTATGATTTCGGGACTGGCCGTTGGTGGCTTTGAATCCCTGCCCTATTTAGGGCGTTGTACTGGACTTGCGGTATGCGTTTATGAAATATTTTGCGTTTATAACTTCTGTTTATCAAAGTTAGAGGGGTAGAATGTGAGTTGTCGTCTCACTCCTGCCTCCCTGATGATCACCGTATCCGTCATTTGTACAAAGCGAGATTTTCCTGCGGTTTACGATTTACGCGAAAATTCGTGGAAACGTACAGACTTGAGTGAAGAGACAAGTTTTGGGATCTCACGTCGTTGACGCTTTGCCTATGAGATGTTAAGATACCAGCAAGGCTGGGTTTAGGGCAAGACCTAGGTTTACTCTCAGACTGAGGCTGTGCGATGACAAATCGGCTTTCGTTTTGCCTGTTTGTGATTTTAACCTGATTCGTACCGTTTTAAAATCCGTGAAGTGGTATCGGCTTATATGATTTGTCTGGGCACGAATCGAGCTACTTCCTTTACGAAGTGCTGAACCAAATTTGGATTTTTTGTATAGCGCGCTATGGGATCCTTGTCGGATGTAAAAGAGCATACCCTTAGGTGGCTTGTCTGTTTAGGACGTTGGAGTTCGTTTGTTGTGATCAGCAACAACGATATGATGCCGTTTAGAAGGCGTATGAAGGTTTTAATCGAAAAACGAATATTCAGGCACGAAGCGACGTCTCGCAGTGCTTTGAAGTTTGTTTTTCTTACGCCATAAAGGATAATGGGCTTTTAGAAATCGCGGAATGTTTCCGGGTGGTAACTTATGATTTATTTGGTGGATACTGGATCGGTTGTTGAGGCCGTTTGTTCGGTTTTTTTTTTTCCAAAAATTGTGGGAGTGTACGAGTGCACGCACCCCACTCCCCCCCTTTTAAATCGGGGGGATAGCTGAACCCACCGGTTAACGGGTTGCCTACGTACCTCTTTCGAGGATCAAGCCATCTCGTAGTTCTGTTGTCCACGTTTTACGTTCTAGTGGTAGTATTTTTTGAGATGCATCGCATTCCAAGTTTTCGGGAATTTTACGTCTTGCATGTTTGCGATTTGATACGAACCTAGTCGCACGACTTTTATGATTTTGTTTGGTCCTTCCCAGTTCGCTCCCAGTTTTCCTGCGTTTCGTTCGGCAGTGTTTTGGAAGACTTTCCGTAAAACCAGATCACCCTCCTTGAATCTACGATGGCGTACGTTCGCGTTGTAGTACTTTGCGGCGGCCTGCTGATAATTTTGAATCCGGATGAAGGCTTGGTCGCGACGCTCGTTGATGAGGTCAAGATTATCCAGCAGCATGGCATTGTTCAGGTCTTCCCGTTCGGGAAGAAATCTCCCCCGTACGCCGAGGAATTCTACTTCTGCCGGAATCATGCATTCTGCTCCGTAAACGAGAGCGAACGGAGTTTCCCCTGTTGCTCGTCTTGGAGTGGTTCGATGAGACCAAATGACTCCTTCGAGTTCTTCCGCCCATCGTCCCTTCTTGGCTCCTAAGCGCTTTTTGAATCCGTCTAGGACGGTTTTGTTTATGGGTTCAGCCTGTCCGTTGCACTGCGGGAATCTAGGAGTAGACTTGTTAAGTCGTATTTTCCATTTTTCGCAGAACGCCTTGAATCGTGTGGAAATAAACTGAGACCCGTTGTCCGTTACGATTTCGTATGGGACGCCGTGTCTGGTTATGATGTTTTTCCAGACGAAATTCTCGACTTGCACGTCTTTGATACTTGCGTAGGATTCTGCTTCCACCCATTTCGAAAAGAAATCTGTGAGGACCAGCAGGAAACGTTTTTGTTTTGATTTGTGTAGAGGTCCAACGATGTCCATTGACCATCGCATGAAAGGGTACGGAGATGAGATAGAGGAGAGGATTTCGGCGAGCTGATGAATTGTCGGAGCGTGCCGCTGACATTTCTCGCATTTCCGAGTGAACTTCTCGCAATCCGTTACCATAGTTGGCCAGTAGAAACCGTGGCGTTTATCTTTGTTGCGAGGGACCGTCCGCCGGAGTGGTTTCCGCACGATCCGGAATGAATCTCTTCCATGATTTTTCTCGCCTTTTCTCCTTCCGCGCAAGTCATGAGAGGTCCGGAGAATCGCCATTTGTAGATTTCGCCTTCCACGGTTACGTATGATGCTGCCTGAATTTTTATTTTCCGGGCTGCCCATTTTTCCGCGGGTAGGGTACCATCTACGATGTAGGCTCTGATTGGTTCTAGCCAGGGAGTGTCGCAGCCATAGTCCGTTTGGTCTGCGTCGTCTTCCGGCTGGTCTTCGTTTTCTTCAGCGCCTTCGATCTGTGTTCTGATCAGGTTGGCGATTACCGGTGGTCCGATGCTCGGGTGCTCGATGAATTCGACGGGGATTATCCTCTTAAGCCCTGGATCCAAGCTTGAGGCGAGAGCGGCTAAAGTGTCAGCTTGGACGTTTTCCGAGCGGGGAATCCTGGTTAGCGCAAATTGTTGAAAGTCGTCGGCCAAGTCTTGGACGACCTTCAAATATGCGTTCATCCTTTCATCCCTTGCTTCGTATTCTCCGCTGAATTGGTTTGCGACTAACTGAGAATCGCAGTAAGCGTGAATATTTTGAATCTTCAGCCCGTGGGCCAGCCGTAGGCCAGCAATTAGCGCCTCGTATTCCGCTTCGTTGTTCGATGCACGAAAATCCAAGCGGAATGATTGCTCGAGGATTCTCCCCGTTGGTGAAGTGAGTCGGATCCCGATTCCGGATCCTTGCTTGGATGAGGATCCGTCGACATAGAGATCCCACGTTGAACCGGGCTCCTTGTTAGTTAAATCCGTCGTGGGTAATTCTACCAGGAAATCCGCGAGTACCTGCGATTTCGTGCAGGTTTTTGGACGATATTCGATATCGTACTCGCTTAGTTCGATTGCCCACTTTGCGAGTCTGCCAGACTGGCTTGGACTGTGTAGAATCGTCCGTAACGGAAAAGTGGTAAGTACTACGATGGTATGAGATTGGAAATACGGTCTGAGTTTCCTTGCCGAGGTTATAACGGCAAGTGCCAACTTTTCCATTAGCGGATACCGAGTTTCGGCATCCAGCAATGTTTTACTAATGTAGAAGACCGGTTTCTGTTCTTCGAATTCTTCTCGAATCAGAACGCCACTGACCGCTGATGCGGACACTGCGATGTAGAGGAACAAGGGTTCTCCGACTACGGGTTTTGCGAGGATAGGAGGGGTGGCCAGATATTGCTTCAGCTGTTGGAAAGCTTTCTCGCAATCCTCTGACCACTCGAACCTTTTGTTCCCCTTCAAGGTTTCGTAGAATGGGAGACACTTATCCGTGGATCGCGAGATGAATCGGTTTAAGGCCGCGACTCGTCCGGTCAGCCTTTGAACTTCCCGCTTGGTTCTCGGGGAGGCCATTTCTATCAGTGCGTCGATTTGTTTCGGATTAGCCTCTCTTCCGCGGATGTTACGAGGTACCCGAGAAATTCGCCCGATGCCACGGCGAACCTGCATTTAGCTGGATTGAGTTTCATGTTGTGTTGGTTCAATCTCTTAAAGCATTCCTCTAGATGGACTATGTGGTCGCGTTCGTCGAGAGATTTTACCAACATATCGTCGATATACACCTCCATGGTTTTTCCGAGTTGCTCAGCAAACATTCGATTGACGAGCCGTTGATATGTGGCGCCGGCGTTCTTAAGACCAAAAGGCATTACTTTGTAGCAATAAGTTCCTCGGTCGGTTATGAATGCTGTCTTCTCGCGATCTTCGGGATTCATCATGATCTGATTGTACCCGGAGAACGCATCCATGAACAATAGAAGTTTGTTTCCCGCGGTCGCCTCGACTAGACGGTCGATGTGCGGGAGCGGAAAACAATCCTTCGGGCATGCTTTGTTGAGGTCAGTAAAGTCGACGCATACTCGCCATTTCCCGTTCTTCTTCTTGACGACGACGGGATTGGCGAGCCAATAGGGATATCTTACTTCCGTTATTGATCCAACTTTGAGGAGTCTTTCGACTTCCTCATTAACCGCGGTTGCCCGTTCGGGGCCTAGCTTTCGCCACTTTTGATTTACGGGTTTATGAGTTGGATCGATGTTGAGTTCGTGACATGTTATGTTGATGTCGATTCCCGGCATATCTTCCGCAGCCCAAGCGAACGTATTTAAGTTCTTCTTGAGAAATGCGATGAGTTCTGCTTTTAAAGGATCGCGAAGATTGGTTCCAATCTCCACGCATCGTTCTGGGTTAGTCTCGTCGAGGCAGACCGAAATTACTAGTTCGCAAGTGGGCTCACGTTTCCCTTCCAGGGCTTCAGCTCTTCGCGACTGCCAGAAGATGTCTGAAGGGTCCTGCGACGCTTGTTCGTGGGTTGCTCGCTTTTTTGAGTTAGTTTCGGGCTCAGAGTTTTTTCGTTTTAACCCAGCGGCCAAGCAGACTTGCGGCACTTTACGATCTCCTTGTATTGTTTCGACTCCGAGGAGGGATGGAAATTTGAGGCACTGGTGGAAAGTCGAGGGGATTGCTCGCATGGAGTTTAACCACGGAGTCCCGACGATCGCGTTATATGCTGCTGGACCGTCGACTACCAAAAATTCCACCGTCTTCGTGACGCTCCCGGCTCTGACCGAGAGATCGACTGATCCGAGGGTCATTGTGATGTTTCCTGAGAGTCCGATTATTGGATTGGGATCGTCCATGATAGCGCTCAGGTCGAGTCCCATCCTCTCGAGAGTGTTTTTATATATATTATTTGTCGAGCAACCGGTGTCGACCAATATTCTCGCTACGTCGATGTCCTGGATCGTTAGTCTGATAACGAGGAGTTCGTCGTGAGGTTTGGCTTGTCCAGCCGTTGCTCTGTCCTCAAATGACACGATGTTGCGGACGGTTGATGTGGCCATGCTGTCGTTATCAATCGTAGGTTTTTGAGTAAGAGAATCCGACCCCCCTCCTTCTAGCGCCAAACTGTGGGAACCGAAATTTGCATTGTCGATTTTAGTTAAGTTTTATCGGAGGAAAACTAAGTAAACCTAGTTTTCCCTGAAGGCTCGGATTCTCTGCGACAACCAAACGAAATTGATAGAATAAAGCAACGTAGCGGAAAAAATGCACTAAGGCGTTTTATTAAATAGATGGTAAATTGAATACAGTATTCTTCCGAAAACGGGAAGTAGAGATACGCTGAAGAGGAAACAACAGAAATATAGGAGACAAAACGTTCTAAGTCTTGCTCCGCTAGTCTAACCTCCTATGTCCTAAGTTCCCTAAGCTACCAGGAATTCTCTAAAACCCTAGATTTCGGATTTGGTCTCTCTCTCGATGATTTTCGCTCTGCCTTTTTTCCTCTCCCAAAGCTCCTTTATAGACTCCTTCTTATGACGGTCTATTCTCCTTTTGGGCCGCGAAGCGGGCTTTTCCCATTTTCGTCAGCCTTCATGTTTATCGGGAAACTTGACATTTATATTCGGGAAACTTGACATTTATCCTTCTGGAAATTTAGCATTTATCTTGTTATGTAAAGATAAACGTAAATCGTCGTATCTATCTCAGATAATCGTAAACGGACTGTCCGATCGCGTTTGGTCCCTTTCGGGCCGTCTCTAGGACTTCCGTTGTTCTCTATGATTTCTTTGGAAGATCTTCATTCCTTCGTAGAGTTGAGATGAGTGGTGTCTCAAGATAACCATCACTGTTTCGTAAGAAGAATTTAAGATCTTCCTTCCCATTGATATCTTACGAGTTTCCGAAGTGTTTCCGACGATCTTAGTTTGGAGTAAGAACAGGAATTTTGTACGCGGAATCTCAATGATTCATTCCGCGAGGACTCAGGAAAGACTCAAAGTACAGACTTCTGACGGTCGGGCCTTGGACTTGTGCACGGAAGATTGTCGCTCGAGGACCCGAGCCAACACGGGCGCTAGGCGCCCGGCGCCTAGAGGCAGCACGGGCGCTAGGCGCCCGGCGCCTAGAGGCAGCGCTAGGCGCCCGGCGCCTAGAGGCAGCACGGGCGCTAGGC
The DNA here is from genome assembly GCA_026261945.1 of Hirschfeldia incana. NCBI lineage: Eukaryota > Viridiplantae > Streptophyta > Magnoliopsida > Brassicales > Brassicaceae > Hirschfeldia > Hirschfeldia incana. Next base: position 1,825,373 of record JABCMI010000039.1, read on the forward strand.
GCCCGGCACCTAGAGGCAGCACGGGCGCTAGGCGCCCGTCGCATAGAGGCAACGCTAGGCACCCTGCGCCTAGAGGCAGCACGGGCGCTAGGCGCCCGTCGCATAGAGGCAGCGCTAGGCGCCTGGCACCTAGAGGCAGCATGGGCGCTAGGCGCCCGTCGCCTAGAGGCAACGCTAGGCGCCCGGCGCCTAGAGGCAACGCTAGGCGCCCGGCGCCTAGAGGCAGCACGGGCGCTAGGCGCCCGTCGCCTAGAGGCAGCACGGGCGCTAGGCGCCCGTCGCCTAGAGGCAGCGCTAGGCGCCTAGCGCCTAGAGGCAGCACGGATGCTAGGCGCCCGTCGCCTAGAGGCAGCGCTAGGCGCCCGGCGCCTAGAGGCAGCATGGGCGCTAGGCGCCCGTCACCTAGAGGCAGCGCTAGGAGCCCGGCGCCTAGAGGCAGCACAGGCGCTAGGCGCCCGTCGCCTAGAGGCAGCGCTAGGCCCCCGGCGCCTAGAGGCAGCACGGGCGCTAGGCGCCCGGCGCCTAGAGGCAGCGCTAGGCGCCTGGCGCCTAGAGGCAGCGCTAGGTGCCCGGCGCCTAGAGGCAGCGCTAGGCGCCCGGCGCCTAGGGGCCATGGTCGCGGTCGGCTGCTCGGTTCCTTCGGTTTGCGGATGTCCGTGTGCATCCTTCGGAGGATTTTTCGTATGTCAAATAGACTTAGTCGTTGATTTCGAGATAACCGTTTTTGACCCCAACAATGTATTGAACCATTTATAAACTAACAAACCGTGAATCAACTAACGCGAGTTATTTGCAACATCATAGTAACTGCTAACAAAACATGAATCTGAAAATAGAAGATACAAGTAAGGTTCCGCTAAAGATAAATAATATCGGATAACTAAGCAGATAGTGTGTTAATTATAATAATTTTCTGGTGATCAGTAGAGTATTAATACGAATCAAAATCCAAAAATATATTGATATGAAAAATAAAAAGGTTTTGGTGATTAGTAGAGCATGAGGATTTACAATGAACTAGAACATAGAAAAAAAAGAGACAAAGTAGAATATAAGTGTGCATCATGTTTGGAATCGTGCTAGGCGTAATGTGTATTGTTATGCCGGGCCCAGCGCCAAATGAATTATTAGGAGATTACGCGGGAATTACTCGTAAGTAATTTTAGTACTATTATACTGACGTTTAAGGATATATTGTTATACTTTCGGAAAATTACCAAACATATGACTAAGTGCTGTGGTTTACATTCTTTTAAATGAGGTAACAGGTCACGAGTTTGAAATGAAAGACAACCTATTTTTTTTATTATGTGATTTTTAACTTAAATGAAGGGCTAAATGGACAATTCACCTCATCATCTTCTCCATTTTACAGACTCTGTAATCCTAGTTGTCCGACGGCCATTTTTAAACAAGGCTAATATACCATATTTGACGTTTTCTTTTGATGATCTATGCTATAATATCATAAATATATCATTCATGTGCAGATTTCAAGCTAATATCGAACAAAATTTGAGCTTTTAGGATTTTCCGAGTTTTGAACCGAATTCATCCAAATCGCGGCGGCACCACCTCGCCGACCGTATTTCCGGCACGTATTCGGTCTCCGCGTCCGCGTTTTTGAATCTGAAGTGTGCATAAGAAAAAGTAAAACATAAGAAGAGAAAGAGAGTGAGGGATAAAAGACACATTATACAAAAATTAATTCTCTTTTTGGATAACACACAAAACATAAAAAAAAAATAGAGAAAAAAATGAGGCAGGAATTGATTTTACATGGAGTGAAAAAGATATATAAAGGAGTAGAGGAAGAGAGAGAGAGAGAGAGAGAGAGAGAGAGAGAGAGAGAGAGAGAGAGATTAAGAAAAAAAAATTAAAAAAGGACCACTTAGAGCAGCAGCATTGGTGATCTTTCAAAGAGGTTTACACGTTTTCAACAAAAAGAAACAATATAATAGTAGATTTCCGGTGAACTCGAGTCTTGGAGAGTCACTGGGATGAACCCAGATCAACACTATTCGTGGACCCTACTGACACGTGGTGGCCCGCGATTAGTTGGTTGATTACTTTAAAAAAAAAATCAAACGAATAAAGGAATAAAAAATTATAATATCACTTTGGGATTCGGGAAGAACGAGATCACCAATGCTGCTGCTTTTACCTAAAACAAACTGGCGCGCGGCTGAGGGGGGAAAATGAAAACAAATTTTGAACGAAAAATGTGAGGGCTGAATGCAAATTAGATGTTCATTTAGGTACATACGCATCAATTTCTGTTTTATTAAATGTGTAAGAAAGAATAAATATCTTCCCATAAAAATGCTTAATTCCCGAAATATATTCAAAATATTGTAGACACTTGTAGGGAGGGAGGGACTACAAGTAATCCAGCGACCCCTCGCACTCTTCGCATCAAACCAATTTGGTTTTAGGGTTCCGAAAGCGATCTTGTAATTTATTTTCCTTCCTCTCTCGAATCGAAATATTCATTTCGCTGTTGATTGATTCGCTTCAAAATCTCAGGTTTGGTGGATCTCAGGAATGGCGACAAGTGAGAAACAAAGCAGCCCAAAGCCTCCACCTTCCCCTTCTCCTCTCCGCAATTCCAAGTTTTTCCAGGTTAATTTTTTTTTTTTTAAAGAATCGAAATTCTTGATTTTGTTTCAATTCCCGCGATACCCTTTTGATCTGTCACCGTCCCTTATCATGTTTCAATTTAGGATCGAAATTCTCGTTTTCCCTATTTAAAATCTGCTGTTGAAACCCATGGAATCACGTGTTCTGATCTATCTTTGCTAATTACTCATTTGTTCTGATTGTTTGTGCATCATCTTTGGTCTTGGCTATGATTTATTAGTGTGTATAAAACACATGTTTGATGGGCCAGTATCATTTTGCCAATATGTGCTGATTTGCTAAATGTTCTCTTCTCATTTGTGTTGTCGAATATGAGGATCTTGATCTCAGGAGGAGCTGGATTCATTGGCTCCCACCTTGTTGATAAGCTGATGGAAAACGAAAAGAATGAAGTGATTGTTGCTGATAACTACTTCACTGGTTCAAAGGACAACCTCAAGAAATGGATCGGTCATCCTAGATTCGAGCTTATCTGTCATGGTATATCATTCTCTTTCTCCTTCTTGCTTCTTTTTGTCCCATAACATGATCATTTGTTTTAAACAGATGTCACGGAGCCACTGTTGATTGAGGTTGATCAGATTTACCATCTCGCATGTCCTGCATCTCCCATTTTCTACAAGTACGATCCCGTCAAGACCATCAAGACCAATGTCATCGGCACTCTTAACTGGTCTTGCCAAGCGTGTTGGAGCAAGGTTTGTTCGTTTTCCACTGTCTTACAAAAGTTATGATGATAGGGGTTAGGAGCAAGACCATCAAATGATCATTACGTGTGTTCGTTTTCCACTGTCTTACAAATGTTATGATGATAGGGGTTAGGAGCTGTTATGATGAAGGCAAGCGTGTAGCTGAGACTTTAATGTTTGACTACCACATGCAACATGGAATTGGTTAGTTGTAGTTTCCTGAGGCTCTTGCATGTAGATTTTCTCCTTGTCTTTTGTTCCTTACCCCCTTGTTCTCTGTAGAAATCCGCATTGCCATAATCTTCCACACCTATGGTCCATGCATGAACATAGATGATGGGCGTGTTGTAAGCAACTTCATTGCTCGAGCACTTAGGTGAGCTCTTTTTCCTCAATTCCTCGAGCTGTAATTCGGATTTGATTATTTATCTATTTGGTCTTGTCTTGAATACATAGGGGTGAGGCATTGACTGTTCAGAAACCTGGGACACAGACTCGTAGTTTCTGTTATGTATCTGACATGGTTGAGGGACTAATGCACCTCATGGAAGGAGATGAAACTGGTCCCATCAACATCGGTAACCCAGGTAAGGCCTCGTAACACACTCCTCCATTAGGACCAATATCTTCACTTATGGTTTGTGTCTAAATCTTTGTTTTTTAGGTGAGTTTACGATGGTGGAACTAGCTGAGACAGTGAAGGAGGTAAGAGTCTAGTTTCTTTTCTTGATTTGATAAATAGTTGAATGCTTTCAGATTCTTATGATTGATTATGGGTTGCAGTTGATAAACCCGAGCATAGAGATCAAGATGGTGGAGAACACACCTGATGATCAAAGACAGAGGAAGCCAGATATCACAAAGGCTAAAGAAGTGTTGGGGTGGGAACCGAAGGTGAAGCTCTGTGAAGGCCTTCCTCTTATGGAAGAATATTTCAGGCTAAGGCTTGGAGTCCCCAAGAAGTAGATCTTTGGGTCAGAAACCAAAAGCAAACGTGAATCACTACATCTAAGTCAATTTCTACATTTCAGTATCCAGGGTTGGTTTCATTTCGTATATAGTCTGTTTTTATTCTACAGTCATAAATGTTATTAGAAAGAAATATAGATCAAGATGGATCAAAACTGTTTTCTTGATATTGCTTTCATATACTGTTTTTTTTTTTTTTTTGCTCTGCATTCACGAAAGTCTAATGACTCCACAAACAACCTAAAGAAGCATAGAGTCTACGAGTAACGAAAACTCGTGCAAAAAGATGCAAACTTTTATCAAAACCTATTTGACTAGTTTGAGAATAAAACCAGTGTTAGTGAGACCACATGAGAAACTTTCATTAGGGGAGTGGGGTGGAAGACATAGTGTTATTGCTATGTGCACTTGCAGTAAAAGACGATAATTTTATCCATTTCCGAACATAGGGTAAGGAGATGTACTGAACAAAACTCATATGCATTGCTAAGTTTGAGATAAAGAATTGAATCCAGAGTACATAGACTCCAAAACTTTTTTTTTAAAAGCAGGTTATTGAGTTGTAAGAGCTTAAGGTTTTTGAGTTATTTTTCCTTACGATTAATAAAGAAAGAGAGTTTCTTTATACTTGTTACACAATCTTTAAATTCAATAATTGTTATCAAAACTTCTAGGACTCGATCATAAAACACGCAACAAACAAGTGAATCAGTTGCACAATTAACAAAGAAGTTTACTTGGCAGGAACTGAAGCTGAAGACGAGACATTTCCATGTGAAGAATAAGATATTGAAGATTCAAGTACTGAAGAACCTGAATAGGAATAACACGACAAGACTTCACCCCCAAGGCCGGTCCAAGTGAGATCAACTTCAACAACATAGCAAAGCGGACCAACTATGAACCAAGGTAAGTCTTTTCATTATTTACGATTTGTGCATGTGAGATGGTCAGTCTAGTGGTTCCTAGAACTCTCCCATTCCAGAGGCAACCAGGGTTCGAGGCTAAGACTAGTTTAGGTCGTTTATTTATTTTTGCATCTTTCCTTTTTGGTCTTAAATCGGGAAAAAGTTTGTTTATTTCTTTGTGTTTTGAACCGTAAGTCCTGTCGTTTTGGAGTCTTTTTCTTTGCTTGAGTCGATAGTTAGTCCCCTAAGAAAGCTGCCATCTCTCTTTTCTTCCTTGTGTGATTCAAGCAGCAAGATTTTGAACTATACCAAGGATCTATCATCCTGCTTGTGGTGTTCTTCGTTACATCTTCAACCTCATCAACCGAGCCAACAACGGAGTGCGTTATAGCCAACTTGTTAGATGCCATAACACTTGATCTTGATCCGGTTCAGTGCCATAACCCTCGACCATCTTTTGTTCTCAAGAGAGTGCGTCAAAGCGAGCTTGAGGATCCATCACACCTTCCTAAGGCTCCATCCAAGTCTTATATCATGGCTGGTCTCTTCTTCTTTTCTTCTCCTCTGTTGTTGTTCTTCTTCTCCGCTGTTCTTGAGAAGATATCGTTATTGATGAGTGAGAGAGGTTTGTTGTTAACCAAGCACCGATATAAATCTTAAGTATACTGAAGAGGACGAGCTATAACTTTGACAGGTTAGGATTTTCTTTCCTTTAACCGTACCTGTTTCACACCCAGGAAGTAAACTCATGGTCAACAAAATCTCTTTGTGTTCTTAGTTTATGTCTTATTAGTTTTATGTGTTCTCGATTGATGTTTGTGGAAACTTAAGCAAGTGATCCTAACAAGTAGAGTTGAGTTGCCTTAACTGGCATATTATGGTGAGCATTTGTGGTGAAAGATCCATATGTTTAATGTAGGTAATATAAAAAGGGCAAAATGATTCTAAATTGGGACAGCTTCTTATGTTTTTCTTACAGGGAAACTAGATCTAACTTTGATAGGTTAGGATTTTTGAGCTTGTAGCCTCATGTGTGGAGTTTGAAGTCAACTGAGATCATTGCACCTCAGAGACTCCCCAATAGTTTGGCAAATAAGTCGATCAAGTTAATATCCTTACCCTTATCGATACTCATATTGGTTTTCAGGAAAAATAGCATACGAATGTGGAAGGTAACTGTGCAACTTCCAAACAAAAATAATTCATATATGAGAAATAGATCAGCAGAGCAGAGATTCTACAATTTGATTCATGTTTAGTTATTAACTGACGCATGAGATAAGCAGGGCATTTGACAAGAGAAAAATACAGCTAGGAAAAATACATGGTCAGCACAAACAAGGCTTCTTTGTAAATGTTATCTTGCATTAGGGACAGCCTTGGTATCAAAGCTCATGCTCATTTCAAAGGAACTATGAGAATTTGTGTCATGATTCTTACTATTGGTAGAGTTTTCAGAAGCAAGACACTCTTTTAGTTCGATAACAACTTGGGACATGCTTGGTCGTTTTACTGAAGAAGGGTTTGCACACAACATAGCCAACTCGATTGCTCTCCAGACAGAACGAGGGTTGAAATCTCCATGAAGTTTAGGATCCATGATTCTAGTGATATCTCCTCTGTTAAGCATAAAGGCCATCCATTCCGTTATGTGAGGCTTTTCACGAGTTTGGTCAATCACACGTTGGTTTGTGATTATCTCTAATAGTACAATCCCAAAACTATAGACATCACTTGTTTCTGCCAAACGACCAGTTCTGTAATATCTAGCAGGAAAAAAATATGGAGTAAGATACATGTGTATTCATTTTATAGACAAAGATGAAAGTCCACATAATTCTAAATAAAGATCCAAAGTTGGATTACTAATACTTACTCAGGGTCAAGATATCCTGGAGTACCAGCAACAACCGTTGAAACATGGGATTCATCGCCGAGTTGGAAAGATCTTGACAGACCAAAATCTGCAATTTTGCCTGAAAACTGCTCGCCTAATAATATGTTCGTACATTTGACATCTCTGTGTACTATTGATGGTTGACATCCAATATGTAAGTATTCCAATCCTATGAATATTTGAACATACTTTTTTAGGCATTGACCATACAGATATATATATATATATATATTTGTGTGTGAATCATAAATGTTTTGTGACGAGAAAAACACCCGACTGAAATGGACCAGAGTTTTTACGAACCTAGTGCAGCGTCGACAGCTATTCTTAATCGAGTACTCCAACTCAAAACAGAGCCACCACGCTTTCCTATATATGAATCTTCTAAATCAGTCACCATATACTTCTTAATAATTAAGGAACTAAAATAATGATTATACATATATGCTCTACCTGATAAATGATCTTTTAAGTCTCCATTAGACATATATTCATATATGAGAGCCAAATGATCTCTTTCATCACAATATCCAACAAGGTTTACCAAATTTATGTGGTGAACCCTTAAAAGAAGTTCAACCTGCATAACAGAAATGAAGAAATTACACATTGGTTACACATTGACGATTTTTAAAGAAAAATTAAATTTCTAATAATATTTCGAGAGTTTCGTACCTCTGCTTTGAAGTGTTTATATCCTTGTGATGATGACTCAGAAAGTACTTTAACAGCAACTTGTTGAGAACCGTTCAAATAACCGTGATAGACCACGCCAAACCCTCCTTCTCCTAAAGCTCTTTTGAAGTTGGTTGTCATTTCCATAACCTCTGCATGACTATACCTTCGCTTTTGTGTCTCGATTGTTGCCTCAGAAATAATACTGGATGTGAAATTCGCCCGTGGTGTAACTTCTGTATGGATAATAGCTGTACAGCCAAAAAGAATGTCAATTATCTATAGCACCTTATTAAAGCAGAGGCCTATATATATATATATATATATATATATATATATATATATATATATATATATATATATATATATATATATATATATATATATATATATATATATATAATAGGTTGTTAATTTGATCAATTTGTATTGGGCAGGTACCTTCTTCATGACTTGATGCCTTTTTCTTTTTGAACACAAAAATAAAAAATAGTACCAATGCGATCACCACCACCACGGCTGAAGCTACCAATGCAGCAATCATCACCGGAAATTTCTTCTTCTGGACACATGAACCAGGTAGACAATGATTTATCTCATCACCATCAACACTACAAAAAAAATATTGATTGCATACATAAGACTATATGCATACACAAGGAAAATTTGAATGAAATGTGCACGTGAATGGATTTCTTTTCTTACATTAACTTTAGTCCTTCCTTTTCTCTATTGCGAAGAGCTTGTGGAATTGAAATACTAAGATTATTCTTGGTCAAATTTCTATTAAAAGAAAAAAATATTAATATTGGTAGAAATTATACCGAGGACTATTAATACGACAAATAATGTCTGAAAACTTACATGATCAACAATGATTTCATATTAGCTAGATATTCTGGAATTACTCCAGTCAAGCTGTTATTTGACAAGTCCCTGAAATTTGGCAGATATCAAAATGCATTGACATTTATCTGCTGAGGCAACAATGATCATACTTACAAGTTTTCCAGATGGGTTAGCTTTTGAATTCCAGCTTCTATGGTTCCCGTTAGCCCTCTTGAAGACAAGTTTCTGTTTATGTGTTAAGATACCCATTGAAACAAGTGTAATATGGAGTCAGAAAATGAAGGTTTTATACATCTCACACGGAAATCAACTTCATTAGTGTTACAATATATATATATATATATATATATATATATATATATATATATATATATCTCACAAGGTAGTGATTCTTGGTGGTGTAGACGCTTCCGTATCACTACAATTTAGGCCGTCCCATAAAAACGCCCGAGGGACACATGGATCACCTTGCCATGAAATTATACTCAATCCATAAGCGGTTCCGATGTTCTTAATAGCAGTTACTGCAATAATTTAACGATATCATCTTTAGCAAATTGGAAAACACTATAATTATACATTACACCATTTATTTACGTACCATCATTTGCATCTGTTTTAGACTGTCGAAATTCGGCAACCGCAAAACCTTCAACAGCGTTGAGCAGTGGCGGGTGTGTAGACTTTCCCGTTCTCGTCAGCTTTATGATACAGTTTCTGTTTTCACATGTAACTGGAGACTGATTGTGGATCGTTTCGGACTGCAGATATAAAGGCCTGTAAGAGTCGTACATGGACACTCCGTTTAAAGAAATGTCGAACTCTCTAGTCTCGTTGGCCCGCAAGATTTCAACCTCAGCAAAATGGAGGTAGATGTAAACTTTATCAATAGAGAATTCAGGATACTCGATATCTATGAATGCTTCACTGGCATTCTTAGGTGTCACAGCGGTTTTGAGAGAATCTTGAGGAAGACGGAAACTATTCGAATTAGTGTTCACCGTAAGACTGGTTGATATCTGCTTCCAGTCTGTCTGATTGTAATAATTCCACATTCTATCATAGACATCCTCCTCGTACCTGTTCTTCCCAAAAGAAATTTATGATCTATCAGCCAACGTATCACAAATTTAAAAAGACTTGTATCACCTTAATAAAAGCAGACTCACCTTATAACGTCTTCTGAATTGGTAAGATAAAACCGTGAAAACAACTTCAACGATCCTGATGTTGTGATGTAAGTATTATTTGGTAGTGGCCTTATTTCGATCGCGGATATAAATGGCGTTGAGGGGCCTGTTTTGACAAGACACAAATCCAAAATGTTTGACCTAGGGATGTGAAAGATCTCCTTCCGTACATATTTTTGAGTGTCTATTGTTACCCACAAATTAGGGCCAATGTACAAGTCAAACATAGGATAGTGATTTAGACCATCGTAGTTCCCATATATTGCTCTAACTCTAATCAAATAGTTGGTCCCCTGCTTCACACTAATATTGTAACAGTTGCGTATCCCGTCTGGAAAGTATCTAACCGTTCTTTGAGGCTTTAAGTGATTTTCCTCGAGACTTCTCTGAATCCTTGAAATTTTTCCAGTTTGGATAAAGTTTGAATCTGATGAGTACTGTAATCCAGTTGCAGACTCGGTATAAGGAGACTGTTCATTCGGGAACAACCCGCAATCCAAGCTGATGAACCCTGTTTAATGTAAAATTATATTCGTTAAGACAAAATATAAAATTCCCTACAATTCGTATTAATAAGAAAGATGTACCGTGTGTGAACTTTTTTTTTCTTTTTTTTTTTGTCGACGTGTGTGAACTTTTTTTTTCTAGACTAAATCGAACAAAACTTAGATTTTATTTTCTAGGGTGAACCTTGAAATTCAGATCATCATTTCTAACCAATTAAAATAAAAACTAAAAAGAATAATGGCAATTTTAGCGATGACAATTAAATCTTAAATTTTAAGGTTTAAATTAAAGATCCTAAATCTTAAATTTAAAATCAAACTCTAGATTCTAAAACTCAAATCCGATACTTTAAACTCAAATTCTAAATCCTAAACTTATACCATAAACCATAAATTCAAATCTTATACCCTAAACTGAAATCTTAGATCTTAAATCCAAACTCTAATCCTAAACCTTAAACTTAAATAAATTGTAAACCCTAAATCCAAATCCTATAATGTCTAGGTTTAGGATCTTCAGTTTTGGTTTAGGGTATAAGATTTGGGTTTAAGGTATATGATTTTGGTTTAAGGTTTGGATTAATATTTAGTATATAGGGTTTAGATTTAAGGTTTACGGTTCAAGTTTAGAATCTAGGATTTGGGTTTAGGGTCTAGGATTTAGGTTTAAGGTATAGGGTTTGAATTTATAATTTAAAGGTTTGAGTTTATAATTTAAGATTTAGAGTTTACGGTTTAGGTAGCGGCGTTTGCATTGTTAAAACAGGTTTTATTTTTTTAACTACTTTAAAATAAATTTAATATTTTTTATTTAGTTATATATATGACACTTTGATTAGTCATAAATACTTATGTGATTTTTTTATTTTATTTTTTGTTAAAAAAATGCAAAGTGAAGTGAATTTAAAGGTTTATCCTATGGAGAGAACTTAAGTTTGGCTTTTTTTTGGTAAATTAAACGTTCACATAAGAAAATCAAATAATATAGTAAGGAGAAAATCATGCCTTCTGTGACCATCAAATGACTGGGTGAACCCATGAAAAAAAAACCTCAGTCTAATAATATTGATGTCCACATAAATAAATAAAGATATGCATCCAATAACAGTCAGATGACATGGATACTTTTTTCCTAAGTTTCAACCCATTTTTGTTCACCCAACAATGAAAATTTCTCTCTTTTTCTCCGTATGTTCCTTCGCCATGGGACCAGGGTCCCCAAAATATCTACTTTGAACTACTATGTCAGTCAATCGAACGTAAACTGTTTCCTTTTTTCCTTTGTATTTAGAATGATCACAAGAATACTAAAAGTGTCCAGTATTGTCTTGTAGGAAAAACGATACTAACATATTAACATGAAATTGTGGATGCATACCTTGCTGAGCTTGAACAAAGTGAATCATGGCGAATGTTACTATAAGTACAACCAGAAAAAGCCCATGGGATCTCTCCATATTCTCTTATTTTTCAAACAGAATGAAGAAAGTTCTGAACTATAAATGAAGTTTATAAGCGATGACGCATGGTCATAAAAAGAACTTTTCTACAATTTCAGCCAGAAGACCCTACCAAGTACCAAGTCAATCTTCTAAAAACGTGAATACAAGTCTTGGTTTCCAAAATGAAAACAAATATTTATACGACCAATTGATTAAACTGTGTAAACACATTTAATATATATAATATAGCGCTGTACATTTTATTCGTTAAATTTGGTTTGAGTTGTTATTTGTTTCGATTTGATTTGAAAATACGGATATCCGTAAGTTTTTGAAAATACGGATATCCGTAAGTTTTCCGAACAAGCAAATACTAAAAATCAACATCAGCTAAAAAAAGAAGTAAATCGCAAAACTAAAAATTTCAATGTCGGGGGGGACATCTGCTCCACTCCGTGTTTTGACAAATAAAAGTATATCTACAATTAAATAGAGACTTGCAAATTTATTATTTTATATAATTATTATTTTAACATATGATTTTAATAATTTAATTTATAAAGTTACCTATAAAGTGTTAAATTAAAAAAATGTATAAAATCTTTTAAAATTACAATTTTTTTTATTTCTATAAAAATATTTAGTTAATTCTAAAATCTACGAAACATATAGTTTCACTAATTTTTACCCTTTTTATATTATGTAAATGTTATTTAAAAAACAGACTTCTATTCTTTTTTTAGATTTACTTGTATTAAACAAAGTTGACGAAATAATCATAAATATTTATAAATTTTACAGATATCCTGAAAATCTAATATCTGTATTTTTCTGAAGCAAAAACAAATTAAAATATAAAATGTAAGCTACGAAGCCAAACACAAATACCAAAATTTACGTTACTATATGTTCTTTGCCACCCTAGTATAATATGTTTGCTGGTGGGAAAGTTGTAATTTATCAGAAAATGTCCAACTTGTCTTGATTACTTTAAAGAACCTATCAATTTGAAATTTATATAAAGTTTACAAAAAAAATTAAATTTATATGTTTTTAATAGAAACCACCATATAACAATAATAATAATAATAATAATAATAATAATAATAATAATAATAATAATAATAATAATAATAATAATAATAATAATAATAATAATAATAATAATAACAATAATAATAATAATAATAATAATAATAATAATAATAATAATAATAATAATAATAATAATAATAATAATAATAATAATAATAATAATAATAATAATAATAATAATAATAATAATAATAATAATAATAATAATAATAATAATAATAATAATAATAATAATAATAATAATAATAATAATAATAATAATAATAATAATAATAATAATAATAATAATAATAATAATAATAATAATAATAATAATAATAATAATAATAATAATAATAATAATAATAATAATAATAATAATAATAATAATAATAATAATAATAATAATAATAATAATAATAATAATAATAATAATAATAATAATAATAATAATAATAATAATAATAATAATAATAATAATAATAATAATAATAATAATAATAATAATAATAATAATAATAATAATAATAATAATAATAATAATAATAATAATAATAATAATAATAATAATAATAATAATAATAATAATAATAATAATAATAATAATAATAATAATAATAATAATAATAATAATAATAATAATAATAATAATAATAATAATAATAATAATAATAATAATAATAATAATAATAATAATAGCAACCCCCATCAGTAGGTAGGAAATGTTCAGAAGAGGGAGAGATGACTTTCGAGTAGTTGACTTTTTATTACGATGTTTTAAGTTTTAACTATATCTAACGAGCATCAAGTTTTATGCTTCTTCTCTTAGCTTTAAGTGGATGTTTTAGAATTTTATTTATTTATTTGACTTATAAATTCACATAAAACATATTTTCATATCTTGCACCAATTCTTATGTTGTTTATATAATCTCTTTTCTTGGTCAAAACATGTATATAATCTTGTAATTGCTTATTTTTAGGTAAATTTAAAATATTCCAAATAAAAAGTACATTTGAAACTATATGTATATCCGATTTGAAATATGCTCGAGCACGGCTATACGAACATTCTGATGCAGAGAGCGATATTGTTGTTTTGCTTTTAATACTTTTTTGCTTTTATACCTTATATTTTTCTAACTTCATTTATATTGTTTTTTCAACAAAAGTTCACTTGGAATTCCTGAATGAGGAAGCCGGTGAACGCTTTCCCCAAAACCGTGGTTCACCACTACAGTGGGCAAATTAATGAGTAAAAGCATAAGTTGGAACTTAAAAGGTGCAGAATTGCATACACTTGACTGTTTGGAAGGATTTGCTGCCAAGTGGCCAAACACAGATACACGAAGGCTCTGTCGGAAATAACCTCGGGTAACAAGCATCGCGGCTGTGGCGGGAAATGAGCTTATGTCCACAATCTAGGAGCAGTTATGTACCCGAAACTCGAACATTGCGGCATTTCCCTAAGCACTGGCCATAGGAGCAGGATCTGGAGTTGTATTACCAGCATTGTTGCGAGTTTATCTTTCATATTTTCAGACGTCGTTTCGATTAAACATTTTGCGGCTGCGAGTTAGAATAATCTGCCCCTTCCTTCTAGCGCAAACTGTAAGAACCAAAATTTGCACTGTCAACTTTAGTGAATGGAGGAAAGCAAAGAAAATCCTACCTTTTCGTGAGGTCCATATTTATGAATAGATAGCAAAACGAATTTAGAGAAAGTAGATTTTTATTTCGAATATGCATATGAGTGTTTAATAGAGAAAAACATACATGAAACTTGTCTGGAAACAACATTACAAAGGAAAACAAATAACACAAGCAGTAAAACCTTACTAAGTTTGCTAGCATAACCAACTACATTGAGAAAAACCTATGTGAACCGCAACTCGCTTATCAATAGACGAAAAAGATGAAAAGGTTTTAAAGGTTTTTGGACTGAACCTTATGGAAAGCTGCCTACGTATCCAATTCGAATATCAAGCCGAACATAGTTCAATAAGACTGGAATAAGAGATTGAACTGTCTAGTGGTTAAGGTTTAAGGGATTCTACACCTAGGTCTGGGGTTCGAATCCCAGACTATGCAATTTCTTGCAGATTATAGGATGTGAAGCTTATCAGAGGTTCCAGAGTACTCTAGGCAGAGCCGTTCGTTTTTGTCATCTGCTGCGGAGAGAACATGTCCAATTAGGATGTCGTACATGCAGAACCGTCCATCGTTCCAAGTGTTTTGGGGAGAGTTTCATCGTGGAATCCTTATCCGTGGAGCTGTTCATCAAATCGCATATGTTGTAGGTAATTGATCATCAGATGTAATAGACTTAGAGATTATATGATAATGTATGTGTTACTCAGCGTTAAAAAAAAGAGATTGAACTGCCTGTGCGATTTCATTTAGTATGAACGCAAGTCATAGAAACAAAACATGTCAAGAATAATGCCTGAAGTTTCTAAGTGCAGAGAGTTCTAAGTCTAAAAAATCATCCTCTACACTCCCCGCCTTGGTTCCTCTTATACATGCCTTCAAGGTCTGCTGTCTTTCCTTTTCTTCTCCTAATTCGAGTCTATCTCTTTGTGGAAATTTTCCTTATCATTTCGATTTTCATGATTATCCTGGAAACTTGACATTTATCTTTTTTTCAATTAAATCATCATTGTCATTTGGGCTTATTCTCACGTAAACTTGTAAGTGGGATAAGTTAACCGTTATTGTTTCATATAATTGATCAAGAGTTTACGAGAAAACACATCTTTGTTATTTTAATCGTTAAGTTTCAACGGTAGCTCCAATCGAGATGAAACAAGCGACAGTTTGGTCAAGACTCGAAGGAGAGAGCTAGGAGGGCAAGATGTGTGTGTGATGTCGCCTCCTGGCGACTCGATGCTGAGGAGGTGAGGTCGGGTGCTGGTACCCAGAGGACAAGGTCCCGGTTTCCTGCTGGCGACCTGGAGGGATAAGGTTTAAGTCGCCTGCTAGCGATCCGGAGGAACCAGGTCACGATCTCCTGCAGGCGATCCGGATGGAAAAGCTCCTTGTCTCCAGAAGGCAATCCGTATGACAAGGTCCCGGTCGCCTGCTGGCGACCTGGATGGACAATTTTTCAGAGGATTTTATCTGCTGATTTTAATTACATTGGCCAACTTTGACCCCACCATGTTCTTTTGGAGAAAACAAAACTAAGCAAGTCACTAATATTATAATCAACAACTAAGATAAGACCTGCGATTTGCGCAGGATGAAATTATATTATAAAAATTAAAATATATAGTATTGACAAATTAAATATGTATATATGTTTGAATCTTTTAATATGCACACAATTATGTTTTATTTATATAATTATCTATATGTTGGGCTGAACATTTGTAATTGTAACTGTGAACTGAAATCTATGTTGGAATTATGATGATCTATTTGGGCTTAAAATTTTTATCGCCATGTTTGTACCTATAAAAATGTAATGTGGTCATCAAGTGAATTTTTATTACAAAAAAATGTTATACAATTTTATATTTTACTTTAACATCACTGAGAACCATTTTAAATGGTTTTGGAACCAGCCATTTTCAAATCGAATTACTTTGACATTTATCTTCCACATACTTTTGAAGGGTTTCAACTGAACGACTAAATTGATGCAGCCTTTTATCTTGCTTTAAGTTGTTAGTTGAATATATATATATATATATATATATATATATATATATATATATATAT
This sequence comes from Hirschfeldia incana, assembly GCA_026261945.1. Classification (NCBI taxonomy): domain Eukaryota; kingdom Viridiplantae; phylum Streptophyta; class Magnoliopsida; order Brassicales; family Brassicaceae; genus Hirschfeldia; species Hirschfeldia incana. The sequence goes on from JABCMI010000039.1 coordinate 1,841,934, forward strand.
ATATATATATATATATATATATATATATATATATATATATATATATTATTTTATTTGAATTTTCTTTAAATAAAAATACATATTAATACAATTTTATGATCATTTGTATCTTGTTGTAGCAAAACAAATTATTGATCACAAAATTTTCAGAGTGGATTTTTAAAATTTCTAATAATTTATAGTCATTTTAAAAAATCCAAAATATAACATATATGAAAAAATCTATTTTTTTATTATGGTTTATGTGATTTTTTAATTTCTTTTAATAATATAAAATATACAAAAATGAAGAGAAGATACAAAACTTGTTATCAATTATTTATTATTCATAATCATGAATTGTCATATATATATTAGCAATAGGTAATATCATAGTTTTTATTTAAGGAACTAATACACACTTCTTAAATTTTTGGTTAATATAATGTTCCTTATCTATTTGATTTTGGACCTAAACCTCGCATCTATGGTCGGGTGGTCAAGGCGTTTTGTGGATTCCCAAGGGACCCGAATTCAAATCCACACAATACCAGATTTCCACTGCGCGTGACCACCAGAGCTTTCACATTCTCTCTTTGGGAAATGGTTTACCAATTTTTTTATTTTAGATCTACATTTTTTTTCAATTGACTTACAACTGAGCAAAGATCATTTTTTCAAATTATTACAAACTATAGGTTACAACTTTTAAATTGTTTTTCTATTAATATATACTTCTTCCGTTCCATAATATAAGATGTTTTGGAGAAGTTTTAATGTTTCAAATATAAGATGTTTTGATATTTTTAATGTATTTTACAAGTATTTTACGTTTATTGAAGACTGATTAACCAATAACAATTTACTATATTATTTGTGATTGGTTAATTTATATTATTTAATAACATTAACTACTAAAACATAAATTTCTTAATTCTTGTATATTCAAGCACAACATCTTATATTATAGAATGGAGGGAGTAGGAGATTAGCAAACAATATAACTTGAGTGGATTAAAGCATCTTTGATAAAACTTTACAATTATACAGAATGATTAATATGTACGACCTAGTCGTTCGTACGTACGCCATGCAATGCATTGACTTTCCGCTACTTATATATATTATTTACATTGTGACAGTGAAGTTGCACTAAAGAGACATTTGAATATATTCAGGTTTATTCTCATAAAGTAGACTTTGACTTGGTAAGTTGGGTACCCATTATTGGAGGAGGTTGCTCATCCGTCATCATACTATTTAGTGCTATGTATACGTTCCTTAGTCCTTTAGTGCGTTGGTATGATCGGATAATGAAGAGTCCTCATGGGATTTTGTTGGTCATATTTTCCTTGGTAGCTTTTGCCATCACTCATCTTGTTGAAGCACAAAATCAAGAGGGTATAACTATCCTTACCTTTTTCATTAATTGGCTAACCTTATTCTACCATTGACATACCTATACATCCACGCATGACTCTTCTCATGTGTTTCATATTTCTTAACAGGTTTTATCTCTTTAGATTGTGGCTTGCCCGTAAATGAATCTCCTTATATAGAACCGGAAACCGAAATACAGTTCTTGTCAGATGAGAACTTCATCCAAAGTGGAAAGATGGGTAAGCTACCGAAAAATATTGAATCAGAAAACCTTAAGCCTTAGTCGACCCTACGATACTTTCCAGATGGAATACGCAATTGCTATGATATAAGGGTAGAAGTAGGGAGGAAGTATCTAGTTAGAGCTATGTTTTTCTATGGAAACTTTGACGGGCTTAATGTTAGCCCAGAGTTCGATATGTATATAGGCCCTAATAAGTGGACGAACATAGATCTACAAAAAGAACCATCCGGTTCAGGTAAGGAGATCATTCACATCCCAAGGTCAAACTCTTTGCAAATTTGTCTTGTTAAGACAGGGGCCACTACACCAATGATATCAACTTTGGAACTAAGACCATTGGCGAATGATACTTGGCTATATCTGGTTCCCTCAAACTTAACTTTCGTATGTATCTTAGTAATTCCACAGCTCTTCTTCGGTACGTATCTTCAACCAATTTATATATTTATAGTTAGCTTCATTCGTTTTACTCTACATATTCAATACTAAGAAAATGATTGTGAGTTATGACAGGTATCCGAAAGATGTTTATGATCGTACATGGGTTCCATATTTCCAACCCGACAACTGGACACATATTTTGACAACTGCAAATGTGTCAAATAAAAATCACTATGATCCACCGCAAGCTGTGCTTAAAGGGGCCGCGATACCTAAAAATATTGATAGACCACTGACGATAACTTGGAGTTTGGAGAATCATGATGATCAAATCTACTTGTATCGGCACATTGCTGAGATCCAAGATATTGAGGCCAATGACACTAGAGAATTCGAATGTGTGTTGAATGGAGAAACAATCAATAGTAATACTATTAATCCTAAGTATCTTGAAATAGAGACTATGCTTACAACAATTCCTAAGGAATGCAACAGAGGTATCTGCCGTATGCAGTTGATAAAAACCCAAAGATCGACACTTCCACCTCTACTTAATGGTTTTGAAGTTTACTCAGTTCTTCAGCTTCCACAACTTCAGACAAATGAAACTGAAGGTATAAGGAATGTTTTATCAGTAGATGATTATTAAGACAAACTATCAAATTTTGTTAATTCTTTAACTTTTTCCCCCATCAATCAAAATTTACACCAGTGGTTGCTATCAAGAACATCAGTTCTACTTATAAATTAAATAGAATCAATTGGCAAGGAGATCCATGCGTTACCAGCCAATTCTTGTGGGATGGATTAAACTGTAGCATTTCAGATATGTCTGCGCCACCAAAAATAATATCCTTGTAAGATCTTACACGAACTTAGGAAACTACCGACATATAATGTTCATTTATTGACTAAACTTATGATATATTCTTTAATAACCAGAAATTTATCATCAAGTGGCTTGACTGGAACCATACTATCTGACTTTGAGAACCTAAACCATCTAGAGATTTTGTAAGTATTTTTGTTGTTCATTGTCTTTTTACAGACTTTAATATACTAACACAAAGAAAATAATTGTTCATTTTCTCCAACATCACAGGGATTTGTCAAATAACACTTTGAGTGGAACGGTGCCAGAGTTTCTAGCCTCTATGAAATCATTGTTGGTCATGTAATGTAGTTTTTTCTTAAATTTATTTCCTAATTACGCTCACTTCAATCATATTTTTGTGCATATGACTCTTCATATACTTTCACAGAAACTTGAATGGGAACAATCTTAGCGGTTCAATTCCTCAAAGTCTTCTCAATAGAGAAAGAGAAGGGCTAAAGTTACTGTAAGAAAAATTCTCACATGAGTTTACTCTATAACTAATCAATATCCCAAATTAAAAGATCGATTCAATATCTTATGGGTTCTAAACTTCTCCTTTGTAGTTTCCTTGGAAACAAACATCTTTGTCTATCTAGCACCTGCATAGATAACAAGCTAAAGAATAAATTTCCAGTAACGGTTGTCGCACCCATTGCTTCCGTAGCTGCTATCGTTGTCATGACGATCCTCCTATTCGTGTTGATAAAGAAAATGTCATCAAGTACGGAATAATTTTTTCAACACTGTAAATGTCTTGCATGTTTTATCTTATATATTTGCATATGAATTACATACAGGAAGTAAGTCTGAACCATCGATAATGACAAAACGGAGAAGTTTTACTTATTCAGAGGTTTTAGAAATGACTAAGAACTTGCAACAACCTCTAGGTGAAGGAGGGTTTGGCATTGTTTATCATGGTAACCTAAATGGTTCGGAGAAAGTAGCTGTCAAACTACTTTCGCAAACATCAGCACAAGGTTATAAAGAATTTAAGGCAGAGGTATGAGATGCTATAAAAAATTTAGACAGTGCAGTTCTATATTGAGAATTTAATTGAATCAACATTTGTTTGTATGTTCGATGTACATTATTAATCAGGTAGAACTTCTTTTGAGGGTTCACCACATAAATTTGGTAAGTCTTGTTGGGTATTGTGATGAAAAAAATCACTTCGCTCTCATCTATGAATACATGTCCAATGGAGACTTACATCAGCATTTATCAGGTGAAAATGTAGTTTAGATGGATATATTAGTGATAACTAAAATAATTAAACAATAAATATTTTTATTTCTTATTCTAGTAATGTTTTTCAGCTTGAGTATATATTAATTATTATATGTGATTTAGGGAAACATGTTGGCTCTCTTTTGGACTGGGGTACTCGACTACAAATAGCTATCGAAGCTGCATTAGGATTAGAATACTTGCATATTGGATGTAAACCAGCAATGGTGCACAGAGATGTCAAAAGTGCAAATATATTGTTGGATGATGAATTTAAAGCCAAAATTGCGGATTTTTGTCTTTCAAGATCTTTCCAAGTTGGAGGTGATCAGTCACGAGTTTTTTTTTTTTTTTTTTTTTTTTTTTTTTTTTTTTTTTTAACTATTATTTCGGAAGCTGTGACCGTAGTCGCACAGTTTTACAAAAGTCTACAAGCATAGTGAGAACATATAATGAACCAGAAAAATCGAAACTCTTGCTTCGATTGACCTTAATGATAAGAGAAAGGAGTTTCAGCCACGACCACCTCGTTTCCCTCGTCCCCTGTTACCACGTCCATGAACCTGCAGATTAATCTCTCTAGCTTTTGCTGATGGTTTAACCGGTCTTTCTCGAAGAATTCTTTTTCCTGAAGGTGACATAAAATCCATCGAACCCATCTCGTTGTCAGAATCCAATGAATCATCTTCTTCATTCATAGAAATCAGTGAGGCAAACTTGTTAGAACCAAGAGAAGGTTCCACAACTATATTACTTTCCTTTTGGAAAGTATAGGTTTCTTGAGCAGTAGAAGTATCAGTAGCCGATAAGGTTGTGGCAGACTCCAAAATAGGAGACTCAATAGTTTCATTAATGCATACAAATGTAGGAGACACAGCCAAATTCTCAAGTGCCGAGATTGTAGTTAACGCTACTAGATCATCCGCATTCTCACAAATCTCTCCGATCGCCAATATCGAAAGATCATCACTCAAAGAAATCTTATTTGCTGAAGTAGTGGCATCTTGTAGCTCAATGATAGGGACAGCCTCCTCAACAAGAGCGTCTGTCTTTGTAGAGGTATCAGTTTCTGAAGTAGTTGCATCTTTGTTGACAAGACTAATGGATTTAGTTGAGAGAGAAGTATCAGGCTCTTCTTGAGACTTGGCAGCAATTGAGGCAACATTTTCTGGGACAGATGGACCAGCCACTGTAGAGGGTAAATCTGAACCGCCTTCAGTTAAATGCATGGTAGATTTTTCTTTGGAGATAGCTACATGTTTTGCAGTGGTGCCAGCAGAACCAGAGCTTGTGTTTTCCTGTGCTGGAGGAAGCTTTCCTAGACAACGAGAAGCTTTGTGTCCCAGAAGACCGCAGCTTGTACATTTCGAAGGAATCCATGAATATAGAACATCTACCATAGTGACTGAGCCAGTTTCATCCTCGATTGCAACCTTGGAATGGAAAGGCTTGTCTAGCTTCATTTCTACAAGTATCTTGGCTTCTCCCATCTGAGTAGGATCAAGCCAAGGTTTACTAGTAAGCAGCGGAGCTCCCAAACCCGAGCCGATCCAGCTAATCCCTTTAATGGAGTAAAGCTGATTTGGGATGTTCTTAAGAGTAAGCCAGACCGGAATTGTCTTGATTTCAGGAATAGCTATGGTTCCTATTGGATTCCAAGGAGAGACAAACATCAAACAATCATCCACATGCCATACGCCACGTTGGATTATCCATTTCCTAGTAACCTCGTCCGGAATGTGGAATAAGAAAGAGGATTCCCCTAACTTACTAGTGAAGATCTTACATCGCTTTCCCCAAATTCTAGACATTACAGCGTGAATCTGTCCACCGGAAGGAGCAGCACAACGATAAAACTGTCCTATAATAAATTCCTTCTGATTTTTTAGTCCTTCCAGAAGAACTTGTTTAGGAACACATACCTTCGGAGTTCCATCTTCCATGTAAGTTGGAGTAGTTACACGGTGAAGGTTACGCATAGAAGGATTCATATTTGTAGCCCATGGATATTCTGGAGATGAAGCCCCTCGATCCAAATCAATCGAAGCAAGAGATTCTTTACCTGCTTTAGGAAGATGAACTCCTGTTTTTTTTGGGACAGAATGTCGTTGACTGCCAATTTTACTCGTAGAATCAAGTGTTGGCCATTGAGAATCGAGTTCTGATTGAATTGAATCATTGTTGAACTGGAGAACTGGAATTGTATGAGATGAACTCAGAGGCACCTTCCAAGCCCCCTGAAGAGAAGGATAGTTGATTGGTTGCTTCGAAACCATAGGAGTTACTCCTGAGCCAGAATTGATTTCTTTTGATACAGGAGCATTGGCTGAGACTTGAGCCAGAGATGTTCCTTCTTGAACCTGAGCCACGAGAGAGTCTGAATTAATTCTGTCGGAGGAACCGGGGACGAGCGGGTCTGGGGCGAGAGGGCACGACTCCATATAAAGACTGGAGAAGACTACCGGAGCTTCAATGGAGATACGTGTCAACACCGTCAGTGAAGCAGAACCTTCGATTGAAGGTGAAGGAGGCTTCAACCGTGTCTGTGGAGCTTGTGGAAGCCAGCTACGGCGGTTTTAGCCGCCAATTGAAGTTGAGAAAAGGTAGGGTTTGAACGTCGGAACAGTCGCCTTCGAGAGCTTGGTCTTGACTTTAGATCAGTCACGAGTTTCAACAGTAGTTGCTGGCACTTTGGGATATCTTGATACTGAGTAAGTATATTCCTCCACTTAATTACACTGGTTGAAATATGTTCTACTTCTTTTAAGTGGTTAAGGAAATGTACAATATATGTGAATGACACTCAATCTTTTGGGTTTAACAGATACTACTTAACAAGTGAATTGTCTGAGAAGAGTGATATCTACAGTTTTGGAATCTTATTATTGGAAATTATCACAAATCAGCAAGTGATTGATCAAACACGTAAAAAGCCAAACATAGCAGAATGGGTGACATATGTGATTAAGAAAGGAGATACTAGTCAAATCGTGGACCCTAAACTTCAAGGGAATTACGAGCCTCACTCTGTCTGGAGAGCTATTGAAGTTGCAATGTCATGCGCAAATCCTTCGTCCGCCAAACGTCCTAACATGTCTCAAGTTATCATCAAACTTAAAGAGTGTCTTGAATCTGAAAACACAAGGATAAGTACTAATCAAGACACAAACTCTCATCATAATTCGGTAGAGTTGAGAGTGACTGCAACCTTTGATAGCGACTTGTACCCTAAGGCAAGATAGTATAATTATATATATATATATATATATATATATATATATATATATATATATATATATATATATATATATATATATATATATATATATATATATATATATATATATATATATATATATATATGTGTGTGTGTGTGTGTGTGTGTGTGTGTCATTTGTCTAATGTAGTAATGTGGTGCATGGCTCAAACCTATCAGTGTATACATGTATAATTATTGTTAATCAGCTTTTTAATAATTCGCTTCAATGTAACAAGTAAAAGTTTTCATGAATATAAACAGTTGTAAAATGTAAGCTAGACAAACTTGTAAAGTGACATGGATGAAACATATCATGTATACAACTCAACTATCACCTTCTATTCAAAAACTCTTTACGGAAATGAAAGAATCAGCTATAAGGCTAAGCTGAGAATATCTAGAAAAGGATGTGAAAGCAAGTATCTAACAGGACTTGACCATTTTGGTTGCAGGAAGAAGGATTTTTTTCAAAGCAATAGTGGATAGAATCAGACAACGAGCTGCAAGATTGTCCACCAAATTGCTCTCCATGGCAGGAGGGAAGTTAATGCTGAAATCGGTGTTGACAGGAATCCCAACACGCACTATGTCTTGCTTCCAGCTTCATGTAAGTCTCTGAAAAGAATACAATCCATATTAACAAGATTCTGGTGGGATGGAAAATGTTGGATATGATTGGTCCAAAACTGAAAGACATGAATAGGAAATTTTCCTATTAGATAAAAGGAAAGAAATATATTCTATTAGGGTTAGGAGTTACCCTAAGAGCATTATATAAGCTCGAAATCAGATTGACTTGTATTACAACCTTTGTATCTTTCTCTTCTCTTTGCACCACTGAGCTAAAACGTGATTGTGTCTAAGCTCGGTGGTGAGGTTGAACACATATAGTGGATTGCTAGAATCTTCTGGCCCAGACGTAGGAGTAGCTCATATCGAGGCTCTGAACTGGTTAAATTGCTATGTGTCGTATTCTCTTTGCTTGCTTGTTATTTCCGCTTTAAGTTAGAAAGAGAGAGAACGTTTAACGAACGAACCGAACTAATCTAATAACCTAAGCGTGTGTTGAAGTTGGTTGAAGTCCCAACAAGTGGTATCAGAGCTTCGGGTTAGGATGTCTGACATACGGATAAAGATTGATCGGTTTGATGGGTCTGGCGATTTCATGCTATGGAAGATTCGCATGCTCGCGCATCTTGGTTACTTGGGTTTGAAGGAAATTCTCATGGATGAGAAGCTACTTCGAGAATCTGCTAAATCTGAAGTAACAGAAGGAGAGGATGAAGCAAAGGAGGGAAAAGCAGCTGTTCCAACACCAGCTGATATTGATCCCTCGAAGGTAGAAAAATCAGAGAAAGCTATGAATCTGATTGTTCTGAACGTTGGTGACCATGTTCTACAGAAGATTAGCCACTGCACTACTGCAGCAGATATGTGGTAGCTGTTGGAGAGACTGTACATGTCGAAGTCTCTGCCGAACAGGATTTTCCTGCGGTTAAAGTTTTATAACTTTAAAATGACTGATGCTACATCTATTGATTCAAACATTGATGACTTCCTGAAGCTAGTTTCTGATTTGAGCAGCGTTGGAGTCATGGTAACAGATGAGGTGCAAGCAATATTACTTCTGTGTTCTTTGCCATCTCGATACAACCAGCTGAAGGAGACTTTGAAGTATGCAAAGGACACCATAACTCTGGAGGCTGTTATTGCAGCAGGTCGTGATAAAGAAAAAGAGTTGAAAGACAGCGGTTCGAGTAGTAAAGAAGCTGGAGAAGGTTTAGTCATGAAAGATAGAGGAAGGTCTGAATGGAGAAACGATTCGAAGAAAAACAATCGTGGAAGATCAAAGTCGAGATCTAAAGTGGTGTGTTGGCACTGTAAGAAGGATGGACACATTAGAAAGGATTGTTTCGCTCTAAAGAAGAAGTATGACAGGGAGGAGCAAGCTGAAGCAGGTGTTATTATAGAGAAGCTTCAGTATTCTGATGCATTGAATGTCTCTGATAGAGAATCCATGTAATAATTGGGTTATTGATTCAGGGTGTAGCTACCATATGACGTCCAGAAGAGACTGGTTTGATACCTTTACGGAGATGAATGGAAATCAGATTCTACTTAGGGATAATAATTCGGTGGAGGCTAAAGGAATTGGTTCTGTAAAGTTGATGACTTGTGGAGGCTCAATTTTTGTGTTGAACAATGTCATATATGTTCCAAACCTGAGAAGAAACTTGATTTCTACAGGAACTCTAGACAAGCTCGGATTCCAACATATTGGAAGAGATGGTATACTCACGTTTCACAAGAATGGAAGGCTAGCATTGAGAGGAAAGGTGATAAACGGATTGTATATCCTCGAAGGTGAGACTGTGACAAGCGAAGTTCACCATGTAGAAGTTCCAAAACCAAAGGGAGACATCACTGGATTGTGGCATAACAGATTGGGCCACATTAGTGAGAAAAACCTGAAGATCTTAGTTAGCAAAGAGATACTAACGAAGAAGGAGATCACTACTCAGGATTTTTGTGAAGATTGTGTGATGGGAAAGACCAAGCGTGTAAGCTTCTCAATCGGAAAGCATGACACGGACACGGTGCTTGGGTATGTACATGCCGACCTCTGGGGGTCTCCAAACGTACATCCATCTCTGTCAAAGAAGCACTAGTTCTTGTCAATCATCGACGACTGCTCTCGTAAGGTCTGGTTATATTTCTTGAAGACAAACGATGAAGCCTTTGCTAGTTTCTGTGAATGGAAGACACTGGTTGAGAATCAAGTGAATCAAAAGGTCAGGTGTCTGAGAACAGACAATGGTCTTGAGTTATGTAACTTGGAGTTTGATACATTATGCAAGAAGAATGAAATTCAGAGGCACAGGACGTGCAGTTATACGCCACAATAGAACGGTGTTGCGGAGCATATGAATCGAACAATTATGGAGAAGGTTCGATGTATGTTAAACCAATCTGGTTTGAGTGAAAGCTTCTGGGCGGAAGCTGCAGCTACAGCAGCTTACCTGATCAATAGAACACTGTCGTCTGCGATTGACAACAACATTCCTGAAGAAGTTTGGCTGAAGAAGAAGCCTGCATACAAACATCTACGAACGTTTGGATCGATTGTCTATGTACATGTTGATCAAAGAAAGTTGAAGCCAAGGGCGTTGAAGGGAGTATTCATAGGATACCCACCAGGTGTGAAAGGCTACAAGGTCTGGTTATTGGATCAGAAGAAGTGTGTGATAGGCCGTAATGCTTTGTTCAAAGAACATGTGATGTACAAAGACATGTTGGGAACGACCAAAGAGTCCACTGAGACAGGAGCTAAGGAGAGCTTAGAGAGTGGAAAATCTAAGATTATCACGGATAACACATGAAGATGGAGAGCCTACAACAGCAAACTCAACAAGTTCTGAAGCAGGTGGAGAACCTGATTCTGTTCAAACTGATTTTGACTCTGAAACAGAAACAGAAAATAGTGAAGTTGAGACAGAAAACTTGAGTGGTGGTTTGACGAATTACCAACTCGCAAGGGATAGACAGAGGAGAGCTATTGTTCCACCAGCAAGATGAAAAGATATCACTCCTCCCCTGAACTTCACTGAAGAGTCTAAAGTGGCATTCGCCCTTGCTGCAGCTGAAGAGTTGATAGAGGCTGAGGAACCTAGAGACTATTATGAGGCTATGAGCTGTAAAGATAAAAAGCTCTGGAAGGCCGCTGCTGGTGAAGAGATGACGTCTCTAGACAAGAACAAAACGTGGGTGGTTGTCGACAAGCCTGAAGGATGTAAGGTATTGGGTGTAAGTGGTTATTCATGTTGAAACCAAGAATATCAGGAGTTAAGCCGAGAAGGCATAAGGCCAGAGTAGTAGCAAAAGGATATGCTCAACGTGAAGGTATTGATTATCAAGAAGTATTCTCACCTGTAGTGAAGCATATCTCAATTCGAATCATGTTGTCGCTGGTTGTTCATGCTGATTTGGAGCTTGAGCAGATGGATGTTAAAACAGCCTTTCTTCATGGAAACTTGGAAGAGGACATATATATGACTCAGCCTGAAGGTTTTGAAGTAGGTGGACCTGAGAAGGTGTGTTTGCTCAAGAAATCCATGTATGGATTGAAACAGTCTCCAAGACAGTGGAATAAAAGGTTTGACAAGTTTATGTTGGATCAAAGTTTTGTGAAAAGTGAGCAGGATCAGTGTGTCTACGTGAAGGAGGTCTCTAAGGGAAACTTTGTGTACCTTCTACTGTATGTGGATGATATGTTATTAGCAGCCAAGGAGATGCAAGAGATTACAAAGCTAAAGGGCTTGTTAAGCTCAGAATTTGAGATGAAAGATTTGGGGAATGCAAGAAAAATTCTTGGTATGGATATATTCTGTGACAGAGAGAAATGGATATTGGAGTTGTCTCAGTCAGAATACTTGCAGAAGGTTCTACGAAACTTCAATATGGCAGAATCAAAGAACGTGAATACACCTATTGGAGCACACTTCAAGTTGTGTTCTAGTGGAAGATGATTCTGAGGGGTTAGACACAAACAGGTTTCCTTACTCAAGTGTTGTTGGAAGCATCATGTATGCTATGGTTGGATCACGACCTGATCTAGCATATGGAGTGGGTTTTGTTAGTAGGTTTATGAGTAGACCTGGAGAACTACACTGGGAGGCTGTGAAGTGGTTGTTGAGATACATCAAAGGAGCATCTCAGCTAAGTCTAATGTTTACAAAGGAAAAAGAGTTTTTAGTTCAAGGTTTCTGTGACTCTGATTATGCTGGTGATCTAGACAGAAGTAGATCAATTTCTGGGTATGTTTTCAAGGTAGGAGGAAACACTGTTAGCTGGAGGTCGGTTTTGCAGCCTGTGGTGGCTCTATCGACAACTGAAGCTGAGTATTTGCCTTATCAGAAGCTGTAAAAGAGAGTCTTTGGATTAAGGGGTTACTGAAAGAGCTCGGGTATGAGCAGAAGTGTGTTTCTATATGGTGTGATTCGCAGAGTGCGATTTGTTTGGCAAAGAACAGAGTCTTTCATGAGAGGACGAAGCACGTTGCTACCAAGTACCATTTTATCAGAGATTGGATTGCTAGTAAGGAGGTGGAGGTGCTGAAGATTCCAACCTCGAGAAACCCGGCTGACGTTTTGACAAAGGTCGTGCCAGTTAACAAGTTCCACAGCGCGCTGGAGCTGTTGAATGTGACTGAAGCCTGAAGATAGCTTCGTCATTGCAAGTGTAAGAATTCGAAGAGCAATCACTATGAAGATGTTTTCAGTTGTTGACTCAAGGTGGAGTTTGTTGGATATGTTTGGTCCAAAACTGAAAGACATGAATAGGAAATCTTCCTATTAGATAAAAGGAAAGAGATATATTCTATTAGGGCTAGGAGTTATCCTAAGAGCATTATATAAGCTCGAAGTCGGATTGACTTGTATTACAACCTTTGTATCTTTCTCTTCTCCTTGCACCATTGAGCTAAAACGTGATTGTGTCTAAGCTCGGTGGTGAGGTTGAACAAATATAGTGGATTGCTGGAATCTTCTGGCCCAGACATAGGAGTAGCTCATATCGAGGCTCTGAACAGGTTAAATTGCTCTGTGTCGTTTATTTTCTTTGCTTGCTTGTTATTTCCGCTTTAAGTTAGAAAGAGAGAGAGTGTTTAACGAACGAACCAAACTAATCCAATAACCTAAGCGTGTGTTGAAGTTGGTTGAAGTCCCAACAGAAAAGATAACAAAATAACGATATGTTGAGTCTGTTGGGACACTATAGTTAAACCTAAAGCTGCAGGCAGTTTAGGTTCATAGAAATTTCAGCTTTCAATCTAGCCTTACTCGCTAAATTAGTGTGTAGGATCATTACGGTCACATACTGTCTTTTAATAGGAGAAAATATTGCCACAACAGAAGCTTCCTAGACGTAACTCTACCCATGGTATGTGCACATAGATGAAGTGGAATACTATATGGAAGAGGCCTCCTAAAAGAATGTATATTGGAAAGGTAATAGGTAATGGGCAGCCAACCCGACTCTGGCAGGACTCTTGGATCTCCTTAAGTGACAATGTCAAGCCATACGGTCTAGTGCAAGAAGGAGCTCTAGACCTAAGGGTCTCAGACCTTATGACATCGGACCTTAAATGGAACATGCAGAGAATTGAGGAATTGATACCTGAGATGGCAACACAAATCCAGTGTATCCAGCCAAGTATGAAAGGAGCAGAAGATACATACATCTAACAACCATTCCTTTTCGGTATCTACTCCACTAAATTAGAGTATAACACAGTGGCCTCGCAAACAAATAGAGGAACCAGCTCCTCTAAATGGGGATTTAATTGTATAAAAGATATCTGCTCAGGAAATACTCACCAGAGATGAAGGTATTGATGTAGTCCATCATACAAAACGCACTCCCTTTAGGAGTGAATCTGCAAAAAAGATGAAAGGGGTCAGAGGTATTTTTCCCAGGATGTAAGGAAACTGAAACAGCATTACATTTTTTATTTGAATACATTTGTTCTTTGAAGACCCGAGATCGAGATCATCTGGAAACCAGATCAATAACAGGTAAAACCGAAGCATCATGGGACAACTCAAGGAACAAAGCAGGAATCGCCTGGATCTTCACAGGAGCCACCAATTCATTACCAAAACAGGGATCAGCAGCATTGGATTTTGCCAACTCTCCACTGGTTGCAGAAGCACTAGCGGTTAGGGTAACCTCAAAATCTACTCCGACAAATCAACGCTCATAGGAGCAATCAACAACAAGACAAAGAGAAAAGAGCTTCTGGGAATCATCAACCACATCCAAGAAATCTCCTTTGTATTTCTTTCTATCTATTTCTTTCATATTTCACGCAAGAACAATAAAGAGGCTTACTCTCTAGCAAAGAGAACCCTCAGAAACTAAATTGTGTAATGCACCCAATTTTGGGCCGCCCCTTCTTAGCTTTTATTTTTTAATATTGAATGATTCGTGAAAAAAAAAATAGGTAATATTCATGTTCTGGGCATATTATTTTTTCCTGCTAAAATTTGTTTATTAATCTTTGTTAGCAATTACAGAGTATTGTAAAAGATATGGACATATATGGTACACACCCCATAAGTTTTTACAAGAAATTTAAAATTTAGATAATTTGTCAGCACATCCGTTGGCTTCACGTTTGCAATGTTCAAACCAGAGTCGATCAAAACCTTGTCCCAATCCCATGATGCTTGACTTTAAGATACATATTTGAGTCCTTATTGATGATTAACGGCGTGGAGTTGGAGATTAACTCCTTCAAATATAACGTTAGGATAGTCAAGAGATAAGCATGCTTGCATTTCCCAGTTGTTTCCGATTCTCACCGTAGAACGACCTTCAAAAATGTTATGAGCACAATTGAGAAAGATTCCATTAGTTATTCTAATAATTCATCCCATGCCAAAAGGACCGTTTCCTATAAGATGGGACAAATCATAATTGCATTTAACCCATCCTATAGAGGATTTTTTCCAATGTGGAGACCAATTTTGCCTCATTTAACATATTTGTCTTCTTTGACTTTCGTCACACTCTTTTGGATTAGCACATGATACCCATTCAGTAACATCTGAATCTCGTCTTAGAAAAATTATTTGCCTTAGGCAAAATATAAATTAATGACTCATTTATAATTTTTTTTCAAATTTTATCTATTGTTTTTCCTTAGATTAAAAAAAAAAAGTGGCATTCAAAGAATTTTTTTTTAAAATGAGTTTTTGTGTGTAAATTAGATTTTGTTAATATAAATTGAGAATAGTTAAGAGTAATTTTTGTATTTAAATTATGTTTAGTTAATCATACATCTATTTATTGAAATTTCACCAACTAATTGATAAATTAACAATAAAATAGACATATGTAATTAGTAAAATAACTTTAAAAAGAATTTTGGACCCTACGGACCCATGGCAATTGCCCATGTTGCCATGGGGTAGAGCCGGGGCTGCTGCTTGGTTGACAAAGGCATCAGGAGGGAAAGCTCTAAAATTGAATACTAGCTCATTCATACTTTTCCAAAACCTCCATAAAATCCATATTTGATGTAGTCAAAAATTGTGGGAAAGAATAACATGCATTGTTAGAAAGTTGAATTATCGCTATTAGCTTATCATCTATTAATACATGAGGATCATGTATTTTTGGGATCACCATTCCCAGTTGTCTCCAAACTTTTAAGCGTATGGGCATTGGAAAAAAGATGATTTGCTGTGTCAACAGTATCACAGCCGCTTACTCAGTATGGATCAACTTGAGCATTTTTCCTTTTTTGAAAAAGACTTGAACATTTTCCCTCTGCAAATATTCAGCAATACCAATAGCTTTTGATGGTATAATCCAGAGGAAATGTTTAAGTTTTGGTACAATATCTGTGTTCCATATTTCTTTTGATACAGTCGGCTTGGAGTATTAAGGCGGTCTTTGTTATTCAAGAGGATCATTCCTTGTTACACTGAAATGATATCCAGAGCGGGCTGTGTAGTTTCCATCCGCAGTATAAGGCCAAACTAATAATCATCAGAGTCACATTAACCCAAAAAAAAAAAATCTTAACGAGATGATGATCATTATGGTCTATAAGGTCATGTAACACCTCAAGGTTCCATTGATTTGTTTCCATGTTTATCAAGCATTCACCTCGCAGGTTTGGATACGTATAAGGAAGGAGAGATGGACGATGAGGTGGAGTTGTAGGTAAGGTTTCTGTTCCATTAAAAAAAAGGTTTATGTTCCTTTACCAATACCACATTGATATTCTGGTGGTAGTAATTCTTTTCCCTAAAGTAAAGTATTTCAACCATACAAAGCTTGAAGTCCTTTAGGAGCTTCCCATATCGTCTTGTTCTTGAAATATTGAAGATTCCAAAATCCTAATCCTAATCCTGAACCTAATCATATTGTCTTGTTCTTGAAATATTGTCTTGATTAAATTGTTGAAGGTTCCAAAATCTTAATCCTCCTTGTTGTTTGGAGACTGGCCACAATTTCTTCCATGATACCCAAGCCATCTTTTGTTTTTCTTTTGTAAATTTTTATTAAACAAATAAATTAATTGTAAGCATATTTTATATTTATCAATTCAAATAAATTACCATTTATTATTTGAGAAACATTATAACATTTGAGTTATAACATGTATCGTCATGATAATTATTCTCAAAAGCATTACAAAAATAAGTCAATCCTTGTAAACATATATCATACTTTTCATTAAACTAATCATTGAATTAATTATTAAAGTATAGAAAATAATTTTTTTTAAAAAGTAGAAGATACATAATTACCTAATGTGACTAATTATACACATATATACTTCAATATTAGCTATTTTAAGAGACCCACGATTTAAAGTATTTGAAAATACCTGATTTAAAATTGTTTTGAACAATTATATTTTTTACATTAGCTCCACAAAGTATTTTTTATTCATATTTTAGATCTTCATCATACAAATTCCAATCCGCCTCTTCTTCTTCCAGATCAGAAAAGAAAGATATAAAGGATTCAAAAAGATAGTAACTAGTTAAGAAACAACTATAGATGATTTCCAAGGATCAATGGATAATTGGGAGATCCTAAGAATTCATAAAAAACAAATTTATCAAATCTCGAGAAAAAAAAATTCTAAGAACAATTTTCTCCATTAAAACCGAGGAACGTGATATTCAACTTACAAAAGCTTTTGAGACAATTCATTTACTTTCTGAAAGTACTTTACAAAGGCATAGAGAAAAGAATTTGAAATATATTAATATTGGTTTGGTTCAAGTCGGCATAAAAACTCTTTCCAAAGAAGGGTTAAATACTTCAATATTAGCTATTTTAAGAGACACACAATTTAAAGTATTTGAAGATTCTTTGTTAAGCTCGGTTTAATCTACTTTGTGTACTTGACCAATTTCTTTGATTGCTATCCAAACTTTACTGTTTCTGTAAATGACAAAAATATTTTAAAATCTTTTGTTTTACAAGTTAAAACACACATATATGAAATGATTGAAGGATCAATTTCAATTGCTTTAATCTTTAGAATTCATTACAAAGGAATGACAAGTGCTTTTTCTTCGGAGGTAAAACTTTCTAGCATAAAAAGGAGACCTTGTTGCTTCAAACTGATCTTTCAAAATCCAACTCCATTATTGCAAAATACATCCAATGGAAAGATATAAATCTTCCAGACGAATGGGTCCTCGAAGGAGTTGTCCAATCAAAACTCCCTGCACTCTGCGAATCTATAGAACCAAATACACATTTAAATCAAATTGAGCAATTTTGTGATAGAAAAGTAAAACTGTCATTTATTAGAAATAACTAAGATATGATTGATGAATAGTTGTTTGGATCTTTTTCTAACATGTGTGAATCTTTTTCTAGTCTAGAAACTATTGATTCAGGAAGAGTCTCACAGTTAGGTCATAATTTTGCTAGAAAAAAGGAGAGTATGAAGTTCCGGTCCCTGGTTTTCAATGTCAGATATTCCAAAGCCTGTTTTAAGAAATGTTAACTTTCAGTCACAATTTCTAAAATCTGTTTACTCTGCAGAAAACAATTTTTCACAAAATTATTTTATTACAAAGTCTGAGCCAACAAGTTCAACTTTTTCAGCCATTACAGATAACATATTTTTTAAAAAGAATTTTCAATTGACAGAGAGTTTTTAAGAGACGATTTTTACTCTAAAAACAATAGTCAAAAAAAGGTTTGGTTCTTCAAAAACCTTTTAAAAGAAATAAATAACATTCAAAATAAAATAATTTCATTATG
Organism: Hirschfeldia incana; assembly: GCA_026261945.1. Classification (NCBI taxonomy): domain Eukaryota; kingdom Viridiplantae; phylum Streptophyta; class Magnoliopsida; order Brassicales; family Brassicaceae; genus Hirschfeldia; species Hirschfeldia incana. The sequence goes on from JABCMI010000039.1 coordinate 1,860,084, forward strand.
GCTTTTGGTTCCGATGTTGTTTCTTATTCCCCATTGTAGTCCCAAACAACTTGAATCATCTTGATTTTCTTTCTGTTTTCTTGTTCAACTTTCTTATTAATGATTCATACTGGTCGTCCCTCAACTGGGATATTCTCCTTCATATCTGATAGTGGTTGATAAACCACGTTATGATCTACTTATGCATTTGTATAGCAAAGATACATGTAACATGCCGTGGAACTATGCCATCGACAAATGTAGATCCAGCTAGGCTTCTAGTTTGATATTTTCGGGGATTTTTAACGATTCCATGTATTTTAAATTCAATTTCGTGTTCTTTGCACTGTCCTTCCTTGCTTTTGTAAACGACGGCTTTCAGATAAACTGCATCTTCAACTTTAAACTCGAGCTATGGAGACCAATGCTGTTGGAAGAACACTCGAAAATGATATAAGATAATAAACCGCTTCTCAAACCAAACCCAAAAACAAGACAAACAAGAACATGAAGTGGTCCGTTTTAACTTCTAAACTTACAGTACAACTGAAACAACAAGATTGTTAAAACATCCTTAGAAACAAAGAACAAACAAATATTAGACATTTTCAAATGACACATCAAACAATCTGCAAGAAAACACACAACTCCTCTGTCCATGTGTGTTTTTTTTCCTCGTAACATCTTTTGCTTCCTTTCCTATTACAAGATCATAAATATTTTTACGCCTTTTATGGGGGCACTGCCATTTGCCAATCTCTCTCATTACCTTCCTTCCGATTTCACAAGTTGAGAGAATACCTTACTCATTGAAACACCAGAGAGATCATCAATGCTCGATTCCTCAAACCGTCCCTCGGTTCCCGGTACGTTAACGCTCGTGTCTCCCTGACTGAAATTGTTGATCTGTGGAGGCAACTCTCCAATCATATTCGTGCTGTTATCTTCAGGTTCGCCATCAACCACAGCTTCTTGCAGCTGCAGCGCATATTCAAGATTCCACAACACATCTCCCATAGACGGCCTATCCACTCCGTAATCAGCCAAACATTTCTCTGCTGTCTCTGCAAATTTCCTCAAGGAATCAGGTCTGATGTTCCCGCGGAGCGACTGGTCAACGATCTGATCCAACTGCCCTTTCTTCTGCCACTTCATCGCCCATTCCGCGAGATTCACCATCTCTCTCGGAAGCGTCGGGTCTATAACAGGTCTAGCACAGAGAACCTCAAAGAGAACAACACCAAAGGAGTAGACATCTGATTTCTCAGTGAGCTGTTGCCTTCTGAAGTACTCAGGGTCAAGATACCCAAAACTTCCTTTCACAGCAGTACTCACGTGAGTCTGGTCGAGCTCAGGTCCGGTCTTAGACAGTCCAAAATCCGCAACTTTCGCCATGAAGTTCTCGTCAAGCAATATGTTCGCTGACTTCACGTCTCTGTGAATCACAGGTTTCGAGTCACCCGTGTGAAGGTAATGCAATCCTCTAGCCGCGCCAATACATATCTCAAGCCGCTGTTTCCAAGTCAAGCTAGGAAGACCCGAGCCGTAAAGATGACCCTTCACCGTTCCGTTCTCCATATACTCGTAAACCAGTATCATCTCGTTGTTCTCGTCACAGTAACCAATCAGAGACACCAAATGTCGGTGGCGAAACTGTGACAACATCTCTATCTCCGTCCTGAACTCCGCAAGCCCTTGCTGAGACTTCGGGTTCCCTCTCTTCACAGCCACTCTAGTCCCATCGTTAAGCTCTCCTTTGTAGACTTTTCCAAAACCTCCCACGCCAATGTTCCGACTCTCGTCGAAGTTGTTTGTGGCGTCTTTGACCGCTGCAAAGGGGATACGGTAGTTGGCATTTGTGGTTATACTCGTGAGCGTGGTTCCACGCGAGCCTTTGCTTCCCACCGAAGTCCCGTTTATCGAAAACGGCATCCAAGTCTTGGAATAACCATCTTGGCCACGTTTCCGCTTCCTGCAGAACACAAAGCATCCTCCCAAGAAGAGTAACGCGAGCAGCGGACCAACAGTTGCACCTACAATCAACCCGACATTCTTCTGCTTGATGCTGGAACCACTACTAGTACCGGGAACAAACGGCCCGGCGCTTAGCTGACCTTGAGAGTTGTTCATCTTCATGATCTCCAATCCATTCACAATCGCGTTGGGGTAATCAGCGTGAACGGCTGACGGACCAATGCTGACACGCATCTTATCACCACTCTTAGGGGTCGGCATAACGAAGTCCATGCTATACGCACCCGCGAGCGTGCTATCGACGAAGATGCTGAGATCAATATCCTGGAAAGCGAGCATGGAGTCGATATAAAGATTGAAATAAAGCTGGTTGAGAGACACGCTCACGATGTCGCAGAAGTGGAAGCGTAAGAAGTAAGGGAAACCCGGAACAACGTCGAACTCCCACGTGACGTTGAAATTAGCACTCGGGTTTTCGTCGGAATTCATCTCGGTGCAAGTACCGTACACAGTCTGCGGCGCGGTCTCCTCCGTCGCATGGCCTGGAACAAACTTGACACTCGCAATCTTGGACACAGTGGTGGCTAGATTCTTCCCACGGAGAAAAGTAGAGTCAGGCTCCCAAGTTCTTGTGAGAGTATCGTTGTCAGGGGTAACAAGAGACCCACCCATGTTCAGTCTATGGATTGTTTCGAAAGCCTGCGATGCCAAGCTCCCCTGAAAGCCTAATGAACCGCCGCCTACTACCTTCGGGGGAGAAGTAGAAGTGATCAGCGTGTCCGGCACGGATATAACCTCGATGGCATTCACAAACGCGAAGGAGCCACCAGAGGGAGTGAACGTGAGGACGAGATCATCCGTGTTTATATTCAAAGAGTACTCTCTTACGTCTCTGCTCTTAGCCGTGAAGTCGCTTAAGAGGACATGTGCCTGAGACGAAACTGCGAATTTGGCAGAACCCATTTGGTAGGTTTGGTAGTTGAAGGGATTGAAATGGAGACGGACCCAGTGACGGCCACGGGAGACGGAGAATTTGTAGGAGGAGACTCCGGTGAAGACTCTGGCTGTCTGGTAGATGTCTGAGCTGCTGCTTTGACTAGCGAGGATCTCTTGGTTGTGGGAGGAGAGTAGGTTCGAGGCGAGTTTATCGGACATGAAGACTTGACCCATGAGGGTGGAATTGGAAGGTGAGCCACAGTTGATTAGGTAATTGTCCTGAGGTGTGAATCCATTGCAGATGCAGAACAAGCACGAAACCGTTGTAACTAGGAGGAAAGTTGGGAACTTTTCAACACCCATCTTGACCCGACAGAACAAAAACCTGGAACAGATTTCAATCGGAATAGATTCGAATCGAGTAAGAGGTGGTAAAAACTAGGGTTTCCTCATACCAAAAATGGCAACTACCTAATTTCAAAGCGGAACACAATAAGAAGTACCTTTTTTTTTAAAGATCAGAAACCCAGGAGAAGTAACTGTCCCATGGAAGGATAGAGTTGAGGATAAGAGCTTAATGAACAGATCAAGAAACCGAAAACTCAGATTTTGAGTTTTGAAATTTTTTTTCTTTTTTTTTCTTTTAAAATAAAATTTAAAGAGAGTTGGTTCCAGCAAGGAACAGACTGGTAATGGGAGGTTTGGTTCTCTATGAACAACTCAGGAGTATTGCTTGGGTTTTTGGAGAAAAGGAGAAAGAAGACGGACGAATGAACAAAAAAAATTGTCAATAGTCGAATTTTCTCTGTCTGTATTTTTGTTATTTTTCAATTTGTGGTTAAGAAGAAAGAGAAATATGGAATTCCAAGAAATGATTAGAAAACGTACATGTTCGTCGCAATTAATGTCAATGAAAAAGCTGTTTTTTCTTTATCAACGAAATATCGTTTTAAATATGCAGAAATAGTTAAATACAGCCAAGATATTTTGAAATTATATATATATTTTAAAAATATTACGACTTTGTGTGTTTTTTTTTTGCTTTCAGGTGCCTAATGGTGGTGGTTTTCAAATTGCAACAAAGTCAAACTTTTATTGCGAATTCTTTCTTTTTGGTAAATTTTGAAATGCTATTTAAAAATTTCTAACAAAATTGACGCAAATATCATCACGAAAGCTTTTTTTAGGGCTGCGTTCACTTTGAAGTCGGAAACAGTAATTAACATTTATTCTATAGATATGTGCGCTTATATATATATTTATGATTTCTTGTTAATGAAAGTAATTTTTTCAGTTTTTGAGTTTTTAATCCTACTAAATCTTGTTCTTTATTTTTTTCTATAGACTTGCTGAGTTCAGTGTGTCAAACATTTCCCAAAGTATAGAAAGAATGGAAGTGTATGTATGTATCTTTCTAGGCTTGTATGATTTATTTATTTAAGAGAATGACATTATGTTCAACCACTCCATTATACAACCATATGGAACATGACACATATTATCATTATTAATTGAAAATTATACGATCCCACTTATGCTCCTTGTGACATTATTCTTAAACATTAGCTAACAAGACACCGCAACTAATATATTTAAATTTCTCTAATGGCTGGCAAAGATTGTTTGATGTAGTACTCAAGTTATACTTAATAGATTTTTTAAATAAATAATTTATCGGACTGAATAAAAGCCAAGATTGGTGGAAGCGCGTAGATAATTGTTAGCCCACGTCTCCGTAGAGGAAGTTTTATGATTTCCTCGCATCTAAAAGGTGAAAGGTATTTACGAAAGGTTTCTACATAATATAGGTTTGGTGTCTTCTGTTTGTCGGCAGCTTTGATCCGGTCAAGAAAAAATTAACATTTTCTAGTATTGATTTATTTTTGTATACCCTTCTGAAAATATACACAAATTAGAAAGGAGATATACAGCACAAGTTCTATAGAAATTCAAAACAATTTAACCCAAAAATCATGTACAATTTAAAAATCATAAACCAATTAATCACAATGACTTAATAATTTTTCTGCAAGCATAATCCCCTAGAAACCTTTGAAAAATTGTAACATCAATTTTGTAATAATTAAAAAAAACTTCATGGTTATGTGTCACTCAATTAGGTAATCAGTTACATTTAATTGAAAAATGAATAAAAATACATTCGATTCTTATATGTCGGTAAATAGATTTGTTGGTCAAAATATTTGATATAATGGTATGATGTTTACCATAGAAGCATTTATGATTGTTCCTCTAGATATAATTAATATTTTGTTTCTTTTCTTAAATAAAACCTACAAAATTACTATAAATAACTAATATATAAATAACAATTAATGATTATAATAATAAAAAATTGATTTATATCTCCTCAATCAAATTAGCTATAAAATTACAATTTAGATTTTTTGGAAAATTTATATTTTGAATTTCAAAAAACGACAACAAATTACTAAAACTATTAAAATTATAATGTTAAAAATTAATGATCAATTGTTTAAATTTTTTATTATAACATGATACACATGATCTTAAAACCATATGAGTAAAAAGTATCATTTAATAACAATATATATATATATATATATATATATATATATATATATATATTAAACTATATATCATATAAGATTACATAAATAATTTAATTTCAAAAATTCAATGAATTTTCAAGAACATTAACGTATTAAATTTTTCACATTGAAAATTTTGTTATCAATGATTTAAATAATTTATTATAAAACGATATGAATGATTATAGAACTGTATTATTATAAAGTCTTATTTAATAAATAACTATATAATATGATTAACGCATATATGAAAATTAATGATTATGAATAATAATATTTGATAACATTTTTTGTATCTTAGTTCTTTTTGTTTAATTTAATATTGTTAATAGATATTAAACAATCTTATTAACTATATAATAAAAATATTTAGATTTTTTCTTATATGTTATATTTTGAATTTTTAAAAACGTCTATAAGTTATTAGAAATTTGAAGATCCCACTTTAAAAATTTTGGGATCAATAGATTTATGTGTTTTGTTATAATAAGATACAAATGATCATACAATTGTACTAATATGGATTTTTGTTTAATAAATATTAATTTAAATAATATATATAAAATCTAATGATTTAAAGCAACAAAATTGGCAGCATCAATTTAGTCGCTCAGTTGAAACTTTTCAAACTAACTGGAAAATTAAAGTCAAAGTAATTCAATTTGGAAAAATAATAAGATGCTGGTTCTAGAATCATTAAAATGGTTCTCAATATTTTTTTAGTCTTTCTCTTTGATCCTTTAGCTTTATTTTAACAGTAATTAATTGAAGTAAAGATTATAAATTTGACGGACAACAATTAGTTGAAATTTTTTACAACTTTTTTTTATCTTTAAACAAATACAGTTGTGTTCAATCGAAAATATTAATTTGATTAACACAAAATATGGAAGAATCTTTTCTTTAATGCTTTTGTTTTTTTTTCAAAATTTAGAGTTTAGATATTAATTATATATTTGATTATTTTATTAGATGATGGAATCATTTTTTTGTTTTTATTATTTTATTTAAATATATAATATATTTTAATAAATGAATTTTTGACAAAATGACTCAAAAATTTGTACAATATATAATATGATCTCAAACTAATTAATTATTTTTTGGTATAAAACCGAATAAACTGAAAAGTGACGGTATATAAACTAAATCAAACCGAAGTAAATATGGATTTAGAATAGTTGTTATATTTTAGTACTAATCGAAATACCAAAAAAAAACCGAACCGAACCGAAACCAAGTCGATATCCAGTTTAAACACCCCTAATCCAGATTAAACCGAACTATTGTTTCATTCTCTAAAATATAATAAAATTAACAACTTCATCCCATGCAAGGAGCAGATCCTATCCTAGTATTATAGTATTAAAAAGTTTTTAAATCCTTAATTTTTTAATTGAAAACATAAGTGAAAATCATAAAAACACCGCTTGTGTATCATTAGAAGGTCAAGGCATGCCAACAAAAGTATGGTCTTCAGTGTAAATAAAAGCAAAAGCTTTGAGATGGACAATCCTTCTACATGCCCTTGCATATCAAATCTAAGATATTAGTTGTTGGAAGCGGATTCCAAAAGTTGGGTTGATGGTTTACTGAATCTATTATATTAAAAAAAGAAGTTATGGCTTTTTTAATGTGTGATATTTAAAAGTGAATATTTTTTAGAAACTTATAACTTTAAATATGTGTATTATTTATTAAACTATACTTTTTATTTTAAACTAACATAAAAAAACTTAATTAACTTTTTTGAGCAACTAAAATCAGTAACTTCCCAATATTTTAGGAATTTGATAAATAAGATTAACAATATATTTAATCTTTAATCTACTTTGATATCTTTTTATTTAAATATATAAATATATATATATATATATATTAAAAACTATGAAAATATTTGTAAAAATATTTTAACAAGAACTTAATTTTCAAAAATTAAATATAATTATTTCACTAATTTCGTGATTAGTTTTGATATATATTACACACTAAGATATCCAGTTATCATTATAAAATGAAAAATAAATATTATATTCTATTTTTATCAATTATATAATCACAATCAATCATTTTAACAGAAAATTATTATGTTGATCTAAATATGTTAACAATATATTAATTAAATATTTATGTAAATAGTTTCACTAATTTTGAAATTAGCAATAAAATATTATTATGCATTAATATATATATATATATACAATTATATTTATATTTATAGAATTTAAAATAAAAATAATGCCATACTTTTATGAGAAATTATCAAAAATACCACAAGTTAAGTACCACTTTTTAAAATAATCTCACTCAAAAATTTATTAACATTTGGGTATATAATTTAGCGATGATTATTGTTTAGGGTTTAGTTTTAATGGGTTGGGGTTGGATTTATAATTTTTTTATGAATATTTAGAAAATTTATTTTAGTCTAATATGGAGAATTCAAGGGCGGATCGTCTAGCACGTGGTGTCAGACAGCAACCATCTTTCGTCGTTCACATGGATGCCGAGTTCTCTGTTTGGTTTACAGGGTCTATAGGAGTCTGTTTTCGTTTGATGAAAAAAAAAGAATATTTATGAAAATAGTTATTATCTAATGATAAATTTGAAAAATGGTAAGAAAAAAAAGTTGAAAAGTCGTATTAAACATGTGGTAGAATTAAAATTTCTCTTACTTTTATCTATTTTATAATCATAATCAATCATGTAAAAATAATATTATTATATTAAACTACATATGATAAAATTATATTATATCTATAGATAATAAATTTTTTTTCCACACAAATAAAATATTTATGTTAAAAAATATAATATGATGACAGACTCCAATACATAAATAAAAGTTTACATATCTCCTCAGATTTTTATATATACAACAATATATTATGTAAAATGAATAAACATAAAAATATTATTAAAATGATATATTTTAAGAGGCGGATAAAAATTTAACATAAATTAAATACAAAATAATTTTCATGCACATATTAATTTGTTTAATAACTAAATTCAAATATAATAAGATAAATATATAATAAGAAGAAATAAATACATGGGATAATTTTAAACAATTGGTTATTTATAACATGTAAGTTATAAATTATATTTCTAATAGATATATTAATATTTAAACATATGATTAAAATTAAAAATGCATGCCACTAATGATCTAAAAGAAATATATTTATATATAAGATTAAAAATAACACCCGTGCGATCCATTTCACATATTAATTTTGTGAGAAGGTGCCCCGTACACCCTATCAAATTATCGATAAAATATTCAAGTTATGCCTATAAAATTTATATGAATTATATTTCACTGAGAGACCAACTTGGAGACCTGTCCATCACCCAATTCTGCAAGCCCAAATCTGTTGTGGCTGCAATGTATTTCTTAGATGATTAGGCTAGATTGTTTCCTCCTGATTTATGGAGAGTGCCTGTGTCTTCCAAGTAATCAATGTTAACTTCTTGGAGCCTTCTTAAAGTAAAAGTTCTCATACCATCTTGGAATGGAGAAACCATTTCAGTGGGTAAAGAAAGTTCCTTAGAGCTGATATTTCCTCAGGTACTGCTATTCTTTTTAACGCCAATCTCGTCTCCTTTGATTGAGCACTTACATCCACTGATCATTGTCTACCATCGGTTGTAACTGTTAGGGAAAAATATTCAGGGCTAAAGATTTATCCAGTCTCCGAAGGGGCTTTGATTTCCGGACCCTCGTTTGGAAGGGACCCAGGGTCCTTCCTCTACTCAAATAATCAATTTCCACCAGGAGGCACTAGGATCCGATCTCCACTTAACAATATCCAGGGTCCAGTCCCCGCGACGAGGAACCAAGGCCTAGCCCCTGCCGAAAGGACCAAGGATCCGATCCTCCGCATGAATATAGAAGTTTCCTAAATCAGGGGGAAAGTAATATATTCACGAATATTGCGAAGGCCGCCGAAGATTGACCGACTTATATCGACTATAAAAGGAGAACCCAAACCCTAGAACAAGGGATCGATACTTTGGGGCTTAGAGATTAGAGAGTTAGGCTAGAAAACTAGAGTTTATACACCTAAAACGTTGTAACGCTAAAGATACTCAATAATACATCTCTTTGCCTCAATTCCTCTTCTCTAATCACATAAACACTTACAAATATTCGAGTCTTCCTGTGTTCCGTAGTACTAAAACGACCGTACACAAAAATACCATAACAGTTTGGCGCTAGAAGGAGGGGGGTAACTCAACTACGTGACGATGGCACAGGAAGACGATTCCGACCAAGCTGAATTGACCCCGAAGGAGAAGGAGCTTCTAAACCGATTCAAAACCCTTCAGAGTCAAATCATCGACCTTCATAAGGCTCAGGAAACCGCACCCGCAGGTCTGGAACCCGTCCAGGAAGTTCAGTACCTAAAAGATCAACTTGGGGAACACTCCAAGCAGCTTCAGCAAAGAGTTGAGAAGCTAGACGCTATGGAAGCCGAAAACCTCGCTCTCCGACGAGAAAACCAATCCCTCAGGACAATTGGAAACAAGCAGAAACGGTTCAGAACCAGAGTCCGACCTATGGATTCGCTCAACACTCCACATGACGACGAGGAGACGCCTCAACAGCCCGACGACGGACCCGGCGGTCAAGAAGCCACTCGAGACGCAACTCGGGAAGAAGAAGAGGACGACTCCGATGCAGAGGACGAAGAATATTCACCTAACCATCCCGAGATCTCAGATCCAGCTCTAGCCGCCTACCTAGAGAAGGTGGTATCCGAAAGATTCGGCACCATCCAATCCATGGTGGAAAGACTCCCCGGAGTAGCTCCCCCTATCCGGAGAAGCGATCCCAGGTCATACTCCGACACACCTTTCGTAAAGGAGATTGCTTCAGTCGAGATGCCTCGCAAATTCTCCTTCCCGAGCATTAAGATGTATGAGGAAACCGGAGATCCTGACAATCATATCGCCCAGTACAAGCAACACATGATAGCCGTGGCTATTCCAAAAGAAGCAAGGGAGGCCACCATGTGCAAAGGTTTCGGATCAACCCTAACCGGTCCTGCCCTCCAATGGTATATCAACCTCCCCACGGGATCCATAGCATCTTTAGCCGCCCTCAGTGACAAGTTCGTGGAACAATTGGCCAGCAGCCGCCATCTGGAGAAGAGATCGGATGACCTCTACGAGTTCCAACAATACAGAAACGAGTCCCTACGTTCCTACATAGCTCGTTTCAACCAGGAGAAGGTCTCTATACCCGAATGCAACGCCGATACAGCAGTCTCAGCCTTCAATAAGGGTCTGCTTCCAGAGGGAGAGCTCTACAAGGAATTAACGAAGTACAGATGCAGAGACATGGCGGATGTACTATCCCGCGCCTGGGCCCAAATAAGGTGGGAAGAAGACGTCGTGAGCAGGGCCAAGGTCTCCTCCAAATACGATCAGAAGTCCTCCAGGCCTCGAAGGACGAATGTGAGGAAACCATCCGATCTCGACCTTTCCGAGAATCCACCGACCAGAGCAGGGGCATATATCAACATCGCCCCCTACCTCGATCCGAAGGAATGATGGTTTCTACTTGCCCCAGTATCTCCCACCTCACAATATCCAAACCAGAGCTCATCGGAGTCTTGAGACAGATGGGCCCGCAAGTTAAGTGGCCACCTAAAATGAGGTCCCCTGACGCTACCCGGAACCCTAAAAGATGGTGTGGGTTCCACAACGATCACGGTGACACCACTGAAGACTGTATAGCCTTGAGGCTGGAAGTATCCGAACTTCTTAAGAAGGGTTACCTAAGGGAGTTCCTCTCGGACAAAGCAAAGGACCTCCTCAACAGAGAAGGTCCCGCTCTCTCCAACGATGTTGTTCCTGCATTACCTCCGCTACAAGAGCGAGTGATCCACGTCATCTCAGGAGGATCAAAAGTAAGCGGAATCAGCAGCGCCGTAGCCAAAAGGAGTACTCGTAATGCTAGGAACGGTCAAGAGACCGAGATTCCCAAGCGTCCACTCTTGGGGACGGATGAGATTAGCTTCAACGCGAAGGAGCAGGAACGGGTCCTCGTTCCCCATCGTGATGCCCTCGTCATTTCGCTAGTTATAGCCAATTGCTTGGTTAAGCGGATACTGGTGGACAATGGAAGCTCCAGCAACATTATCTTCCATTCGGCCTACATGGACTTAGGGCTAGACCCTAAGACACTAACCAGGAAAGCAACCCCGCTTGTGGGATTCAGTGGAGAGGTGAAGCAGACCAAAGGAGAAGTCCTCCTCCCAGTCTACGCCGAGGGGATAAACCAGACCACCAAGTTCTTGGTCGTCGACTGTCCATCATCCTACAATGTGATACTAGGGAGGCCCTGGATCCACGACATGGGAGCCGTGCCATCAACCCTTCATCAATTGGTGAAATTTCCTACCCCCTGGGGCGTGAAGGTCATCAGAGGGGACCAAGAGAATTTCAGGTCCTGCTACCAAACTACCTTGAAGGGAAAGACCCAAGTCTTATAGCAATTACAGAAGCAACCTCTAGTTCCTCACGCCGAAGAACCTGAGGTTGAAGACATGGATGAGGTCCCCCTGGTAGAATCGAACTCGGAACGGAACCTCAAGATAGGCTCCAAACTGCCGAAAGATTTGAGGCGAAGGTTGATCGACTTCCTAAGATTCAACTCTGATTGCTTTGCATGGTCCCACGAAGACATGCCCGGAATCGACCATGATGTCATCATGCACCAGCTCCAAGTGAATCCCAAGCATCCTCCGGTCAGGGAAAGAGAAGGAAGTTTGCTCCTGAAAGGGACGAAATCATTAACGAAGAGGTAAAGAACATGCTCGATGCAGGGTTCATAAGAGAGGTACATTATCCCGACTGGCTAGCCAATGTGGTGGTTTTGAAAAAGAAAAACGGAAAGTGGAGAGTCTGCATCGATTTCACGGACCTCAACAAGTCCTGTCCAAAGGATCCATTCCCCCTGCCTCATATAGACAAGCTGGTTGATGCTACTGCTGGGCACCAACTGATGAGCTTCATGGATGCCTTCTCGGGATACAACCAAATCCTAATGCATCCCGACGATCAAGAGAAGACGTCCTTGATGACCTCCAGGGGCATCTACTGCTATAAGGTCATGCCCTTTGTTCTGAAGAACGCTGGATCCACCTATCAGAGGCTAGTCAACACGATGTTTGCCGATCAGATAGGCCAGACCATGGAAGTCTACATCGACGACATGCTGGTAAAATCCCTAGACTCGGAAGATCATATCTCGCATCTCCAGCAAGCATTCGCCACCTTGAGGAAATACAATATGAAGCTAAACCCCTCTAAATGCTCATTCGGAGTAAGCTCTGGGAAGTTTTTGAGATACATAGTCACCCACAGGGGCATAAAAGCAAATCCGGAGCAAATAAGGGCCATCCAGGCGATTCCTCCCCCACAGAATGTCAAGGAGGTTCAAAAACTGACAGGGAGGATGGCACCCCTCAGCAGGTTCATCTCCACGCTTTCCGACAAGTCTCACGCCTTCTTTGAAACATTAAAGAACCCCAAGGATTTTAAGTGGACAGAGAAGTGCGAAGCCGCGCTATCCGACCTCAAGGCCTACCTCACTACTTCACCACTCCTATCTAAATCATTGGAAGGAGAAACCTTACTGCTCTACCCAGCCGTGTCCGAGCATGCAGTTAGCGCGGTTCTCGTAAGAGAGGAAGAGAGGAGGCAGCACCCCATATACTACGTTAGCAAGTCCATGCTAGACACAAAAACTCGCTACAGCCAACTGGAGAAACTAGCCCTCGCCCTGGTGGTCGCGGCCCGGAAGTTACGCCCCTACTTCCAGTCCCATCAAGTCATGGTGGTCACTTCATTTCCCATCAAAGCAGTCCTTCATAAACCCGAGGTATCAGGACGGTTGGCGAAATGGGCCGTAGAGTTGGGAGAGTATGACGTGATTTTTCGCCCAGCCGCCGCTATCAAATCCCAGGTCCTAGCCGATTTCGTGGCTGAATTCTCTCCCTCCACACTTCCAGACCCAGATCTAGAAGCTATGCTCTAGGGAAAAGAAACAGAGGAAGGTCAATGGACCCTGCACGTGGACGGTTCAAGCAACGTAAGAGGTGCAGGAGTAGGACTGGTTCTAACCTCCCCTATAGGAGATTCGGCCTCAAGGGCTGTACGTTGCAACTTCAAAGCAACCAACAACGAAGCAGAATACGAGGCTTTGATAGCAGGTCTAGCGTTAGCTAGAGAAATGGGAGTAGAATACATCCACGTCTTTAGTGACTCGCAGCTCATCATCAGCCAAGTTCAAGGGGATTATCAAGCCAAGGACCCGAGTATGGTCAGGTACCTATCGGTGGCCAAACGTCTCCTAGACCAATTCACAAGCTGCAAGCTTACTCAGATACCTAGGGAACAAAATTACCAAGCAAACCTAGGTTCTGCATTGGAAACTGATGCGGTCATCAAACCAGTAGCTGAGCCAGAGGTTCAACAATTTGTCCAAACCAACCACCTAGGCGATACCAGCGACATAGGTCCAGTCCAAGGCGTATATCTCAACAACCAAAAGGATTTTTGGAGTGAAACTAATTTTCCTCGATTCTACACTCAAGACGGAGTGCACCCCAATTGGAATTTCAAGAAAAGCTTACCGGACCAAGGAGTTATGAATTTTACAATTCGGAAGTTTTCCAGCCAATCCAGTTGCGAGTATCAGCCATTTGGAGGAGTTTCAAGCCCGATCAAGAAGCGGCCTTCACCAGAATTAATCATGGGATTCAAGAGGGATTTGTCAGCTATTCAGGAAGCCCATAATCAGGCGAATTGGTCAAGGAAAAACCAAGATACAATCAATTCCCCAAAACCGGCCAAACCGACATCAATTTGGGAAAGTTGCCAACCAATTCGATTTGGTTCGATCCAGAGCTACTTATGGAAACCAGGAGATAACTTTAACCATTCAGAAGACATCCAAGACGTCCTTAGCTACACCAGAACACATGAGATCAGTTGGTTCAATGAGGAGTCTCTTAAATCAAACCGGAACCGTTTTTGGAAAGAATGGACAATCATTCGGTTTGATCCTTTCCAACCAAACCAACTCCGACCAGAAGACATTCAGATCAATCCAATACTTCCAGAAGACATCATAGGCGTCCAAGAAGGGTTCTACAAGTTCATACCATGCACCAGCCATCATAGGATCAGGAGGATCCCCATTAACTCCAAGTTGCCTTATTTGGAGCTTCTTGCAATAAAGCCTCAATAGCTCTTTTTCCTTCAGTCCTTGCACGACTTCCGCACCTTCCAGATCATAAAGAAGATTCCCAGGAAGCTCATTTACCCCCTCAAACCGTCCAGATACAAGGAGAACCCCATCTACATTCCTTTGGCCAAGATTCTCACCATTATGGCTCCAACGGCTAGTTTTCAAAGAATAATCATTTCCTTTGCTTCCAAGTTTATTATTTCGAGTTTATTTCTTTCCTTATGTCATTTTATGACTGTTAGATTCTGTCTTGGTCGAGCCTATAAAGCTCCAATCTTTGCTTCATTGTAAATGACCCACCTTTGAAAGTATTATGAAATATTCAGTTTTCTAGTTTTCTTAAAACTATTATCTTAAGTCTTTTGAGTGTGTGAGAAGCAGCTCTTGAGCAACCAGGCTTATCAAAGTCTCCTTTCACAGAGCTTTGTGGTGTCTATTCATTTCATCATCAATCTCATCTACTGATCCAACAAGAGAGTGCGTCAAAGCCAGCTTGTTAGATTCCATCCCACTTGATCACCATCCGGTTAAGTGTCATCCCCATCAACCATATCTTGTTCTTGAGAGAGTGCGTTAAAGCCAGCTCAAGGATCCATCACCACCACCTTCCAAAGGCTCCATCCGAGTCTTATATCATTTTGGTATCAGAGCCAAAGGTCCAATCTTTGGTTTTCTTACTCTCTATCCTTTAGATCCTTTTATTTGCTTTGTTATTTCAGTTTATAAATCGAAAAACCCAAAAAAAAAATATTTGCTTCTGTTCTTGCATCTAGATCGATTTGTTTTATTCATAAAACCAAAAAAAAAAAATTATTATCTTGCTTGCATCCGATTTGATTTCTGTTTTTAAAACTTATAAAAAAAAAATCCAAAAGAGATCGTGTGTTCTTATCAAAGGTGTTTAGATCTTTCAAAAATCGAAAACCACAAAAAGATTTGTGTTATTTCCTTACTTCTTACCCACGTCTATTTATTTCATAGATTTAATTTCCTTTCTCGAACTACTTTTTACTTGTCGCCAACTAATTGCCTTTGTTTTCAAAATTTCAAAAAAAAAAAAAAAATCCCATAAAAATTCTCCTTGAAATTTTCTTATTTGATTTGTCTTTCGAATTTTCAAAAAAAAAAAAAAAAGAAATTAGTTTGTAAAGCCTTCCTGAATTTTCATTAGTTTGGAAAGCCTTCCTGAATTTTTTTGTTACCGTTGGTACTTTGATTTTCTTGTTGTTTTTGATTAAGTATTTAGGTTACACCAACTGGAACATGGGAGACATTGGAGCTGATGGAGCTAACCCTCCGACCTTAGCACAAATCATGGCTGCTATGAGGGAGGAGATGAGAGCTGCCATAGGAGAGTTTGGTCAGGAAATCAACACTCATTTGAACCGTTTGGAACAACCTCAAAGGAGAGCACAAGTCCGGCCACAGCAAGGAGAAAGTAGATTTGGAAATACACCAGAGGCTGATTATGTTGAGCCCAAGCCACCAGACCCCTCATGGAGAGCTCCATATACACCAAACGTCCAAAGGAAGGAAGTAAACAAAAGTTGTGCTTATACATCTGACATCTTAGTGTTTTCAGGTTTAAGCAGGAACCCAGAGGTGTATCTAAGATGGGAAATTAACATGGATAAGTGGCTGACGTCCCACAAAATCCCTAAGGAAAATAGGCTGTCTCAAGCTGTCCAAGCCTTTACCAAAAATGCCTACACTTGGTGGTTAAAGGAGAGCACTTTACAAGTATTAGATTGGAGAGACCTTAAGGCCCGGATGTACAAGGAATTTGTAGAGAAGCTCCAACCCCACACCAGTCAGAAGAATGACGTACCAGTAGCCATGAAGGAGACTAAAAGCCACGGCCCCTACATGATGCACAAACCAACCCCAAAACCGGAACATGAAAATGTTCAAGTAAAGGCTAAGGTAAGTCCTATACTTGATAATTTGGTTTATAAATCATCTTATACTGGTATGAGTCACTTGTCTTTGTCCAAGGATGTTAAGACAGGTCCTGAAATCCAGAGAGACACGGCCTCCACATCATTGTTGGAATCAAAAGCTGCCCATGATTTAAACCCAATGAACAAAGAGATTCCAAACCAAAAGAAAGAAGAGGCATCACCCCAAGGTAAGTCTTCTAACTTTAAAGATTTAAAAGATCAGACATGTTATAGATGTCATAAAAGAGGACACTTTTCTGTAGTTTGTCCAACTAAGCAAATATTGAAGAAAACATCACTAGAAAAGAAAACAGATTTATCTATAAAAAGTGATAGTTTTATTCAATCTGATTTATTGGTTCAAAATTCTTGTATGATGCACTTTTCTTTGTCCAAGAGTGTTATTACAGGGATACCAGATGAGATCTTTATGCCTACTGAAGAGCCAAAGGCCGAACCAAGACTTGAGCTCAATCAAAATTTTCACCACAAGTGGAAACCGAAATCTGTGCAAGAGGTTATTCATGTGTTGAAACCTGAGGTAAATTTCACTCTAGATCAGAATGCTAATTTTAATTCCATGACAAGATTAAAGCACTTGCCTTGTCCAAGAGGAAGTGAAATAATTTCAGGAAACCAAGGTGAGAACAAGCCAAACAAAGAAAGAAGATTTCTTGCTGCCACAGCTGAAATTAAGGTCCTTTGTTCCTTGATTCCATCAGTTTACAAATCTCTTTATTTTGGTATAATACACTTGTCCTTGCCAAGATGTTTTGACCCAGGTATAAGAAAAGAAAAGGACCATCCAAAACGTCATGAAACCTTACAAGAAGAAGCCTTAACCATGATGTCAATAGATGCTGTCCAGAAACTAGATCACAGAGATGCTGAACCAATGCAATTCAAATTCAGCATGGGTAAGGAAAGTCTCTTCAGCTTAAAAACGCCTTTATCACATGATTATCCAGATGTGATGCACTTGTTTTTGCCAAGAAATTTTGATCCAGGAATAAGAGAAGTAGAAGTTCATATCAGTCAAGATCAAAAGATGCAAAGAATGCAGCAAGCTAACACAAGCTGTCCAAAGAAGAAAATCATTCTTCAACTTGTGGAAGCTATCAAAGTAAGTCTGGAACTCTCACATTTTGATTATAATTTTTCAACCATAGATATAATGCACTTGCTTTTTGTCCAGAATGTTGAGATTATTTCAGGTTGCAAAGAAGAAAGCTTCAAAGAAATCCCACCAAATTTTCCCTTGATGTTAAGAAGATCAATTCCAAGGAGGGTCACCAAAAATTTGGAGAACCATCCATTCCAGAAGAAATGCCAAGGCCCTGATAAGAGCAGAGGCGTGATCCTTTCATACCTTCTCAAAGAAGAGCCACCAGATGCACCATCCATCACCAAACCAAAATTGTATCATCAAGGTGAGGTTCTAAACTCCCAATTGAGAATGAAACCTGACTTGCTCTATTGTGGTGTATCAGGTTATCCAGTTTTGAGGTCAAAACCTTCACAAGGGGGAGGGAATGATGCGGTCATCAAACCAGTAGCTGAGCCAGAGGTTCAACAATTTGTCCAAACCAACCACCTAGGCGATACCAGCGACATAGGTCCAGTCCAAGGCGTATATCTCAACAACCAAAAGGATTTTTGGAGTGAAACTAATTTTCCTCGATTCTACACTCAAGACGGAGTGCACCCCAATTGGAATTTCAAGAAAAGTTTACCGGACCAAGGAGTTATGAATTTTACAATTCGGAAGTTTTCCAGCCAATCCAGTTGCGAGTATCAGCCATTTGGAGGAGTTTCAAGCCCGATCAAGAAGCGGCCTTCACCAGAATTAATCATGGGATTCAAGAGGGATTTGTCAGCTATTCAGGAAGCCCATAATCAGGCGAATTGGTCAAGGAAAAACCAAGATACAATCAATTCCCCAAAACCGGCCAAACCGACATCAATTTGGGAAAGTTGCCAACCAATTCGATTTGGTTCGATCCAGAGCTACTTATGGAAACCAGGAGATAACTTTAACCATTCAGAAGACATCCAAGACGTCCTTAGCTACACCAGAACACATGAGATCAGTTGGTTCAATGAGGAGTCTCTTAAATCAAACCGGAACCGTTTTTGGAAAGAATGGACAATCATTCGGTTTGATCCTTTCCAACCAAACCAACTCCGACCAGAAGACATTCAGATCAATCCAATACTTCCAGAAGACATCATAGGCGTCCAAGAAGGGTTCTACAAGTTCATACCATGCACCAGCCATCATAGGATCAGGAGGATCCCCATTAACTCCAAGTTGCCTTATTTGGAGCTTCTTGCAATAAAGCCTCAACAGCTCTTTTTCCTTCAGTCCTTGCACGACTTCCGCACCTTCCAGATCATAAAGAAGATTCCCAGGAAGCTCACTTACCCCCTCAAACCGTCCAGATACAAGGAGAACCCCATCTACATTCCTTTGGCCAAGATTCTCACCATTATGGCTCCAACGGCTAGTTTTCAAAGAGCAATCATTTCCTTTGCTTCCAAGTTTATTATTTCGAGTTTATTTCTTTCCTTATGTCATTTTATGACTGTTAGAGTCTGTCTTGGTCGAGCCTATAAAGCTCCAATCTTTGCTTCATTGTAAATGACCCACCTTTGAAAGTATTATGAAATATTCAGTTTTCTAGTTTTCTTAAAACTATTATCTTAAGTCTTTTGAGTGTGTGAGAAGCAGCTCTTGAGCAACCAGGCTTATCAAAGTCTCCTTTCACAGAGCTTTGTGGTGTCTATTCATTCCATCATCAATCTCATCTACTGATCCAACAAGAGAGTGCGTCAAAGCCAGCTTGTTAGATTCCATCCCACTTGATCACCATCCGGTTAAGTGTCATCCCCATCAACCATATCTTGTTCTTGAGAGAGTGCGTTAAAGCCAGCTCAAGGATCCATCACCACCACCTTCCAAAGGCTCCATCCGAGTCTTATATCAGAAACTAAGGAACATATGAGTATCCCCTTGTTGGTCTTACAATGGCCAGCAACCCAGAAATATGCAGAACCAGAAGAAGTGGCAGTAGTAAACGAAGGAGAAACCTGGATGACCCCTATCACCAACTATCTGAGAAACGATGTCCTACCTAAAAACTGAGAGGAGAGCCGCAAGATCAAGAGACAAGCAGCCAGGTACTGCATTTCGGAGGGAAAGCTATATAGGAGGTCCTTTTCAGGGCCCTATCTACGATGCCTATCCCCTAGAGAAGCCGCACGAATATTGGAAGAACTCCACGATGGGAAATGCGGTTCACATTCCAGCGGACGAAGCCTGGTTCTCAGGGCAAGGAGGGCCGGTTATTATTGGCCCACTATGGCGAAGGACTCCCTCAAACAGGCTAAAACCTGTAGCCAATGCCAGAAACACGCTCCAATCTCCAACTTACCACCAGTGAACCTGAAATACCTGAGCTCCCCTTGGCCCTTTCGCAAATGGGGCATGGACATCGTGGGGAAATTCCCAATGGCGCCGGGGCAAAAGGTTTTCCTCCTAGTAATGACCGATTACTTCACGAAGTGGGTAGAAGCCAAAGCCTTGGTGAAAATCACGGACCTCCAGATCAGAAAATTCATCTGGACGAACATAATAACCCGCTTCGGAGCACCTCAGAAGATTGTCACCGACAATGGACCCTAATTTACCAGCAACGACTTCTAAGACTTCTGCAAAGAATGGGATATCAAACTCTCATATTCAGCACTGAGACACCCCCAGTCGAACGGACAAGCAGAGTCAACCAACAAAACGGTGGTGAACATGCTCAAAAAGCGCTTAGAGAAGGCTCATGGGCGATGGGCAGAAGAGTTACACAGAGTTCTCTGGGCCTATCGGACAACTCCGAAGACAGCTACCCTAGAAACCCCTTTCTCACTCGTCTATGGCACCGAGTCAGCAATACCAACCGAGGTGCATGTTAAGACCACGATCTCCAACATCCTAACTCCCAAGGAGAACGATGAGATGATGTACCTAAGCCTAGACCTCCTAGACGAGAAAAGAGAAGCAGCCCGTCTAAGGAACGCATCGTACCAAATGAAGGTAGCCAAGAGTTACAACAAGAAGGTGAAATCCAGAACCTTCCAAGAAGGAGACTGGGTCCTAAGGCGAGTCTGTAATCACACGAAAGACAAATCAGCCGGAAAACTCGCCCCCGGATGGAAGGAGCCCTACCAGGTAATAGGGGTGCAAGGGGCAGGAGCCTATAAGCTGCAAGACAGCTTAGGCAAGGTCCAACCCAACTGCTGGAACGCCTTGCACCTTAAATTATATCATTTCTAAAGGCAAGATCTTCGGATCAAGCTCTATATATACTATTATATATTTAAGTATTTTGGTTTTCCTACTCCTATGTATAACGAGAACGTCTTCGGACTAGGCTTATAAAATACATTTGGATTCGACTAAAGGGAGTTAAGGGAACACCAATATACTTAAAGGGGCATATTAGCTGGATCGGGACCTTCGGGACCTCAGATCTTAGCTAGCCCCCTAGCTGGTGAGGCTACTCACCATAGGTGCAGACAGATATGGAAGGGGTCTGATCAGCCCTGAGCCAATGTCTGCGCGATAGGGCCCCGCGTAAAGGCCTATAGCCAAGAATTATGCGGGGACCACGTACTAGTGCCACTCAAACCCTCGTGAAAAATGCTATAAGCTAAACGCACGCTGGGGGCATGACGTATACGGCCAAGTACTGTAATCAGATTCTGGCGGCTGATATGCAGGGAGCAAAGTGCAAATAACCGGTTAAGCACAAACAATTTAATACCTATCCAGACGTGGAAGGTAGTGTGTCTGGGTTAACAGAACCTTGCGGGGGGGGGGGGGGGGGGAGCCACCCTAGACCACAGTAAGTCTGAGAGTGACCTTTCTGCAAAAAGGTAGAGTGCAGCATTGAGATTTTCGAGAATGGCCTATGCCCACGGGTAGCACAGTGCGACTTCTCAATTTAGATCGAGAGTGGCGCGCCTCCGGGCAGCAGAGAGCGACCAAAAAAACTCCCCAAAAGCATAAGCGTCCAGAGACCTTCGGGTCCGAAGACCTTCGGGTCCGAAGACCTTCGGGTCCGAAGACCTTCGGGTCCGAAGACCTTCGGGTCCAAAGACCTTAGGGTTCCAGAGACCTTCGGGTCCAAAGAGCCTCAAGGTTCCATAGACCTAAGGGTCCAAAGAACCTCAAGGTTCCTAAGACCTAAGGGTCCAGAGAACCTCAAGGATCCTAAGACCTAAGGGTCCATAGAACCTCAGAGTTCCATAGACCTAAGGGTCCAAAGAACCTCAGAGTTCCATAGACCTAAGGGTCCATAGAACCTCAGGGTTCCACAGACCTAAGAATCCAGAGAATCTCAGGGTTCCATAGACCTAAGGGTCCAAAGAACCTAAAGGTTCCTAAGACTTCAAGATTCAATGGGTAGAACTCCCGGGTTCAAAGTAAGGCCTCAGGGTCCAGGTAAGGAACCTAAGGGATCTAGACCCCAACAGCCTCCAAGTTCGAGGGACCGAGAACCTAAGGGTTCAAACCAGACCGGAACTCACTAGTTCCTAGCAACAATCTTACATCCCTAAAACTAAAACTCGCGTTTTACGAACAGGACTCTAAGGTCTAATGCTTTGGCATTTTTAGGTCTTCGATCTAATCACTAACAGGACTCAGGTCCTAGACAATGACTCCTCGTAAGGGTTATGGTCGGCCTTCGGCCCATAACCTCAACCCCAAATCAGCAACCAAGCAAAACCTCGAGTGACGTCAACAAAATACAAATGCACAAAGGAAATAGATAAAGACCATGAAGGGCCATAAGTCTTAAACAAAAAGACACGAACGCCCAAGTCTGCAAATAAAACCCCGAAGGGCGGAAATGCAACAATAGCCCATCGGGCTCGAGAGTTCAACAAAAAACAAGAGAGAGAGTTTAGGCCTCAGGAACAGCAGCCGGATCATCCACGGGAGCAGGAGGATCCACCTCAGCAGTTTCCTTCACGGGGATAAGCGGTTCATCATCATACGAAGGAGGAGGCAACCCACGAAGCTTAGCCTCAGACTCCTTCACCATCTTGTAGCGTTCAAACTCCACCACGAAGTCCCACTTATCAGTCTGCCCCTTCAGATAATCCCTCATCACTTCCCAACGAGCTGTCATCTTAGCCCCACTCACCGCCATCGTCCTCTCATCCTCGAAGAGATTCTTCTCGTTCCTCAGCTCCTCCAGCTCTCCCCTCACCGCATCCAGCTTAGACGTCAGCACGACATGCTCAGTAGCAGCATTCTCCTCCAGCTCCTGCGACTTCTTCAACCTTAGCTGAAGAGACTTAAGCTCTTTCCCCTGCGCCAAACCTTTGTCCTTCTCCTCGACGAGATTCGAAGTAGAAGAATGGCGATTATAACCTTCAGAATCGCCGAGATTCTGAATGGCGATTAACGTTCTCCAAGCCGGAGAAGTCAGTTGGCCCGGAGAAATGTCGAAAAAATCCGACAGCTTGGCAATCCACGAAGGGATCCGATCACGAAAGCCGGATTCGAAGTAGGCCTCGTAGATCGGAACCTCTTCCACCTGGAAATCTGAGATTCCCTCCGACGGGTCAGGAACCCGAATAACCAGGTCTTGAGGAAGTTCGTACTTCTTCCTCCAAGCCCTGACATCCTCCTCCGTCACCGAAGAAGCTGGACCTAACGACGAAGACCCCCCATCTCCGCCTTCGACAGAGGCATCATCGACCTCAACGATCCGAGAATCCTTATTGTCTACCACGGGAGAATGAGAAGAAGAGGTCCTAGACCTATCAACAGGAGAAGGCTCTAGGGTTTTTCTAAGAGATTCCCCGGACATTTCTATCTAATCGGACCTAAAACAAAGAAGGAAGAGAGAGGAAAGACAGCTACCTGCTGAAAAACTTCTTTGAAGAAATGAGCCGCCAGGAAGATCTAGAGAAGGCAGGGATGAAATGGAGAAAAACTCGGCTTCGATCAAGGAAAAAGGGAAGAAACCCTTGTCTAAAGTCCACGCGCCTCGATCGTCTCGCCACGCGCACAAATGAGCGCCAAACGGAGAAGCTGAACCGATAATGGGCTTCCCCTAAAAAAGCCCATCCCATCTTTGATTATTTCTACCCAGGAAGTGAGGGTCCGAAGCCTCCGGGGAGAACCATTTTCTTTGGTCCTGCGAAGAAAGGGCCAACGATGGTTCCATACTTTACCTCAGGATACAACGAGGTATTAGCCCTTCTCCTGCTTGAAGAAATGGCGCAAAGGTCTAAGACTACACGTTATCCCTTGATCCCTACGAAGTAATCAAGGAATAAGGGGCAAACCGTTGGGGAAAAATGTCCAGGGCTAAAGATTTCTCCAGCCTCCGAAGGGGCCTTAACTTCCGGGCCTTCATTTGGAAGGGACCCAGGGTCCTTCCTCTACTTAAAGAACCAATCTCCACCAGGAGGCACTAGGATCAGATCTCCACTTAACAATATCCAGGGTCCAGTCCCCGCGACGAGGAACCAAGGCCTAGCCCCTGCCGAAAGGACCAAGGATCCGATCCTCCGCATGAATATAGAAGTTTCCTAAATCGAGGGGAAAGTAATATATTCACGAATATTGCGAAGGCCGCCCAAAATTGACCGACTTATATCTATTATAAAAGGGGAACCCAAACCCTAGAACAAGGGATCGACACTTTGGGGCTTAGATATTAGAGAGTTAGGCTAGAAAACTAGGGTTTATACACCTAAAACGTTGTAACACTAAAGATACTCAATAATACATCTCTTTGCCTCAATTCCTCTTCTCTAATCACATAAACACTTACAAATATTCGAGTCTTCCTGTGTTCCGTATTACTAAAACGACCATACACAAAAATACCATAACAGTACCAGATTGGGAAATACCCAGCGGTTCTCGATGAGTTTTTGGTGGAGGAGTGTGAGACACCACCGAGTGCGCAGCAATAGCTGAATATCCTCCGGTGGAACCTCCCCCGGTTGGTCTCCATTCGCTTCTAGAGAGATAGTTTTGATGAAGAATTTTCTCTTGTGAAAGAGAGTCTTTCCCTAGCTGAGGGTCTTTGTTCTTTTCTTGATTGTTGAGGAGGTCCATTCTTGTATAATCACTTCTGATTCCATAGTCAAAGCCTGAGATCCTATTTTACTTCCAGTCTTTTTATTGGGAAGAGTTTCTTTGCCATTGTCTTGAGCTTTCACTGACTGTGTTAGAGTCATTTGACAGGCTCCTCCTGATAGCTCGCATGTCTTCTTTCTTTCTTCTATCGTCAGTTCGATTGCTCTTGAAGTTCGCCCTTGCTTTGTAATTTTATGGACAGTCGTTGAATTCATGTGACAGAAAATTACATGTATAGCAATGTTTCTCAAGGTTCTCGTATTGGAGTTCCACTTGCTTTATTTCTCCTGATGGGAGACTGATGTCTATTTTCAGCTCGAGCGGTTTTAGACCATTAATCAAGACACAAATCCCTCCTCTGCCAACATCTGGATCTTCTATTGGCCCTAGCTCCTTTCCATTATCTTTCTATGTTACATATGTGTAGTAATGCAGAGGAATCTCATGAATTGTAATCCACAACGGGATGAGAGCTGGAAAGTAATCCGAAACCACTTTGTTCCCATCTTGGCAGAATAATCATCCATTTTTTAAATTGGAATGGGGCTTGCGGTAAGATGGCTTGTGTATCTTGTTTAGACTCAAATTTGAACTGAAAAAAAAATTGGCCCTAGATCTTTCGCTGTAATCGAACCCACCCACCACATGCCAATGTTGTAGGAAGAAGTCCACCAAAGCTCTGGTTTTTTTAACTCCTTGGATTTGTTGCCCTGCCTATCAGCGTCAATTTGTGTTCTTTAGTATTTAGTTGCTTTTAATGATCACATGAAATTTGTTTAGAATACAACCGATACTAAATAGGTGTGGATGCGCTGCATCAAAACCCAAACTCCAGGTAGCCGGGATGTGGAAAAAGGAACAACTCCGGTGAAAAGTTTATGGTGGCAAGGTATCTTTCCGGTAGAAAAACTAAAGAAAATACGGTGGTTGAGTACTCAAGATAGATTTTCATGTATCCACTTTTTTAGTTAATCCAGAACCAACTGAAATAATGCTCCTCCGCCGATACAAATGTGAAATTATCTTTATATTTTCTTAACACTTAATATATTTTGATGAGATTTAGTAATATTATATCTAAAATCACATTTAACTTCTATGCAAAATATATTATATACACCAACCAATATAATAAAATTAATATAAATTTCAAATTTCAAAAAGAAAAAAGAAAAAAATAATGTCTATACACTTAAATTAAATATATTTTACTATTTTAGAATAGATATATCTTAAAATAAGAAATCTAAATAAGGAAACTTTTATAAATTAATATCTCTATAAATTAATAAAATTTCAAAGTCACAACATTATTAATTTATAGAGGTTTTACTGTATGATTTTATTTTATTCAAAGGATCTGACTTTCGATAATATATATTTTGAGTATTTTGTAATTTTTTTGACGGCGAACGGCTATTCTATTACTGAAACTTGAGGTCCAGACTAGAATAAAATAACTGATAAAATATAACTTTAAGGGAAAAAATCTAGCAGTTTTAGCTAAAAAATCAAAAATTTGATTGTGCGCTCGTGGAACATGGATTATGTTAAAGTCCGGAAAGCATATCTGCAAAGTCTATATTCTTTCTAATTTCATTGCAAATCTTGGTCAAGTTTGTGGTTTGAGTAATTTGTAATTAAAGGATCCAACGAAATCATTATATATTGTTAATATTTTTATTTCTATATTTTGTAGTTAATCCATGATATTATGATATTGTACTTGTACCCCCACGAGCTTATCATTTGATTATATTGTTCCGGTTATATAATATGATAACCTATTTAGGTGACGATCAAAAACGGAAAAAAGATGGCAAGTAACATTAATTCTCGGATTTTAACCCGAGAGAAATAAAAAGATTATCGAGCAAAGGATTATGTTGGACAGTTCTATAACGAGTGATATATCTGATGACGAGAGGGACGTCATTGATCTTACTGGAGGACAGAACTGGCTAGCGGAAGGCTGGCGCCATGAGAGAGGGCTAACGGAATCTGAATCCCTCTGACCGCCGCCACGACCTCGATCACGGATCCACCGGAGTCAGTTTCCAATGGCGTAGTGGCAGAGGAAGGGACAGGGTCAAACTCGATCACGAAACGGCCAGAACAAAATGAAATGAAGAATAAAGTTACAAAAAAAAGTGAGAGTGGTTGGAAGATCATTTTGAAAGAAGACATATATCTGAGTTGAAAGTTTGAGGGTTAGCCTTTTGTTGGAATTTGATGGATGATAATTATCATGATGCAGGGCTCATGTATATAGTGTATGCGTTTATGGATTAGGAAGGGAGATTTGCTAATAAATCTAGATGATGGACGAATAATGTTTGGTTGTGATATATGAAGTTGATGAGATATTTTGGGGACAAGGGGGAGTGGGTCAGAGTGTATGTATAATATACAGAATTATGAAAGTTATATACGAATAAAAAATATATCTAATTTTTTTTTTCGTTTGTTCAGAAAAAAAAAGATAATCACTACAAGAAAACATTACACATCGCTTGAGCAAAAAAAAAAAAAAAAAAAAAAAAAAACTACACATTTTTACCATTTTTGTGAACTGTGACCAACCAAAATGGTCAAAATAAATAGTGACTATATTCTGACTAGTTTGTGATGAATACCAAAAATAGTTAAAAATAGTCAGAATTTACTAACCAAAATATGTAGTCAAAAAGCAGTCAGAAAATTTATCTCTTTTTGACCATATTTCCAACTAGGTCTGGGCACAGATCGGATATCCGGGTTTTCGAAGGTATTTGTGATTTGCTTCGTATGTTACGGATATCTAATTTTTGTATTCGCTTTGCTTCGGAGAAATACGGTTATTCGGAAAAACGGATATCCGGAAAATAATTAGATATTTGCGGATACTTACGGATATTTCATATGTTTTGATTAATACAAATAATCTTCAAATTTTGATGCATATTTGTTTTGTATAATATATTTTTTTACCTGATATATATGATCAAAATTTAAAGAATTAGTAAATCTACATATTTTGTAAAAAAATTAAATTTAGTTAACAATTATAATAACACAAAACTTAAGAAAAAAAATATAATTATCATAAAATATTATTTTCCTTTTATGTACTACTTCTAGTAATAATGTAAATAAAATTTGTCAAATCATATGTCAGAATAATAATTATATAATTTTATACATATATAACATTAAATATAATCAAGATATATATGTATTTATATACTGCCGGATCGGATAGGATATCCGCTTCCCAAAATTTTAATATTTGTGATTTACTTCGTTTTTGACGGATATTGAATTTAGTATTTGCTTCGATTTGTAAAGTTACGGATATCCGGATTTTTCGGATCGGATCGAAGCGAATAACGAATCGAATCAAAATTTACGAATATTTTGCCCACCCCTATTTCCAACCACCGGAATCGTCAAAATTAGTTAAGACCATATTTTAACTGTTTTATGACGATAAAAAAATATGGTCAGAAAATGGTTAGAATTTTGTAACCAGTATATATCAAAAAGTGATCAGAAAATTTTGACCATATTCTAACCATATCCGAGGATATATGTAGTTTAACCTAGATCAAATGTGTATTTCTCATTCTTATTTAGCCAGCTTTCTTTTTAACGGTGTTAAACATTTTTTCGATTTATTTTTCTACTGATTTTCTCTTAATAGAAGACCTCCCACCCTTTTATGTTTCTTTGCTTTTCCTATTTTCTACACTGCTACTTCGTCATCATGACCTCTCTTTCTTTCATTGCAGGTCCGGTAGCTTCAGTGTTGCTGCTTTCACTTTCATCATTCCTCTACCCCTTCCAAAGTGAGATCCATGTTTTGTGTTTAAAGGACTGTTATTTAGTGTCATACTTAGAGTATCTCCAGAAGAAATTTTTTAATTTCAAATATATAGGTTTTTTTGCTCCAAAAATAAACTTCAAAATTTTAAACTTAGAGCTTTGAGGAGTGAAATTTCATATTTGAAGTTTTACTAATCAAAACTTCAAATTTGAATATTTATATTTTTATTTCCATTTTGCTCTTTACACTTAATTACACATCACATTTATGATTCTTAGGTTTTTTTGGCTTATCCAAAATCCCTAATAGAAATATTCGCTATAGCCACGGCCTAGCCAATCAAAAATCTTAGCTTAAACTAAAAAGCAACTAGATTTTAACTTACACATTTGTGCAGATATTAATTGATATTAGTAAAAATACTTTAAATAGATAATTTTTCATTTTAGTATTATATATGTGTAACTCTGTAATATTATTATTATTTATATTTCTTATTTGGTATTATTAACATATAATGATTTGTTACTTTCAAGGGAAATTAGAAAAACTAAATGATGATTAATACAACATCTTATAAACGGAGATAAAATTTTGAAAACTAATGAACGGATATTAATATTTACAAAATAATTTTATTTCTTGTAAATTCTTATTAACTTTATAATTTATTTAGTAGAAAATATAGATTAAAAATTCTAAATTATAATTAATAGGTTTTAATTATTGCATTGGTTTGGTTATTGATCTTAAATATGCATATATACTTTCATAAATTCTGTTTTATATTTTCATATTTGTGGATTTGTAGAAATAGTAGAAAAAAAACTAACATGATGTTAGTAAACTTATACTTTATATGTAGAAAATAAATTAAAAATATTCTAAATAATATTAACCATAAAAATCATATTGTTTTAAGTATTATTATATGACTATTATGTTGTATAAATATATAAAATTTTAAAATAAGAGATAAATTGTCAAGCCTTAAATTAATTTTTGTAATAATCTGAGAAAATAATTAATCTTAGAATATGTGTTATGTTGTTTAATATTATGTGTTTAAAAAGATGATTTTATTATACTATTATTTATGAAGTGATTTTGCTTAATTGGCATGTTCTTTTTAGGAATTTTGTTTATGTGTTATGTTCTTATTAGGTTTTAGCTAAATCATTGATTTATTTTTTGTTATTAATATTTTTCTTAATATTATTAATAATCATAATTATTATTTATTCATGTTTTTAATTATTTGAAGTTGTATCTATCATGTATTCCATCATTTATAATTGATAATTATACTGTTAATTTATAAAATATATTTTTAAATACTTTAGTTGGTTACTAAATATAACGTTCATGAAGACAACCATGGGATAAAAATTAAAATAGATAATAACAACAATGAAAACCATAATATGTTATGTTAAGGAAAATATGTACAGACTATATCTAAGTTTCTTTCGTTTACGTCCCTCCCAAGTCAAACACACGAATCATAAAATAAAGTTCCTCACCAAAAACAATAACATGCCATTGCCAACTATGTCTTTTTTGAGAAGAAAAGCCGCTTCTCTTATTTTTATTGGAGATATTGATCCGGTAAAATATTTTTACAAGAGTAAAGTCAAAAGCGTTAGAACTTTGGAATACATGGAAAAACCAAAAAATGTTTAAATTGGTGGTTGATACCGTTGTAAGTATTATATTTTTTCATTATTGACTAGCATTATTTATAGTTTAGCGTTAATAATTTGTTTTTGTTATGTTTTAAGAAACTATAATCCATGCTTCTATTGATGAATGTTCTTTTGGTATTTTTCGATCTAAGTTATCTTAAGGATATTCTTTTATTGAGAAGTGAATTTGATGATTTGTCATATTTACCATTTTTTGCCTAATTGTACTTATTTGCCATATTTTTATTAGATATTAGCTAAATAAAGGATTTATTATTTTTTAACTGAGTTACTAATATATTGATTTAAAATTCTTAATAAATCTTGTATATAATAAAAACAATTATTTTTATGATATTAAATTTATATGTTATATTAAAATTTAGTTAGTTTTTCTAATTAGTCAAATTTTCATTCAGTTTTACACTTTTAGATAGGTTATTGATTTATTATTCCCTCCGTCCCAAAATAAGTGAGTTTTTTAGGTTTTTGCACGTTGATTAAGAAATTACAAACTTTTATTTTATTTTTTTTGTTTGCCTAAAAACAACATTTATTAAAATAGTTTCAAACAATAAACAATCATACTACATAATATAAATAATTAAAAATATTAAAATACATTTACTTTTTACCTAGAAACTTGAAAACATCACTTAAAATGAGACAAAAAAATTTCCCTAAAACTCCACTTAAAATGAGACGGAGGGAGTATTAGTTTCTAACTGATTCACTAATTTATTAATTTAAACAATACCCTTACTTAATTTTATTTATAATTAAAAACATTTTTTTAATAGTATAAAGTTTTGTATGTTATATGTTATATTAAATAATTAATTAAAAAATGGGTTTTTGCAGTGGATATACATAAAACTTATCTAAATTAGCTAGTTGGGCATTGCACTGTAGTTTTTTTCTAAATGGCGAGAGTATCCCTATAAATTAAGAAAATCGGGAATATAGGGGCACAAAGCGAACACTCTCATTTCTCTCTGACAGCCGGTAAGGCGGTAGAACACGTTTTGTAATAAAGTTGAAAATGACGTGTTACTGTAGAAACATGTACTTTGATTTGTTCTACAAAAAACCAAAAGAAAAGAATTTACTTATTGCCTATTTACAATAATTGGAGATATCTTGCTCCGCTTTTCATTTTCTCTCATCACCTACCCACCTGTTTTATACCTCTAATTGCCATGGCCACCGGAGCGTTTGATTTTGAAGAGAACACAAAGGGTGAAAATATCGGTCCATTACCGGAATAGATGTTTGCGGAGGGGGAAGAACGCGTTCGGTGTTAGGGTTCTAACATACCAGTCATCTCGTGCAATAAACACAATTCTGGAGGCTCTAGATGAGGATGAGGTTGACTGGTTCCAGAAAACTCCTTTTGGAAAGCTGATTGAAATAGCTGAGAAACCTGAGTTTTAAGGTAGATTTGCAAGGTATCTCTTGTCAATACAGCTAAAAGTGGAGAAGAAACATGAAGCTTGGTTTCGATTCACTGGGAAACCTATACGATTTTCCCTCCGGGAGTTTGCCATAGTTACAGGTCTCCCCTGCAGTTAAATTCCGAAGAAATCGAAGATGAAGAGGAAGATAAACATCAAAGAGAAACCTTACTGGCCTGAATTATTTGGAAGGGTAGAAGAAATGCGCGTTTCAACAGCTGTGAAGATGCTACGAAAAAAAACCGTCATCAGCAGAGATATTTGGTTGAAAGTGGCTTGTCTAGCTATCGTGTCTTCTGTGTTACTGTCTACCAATCAGCGCATGAAGATGTTAGAGGAGTACGCTGACATGCTAATGGATATGGATGAGTTTTTTTCTTTCCTTGGGGGAGATTGGCTTTTGATATGTTGATGACAAGTATTAAAAAGAGAGATGAGATATCTCTCTCGCAAAATACAATTGCCTTGAAAGGTTTTGCGTTGGCCCTGCAACTAGTTATTGTTGAAGCGGTTCCTTCTCTAACAGAAGTGGTCCAAGAAGTATGTTCTTCATCAGAGTCAGACAGCGAGGATGATGACCTCGATCGTGTTGGTAGGAAGACTAAGAAGCAGACATTGAGTCCTGGTCATGCTAGGGAAGTTGATAGGAAAGCCGAGGTATGTTGTAGCTGTATGATAATACATTAACTCTACGTGTTAGTCCAAAAACATATCTATTAACTTGTTTCGTTATGTAAATTTTTAGGCATTCGTTATGAGCATTATCGAAGCAGATCCTGCTAGGCCTGTGGCAGACTCCTTGGTTTGTTGGGCAGACGATGTAGTTGACGTGAGAGTAGATAATTTGGTGCGTCTTATTTCCAACAAGCATAACATCCGTAAAGATATGATACGAGGTGGAGTTAGTCAAGTCGATGTAGAGAGTATGCGTGAGAGGATTAAAGGAGGAAAAAGGAAAACTGAAAAAGAGAAACATAGGGGGCCACCTATACATTTCAGCGAGGAAGCGCAAATTCAAACTGTTGTAAAGTCCATTCTAACACCAGAGATTCAACGACTCGATGAGAATGTTGCTGCTGCTGTTGCATCCGTCAAGGATGCAACTTCTAATGCACTTGATTACCGGAAATCTGTTGTTGCAACAGTTGAAGGAATGCTTAGGAATTTTAAAACCGAAATCCTTTAATATTTGCAGCAGGGTAAATGTCAGACACCGGACGCAGCAGCACAGGTAACACCAGTCACATTTGTTGACGAAAGAAGAGACGCAACCGCCAGAAAGACTTCAGTTATGGAAGATCTAAATTAGCAAATAGTGGAAAATGTGTTACAAAATCTTAGTCATTACTCTACACCACCCGGTTCAGGCAAACGGGATGGGGTAAGTGCCAATGTGTCTGTAGTTAATATTTTAAACATTTCCTTCTGCATTAGATAGCTAGTATTACCACTGCTGTTTATAGATTCAGCTGGATCATAGTACACATGTAAGAACGACGTGTTGCCCATGTTGTTTTACTTATTCTTACATTGCTATAGTGACCAATTCAATATTTGAATGTTTCTATGTAAGGTGTTGGAGGCGCAGTCGGGAAGAGAAAAACAATATGAGGAACAATGTCACCAAACTGATATACGTTGTGTGCAATCGAGAAAGCTGACATCTTCAAGACGGTTGTCACTCGAAGTTTCACAAGTAAAGTTATAGTCTTCTAATTCCTTTATACTAACCCCGAATTAATAGAGGTGATAACCAATTAAAACTTCTAAATGCGCAAGTTGTAGAGTAAAAGTACCGATATATATATATATATATATGTGTGTTGTAAATTCACTTTGATGGGTTTATCTGCATCTCTATACTTATTTACATCTACTAGGTTTTCTCTGTTTGCATCTAAGTATTTGGAGTCGCAGGTGCACAGGCAACCGTCCCAGTTGTTGCCCGGTTGTGATGCAGAAGAAAACGACCGTCATGAGGAAATGCGTATTGGTGATTCAAATACGGGGATCTCGTCTATTCCCCAATCAGCTGCTGTCTCGCAGGTAACGTCGTCGACTGTGTAATTATTACAACGCCACATATAATAAAGAAAGTTTAACAACATAATTTCACCACTAAAATGCTTACAATAAAATTAAAAGGTGATGGGGATATTTTATTCCTCAGTATTCATAAACTATATTCCATCCGGGTATCGGAATCTCTATGTGGAACCATCATTGTATTAGAGATGCACGTTTGTATATGTTTTCCACGCTTCGCACTAATTAAAATTGTTATCTTTGCAGGGGTCTGCATCCAACTTCCCCCTGCTGCATCCCAATCTTGGTTTTACTGGGGACGTCGCAGGTGAGAAAGGATTAGCTCATTCAATTTCAGCTCAAAGCAAGACCCACGATTCGACGACTGGAAACATATGAACATTTCTAAACCCAACATTACAGTCTTCATAAACCGTGAATATTTTTATGAGATGCAATGTTGGTGAACGTGATTAGGCGCGAAGTCCTTCATTTTCGCTTGGCCTTACGCAAGAATTGGAACCGGTCCTGCAGCTGGAAGACGGAGATAGTGATGACTGGCGAACCCAAGCTCGCGCAGAAGTCTTTGAAGACGAGGTGGGGGAAACCGAGGACACACTCAATTGCGGGAAAAGAAAGCGCATGAGGCACGTTTCTCCCCACCAAATCAATGAGTACAACTGTGAGCATTTCATTGTTAATCGAGCTCCCGAAGGACATGTTTGTGCGATCGGTACCAATGATCTCTCTGAAATTCACGAAAAGTATTTGCGGCTGAAGATGTTAGTTAGAAAAGAGTGGTAAGACGTAGATGACAGTGTCATACGAATGCTCTGTATATTGGAAAATATTTGTTATATAACATAACAGTTAGCGTCCATTCTTACTATATTCTGGTTTTTTACCTTGTTCCAGTGTTATCAATTGTTGGGGAAAAATATCCAAGGCTAGAGTTTTCTCCAGCTTCCGAAGGGGCCTCGACTTCCGGGCCCTCGTTTGGAAAGGACTCAGGGTCTTTCCTCGACTTAAAGAGTCCATCTCCACCAGGTGGCACTAGGGCCCGATCTCCATTTAACAAGTACCCAGGGTCCAGTCCATGTATCGAGGAACCAAGGCCTAGCCCTTGCCGTAAGGACCAAGGATCCGATCCTCCGCATGAATATGGAAGTTTCCCAAATCGAGGGGAAAGTAATATATTCCTGAATATTACAGAAGCCGCCCAAAATTGACCGACCTACATCAACTATAAAAGGGGAACCCAAACCCTAAAACAAGGGATCAACTTTTTGGGGCTTAGAGATTATAGAGTTAGGCTAGAAAACTAGGGTTTATACACCCAAAACGTTGTAACGCC
This sequence comes from Hirschfeldia incana, assembly GCA_026261945.1. Taxonomy (NCBI): domain Eukaryota; kingdom Viridiplantae; phylum Streptophyta; class Magnoliopsida; order Brassicales; family Brassicaceae; genus Hirschfeldia; species Hirschfeldia incana. Next base: position 1,895,235 of record JABCMI010000039.1, read on the forward strand.
AAACACACTCAATAATACATCTCTTTTCCTCGATTTCTATTCTCAAAACACATACAAACTCGTATCCATTCATTAGTCTTCCAGTGTTCCGTAGTACTAAAATGACCCTACACAAAAATATCATAACAGTTTGGCGCTAGAAGGAGGGGAGTAACTCAACTACGTGACGATGGCATCGGAAGACGAGTCCAATCAAGCTAATCTGACCCGAAGGAGAAAGAGCTTCTGAGCCGATTCGAAACCCTTCAGAATCAAATTACCGACCTTCACAAGGCTCAGGAAACCGCACCTGCAGGTCTGGAACTTGTCCAGGAAGTTCAATACCTAAAAGATCAACTTGGAGAACACTCCAAGCAACTCCAGCAAAGCGCCGAGAAGCTAGACGCCATGGAAGCCGAGAACATCGCTCTCAGACGAGAAAACCGATCCCTCGGGGCAGTAGGGAACAAACGAAAACGGTTCAGAACCAAAGTTCGACCTATGGCTTCGCTCAACACCCCGCACGACGACGAGGAAACGCCTCAGCAGCCCGGAGACGAACCCGGCGATCAAGAAAACATCCGAGACGTAACCCGAGAAGAAGAAGAAGACGAATCCGATACAGAGGACGAAGAATACTCACCTGATCATCCCGAGATCTCGGATCCAGCTTTAGCCGCTTACCTAGAGAAGGTGGTATCTGAAAAATTCGGCACCATCCAATCAATGGTGGAAAGGCTCCCCGGAGTAGCTCCCCCCATCCGTAGAAGTGATCCCAGGTCATACTCCGACACGCCTTTCGTGAAAGAGATTGCTTCGATCGAGATGCCTCGAAAGTTCTCTTTTCCGAGCATCAAGATGTATGAGGGAACAGGAGATCCTGACAACCACATCGCCCAGTATAAGCAACGCATGGTAGCTGTGGCTATTCCGAAAGACGCAAGGGAAGCCACCATGTGCAAGGGCTTCGGGTCAACTCTAACCGGTCCTGCCCTCCAATGGTATATCAACCTCCCCACGGGATCCATAGCATCCTTCGCCGCCCTCAGCGACAAGTTCGTGGAACAGTTCGCTAGTAGCTGCCACCTGGAGAAGAGATCAGATGACCTCTACGAGATCCAACAATACAGAAACGAATCCCTACGCTCCTACATAGCTCGTTTCAACCAGGAGAAGGTCTCCATACCCGAGTGTAACGTCGATACAGCAATCTCAGCCTTCAAGAAGGGCCTACTTCCGGAGGGAGAGCTCTACAAGGAATTAACTAAGTACAGATGCGGAGACATGGCGGACGTACTATCCCGTGCCTGGGCCCAAGTAAGGTGGGAAGAAGACGTCGTAAGCAGGGCCAAGGTTTCCTCCAAGTACGATCAGAAGTCCTCCAAACCATCGAAAGACGAGCGTGAAGAAACCATCCGACCCCGACCTTCCCGGGAATCCACCAGTCAGAGCAGGGGCAGATACCAACATCGCCCCTTACCTCGGTCCGAAGGAATGATGGTTTAACTTGGCCCAGCATCTCCCACCTAGCGATATCCAAACCGGAGCTCATTGGAGTCTTGAGGCAGATGGGCCCACAAGTTAAGTGGCCACCTAAATGAGGTCCCCTGACGCTACCCGGAACCCTAAAAGATGGTGTGGGTTCCACAACGATCACGGCCATACCACGGAGGACTGTGTAGCCTTAAGGTTGGAAGTAGCCGAGCTTCTCAAGAAGGGTTACCTAAGGGAGTTCCTCTCGGATAAGGCCAAAGATATCCTTAATAGAGAGGGCCCCGCTCTCCCCAACGAAACAGTCCCTGCGCTACCTCGACCACAAGAACGAGTGATTCACGTCATCTCCGGAGGATCAGAAGTAAGCGGGATCAGCAGCGCCGCAGCCAAACGAAGTACTCGCAATGCTAGGAACGGTCAAGAGACTGAGACTCCCAAGCGCCCACTCTTGGGAACGGACGAGATCAGCTTTACTGCGAGGGAGCAGGAACGAGTCCTTGCTCCCCATCATGACGCCCTCGTTATCTCGCTTGTTATAGCCAACTGCCTAGTTAAACGAATATTGGTGGACAATGGCAGCTCCAGCAACATTATCTTCCACTCGGCCTATATGGATTTAGGGCTAGACCCTAAAATATTAACCAGGAAAGCGGTCCCGCTCGTGGGATTTAGCGGAGAGGTGAAGCAAACCGAGGGAGAAGTCCTTCTCCCAGTCTATGCCGAGGGGATAAACCAAACCGCCAAGTTCCTGGTCGTCGACTGTCCGTCGCCTTACAACGTAATACTAAGGAGGCCCTGGATCCACGACATGGGAGCCGTACCATCAACCTTCCACCAATTGATAAAATTTCCTACCCCTTGGAGCGTGAAGGTCATTAGAGGGGACCAAGAAAATTCTAGGTCCTGCTATCAAACTACCCTGAAGGGAAGGACCCAAGCTTTATAGCAATTACAGAAGCAGCCTATCGTTCCTCATGTCGAAGAACCCGAGGTTGAAGACATGGACGATGTCCCCCTGATAGAAGGGAACCCGGAGCGGAACCTCAAAATAGGCTCCAAGCTGCCTAAGGATCTGAGACGGAGGCTGGTCGATTTCCTAAGATCTAACTCCGATTGCTTTGCATGGTCCCACGAAGACATGCCCGGAATCGACCCTAGCGTCATCATGCACCAGCTCCAAGTGAATCCCGAGCATCCTCCTGTTAGACAAAAGAGAAGGAAGTTCGCTCCCGAAAGGGATGAAATCATTAACGAAGAGGTCAAGAACCTGCTCGACGCAGGGTTCATAAGAGAGGTGCAATATCCCGACTGGCTCGCCAATGTGGTGGTTGTGAAAAAGAAAAATGGAAAATGGAGGGTCTGCATCGATTTCACGGACCTCAACAAGTCCTGTCCAAAGGATCCATTCCCCTTGCCTCATATAGACAAGCTGGTGGATGCCACCGCTGGGCACCAACTAATGAGCTTAATGGACGCCTTCTCGGGATACAACCAAATCCTGATGCATCCCGGCGACCAAGAAAAGACGTCCTTTATGACTTCCAGGGGCATCTACTGCTACAAGGTCATGCCGTTTGGTCTGAAGAATGCTGTACCCACCTATCAGAGGCTGGTCAACACGATGTCGCCGATCAGATAGGCCAGACCATGGAAGTCTACATCGACGACATGCTGGTAAAATCTCTTGACTCGGAAGATCATATCTCACATCTCCAGCAAGCGTTCACCACCTTGAGGAAATACAATATGAAGCTCAACCCCTCTAAATGTTCCTTTGGACTAAGCTCCGGGAAATTCCTGGGATACATAGTCACCCATAGGGGCATAGAAGCAAATCCGGAGCAAATAAGGGCCATCCAGGCGATTCCTCCCCCACAGAACGTCAAAGAGATTCAAAAACTCACAGGAAGAATGGCAGCCCTCAGCAGATTCATCTCCAGGCTTTCTGACAAGTCCCACGCCTTTTTCGAAACACTAAAGAACCCTAAGGACTTTCAGTGGACAGAGAAATGCGAAGCCGCACTGTCCGACCTCAAGGCCTATCTCACTACTCCACCACTCCTATCTAAACCTCTAGAAGGGGAAACCCTACTGCTTTACCTCGCCGTGTCCGAACACGCAGTCAGCGCAGTCCTCGTAAGGGAGGAGGAAAGAAGGCAGCATCCCATATACTACGTCAGCAAATCCATGCTAGACGCAGAAACTCGCTACAGCCAGCTAGAGAAACTAGCCCTCGCCCTGGTGGTCGCGGCCCGGAAGTTACGTCCCTACTTCCAGTCCCATCAAGTCGTGGTAGTCACCTCCTTCCCCATCAAAGCAGTCCTCCATAAACCCGAGGTATCAGGACGTTTGGCAAAATGGGCCATAGAATTGGGAGAGTACGACGTGATCTTCAGCCCAGCCGCCGCTATCAAGTCCCAGGTCCTAGCTAATTTTGTGGCTGAGTTCTCTCCCTCTATGCTTCCGGACCCAGACCTAGAAACTACGCTCCAGAGAAAAGAAGCGGAAGAAGGTCAATGGACCCTGCACGTGGATGGCTCCAGCAATGTAAGAGGCGCAGAGGTAGGACTGGTTCTGACCTCCCCTACGGGAGAATCGGCCTCAAGGGCTGTACGTTGCAACTTCAAAGCAACAAACAACGAGGCAGAATACGAGGCTTTAATAGCAGGCCTAGAACTAGACAAGGAAATGGGAGTAAAAGACATCCAAGTTTTCAGTGACTCGCAGCTCATCATCAGCCAAGCCCAAGGGGATTATCAAGCCAAGGACCCTAGCATGATCAGGTATCTATCTGTGGCCAAACGTCTCCTAGACCAATTCACAAGCTATAAGCTTACCCAAATACCTAGGGAACAAAACTCCCAAGCCGATGCTCTAGCAAACCTGGGTTCCGCATTAGAAACCAAGGAACATATGAGCATTCCGCTGTTGGTCCTGCAATGGCCAGCAACCCAGAAAGAGGTCGAACCGGAAGAAGTGACGGTAGTAGACGAAGAAGAAACCTAGATGACCCCTATCACCGACTATCTAAAAAACGACGTCTTACCTGAAAACCGAGAGGAGAGCCGGAAGATCAAGAGACAAGCGGCCATATACTGCATTTCGGAGGGAAAACTATATAGGAGATCCTTCTCAGGACCCTACCTACGATGTCTATCCCCTAGAGAAGCCGCACGAATATTAGAGGAACTCCATGATGGGGAATGCGGTTCACACTCCAGCGGACGGAGCCTGGTTCTCAGGGCGAGAAGGGCTGGTTATTACTGGCCTACCATGGCGAAGGACTCCCTCAAACAGGCCAAAACCTGTAGCCAATGCCAGAAGCACGCCCCCATCTCCAACTTACCACCAGAGAACCTGAAGTCCCTAAGTTCCCCATGGCCCTTCCGTAAATGGGGCATGGACATCGTGGGGAAATTCCCAGTGGCGCCGGGGCAGAAGGTCTTCCTCCTAGTAATGACCGATTACTTCACGAAGTGGGTAGAAGCCAAAGCCTTGGCAAAAATTACGGACCTCCAGATCAGGAAATTCATCTGGACGAACATAATAACCCGCTTCGGAGCACCTCAGGAAATTGTCACAGACAATGGACCCCAATTTACCAGCAGCGACTTCCAGGACTTCTGCAAAGATTGGGATATCAAACTCTCATATTCAGCACCAAGGCACCCGCAATCAAACGGACAAGAAGAGTCAACCAACAAAACGGTGGTGAACATGCTCAAGAAGCGCTTGGAAAAGGCCCACGGGCGATGGGCAGAAGAGTTACATGAAGTCCTTTGGGCCTACCGGACGACTCCAAAGACAGCTACCCAAGAAACCCCTTTCTCACTCGTCTACGGCGCCGAGTCAGCAATACCAACCGAGGTACATGTCAAGACCACGATCTCCAACATCCTAACCCCCAAGGAAAATAACAAGCTGATGTACCTAAGCCTAGACCTCCTAGACGAAAAAAGGGAAGCCGCCCGCCTGAGGAATGCGTCGTACCAAATAAAGGTAGCCAAGAGTTACAACAAGAAGGTGAGATCCAGAACCTTCCAAGAAGGGGACTGGGTCCTAAGGCGAGTATGTAACCACACAAAAGAGAAATCAGCCGTAAAAATCGCCCCCGGATGGGAGGGTCCCTATCAGGTAATAGGGGTGCAAGGGGCAGGAGCCTATAAGCTGCAAGACAGCATAGGCAAGGTACAACCCAACTGCTGGAACGCCTTGCACCTCAAATTCTATCATTTCTAAAGGCAAGATCTTCGGGTCGAGCTCTATATATACTATTATATATTTAAGTATTTTGGTTTTCCTACTCCTATGTATAACGAGAACGTCCTCGGACTAGGCTTATAAAATACATTTGGTTTCGACTAAAGGGAGTTAAGGAAACACCAATATACTTAAAGGGGCATATTAGTTGGATCAGGGACCTTCGGGACCTCAGATCTTAGCTAGCCCCCTAGTTGGTGAGGCTACTCACCATAGGTGCAGACAGATATGGAAGGGGTCTGATCAGCCCTGAGCCGATGTCTGTGCGATAGGGCCCCGCGTAAAGGCCTATAGCCAAGAGTTATGCGGGGACCACGTACTAGTGCCATTCAAACCCTCGTGAAATACGCTGTAAGCTAAATGCACGCTGGGGGCATGACGTACACAGCCAAGTACTGTAATCAGATTCTGGCGGCTGATATGCAGGGAGCAAAGTGCAAATAACCGGTTAAGCACAAACAATTTAATACCTATCCAGACGTGGAAGGTAGTGTGTCTGGGTTGACAGAACCTTGCGGGGGGACCCACCCCAGACCACAATAAGTCTGAGAGTGACCTTTCTGCAGAAAGGTAGAGTGCAGCATTGAGAATTTCGAGAATGGCCTATGCCCACGGGTAGCACAGTGCGATTTCTCAATTTAGATCGAGAGTGGCTCGCCTCCGGGCAGCAGAGAGCGATCAAAAAGACTTCCCAAAAGCATAAAAGTCCAGAGACCTTCGGGTCCAAAGACCTTCGGGTCCAAAGACCTTCGGGTCCAAAGACCTTCGGGTCCAAAGACCTTCGGGTCCAAAGACCTTCGGGTCCAAAGACCTTCGGGTCCAAAGACCTTCGGGTCCAAAGACCTTCGGGTCCAAAGACCTTCGGGTCCAAAGACCTTCGGGTCCAAAGACCTTCGGGTCCAAAGACCTTCGGGTCCAAAGACCTTCGGGTCCAAAGACCTTCGGGTCCAAAGACCTTCGGGTCCAAAGACCTTCGGGTCCAAAGACCTTCGGGTCCAAAGACCTTCGGGTCCAAAGACCTTCGGGTCCAAAGACCTTCGGGTCCAAAGACCTTCGGGTCCAAAGACCTTCGGGTCCAAAGACCTTCGGGTCCAAAGACCTTCGGGTCCAAAGACCTTCGGGTCCAAAGACCTTCGGGTCCAAAGACCTTCGGGTCCAAAGACCTTCGGGTCCAAAGACCTTCGGGTCCAAAGACCTTCGGGTCCAAAGACCTTCGGGTCCAAAGACCTTCGGGTCCAAAGACCTTCGGGTCCAAAGACCTTCGGGTCCAAAGACCTTCGGGTCCAAAGATCTTCGGGTCCAAAGACCTTCGGGTCCAAAGACCTTCGGGTCCAAAGACCTTCGGGTCCAAAGACCTTCGGGTCCAAAGACCTTCGGGTCCAAAGACCTTCGGGTCCATAGACCTTCGGGTCCAAAGACCTTCGGGTCCATAGACCTTCGGGTCCAAAGACCTTCGGGTCCAAAGACCTTCGGGTCCAAAGACCTTCGGGTCCAAAGACCTTCGGGTCCAAAGACCTTCGGGTCCAAAGACCTTCGGGTCCAAAGACCTTCGGGTCCAAAGACCTTCGGGTCCAAAGACCTTCGGGTCCAAAGACCTTCGGGTCCAAAGACCTTCGGGTCCAAAGACCTTCGGGTCCAAAGACCTTCGGGTCCAAAGACCTTCGGGTCCAAAGACCTTCGGGTCCAAAGACCTTCGGGTCCAAAGACCTTCGGGTCCAAAGACCTTCGGGTCCAATGACCTTCGGGTCCATAGACCTTCGGGTCCATAGACCTTCGGGTCCATAGACCTTCGGGTCCATAGACCTTCGGGTCCATAGACCTTCGGGTCCATAGACCTTCGGGTCCATAGATCTTCGGGTCCATAGACCTTCGGGTCCAGACCTAAGGATCCGAAAAACCTCAAGGGTCCAAAGACCTAAGGGTCCAAAGAACCTCAAGGTTCTTAAGACCTAAGGGTCCGAAGAACCTCAAGGTTTCCAAGACCCAAGGGTCCAAAGAACCTCAAGGTTCCCGAGATCTAAGGGTCCGAAGAACCTCAAGGTTCCCCAGACCTAAGGGCCTAAAGAACCTCTAGGTTCCTAAGACCTAAGGGTCCGAAGAACCTCAAGGTTCCTAAGACCTAAGGGTCCAAAGAACATCAAGGTTCCTAAGACCTAAGGGTCCGAAGAACCCCAAGGTTCCCAAGACCCAAGGGTCCGAAGAACCTCAAGGTTCCCAAGACCTAAGGGTCCGAAGAACCTCAAGGTTCCCAAGACCTAAGGGTCCGAAGAACCTCAAGGTTCCCAAGACCCAAGGGTCCAAAGAACCTCAAGGATCCCAGGACCTAAGGGCCCGAGAAACCTCAAGGTTCCTAAGACCTAAGGGTCCAGAGAACCTAAAAGCTCATACTCCTTCAAGATTTAATGGGTAAGGCCTCCCAGGTTCAAAGTAAGGCCTCAGGGCCCAGGTAAGGAACTCAAAGGGCCTAGACCTTGAAAACTTCCGAGTTCGAAGCAACAAGAACCTAAGGGTTCAAATCGGATCGGAACCCATCAGTTCCTGACAACGATTCTCCGCAAGGATTGATCTCCTCTGGGAGTCATCTAATCAAGCAACTTGAGGTCAAAACCATAAAGCAGTGCAAGGATCAAAGAAAAGACGGAGTAAAAGCAAAAACAAGTAGATATTATTAAGAGTCCTTATTCGGAAGAGAGAAAGCTATAAAAAATCCAAAAACGACAACATAAAGCAAGAAAAAGCATTGAATAAATATTCAAAGATTCGGCTCCCGGCGAGAAAAAGGGAAAACACCATGGCCACCTTCACTGCTCCCTGAATTTCGGATTGGACCTCCAACAGGCCCCCATCGGCCGGGTCCCCCGAACAGCTCATGCCGACCAGCACTCCTCATCGACCACTCTCTAACGAGGTCCTGACGAGCGTACTCTCGAGCCCTCTGCACGATAAGAGCCTGGTTGGAAATCACTTCCCGAAGCTGCCTCCGGAGGAAAAGAATCTCTTCATGTGGAGGAACACGCCGACCTAAACTGGGGAATCGATCCCTGCCAACATCCCTCGGAGCCAAAGAAGCCACCACCGGAGGGACGGAAAGAAACGAATTGCGAGATCTCCTCCTTTGATGCCGAGTTCTACAGTACTCCTCGTACACTGATAATATCGAAGCCGTAGGGATCCCACCTGGAAAACAAAGACTCCATCAAACTACGGCTAGAATGAAATGACCAAGTAAGAGAAATTCTATTACCCCAAATACGGCTATGACGTAGCGATATCGGATGCATCAAGAACAGAATCCAGCGAAAGCGCCTAAGAATACCTCGCGCCAACTTCACCAAAGTCTCACCAGCCTAGACGATCGGTCGGGCCACCTCTGCACGAAGAAAAACTCGACATAATTCAGCAAATACAATACCCATGTCCAGGGAAAAAGAAGCAACTTACCCACCGAACGCCAGAAACATGGATAACCAGGAACACCTTCGACCTTCATAAACACGTATCTCCTGTCCCAGGAGTCGTTTGAAGGAAATCTACCCCTAAGACCTCGAGGGGGTTCATCCACCAAAGGTTCACCATCTCGGGACCATATTTGGTAAAAGCCTCCCTTACTTGGCAAGGGAACAAAGGAGTAAGAATACAGGACTTCAGACAACCCGAAAGGAATACTATGGAGTTCTCCTAACACCTGGATAGCCATCAGAGTACGCCATGTAGCAGGTGTAAACTGCAAAGGGGAACATCCAAAGTACGACGCCACCTCCGCGATTAAAGAAGGAATCCCTCCTCTAAAGCCGGCCTCCAAATAAGCCTCAAAGATCGCTATCTCGTCCCTTCCTCTATCAGGAGCTCGCTCGAACTCTCCCGCACACCTGATCCCCATCGTATCGGGTAAGGAATATCTACGGCGGATCCCCGCCAGATCACCTTCCTTAATATCAGACCTCGGGCCATCTTCGTCTTCACTCAAAGCATCGAAAGAACAGAAACGACGAGGGAGAACAGGGGCCACGGGAACTCTTTCGTCATCGGTTCCCGAAACCACGCTAGGTGTTAGAATTGGGGAATCAAAAGGATCACCAAACAAGCGACGGGGCCTGACACGTCCGCCAACACCGGGGACAGGGAATGATTTCATGAAAGTCGGAACGTTCGACATCTACTTCCAATAAGAAAGACAGGGGAAAACCTAAATTCGTGTTGTCCAAAGGCGTCGAAACATCCGATTATATACCTGGAACGACTTTCCATTCTCGGCGAAGGGAAGGAAAGAAAGAAAGAGGAAAGACAAAAGAATTTGGAAGATACTCGCGATTCTCGGCAAATTTCCAAAATTATCTCCAAAATACTTCGCCGACCTAGCATCATCACGAGCGGGCCGCGATCCTTATTTCCCCTGAGGCCCATTCCAACTAAGCGATCATATCCCAAATTAACTCCTCATGTCGCCTAGACTCCAAATCCTTCTCCTGCTGAAAGAAATGGCATCAAGACTCAAGACTACATATTATCCCTTGATCCATACGAAGCAATCAAGGAATAAGGGGCAAACTGTTGGGGAAAAATATCCAAGGCTAGAGTTTTCTCCAGCTTCCGAAGGGGCCTCGACTTCCGGGCCCTTGTTTGGAAAGGACCCAGGGTCTTTCCTCGACTTAAAAAGTCCATCTCCACCAGGTGGCACCAGGGCCCGATCTCCATTTAACAAGTACCCAGGGTCCAGTCCCTGTATCGAGGAACCAAGGCCTAGCCCTTGCCGTAAGGACCAAGGATCCGATCCTCCGCATGAATATGGAAGTTTCCCAAATCGAGGGGAAAGTAATATATTCCTGAATATTACAGAAGCCGCCCAAGATTGACCGACTTACATCAACTATAAAAGGGGAACCCAAACCCTAGAACAAGGGATCGACTTTTTGGGGCTTAGAGATTATAGAGTTAGGCTAGAAAACTAGGGTTTATACACTCAAAACGTTGTAACGCCAAACACACTCAATAATACATCTCTTTGCCTCGATTTCTATTCTCAAAACACATACAAACTCGTATCCATTCATTAGTCTTCCAGTGTTCCGTAGTACTAAAACGACCCTACACAAAAATATCATAACAATCAATGTCGATGGGGTGGCTGCTACTGGGAAGGACATGGTTGATATCGGGGAAAGAAGGCGATCCTTCCAGGCAGAGTACGTGAATTTTTGTTCACAACTATGTACTACACATCGAAATAGTGTTGTGGTGGTTAAACTTTCTATGTACATGTCGTAGACATACTAATGCAGATTGTTTCTACCAACTTTAAGATTCAAGTTGTAGGCGAAGCCGCTATGAAAAATGTGTTTCTTCATAGTCGGGTTCAGCTTTTGCTATCAAGGAACTATCCGAAGTTCAAGAAATCAAGGCGCAGAGAAGCGTATGTTTTCACACATGCCATGGTCTCTTGCGTTAAAAAGAGTATCAGCGAAAATGCTGTTGTGGAGAGGTTCTACATTCCATTCAACATTTGGCACAAACACTGGATAGGACTTTGCGCCGATATTCCGTCGTCAAAGATTTATGTTCTTGACTGCAACACTTCCCTCCTCTCAGATGATGTGTTGTTAAAACAAATTGCTCCTATATCTCACATGTTTCCATTTCTGTTGAAACATGTCGGCCATTATCTAGAGGCAGATGTGAACCATTTTGAAATTGAAAGAGTGAACGATGTTCCACAAAACACAAACCCCGCAGATTCCGCTGTAACGGCATGCCTGTTGGTTCAAACACATGCGCTGTTTGGTGGTGCTGCATGTACGTCTATCACTCCAACTTCGATACCAACCGAAGCACGTAAGGCTGCGCTTATGGTGTACGAGTTTCATAAGACGGTGTAAGTTGTTCTACAGTTGATGAAAACAGGATTGTGCCTTCGTTAGGAAATCATCCGCATTATCTTTTGATTATGTTTGTTGCAAAACCACTTACTCTCGTTCGGGCTAGTTACAATGTTTGGATGTTACATGTTGTTGCAGTTTGTTGTAGCTAAACATTACAATTTTAGTTCTACTTCCGTCTGAATAAAACAGTTTTAGTCGAAGTTGGGGATATATCTTCTATATTATTGGTGCCCACAATCTTTTGTTTTCATTATCATTTTGTAATGTCTGATGTTGTAGAATTTTGGGGATATATCTCCTATATTATTGGTGCCCATAATCTTTTGTTTTCATTATCATTCTGTATTTCTGATGTTGTAGAATTTTGTACAGTCTGCAGTTGTAGAAGAAAGAAAGTCTGAAACATTTATGTTATCCGAATACTTAGTATTACACCCAGATTATATACTTTTAACCAGCCAGAAATGATATCTTTCGTTCTCAATCAGTGAAAATAGGGGCTACCCCGCATTGACTTTAAAGCCGTCACCTTACTAATATTTGATATTACACATACAAAGACTGACTGGCCTCCCTTACAACCATAAGCCAACGCTAGGGAGGCAATTATTTTAAAAACACACATGCTTGAAACATAATACATATTTAAACATAAGAGACCGAAGATATGACCGAGTTACTACATAGTGGACTTATGATTCTTCGCACTTCACCATCCTCTCAAGTACTTCCTCCATCGGCACGTACGTTCGGTGCATCTCTGAAAACCGGCGCACTGATATCTGTCTGAGGAGTCGTTCCATTGTAGCTGGCAAACACATGATTGGCGTCGGGTGCTCCCGCTTCCGCATCCCTCTCCACAACTTCATTAGCACCATCAGTGGGAGACGAGAGAGCGGGAGTAAAATTTATTGTAAAGCGATCTTTGTTACCATATATATAAGTATTATACATCATCAGAGATATTGTTTTTACCTTTTATATTCTTACGAAGTCGAAATGGGTCCAATAACCTCGCCATACTAAAAGTATAAGGAGAGTCTATCCAGTTTTAGTAGACTTGATATGTGGGAAATGAAGAAATGGGTACCACTTATATAAAGGAGAAGACTGCTACAACCAGATATTACCTTCTCGTGGAGGTAAACACAGAGAATCATCCTCCTATATTGATATTTAAATTGGAAGTTTGTAAATGTCTCTATTACATGTCGAATTTCTTTGACATGACAACACAACTCGGTAATTTTTAATTATTAATGTCATTGTCTTGCAATGCTATCTAAATTATGTCTTCACCATGTGGTTTATTACTCTACTCCTCTCTGTTCTCGATAGTAGCCTCGATATATAACTACTTCACAAAACGTGGTTTCATATGCACATTTCCTTTTCAAGGACTGTTTTACGTTGCGACAAGAATACGCTTGGTATAATGTCGGCGACGTTATTGTATTAATTTAGGTTTCGTAGTTGTCTCATATGGGAGATAATGTGTTATATTGCCATTGTAGTAAGTCAACATAACATGTTGGAAAATTGTCTCTGTTAATAGCTGATGCCGCTTCCCATGTCCAAGGTGAGTAGAACGTAGGGTACCTTTAGTGAGGAAGCGATTATTTAATAACTTGGAGGAACTTGGTGTTTCTTATTCATATCCAAACAGTGTGGAACCTGTGGTCTCTGCAGACCGTGTGGAACCGTTGATACACGTAATCTACTGTTCACAATTACTGTTGCCAATACTTACCGAACGAGTAGAAAACCTTCTACATCGATTTGTATTCTATCCTTCTAAATTTCAAATATCCATATTTATTTTATTTATTTTCAACCTAAGGTAGTCCTTGGTGTCTACCATAGCCACATGGTCTTTTCACTGGAACTCCTTCTCCACATAATACGTTCTTTAAATGCCCGGTCTTGTCTGCAATTGAAAAGTTGTCATCTTGAGGTTTATCGCTACGTGGCAGGTTAAGGAGTAGACGATTTTTGCATTTAGCAGTCGCCGTTTATACATGTGCCCATTATCTCGTTAAAAAAGTGCAGCTTCGCTTCATAACTTGTGAACAGTCTCCCAGTTTAGTCGGTGGTTTGATATGTCAATTTTTGATCTACTCATCCGTATTTTATGTTCATGTTCGGGTTTTTGTACATTTGATGTAACCTTTTATGAATTTGCTCGTTAAGTTAGTACGTAGTTATCAGTTACGTATCTTAGAAGAAAGGCAACATAATATTTTTTCATTTCATACATTGTCTTCTTATAGACCAACCATTTTCGGATTGGGGTCACATTAATACATCAAAATACGTTAAAGCTCGGACCCTTAACCGTACATAACAAGCTTACCCCGATATTTTACATTACCAAAAGGATTCTTATAAGCGTACGTGAAGCTACCAATTATTTCTTTAACAAGTTCATTCTTTGTTCATTATGGGTCGCCAACCTCTCCAGATTTTGCATCAGCATCCACGGTCAGCTGTGGAACCGCAACTTCCAGCTTAATCACACAGTCCGGAGGAGTTGCATCGACACCACAGTTTGATGGTTCACCTTTTTAACAGAATAAGGCAAGATAACTGTTTATGTAATTGGTACCGAAGAAGTTTTGTCTTCTACGTACTATAATAGGCAATGAAATTGGAAATGTACGATTCTAACCTCTCTCAATAAGTAATTGACCTCCGAAATTAGGGTGTTGAGAGACTCTCAGGTTGCCTCTTCCACCATCACTCTGCTGCAGTTCGGTGGATGAAGCGGTTGAGGAGACCTCGATTGGGAGAACGCAGCGGCCGATAAGTGGACTAGTAGGGGATCCATCGAAATGTGGACCATGAGGGTTGCCAATAGTGAGGTCGTTTGGGTGGTATCCAACGAACTCATATCCTGGAACTCCATATATTCTCTCTAGCTCAACCGCATACCTCAAGGACATCAAGTAGTCCCAATACCTTCCCCTACTGTCCATGGTCCCCCAAGGTGGACCCTGATATGGTTGTTCATGTATGTTGGTTGGAATATTGCTCCTCGCAGATCCAATTGCAGAGAACGGATGATATCCAACGGATTGACCATGTAAAACAGTTATCTATGGGACGCTATTACAATTATAATAAGTCGTACATTCGAGTAAATAGATAAGTTATGTACATATCACTTCGATGATGTTCTCTCGTATTTAAATGCCATTAAAAGGGTAGAGCATCATACCAAATTGTGGAGTATTATACGGAAGATGACCCATTCCACCGTCGACGGGAACATCGGTATTCAAAAAGCCATGTTCTGCTTGACCTTGGCTCTGCATGTGTCGATTGCCTAAATTAGGGACGATGTGGTCGTCTGGTTCCCCCATTATTCCTAAACTCAGGTCGAGACTGTTTTTCGCTTTCTGCATCTCCAGGGAGAAACGATACAGTAACACCAATTTTTCCTCGTCCACTAAATCGTTGAGTACAAGAAAACTGCATAATATCTCATTTCCCCTTATCATATCTGAAATGAAAATAGGTTACTTGTTTGTAAAGTATAATACTGGTTCCGTTGGAAATTAAAAGAAGGTTTGTAGTACTAAACCTAACACGCAACCCATGTGCTGCTCATCTGTCACCCCGTCGGCTAGGAAAGTGTGCGCTCCGTCAGTAAATGGTGCTCTGCACCGGAAGTGATATGTGGCCACATCTGCAGCACCTACAATGACACAGAGTTTTAGTGGAACATTCCATTCATGTACGCTCATCATCATGTCTACGTCTGCATTGGTGTTGATTGTATGCGGTGGCCATGTTTCCCCATCAGGTTCTAGCATCCATTGTGGGAGCTGAAAGGTGACAACCATCGGTGTATCTCGCCGAAGAGTCAAAACCCTCCTCAAGTTTTCCTTAACTGTTTCAACATGGTCAGTGTTGCCAATGAGAATATAAAGGGGTACGATATTCTGATCCTGCTCGAACCTCCAAACTCCTTGTCGTGTTTTCAACCATTGTCCCTTACATACAAGAATACGACGGCCCATCTGTGGAAATTTACAAACAGTTTGAGTAGGAGCATAGATACCTCGTATGTTATAAAAGCTCATTTAGGGTACCAACCAAACAAGTATAAAAGGAAATAAATGTTTCTTACAGGATCCTACCCTAGATTCAGATACATGTTGTGGTTCCAGTAGAGAATAATAAAAGGAAATCGCAAAAGTTATCAAGTATAAAGGACTGACCTTTTCGATCCTGCAATAGAATCTCAGAACCAGTCAACACAACTTTTTCTCCGACACCTCAGATGATATCCGATGTTTTTTTGGATTAGGTTGTGTTGTAATTTTTGATAGGGGGAGTAGGTATATAAAGCAGGAGCAGCGTTAAGAAACCGGTTTCACCTGGAGTTGTAGGTTAAATCAAAAAATCTTCTCCATATCTAACCATTTAATGCCGCAGCTTACCTAGGGCTACTAGACCATCATGTCGCTTTTATTCTGACACGACGAAACAAGTCGTTGTTTTTTATTAGTAATGTCATTTTCTTCAAATACTATCACCATTATGTCTTCTAGATTAAGCTAAGTTTAGAAATATCTTTAATAGTAAGGTTTCAGAAACATGTGGCCCATTATGCTGTCTTTCCTTCATACTAGGCCCAAATGCATATTAAAATACACAGCCAGTTCAAATTTGCTTTTCCATCAGTATACATCAGCTAAGTAGCAACGCAGCTGTTGAAAGTTAAAGTTACTTATTTTCGTATTTAAATCGATTTAACATTTTTCGCTCCGCTCTGTCTCTTTGGAGTTGAAAATAGCGTTCTCTGTTGACGGCCACAATCTCTTAATTCCTCCCGAGAACACACTTAAGTGAGGTAATTAGCCCCATATAGAAGCTCAATTTGTTTCATACTTTGTTCGTCCATTTCTTCTCTTCTGGTAATCTCTTCCTTGTCGTGTTTCATTCCCAGAGATATGGCGATGAAATTGGGTCCAGGGATTATACGAAGGTGTCAGTGTGGAGTAATGACCGTTGTTTTAACATCGAAAACAAGAAAAAATTCTGGACACAAATTTTATCGATGTCCGCTTGTTTTCGGCGAGAACCATATTTTCAAGTGGGTGGACGAAGCTATTGTTGAGGAGCTTGAGGTTATTAGGGGCAACAAAACCTCACTGGAGGAAGCGATTGTCGAAATAAAGGAGGAGATTGCAGATCTGAAGAAAGATATTTCTGTGATTCTTAAGGTGCTCGAAAATTTCAATTCCAAGTAACATATGTGAATTTCCGTAAAAAGGCCTTATTCAATAAATGTTCTGTCCAATGGGATTAATGGTTGATATTTTCGGATGTTAGGAAGTTGATGATATATCCATGGTTTTGTCTCTTCTCTTTTATGTTGTAGTATGTGTGGACAGTATTTTAAGCACCAATGTGTTATTGTTCGGATAGTACTTTACACCACCAGGTTTTCCTTAATTTTGCACAAAAATGTTGCCATTTCTGGCTGTCTCCCCACTCCGTAGTTCTATTGTCTTACAGCTACCAAAGAGATGCCCTCAGGTTAGACGTACTAGCAACGGCCTTGTCTCCGCTCACACGACTTCGTAGGTGTTAAAATCTTCAGCTTCTTAGTCCGTTATTAGTGCAGCAGTTCGCTTTGGTTGACGCAGTTGTTGTTCCTTAGTTGAAACATGTTAAGAAGCGAATGCCTCTAATTCATAGAGTTTTATTATAAAGGATGGAATTTTGGGTTCACTTATTTACAGGGTTTGAATTATTCAACGTATTCATTGCTCTGTGTTTCGTTCCGTGGTTAATATAGCGCTTACAATTTAAAAATATGATACTTTGTTATGTTCGTGGTAGCACATATCGGTGACCAATATGTTACTTATAGAATGGTTTTCTGTAGAGCGAATTCGTCTTAGGTTTTATTTATCATCTCGGCGACGTAGTTGTTATTACAAATCGTGTTACCATATTACTTTACTGGTTCTAAACATTATTTTTAAAGCATTCTCAAATACTTTATTAAACATACAATTTCTGATACACCAACAACTGCAGTCTAGCAAATATGATCTTCTGCACTGGGAAAGATGTTATTATTTATTAAACAAACTCGGGAATTATAGATAAGCCGTCCCCTGCCCACAAACTGGAGATAATTTTACTGTGAGAACTATTATTCTCCATATCCAGTTTAACCACTTGAAGTCTTACATACACCTTCATCATCCGAGTGACCACCTTTCCCTAAATTGCATTATATATTCTTCATATTGCCACTTTGCAAGTGGCTCGGTTATGCCCCGAAGACTTGCACCGACTGCACACTGTCCTCTTCTTTGGGCCTCTCATCTGCAATTGATAACATGACAACAAATTAAATTTGCAAAAAAATATAGACATATACCTTCGCAGGACCTAACCTGAAATTCACCCCTCGACAAAATCCGGTTTTTTTCTTGGTCTGCCCGGTGGCCTTCGACTGGCAGGTGGATTTATTTCCACCTCAGAAAAAGCACTCTCACTTGATTGCATCTCTATGCTCTCGTATTCAACCACCGGATTGATACTCTTTGAGTACGCGGCCATGTAGGTGCTGCTGCTGTAACAGTCATCAACCAGGGAGTCTATTCTAAATTTGTATCTTGTTGCCGCAGCGATTGCATGAACGCAAGAAATCAAAAGTGATTGAAACTCATAGCATGTACAGGTTTTTTGAGGGAGATTGACATGGAAAGTGCCCCCTTCCTGGTCACGAGCTTCATATTCACCATCTCTTATCATGTTAACCCAAAGTGATCCACTGAGTTCAAAATTAGCAGCTACAATCTCTTCGACACGAGGAGTTAGAATTTTTCCTTCTCCCCACTGAAGTTGACGTCGCGTGGCAAACCACGTCATGAGCTTCGCCCTGATGTATTCGATGAGAGAGAGTACAGGATATTCCCTTGCATCTCTTAATACTGAATTCCAAGTCTCCGCGACATTACTGGTCATAATGTTGTAACGGTTGCCCTGGAAATGTGACCGTGCCCAGTGTTCTAATCCAATACCAAGTAGGTACTCCGCACATGATGGATTAACCCGTTTAATTTCATTGAAAGTTAAATAAAACTCTGACAACCTAAACGTCCGCACAGCTTTACCAACGAGGAATCCCAAATGTTTGTCTTTGAAGTACGTCCTGATATTTCTTTTTAGGTGTAAAATGCATGCGCAATGACGGCCCCTAGAGTAAACCTGTACAAAGTATTTTGTATTAGTAAAATTTAAGCCATCTTAATACTTACTATGTTTTCAAAACAAGAAAACGTTGGTAGCTTTAATATATTTACTTACACATAACTTAATCATGTCTGCTGATACCTACTATGATTACTGATGGATGTCTTATATATAGTACAACTTAGCTTCCATATAGATATATACCTTCGCAATTCCGTAGTATATTGATGGATGTCTGTCAGAAACAAAGACGATCTCTTCATTGTTTGGGATGAATTGTGATAACTTTGTAAAAAATCATTCCCAAGACTTGTCATTTTCTCCATCGACAACTGCTACAGCCAGAGGAAACACTTGATAATTTCCGTCTTGGGCTGAAGCGGTTAACAAACATCCTGCATACTTGCCGCGCAAATGTGTGCCATCAACTATAACAACCTTCCGCATGAATCTGTACCCGTCGATGCTAGCAGCCAAATCCAGAAACATATATTTGAACCTATGACCAATGCCCTCTGTATATTCCGTGTGGATCTCAGTAATACTTCCGGGATTAGCACTCATTAGCTTCTCCAAGTAAGTCGGAAGGAGATTTTAGGATGCTCCACACGATCCTTTGGCATAGTCTAATGCAACCTCCCTTGACCTCCACGCTTTCCAGTAAGAAATGTGGACGTCGTGGTCTCCTTGCATGGCTTGTCGAATATCATTAGGCCGTGGACCACCCCCTCTTCCAGCAAATTTTCCCTTCATTAGTCCTCCAATTACGGTATGTGTGGCTTGAGATTGGTACCCCGTTCAGTCGTCTACTGAGCAAGTATGTTGTAGCTGGACCTTCCTAATTTCATATAACTGGGTATTTTTAAGCAAGACAGCGTAGACTCGCCAGTTACATGTGTTGCTAAAGCATCGGAGAACCATTCCCCCGGGGGATGATCTACTGTTTCGGAACCGGAAGTTTTTTATTAATAGCATACGTAGCCATATGCTGCTTGAACTCTTCCCGAGAGGTGAAGATCATCTCTACGTACACATCGCACTCGGTTTGACCCCTAACCCCTGCTGATTTGTAATCGATTGTTTTGTATTAGTTATTCGTATGACATATATTAAACGTGAGCTTATTAAGGTAGTATATAAAGTTAGATGTAATGGAATTTTACTACATAAAGGCCCATTTGGGTGAATACGCAAGATTAGATTTTGAATTAGGTAAGGGCCGATATTTGGGTGAACGACATAGAGCCAAAAGCCATGCATAAAAGCCTACTTGCTTCAGTTCATATTACATTTGTATCCTTTAGTTAAGGCTCGTGATGATAAAAACATATTAGACATATAATCTTTTGCTACTATGGTGTTCGCTTTGCTCACCATTGTTTCCAACAATTTTCGAGAAAGAGTCATCTGCTCCACAGGATTCTCCTCTAGTATGGGTGAGTCGCTGCGGGAAATGGGGGATCTCAGAATAATCAGACACATTGACATAGTCATCTGGGAAAGGATCTTTGGTTGGTCCTGCCGTTGCACCATTCCGATAATTTGATACTGGCTTTGAACGTCTTTCTACAAAAAAAATTCAAACATTTTTGTTATATATTCATTATGCTCTGAAGTACCCCATAAGTTAGTCTGTAGCCTCAAAAATTTACCTTTGTCACCAGTGTCGGTGATGGGAACATTTATTGGATTACAGCGCGTGTTTCCTACAGCGGTTACGTTAACATCGGCAGTCGAACCTGAGGACGATATATCAACCTCTACAACATTTACGTTGCAGCCTGGAATCCTTCTCTCATCATAATTATTACGTTCATTATGAAACGCTGGCGAGCCGGCAGTCACATGCAACTCGCGATCCCCATCACTATCACTTATTATTTCGTCTATTTCCATCTCTTCCCATAGTGAGTTGAAGTAATTTGGTTCTTCTTCGGCGTCAAGCCGAATGATTGACCCTTCGGGATACTTCGGTCCCGAATAATCTTGTATAATAGGTTCCTCCTCTGCGGCTTCAAATTTAAATGTAACTATAAACACCATATCCACATTACTTCACCAATAAGTCTGAAATTATTTATAATATATCCGAATTTACTATCTAAATATAGCTCTACTGTAATATGGACATCATACTCCCAACGACAAAACAATTTTTTTTTGCCAATAAATTGTAAACCGATAAACAAACTACCCAAGTAGGACTTCATAGAAATTTCTTACGTTGTTCAGAGAGTGTTGTTAGCTGCTTTCTTTTCCTTGCGCCAGTTAGAGTTCCCGAAGAATGAGTGCGATCCGTATCATCGTTTTTTTCGCTTTCTCAAATTCAAAAGAAAATCGATACACAAGAATCAACTTTTCTTCGCTGAATAGTTCTCTTAGTACCCTTCCAGAACATGCGAACTCGTCCTCATCTAACATAGCTACAGAAAATATCAAAACATATGATTTAATAGATAGTTAGAAGTTTTTATCGACGATGAGTGAGACTTTAATATGCAACCGGTTGAAGACTTACAATTAATCAGGGAACAATGTTCCTCCTCAGTGACCCCCTCCTCAAGGTACGTAGTATCACCGATAGTGAATGGAGTTCGGCACAGAAACTGAAACTTCGCTATGTCGAGTGGACCGTATGTAACACATGTGTTAACCTCGTTCTTCCACTCTTTCACGCTCATCATTATTTCAATGTCTTCAGAAGTGTTTAAAGTTATAGGTGGTTCAGTAGATTGAGCATCCTCGTCCATACATCCAGGTAGCTGATATGTGAGCATGAGAGGAACAGTAGCTGCAATACGGAGTTCTCACGCACACGTGTTTTAAATGATTCGATTCCTTCGGTCGTCCGTGCAACTATATAGTGCTCCACTGGTGAAGGCTGTCGTTCGAATTTCCAGTTGCCTTGTTCTGTGGTGTTCCAGCGTCCACATCAAATATGGACAATTTGACCCATCTGTTAAGGAAGTAGATAGTTAGTTATTTTGGTTAAGTGAAATAGGTAATATTCAGTGACTGCGTCAATAACTAATTCTTTATCTGGTGCTTTGTAAACGCTCGTGTACTTTTTTGAGGATGTTAGACCAAAAAATGATTGTATAACTCAACAAAAACTAGAATTTATACCTTGATTATCTTAGGTGTCGCCAATGAAGGAAATCGTTTAGAAATTTCTAGTAAGTGTGGGAGTTGATGTGAACCAATGTTTCTCATCCACACCGCTATTTATAGAGATGTTTCTCAGCGTTACTGTTTTCTCATATCTTTTTCTGTGTTGTTTACTTCATCATCATGTAACCTTTGCGTCCTTTAAATTTATGTGGTTGTATTATTCAGTGAAACATAAGAGATATTTTAATGAGCGGGAAATTAGTCTTTAAATGGCGCAACAGCTGTTCACGTCATCCAAAGCAGAGCCGCTCCTGACCTTTCGTCCAAAAAAAATTCTGCGACGTTTAATGAAACCTAACTGATGTCTGTCCTGTAGTTCGGATATCCTATATTAGTAACAGGGTTGCAGATTCATGTAGCCAAACATTACAATTTTCCTAACTTAGAAAGAGCTCTATAGTACAAATTCAACGTTTTCGTATTTCTATAAAACAAATGTTTCTGCTGCGATATTTGGACAACTTGACCTTTCAGTATGTTCAAATGCCGTCTTTATTTAATCACATGTGACAAAACCAAAAAAGGTACACGAGCGAGACAAGTTGCTAGTAGCAGGTCAAATATGTCGCTTTGCGTTAAGGGTAATATCGAACTTTGCTCTAGTCATTCCTCCCGGTTTTCCAATTATTAAAATTAATGTCCACTTCGCTAAATTAGAATCTCGTTTTGGTTATTCACCCAAATGAGCCTTAAAAAATTATATAATAAAATTATCAAAAATAGAAAAATAAGATAATTCTTATATATATATATATCTATATTGTGTTGCTATCTGAAAATAATAATATATTATAATAGTTAAAAAATTACGATACAAAACAATATATAGTTAAATATTAGTCGATAAAAATGCTAGAAATGTAATTTCTAAACTATTTCTAAGATTTGAGTGTTTTAAAAAAAATATTTGCCCAAATAATAAGTATATATTTTGATAAATAAAAAAATTGACATATATAAATACTTTGATGTTTGATCTAACTATCTAAAAATATATAATAATTTATTATGTTGATTTTAGATTAATAAGATAAAAACTAATAAATATTCATAAAAAATTTGTGTCCGCATGTTCAGGCAAAACACTTGGTTACTTTTTAAGATCAAAACTGTTTTTGTGAACTTTTCTTTTAAAAAAATAACATTATATAAAAAATTATTTTCATAAAATATGTTTCTCTCCTTTTTGTAAATATAATTCTCGCTTAATTATGGGTCTGTATGCCGTGTATATAGTAGACAACTCTTGAAAGTTAAGAGATTAAATAAACGAGCCAAGCAAGATAACAGATTTTGCGAACATGACAATTTCAGAATAAACGAAGAATACAAGTTTCGATTAAACCTTCGTGCAAATAGGGAAAGGCAATTAAAAACGAACCAGTAATGTCGGGATAAAAACGAAAACTACACAAGCACGACATCTTCAGTTCTTTTTGTTTTCAATTCAATTTCAAAAACTTTATTAACTTCCACAACATGCAGACTTCTGTGTGGCTTGCCCGGCTCCAGCTGCCTGGTCCGTTTGGCTTATCTTGATCGTCGCAGGCTGCAATTAATTGAAGAACAAAACATGAAACAATGCGTTTGAATGACGCGATAAGTAGCAACGCAAGTAGAGATGTGACAAACCTCAGCCCTGGAGTCAGTGTCAGAAAGCCTCTGTTTAATGTCCCTCCCTATGGAGAAGAAAACTTCTTCCACGTTTAGGTTTGTCTTGGCACTCTGCAACAAGGCGAATATACATACAGCTAAGTAAAAACTACAATCTAGTTTACGGCAGCTGTGTTATCTAATAAGATAAATAGAATTGATTAGACTTACAGTTTCGAAGAACTTGATTCCGTACTCATCAGCAAGAGCCTGACCTTTGGCAGTAGGCACAGCCTGAAAGTACACAAGAAACCATTCTATGATTTAAGATCAGCCGTGAATCATGGAGTGGGATAAAAGATCATACCCTCTTGCTCTCGTCCATGTCAGCCTTGTTCCCAACCAAGATCTTGTTAACATTATCAGAAGCGTGCTGTTCAATATTCCGAATCCAGTTCCTTATGTCTGCAAACACGTCGAGATATAACCGTTTTGACTTAAGTAATTATTTATAAAAAAAGGTGTAAGTGAAAGGCTTTAAAAGGAGGAGTCTTACTGTTGAAGGAGGACTCGTCTGTGACATCATACACTAGCAAAATGCCCATTGCCCCACGGTAATAAGCTATCAAAATGCAAAAAAGAAGGACAAGTAGAAATGAAGTGCCGAAATAGAACACACATCAAGTATACAAGACCTAGTAAACTAAATCAATCAAACAAAGCAAAATCAGTCAAGTCATTCTCTTTACAAGAGATAATAATACCAGTAAGTATCAATTTAGTTGCTTATCTCCTCGAGAATCTACTTAAGCAAACAAATTTATATTTTTTTCTAATAAAAAAAGAAAAAAGAAGAACAGACCAGTGGTGATGGTGCGGAAGCGTTCTTGACCAGCAGTGTCCCAAATCTGGAGCTTGATACGTTTGCCATCAAGCTCAATGGTTCTGATCTTAAAGTCAATGCTACATCAAAGGCAAGATTATCTATTAAATAGGTAGGTTGAATTTGTTTAAACATAAAGATGAATAGTTTAAGACAAACCCAATGGTGGTAATGAAGCTAGTGGTGAAGGAACCATCGGAGAAACGTAGGAGGAGGCAACTTTTACCCACACCTGTAACCAACCAACCAAATAAAAGTAATCGTGAGATCACTTGTAATCAGCAAAGGAACGATCACGCATCAGACTAAATAGATCGACTCAGAAACTGAGACATACCGCTATCTCCAATCAAAAGAAGCTTTATGAGATAATCGTAATCAGCTCTGGCCCTAGCTGGTGGAGCAGCCATCGATTCTAAACGAGACAAAAGCTCAGAGATCAAACCATACACATCTTTGTTGCATCGAAAATGAATAGATCAAAAGAAAAAAAAAATCTGCCGAGAAAGAAAAAAAGAAGAAAACATTTTTACCGGAAGAAGAGAAGAGACCGATGTAATTGGAGAGGAGAAGCGACACCGAAGGATATGGCGGACTGCTATAATGCGCCACCTCCCGATTTAGCTTCCCCCGCTTCTTCTTCGTTACTTTGTCTCTGCTTCGCGTGCACGATAGTATTACCACGCGCACGTTACCACTGAAACCGAATAGGAGTGCAGAGAAAGAGAGAAGGGTTTCTTTGTTTCTTTTAGGAGGCCTTTAAAGACACGAACCCTTATGGGCCCCTTTATTAATTACTTTAATCAAGATCAAATAGCTGGACCAACTTGAGTAGACCTGACCATTTTACCCGGACTCGAGGATCTCACCCTAAACCAATCTGAAACTTTCCAGTTCGGTTAGGAACCAAACCGATATTCTTATCTTATTGGATCTTGTTTTCTAGTTGTGGTGGACCCATGGGTCTTGGACTGGACCCGAACCCAACCTGAACCAGAACCAGAGACCAGGTGAGGTATCTGAAATACCCATAACTTCAAAGTAAATTTTTAGAAATAAAAAAAATATAATTCGGATAATCAAATATAATTTTGGATAAAATTTTGACTATTTTCGGCAGTGTTTTTATAACCGGACCAGAAGCCGAACCAGAAATCTTTTGGGTCACGGTTCAATATGGTTCGATTGGGTCAAATTTGATTTTAAATATTTTTAATATATGAATTTAAAAATAATGTTACTTATTATGATACATACCTAAAGTATAAATAAATTGTAAATATAAAATATTATAAATATAAACTTGTTTTATGTTTATATGGATGATTTATAGATTTTTGATAGTTTTAGTGGTTTTTATTAGTTTAATAACTTTCAGATCCAATTTGGCTATGTGATCGGTTCATGGTCGAACCAGTTAGTACACTCAACCCGACTATATGTCTGGTTCATGGTTGAACACGATCAGACCATCAGGTCGGTTCGATTTTAGAAACACTGATTTTTGGGTATTTAAATATTTCCAGGTATTTTTTGTGTTTTGGATAATTTTTTAGTCATATCCGATAGAATCCGAATCCAACCCAACCCAGAACCGAATCAAATCTGAACCAAAAAATTCTAGTTATCTTATTGAATCAATTTATCCAAGACCTGAACCGATCCAGATCTAACAAAACCCAAATAGACAAATTATAATTATTTTATTCAGTTTAAATATCTAAGATCCAAAGTATCCGAACCCGACAAAACCTGATCTGAATAAGTCCGAGGACCCAAATGTCAATGCCTTAAACTTGAGCAAGAACATTTCCAGAACGGATCCAAAAAGTGATAGTGGAATAGATGATATAATCGGTGCAAAATGAAATTATGGTACAGTTCAACTGCAATTTATGTATTATAAAAGATATATGCTGTTTTGATACAATAAGCGGTGCAAAATAAAATTGGTCAGTGAAAAATACTTTGCGATTTCGGTAAATATTAATTAAGAAAATATAAAAACACCCAGATATTTATGCAATTAAATATATTTTTTTGTTTGTTTATTTTGATTTGGTCTAGATGATGAAACTATTTTTATATATTAAAAAATAGACAATAAAAAATACTGTAATATTTGATTTTTTAATTAGTTATTATACTTTAGGATTTAATATTTATGTGGTATGATTAGGTTTATAAATTCTATATATATTTTACAAATTAATCTTAAACATTTTTGAATGATTTATAAGGATTAATTTAGTCGTTTTATCACCAAATGGTATATTTTTAATGTGTAAATACATCCAAATAAATCATTTACCTAATAGGGATGTACTAAACTATTATAAATTACAAAATATTTCAATATTTAATTTCAAATAATTGTGATATTTAAAGGAAATAGACCATGAAAATTTTGTTTTCACGCCCGTAATTGATTGCAAAATTTCACTCTAAGTTTTTTTCATTGAATATTTATAAATAACTAAGTTATACTAGAGATTTTACCGCGCTACGCGCGGTTTATTTGTCTATAAAAATGTATATATTAAATATAGCTTAAGATATCAATTTTTAAATAAAATAATTTTATTTTTGTGTTATATAATTAATTTATTTCTGAAAGAATTTAATTTATTTTGTTTGAAGTATCATTAATTTATATATATATATATATATATATATATATATATTAGATATAAACATAATTAAAGTTTCTATTAGTCTGTTAGTAATCATGTCTATTATTTTATGTATCATATACATGTCTATACATCATCTGATTTAATATTAAGTTATTATTTAAAGAATAGGTATATTCACTGATGTGTATTCCTTTTAAATATGTAAATTTTGGTGACCCATGATAATGATTCAATAAATTATTGGAGCTTAAAAACTATAATTTATTTTCAAGATTATTTTCTTAGTATTTATTTTCTTGTAAACGTATATTTTAATATATAATATTAACGATTAATTTTTAGATACTAAATAAATGTACTTTGGATAGTTATGTGCATTACATACATGCAAATATTAATCATTCAGACTGCGTAAAGAATATATAACCTGGGTATATTATTCGTGTGTTAGAGAAGAAACATACTTCCATTATTATTTTATGACTCTTAAGTAAATTATTAACCATTTTAAGATGAAGCTGTAGTAGAAAATTTGTAAGAGCATCTCTAATTCTACTTTATAATAATATAGTGGAAAATAAGTTTACTGTATATATAAATAGAGTACTTTTTGTTCAACGTTCTATTGTTTATTTTAAAGTAGAATACCATTGGAGTATGACCACACTCTATTATAAAGTATTTTATTTTAGAAAATATAATAAACTACTGGGAATACTATAAAGCTTCCTCAAATGGATTGGTGATGCGCTAACTTAAATTTATTGTTACACAAATTTATTTGATATAGCATTATAAATAAATGATGGAAAAATCTTTGGTATATATATGATATACTGGAGGTAACAATTTTTTAAAGAATAGTTGTAATGTGATTTACTGAGTGTAATCTATTAAATCTAAGCCATAATGATATCTTATTTTTTTCAAGTTTTATCATACTGTATTTGATTATTTGTTTCAGTGGTACAAACCACAAGTCACACAGTTCCATTAACTATTTAGATTTTATATGGTTAACTACCGTAAATATTTATTTTACCAATCATCGCATTATATTTTGGGATAATGCTTATGATATCTGCATTCTTATAAATAGTAATTTTTATAGACTTATAAGAAACTATAACATATATACTCAAGAACAAAAATAAATAGTTTACCATGCAATTGATCGTACCCTTAAAATCAGTAAACTATAATTATTTGGTCAAAAAATTTGGACTAATTCTTCACTGATCACATTGTTATTTGTGTTTATTTTTTTGGTTTGCTCTGCGTTGAACATTTTATATGGGTTTAAATGTTTAGTGATTAGCACTCCTAACTACCATATTATTTTTTCTTCAGGGAAAATTCATTTATTTAAAATATTTGTTTGAAAAATGGTAAAATACATATACGCAATATTGAATGAGTAATAAAAAGTTCTGATTTGTAGTTTTTCGTTATTTTGTTCTCACATCATTTCTCTATAGTCAGATATTTGGTAGTGCAGGTGCACAATTGATAGGAAGGAACTCACGTAAGATCAGCCAGCAAGAAGAACATGTCTTAGTAAGGTACTCACGTTTGTACGATATGAGCAGATTCTAAATTTCAAGACTAATATAGCTGCAGGGTGATCAAGTATATTGTCGTGTCTTTTTTCTTTCAGTTCTTGACAACTAATAAAAAAACACGGTTAGAGTAAGTTAAGGAGCGGTAAATCATAGCAAACATATCAGTCTTCCATATATCAAAACTTATACAGCACGAAAAACACAACACACATGCTCGTAAAGGAATACCTCAACTTCGCAAGTCATTATTCATTACACTAAGAAAATGCAAAAAACAGAAAGCTCCAAAAATAGTTTAGATAAAGGTCTGCTAGATTCCCTCGTGTCCTTGCTGCTGCAGTTAATTATTGCTGCTCCTCAAATGTCCAAGTATACAATAATCTCAAGTGCATGGCTACAGAGAATTTTCGGAATCAAAGAACAGGAACCTTCTCACCGGCTGACTCAGCTCAATACTGTTGAAGTCATAACCTACATGCACATCTTCAAAGCTAGGGTAGCTAAGCCCATATTCAATGGTCAAAGATGAAGAAAATTGGAATCTCGAGCTTGGCAAGATCCTAAATGAAAATAAAGGAATGTGCCTGGTATAGGTCTGTATCCCTGTAGAATGAACATGATCATGTTCAGTTACTCTTTTGCAACATCAACTTCAAATTACAAAGACAGTTAGATTGTTGAATGCGCCACAAAACTATTATATCTACATACCTCCCATCTTGAAGGTTCATATTTATTTGGATCCATGTCAATCTCAAGATCCAGATGAACTTACATGAACCAAGTCATCACCTTCCAGCCTTTTGGTATGAAGTATGCCTAATTACAAAAACATAGAATGAATATACACAAAGATTGTTTGTTGTGTTCCATGAAGGCGATTAGCATAGACTGACCGTTCATTTGGCCATCCTTATTTGCTTCCCGGAAGGCCTTTGATAGAATGTCCCGAAGTGTGTCTCATCAGAACCTTCATAAAAAGCCTCATTTTGTATTCAGTGAGAGAGAATTTAACGAATCATACCGTTTTAAAAAAGCTAACTTGTTCTGCAATGAGGCACCTGTGAAAGTTAAATTCTGTTCCAGTGCTCAAGTTTCAACAATCGCATCTTGTTCTCCCTGTGTAGAACAAAATCACTATTAATTATGATTCTAAACTCAACTTACCTGACAAAAAAATTACTATTCCTCACAAGTCTAGGAGAACAGATATGCAACAAAATAGGAGCCTTAACCAAAACCAGGAAGCTAGCTGTAAGAAAAGTGTTCCCAGAATCAATCCCTTACACATCTCCTGGTGTTAAAAAAAAAGAGAAAACTAAAACGGAATTGATAAAGAAGAAATAAGTGGGAGCATCGCAATAGAAATGGCAAACAATGGCAGCTATGATCAACAAGGAAGTTTAATTGAAACTGGCACTATTTTGATTAATTGATAAGGAATTACCAAACAAAGGGAAGATAGTGGGACATGCCTCTCTAGTCTCTGCTAAAGAACAAATAGCTTCATCCATGAAGACAAACGTACCGGCAAGTGAACTTGCGCTTTGGTTTCATCGCTATAGTTTCAACTTTTTGAGAGGAGGTTTTTGGAATTGAATGGAACAACTTAAGAAAGTGGTTTATAACGAAGGAGAAAGAGAAAAGGTGAAACGACCTCATTAAGAGGTATTGAAGAACACCATTAATTGATAGCAGATGAAGTTCAGTAACGGAGATTTGACAAAGAGGAAAGGAGAAGACGAAGTCAAAGGATGATCTTGGGGCTTTAACATATAATAATGAGCCCAACGAAGAGAAATTTTTATTTCACAGACAGAAATTAATATGACATGGCAAAATTAATATGACATGGCAAGAAGGTGGCTTTTTATTGGTTGATTTTCTAATCCTACGTGGACACTCTCTCCTTTAAGTATTAAGGACTTTTAATATAGTAAGATATTTCAAATAATTGTATATATTGTTTTCACTAGAGTTATGGTTTTGGATATAGTGATTTGGATCATTTAAACTACTTCTTTCGGTGAAGCTGCTTCAGTAAAAAAAAGCCAAGAACCTTGCCACCAACATATTTTCTTTTCCTGGCTTCTTTCGTGATCCATGATTCCCGCAGAGGTGGTCAGAATGTAACCAAACTGCACATAGAGATGAGTGTTTAAAAATGAACTAGTAACATTGAAAGATCAGGTTACTCAACGAGTCATGACAACTTAACACTTGATTAACCCCTAACAGAAACAAATAAATATTTTAAGAAATAAAAAGAACAACGAAAGGGAGATTTTAACAATGTAAGAGATTTTCTTCCATTTTGAAGAAATAAGGATTACATGCAAGCAGAAACAAAGAAAATATACAGTTTTGATTTATCCCAGCAACGGAACAATAACAGCATTAGAGGTTCTGTCTGATCTGAGTGACCTCTTAAAGGCATTTCTATGTACAAGTAGTCTTACGTCGAAACTCACCTCTACACTATACTGTAACGGTGTAAC
Organism: Hirschfeldia incana; assembly: GCA_026261945.1. NCBI lineage: Eukaryota > Viridiplantae > Streptophyta > Magnoliopsida > Brassicales > Brassicaceae > Hirschfeldia > Hirschfeldia incana. The sequence goes on from JABCMI010000039.1 coordinate 1,926,408, forward strand.
CATGTTCATTTTTTGATTTTCTTGTAACAGAAACACATTTCCTTTATTGATTGCTCAAACCATATACAAGTAGTTTCTGATGTCGATTGGAAGTGAAGGTCTGTCTCATGTACACGAGACCTATCAGCTTGATTTACAACACAAGGGAGATAGTATATCACTAACGATTAGCTTTTGCTGATTTACCAATAAACAGCCAAACGGATATAAGAATTTACATTAAGCTAAAAGCAATAGGACATACTATATATGACAAGATGACATACTGATGTCCCTGCACATGTCTTCACCAACCCATCAATGTTCTTCTCACTTTATTAGCAATCTCATTCCTAGCAGAAGCGCTACCAAGCTGGAACAAACATTTCTCATCCAGAAGAAATCTGTACACTTCCCACTCTCGATCACTAGCCGTGTATCTTCTTATTTCAGCCTGAGGATATAGAATTACAAAAAGACAACTAAGCACTGATTCTTCGAATTATGTGCAAAAATTTGTTTCCTTACCGAGAAAACACAGATTCCAAGCACTTTTAGCGAAAGGGTAACGTCATAGAACACTCTTGGCCTGCCTTTCCCAGATAGCTCAACTGGATTAGCTACCACAAGTTCAGTGGATCTGGTCCTCTGTTTGTTATTATGACACGTAATGGATGCAGCATTTCAGCTTTCAGACGTGAACATAGCGAATTTTGCTTATCAGGATCCAATATCTTCTTCCCATCTTTCACCTGAACAAATAGCTCTACATCCCGATGACCTTGTGTTTGAGGCAAGAACATGCCATAAGATATCTGCACTAATGGAATCACAAACTGAGTCTGAGAGATGTGACAGAGAAAAGCCTTGTACTAATAATACCTTGAGAATTACCTTAACGTCAAAGTCTTTCAAGGTTCTTAATACATCATAGAGAAGGCCTCTGTGATCAACACAGCGTATTTGGAGTAAAGTGGAAGACGGGCTCAAGGAGTTGTCAACTGTGACAGAGGAATTATTCATCTTCATTATATCATCACTAAGAGCATGTGCGTGATTGTCTTCTTCATCTGTCAGCTGCTCAGACATAAATAGTTCCTCAGGCACTGCTGGAGAAAGAGATGGAATTTTTTGATGATATTCATACTCAGGACCAGCAAACTTGAGCTCACAGCTTATACAAGAGCTTCCCAAGACGAAACGAAACTGCTCCAGTGTCTTGTCTTGGCGCTTCTTTGTGTGTAAGAGATCCCTTGAGCAGACAACAATGGTAAACGATTAATTCATGCAAGATTAAAATAGCAGAGATTGTCTAAATTCACTCACAAGTTATCAGTAATGAAGAAAAGGTCAAGAACTCTCCCATCAGGCGTGGTGGTCACCTTCACGGATTGAATTGAGAGCTCAAGCTCAGTTAGACCATGCGCAATGGTAAGTTTATGGTGGGGTTCGTGCGGTTTTCAAGAAAAGAAATTAATATAATACTGGCAATCGGACGAACTCGTATCACAAAGGTTCGTGGGTATGAACCCGAATCAACACTGTTTGCGGGCCCCACTGACACGTGGTGGCCCGCAATTGGTTGATTTATATATATATATATATATATATATATATATATATATATATATATATATATATATATTTTTTTAAAAAAAAGTCAAACAAAAAAAAAATAAAAAATTAGAAAACTTACCTTGGGAATCTAAAATGGAGAGTTCACCATTGTGGGTGCTCTTAGTACTTGAGTAACATCTGCAAACATAATCTCAACACATTCAAGATGACATTCATAAGAGAAAATCAACCCAATAAGATAAACAGTAGTACCATGTAAGAGTCCCGTCCGGTCTAGGCAGAAGAAGTTCAACAAGTAAACAGACGTTGATGCTGGGGAAGGAGACATCAAATTGAGTACGAAGTAGGTTGGGCAAGAGGGGCACACATATACAAGCTGGGTCTTGAGATGTGACCATCTCAATATGAGAGAATCATAATGAGGAACCACCCACAGAACTATGTAGTACCATACTCCATCAGTTGTAATCACAATTACGTACCTCCATAATGAGGAACCACCCACCCAAAACAAATCTCATCGATCGTCCTAAATCAAGGCATCTAAGAAAAAATCACAATTACGTACCTCCTTTTTTGATATAAAGGTCGAAATCGAGGACGATTCTGCAAATATCGCAGCTTAAACCGGTCATGTCCGGACAATTCACGGTAATAACATGAGGCTCTCCCGCCTTTTTCCCCTTTTTGATCACGACAGCGTCTTCGTTACCCGGAGCTCTCATCGCTTGAGAATCAATAATTCACGGGGAGAGCTCAAGGAAGAAGAGCCCGCTCCAAGCTCCGTCTTCTTGTTCTCTATAGAATATGGCAGATTATAACGAATACTATGTGTGTTCTGATTTGCTAATATTATTTTCTAAAACAAAATTCTGTAGACCAATTTGGGGCAGTTGTTATGGTTAAACTAATCCGGTTCTTAAGCTCTACCAATTAAATCTTAACAATGATTTAACCATATTTTGCAACTACAATCCTCAACTTTTTGTGATTTTCTGCGTTAATACATTTTTTTGGTCAATTCTGATTTTATTTCATAACTTCGCGGGCTAAAGATACATGGATCAGGTTTTTAATTAAAGGTCAAAGATACCACAAGGCCCATAGTGGTGTTTCAATACGTGTCCCTATACAGGAAAAAAAGTCTATTACAACCTGAACTATTTGGATCGTGCCAAATATAATCCGCACAAATGGGTAGTAGTGCCAAATACGACCTGAACTCAACTAAAACTTTAAAAACCTATCTAAATTTTTTAAAACGTGCCTAAATCTACGTTGAAATATTATTAAATATTTGAAATTATATAAACTACTAATTTTTCATCGTATTAAATTTTAAAACTTTAGTGATAATTGTTTTTTATTTATATAAACACATAACATGTATTTACTTATTATATCTTCAATAAACTTATATCTTACTAAAATGTAAATAATAAAATATTTATAATTACATGATTTTAGATATACAAAATTTCTTGTATATATTATTTTTTTTAAATTAAGTGAATTTTTTTCAAAGTTATTATTATATATTTTGATACACAGGAAAAAATGTCTATTTCGATCCAAACAATTTTGGTGGTGCCTAATACGATCCGAACACATGGTCGGTGCCAAATACAACTTGATATCAATTATAATTAGAGAAATTGTCAAAAATACCACAAGTTAAGTACCACTTTTCAAAAATACTCTCGATCAAAAATATATAAATATTTGGGTTTAGGTTTTAGTGATTAGTGTTTAGGGTTTAGTATTAAGGATTTTGGTTTGTTTTTATATGTTTTATAAATATTTTGAAAAAATAATTTAGTGTTATTTTTTCAAAAATTTAGGGTATTTTTGAAAATGTCTCTTAGTTGATGGTAAACATGAAAAATGGTATAACCAAAGTGGTATAAGTGAAATTTCCCTTTATAATTAAAAAAAATACATGTACTTAAAATGTGCTTAAATCTACAATGACTCTAACAGAAATTAGTCAATTATTGTTAATAAGATAAAACGATGTTGTTTTAATATATATATATATATATATATATATATATATATAATTTCATATATATATGTTCAAAATATGTTTAATATTTTGAACAAGATATCTTAGTGAAAGAAAGGTAAAAGGTTTTTAACATTTTTGAACAAAATAACAAAATATATAATAATAACTTTAAAAAAATTCACTTAAGTTTTAAAAAGAAAAATAATCTATACAAGAAATTTTTATAAATAACTTCAAAATTTTAAGTATATCTAAGATCATGTAATTATAAATATTTTATTATTTATATTTTAGTAAAATATAAGTTATTGAAGATATAATAAGTAAAAACATGTTATGTGTTTATATAAATCAGAAAAAACTATCACTAAAGTTTAAAATTTAATACGATGAAAAAGTAGTAGTTTATATAATTTCAAATATTTAATATTTCAATGTAGAATTATACACGTTTTAAAAAGTTCAGGTAGGTTTTTAAAGTTTAATTTGAGTTCATGTCGTATTTGAGACTATCCATTTGTTCGGATTGTATTTGGCACGATCCAAATAGTTCAGGTTGGAATAGGCACTTTTCTCGTCCCTATACATAGTGGTGTTTCTCCGGTGATTGTGAGAGCGGCTGGCAAAATATCCCGAACCGAAAAACCGACCAAAAAATTAGAGTCTCGAACCTGATCAGACCCAGGGTAAATAACTGAATGGGTCCTAAACTGATGTATCCGAAGAACCGTACCCAATCTGATCTGAACTGAAAACCGAATGAGTACCCGGAGATATTCAAAATGTAAATATATGTTTAAAAATATTATCTATAACTATATGTACAATTATTTTAACAATTAAAATTCAAAATTATAAATTAAAATATATTAGTTATTTTGTGCATTTTCAGATAAAATATGATAGTTTGGATAGAAATACTAAAAAAGACTGTGTCTAATGAGTATTTTTGGTTATTATTTGGTACATTAGGATAGTTTGGATACTAAATACCCAAACTGAATCAGGTAATATGGTTACTTTGGATACTATTATTCGAACCCGTTTAAGATACATTGATTATTCAGTTATTTTCAAGTTTTTTTACATCATAACCAAACTCACTCGAACCCGAGAGAATCCAAAATTTTGTAAAACGCGAACGGGACCTAATTTACAAACCCGAAAAATCCAATACTCGAAAAAACCGACTCTTATCCGAACGGGTACCCGAATGCCCAGGCCTACTCGGCGCCTGGACTCCTCCCCCATGTTTCATGGATCTTTGTCTTCCTCATCTCTCATTGTGATCCTCCGCCAGAAAAGTCGTTTATAGAACCAAGTGATACTAGCCTAGTGGCACTCGTTTGGGGCTTGGTGTGTACCCACATCAGTACTGGATTCAATTCCCATGGGAACTAAATTATCATTACTTGGCCAGTTATGGACTTGGGTTCTAGCCCAAAGTGGTTACATGGTGGATCGTAACAGATGATCGGTTTAGGCTCTGGCGCTAGACGGAAGATTCCAAACTCGGGCTAGGCAGTGTGGTAGCCAATCCACCCTAGAGCACTAAGTGCGTTTCTCCTGAGGCCAACCGGATCAGCTGATAGGGTGTATAAAAAAACTGTTGTTTATAGCCTAACATCTCCATCACCGATTTATAAATTCCAGAAAATCTCGAATTTAATTCACGGAAGAACTTTTAAACGGACCATCATGGAGATGCCGACTCTACTAAGTCTCCAAAAAATCAGCCCAGACAAATCCAAATACTCATAATACCTTATAGCAAAGATACTTTACTCAAACGACTCATGGCTCACAACAATTGAGGATAAAGATTGACTCCTATAGACAAAGCCTATTAGGATAATCTTGGAAACAAATCTGACCAAAAAACTAAACATGATTTGAATGTTTTGCAAAGGAGGAGACTGAAATCACCGACCAAAACAAGATCGGATCTATATTGATTTAAACCAAATCAGATATAAGAAGAACTTGAAGAACATAGCTGATTTGATTTGAAAAAGACACCAGAAAGTTGTCTAACAATATATTATTCGCTTAACGAAGATGAAAATCGATCATTTGATCAAAGATTTACAACAAAAAAACGGAAGTATCTTCTCTTTCTCCGTGAAAGATCAAGTTGAGAGAACATAGAAGAGGATAGAGAGAGAGACTTCCCGTGTACTTTCGTAAGGGGGCTGAAGCAGGCTACCATGAAATGGTTCATGCATGTTTGTTTCTAAACATCAAACTTTGAAATCATCAGCTTTATAGAAATAAAATGGATACACGACCTATTTCCCCACCAAAATCGTATGGTAACAAATCCATAAGATATTTCATGCTTGTTCTAATTGCATACGTTTTAGGTATATGAATCTACATTTTTTATTAAACTTCAATTTTATTTAAAATCGAAATGAATTTTTAATATTTTTTAGTTAATTCTGAGGGCTTTTGAGTGAAGTTTATAACTCAACTGGTAATAATTATGAAGTTACGAAAATTAATGTTTATTGATGTTTCTACTTAAGGAGAGAAGATTTTTTAATAAGTCTTCTAAGAAAAGACTAGAGAGATAAAGAGAAAATGTGTAGATTTTCTGTATACAAATTCTAATTAGGTGAAATATTTTCGGTTCTAGCATAATAAAATACAATCAATTTTACTCAATTCGAACTTGATTATATCGTTGTTGCCGTAAGGAAATTGTTCGCTAGTTCTTTCTTTTCTAATTTTTACATACAAACACTGTTAAATACTGTAATGATCGTAAAAGTGTGTGTTCGTATTGATGAATCACGTACAATATATATACAACGTAGTGACTCCTATATCATGTAGGATCATGTTTATTTATACAAGAGTTTATATTTATCTCTAACATATCATGTTTATCTCTATACCCCCCCCCCTCAAGCTGGAGGAGAGATGTCTACTATCCTCAGCTTGGACAGAAGATAGCTAAACGTAGTGGATGGTAGTGACTTGGTGAGCAGGTCAGCTGGTTGTTCTTTAGTGGAGATGTGCTCAGTAGTGATTAGCTTCTCTTCAACAGCATCGCGGACTTGATGACAATCATTTTCAATGTGCTTAGTGCGTTCATGAAAGACCGGATTCTGAGCAATGTGTAGAGCCGATTTGCTGTCACAAAACAGTCGCATAGGAACTCGATGAGAAATGCCAAAAGCAGAGAGCATACGCTTCATCCATTTAAGTTCGCGTAACGTATAAGCCATGCATCTATATTCTGCTTCTACTGAAGAGGCGGAGACTGTATTTTCTTTCTTTGTTTTCCAGGAGACTGGAGAGGAGCCAAGGAGAACAATGCAGGAACTCAACGACCGGCGAGTGAGCGGACAAGCACTCCAGTCTGAGTCGCAATATGCCGTAACTAGTAGATTTGAATCAGACCGAAGGAGGATACCTTGAGATGGACAACCTTTGAGATACCTGACAACTCGTAGAGCTGCATCCCAATGCTCCTTAAGTGGTAGCTTCATGAACTGCGAAAGAATGTGTACAGAGTAGCAGAGTTCCGGACGAGTAAACGTGAGGTAGATAAGGCGTCCTATGAGTTTGCGATAAGGCGCAGGATCAGCCAGTGGTGTGCCATTTGCAAGAGCGAGCTTATGATTGAGTTCCATCGGAGTTGCTGCGGGCTTACATCCAAGTAGCCATGCATCAGTAATGATATCAAGAGCGTACTTGCGCTGAGACAGGAAGATTCCCTCAGTGTTTCGAGCAACTTCAATGCCTAGAAAGTATTTAAGTTTGCCCAAGTCCTTCATATGAAAGCACTCACAGAGATAGTTTCTAAATTTCTGTAGTGTAGAGATATCATTGCTTGCAATGAGAAAGTCGTCCACATACACTAGGATGTGAAGATGGGTATTACCACGTATATAAGAGAAGTGAGAATAGTCAGGTTTGCTTTGAGTGAAACCATAAGATTTCAGTGCGGTGCTAAGCTTGGAGAACCAACAGCGAGGAGATTGTTTAAGTCCATATATTGATTTCCTGAGACGAGCTACTTTGGTGGGATCAGAACCTTGGAAGCCCTAAGGAAGCCTCATATAGACTTCTTCTTTCAAGTCACCATGAAGAAACGAGTTGTGAACATCCATCTGGTGAACTTCCCACCGTTTAGCAGCTGCAACTTCCAAGAGAGTCCGTACAGTAGAGTGTTTAGCAACAGGAGCAAATGTGTCTTTGTAGTCAATGCCCTCTCTCTGTCGATTTCCACATGCGACAAGACGAGATTTGTTCCGGGCAGGTTTACCATTCGCATGATACTTGATCTTATAAAGCCACATACATTGGATTGCTTTCTTCCCGGGTGGTAGAGTGGTGACTTCCCACGTTCCATTCTCAACATGAGCATTATGCTCTTCCACCATAGAATCACACCATACTTCAAGTTCTACGGCCTCCTTATAGCTCTTTGGTTCAACAGCCGTAGTAATTCCTGCAACAAAGGCCTTATAGCTAGGAGAGAACTTAGTGTCAGACACATAATCACCAATGGGATAGATGCATTTATCTGAGACCGTATAGGCGCCCGTAAAGGAGTCGGAGTGAACAAGAGTGTGTGTATCATTTTCAACGGCGTTTACCACGTAGTTTTTGAGAAGAACAGAGGGTTGTCGCTGACGATGACCTCGTCCAAGGAGCTGAGGAAGACCAGGGGAAGAGGGTTCAGGTTGTTCAGTAACTGCAGGTAAGGAAGGAGAAGTCGTGGTCGTGTCACTGCTAGCAACAGGAGTAGAGGGTAACGGAGTGGTTTCAGATATGGTAGAGGGTAGTACAGGTTCTTCAGTGTTGTGGGAAGTGGTAGTGGTGGATGGAGGAGGGATCGTCGGTAAAGGAGACGTTACAGTAGCTGGTGAAGTTTCAGTAGTAGGAATAATACTAGGACTCGGTAATAAGAAATCATCCTCGATAGGTGCAGGTGTAGGTGTTGATTCTGTGACCTGCTGCAGAGGTAATCCTTGAAATTGGTCTTCACAGAAGACGACGTCGCGGCTCGTGAAGAAGACATTGTCCTCGAGATCATACACATTCCATGCTTTCTTACCATATGTATAGCCTACAAACAGGCATTTGCGACTTCTAGCTGCAAACTTATCCGAAGAGCGAGGACGTCGTTGAGCATAGCAGAGGCAACCAAATACACATAGTGTTATGCTTTGGAGGAGACCCGTGGAGGAGTTCATATGGAGTAAGGCCATTCAGAAGTTTAGTTGGTGTACGGTTTATGAGGTGAGCAGCAGTAAGTATGGCTTGTCCCCAAAAAGTAACAGGGAGCTTAGCTTGAAAGAGGCAAGATCGAGCGACATTGAGTATGTGTCGATGTTTTCTCTCAACTCGACCATTTTGTTGGGGAGTGTCCACAGAAGAGGTTTGATGCACGATTCCTTCTGTTCGAAAGTATGATTTCAAGGCCATAAACTCTGTTCCATTATCTGTTCTGAAGGTTTTCACTTGTCGTCCAAATTGACGAACACTCATGGAGCAGAAGTTTTAAAGAATAAGAGTCACTTCAGATTTTTCAAGCATGAGGTAAATCCATACAGCTCTCGAGTAATCATCAACTATAGTTAGAAAGTAAACAGCACCACACGAAGCTGGTGTACGGTATGGTCCCCAAACATCACAGTGGACCAAATCAAAGGGTAAAGCAGCTTTATTAGGACTATCGTGAAAAACCTCACGTGTCTGTTTTGAAAGTAAACAAATGTCACAGGAATATGAATGAGAAAAATCGACATGTAAACTATCTAACACCGGTAGAGAAGACAAAGTATTGTAGGAGGGATGTCCGAGACGCCGATGCCAGAGTACTGAAGAAGAGGTTTTGTCCTTTCCAGTCCGATGAGATCGAGCAACCGTGACACCAGTGAAATAATACACACCCTCTCGTTCTTCACCGGCTCCAATCAGGGTCCTCGTGAAACGGTCCTGCAAAAAGCATAAGGTGTCTGTGAATACCGCAATACAGCCAGTTTGTTTAAGAAGTTTAGAGACAGAGATCAAAGTGCAATCAAAATCTGGAACGTATAGAACGTTAAGTAGAGAACACTGAGAGTTTAATGAAAGGGTTCCAGCTTTCGTCGACTTTGAAGTACGGCCATTGGGAAACTTCACCATCGAAGGAGTTGTCTCATGTACATCACACAGAAGTGAGAGATCTCCAGTCATGTGATGTGAAGCACCCGTATCAATAATGACATCAGTAATAAAAGGTTTACCAGACACACGTTCCGAGGAGAGTTGAGATTGCTGATTCTGGAGAAGATTGATCAATGCTGAGATTTGATCCGATGAAGCTACAGAGTTTGCAGAGAGTGTGTTTGGTGCAGGAAGATTTGAGGGAGAACGTCCACGTCCGCGTCCACCAGGAGGGTTGTTGTGACCTCCCCGGTTACGACTCTGTTCTTTGAACCAATCAGGGTATCCATGAAGTAAGAAGCATTCAGAAGCCTCGTGCCCTGTTCTATTACAGTGAGTACAGAACCTGTTGGGATCACGATTGCGGTTTGTAGGAGATGGAGAGTCAGCTTTAGTAGAGAAACCGATGGCATCATGTTTCTGTTCTGTAGTGCGCATGGTAAGGAGGTGTTGTTCCGCCCTAATCACACGAGAGTAGACAATATTGATGTCTGGTAGAGGATCTTCATCAATGATCTGAGATCGAATAGAGCTGAAGCGAGAATCGTCAAGGCCAAACAAGAACTTGTGGACCTTAGCATCTTCTCGTTCTTTATCTATGTGAGAGGAAGCATCGCAAGTGCAGATATGAGTCGGTTTGAAACTTTGAATTTCTTCCCATAACTTGGACAAGCGACCGTAGTAGGAGAGAACTGATTCACCGTTCTGTTTGCAGTTGGTGATTTCATTCTCAAGTAGATGTTTTCTCACACTGTTCTTGACGGAGAAATGGCTTTTGAGAGATTCCCATAGTTGTAGAGCGTCCGGTACGTAACTGATAGTTGAGCGAACCGGAGGATCGATGGAGGTGCGTATCCATCCAACTATCATCGAGTTGGACGCAACCCATCGAGCAAGATCAGGATTCGAGGAAGGTTTGGGTACTGAGCCATCAATGAACCCTATTGTCCTCTTAGCTTGTAGAGAGTTCCAAAATTATGTTGTCCATTCAGCATAGTTTTCACCTTTGAGGATCACATGTGTGATCAAAGCTCCAGGATTATCAGAAGGATGGAGGTAGTATAGAGAACCCGGAGTTAGAGCTCCGGTGGTAGAAGTAGAGGTAATAGGAGAGTCACTGGTAGAAATAAGAGAGGAAGAAGAGTCGGCCATGATTTAGAGATGATCAATGGCGAAAAAAAAAATTTTAGGGTGCGGAAGCGAGAAGAATAGGTCAGAGATCGTTGTGCTCTGATACTATGTAATGATCGTAAAAGTGTGTGTTCGTATTGATGAATCACGTACAATATATATACAACGTAGTGACTCCTATATCACGTAGGATCATGTTTATCTATACAAGAGTTTATATTTATCTCTAACATATCATGTTTTATCTCTATAAATACATAGTGTAGATTTTAGCAACATGACAACTACAAGTTATTATGCATGTGTGATCTCCTTGGCGTGTACTATTGGCCATGCCTACGGCCGGCCATATGCTACTTGTTCGAGTATTTGATATTTTATATACAAAAGGTTGTTCAATCAGATATAGGTCTAGTGGACAAGCCACTTTTGATGTTACATTTCAAATGTCACATTGTATATCTTTAATTGTGATTGGTTCTTATTGTATCAAAAAGTTCAGATAAACTTGCTAATTCTCCACAAAGATCTGAAAAATATCAGACTCTAGGAAGATGACATAGATATTGATATTAAAGCAACAACTAAGAGTAAGTCAAAAGTTTCACACCCTTCAACTGTAGCTGGTAGACGACCAAACTTTTGTATTCCTACAGATCCAACTATGTATTTGATTGAGGGAATATAATGTCCCACGAATTGCAACGAAAACTGTGGTCACCAGTCTGTTCAATTTTGCTTTGTGTCGCTCATTTGAGTTTTTTTTTTTTTTTTTTTTTTTTTTTTTTTTTTTTTTTGTTGTAATTGTACACTCCAACTATGATTAACTTAAACAAAAAATAATACTCCCTGCGTTTCAATATAGTTGTCGTTTTATAGGAAAATTTTCGTTTAAAAAATGTATTTTTATGATTTCAATGCAAAATTTATTGACTACTTATTCCTATCCATTTTTCTATAGTTATGTATATTTGTAATGATATTTTTGTCTAGTAAATATACAAAATTAAAAGTTTTATTAATATGTGTGCCGAAATCTAAAACAATAAGTAATATGAAACGGGAGAGTAATATCGTTAGTTATGAGTATTTTTCAATCAAAGTAAGCAAAAATGTGTAATAGGTATTTGAAATACAGTGTGTACTTATGTAGAGGTGAAGGTGAAGGTGAAGGCCGGTGAGGGGAAGGAATCAAGGCCTCCAAAACAATGCATGTGATAACTTTTATTTTTCCAGTGTTTTGTACTGAAATAATCAGGGGGGGGGGGGGTATATTTCCAAAAGAGAAAAAAAAACAGGTGAAGTAAGACACAAGCAGGTGCAGTTACTTTTGATAGTGTGCACTGCAAGCAAAATGTAGCTAACAATATTTTTTTTTACTATAAATTTTTTTGAGCAACAATTAATAAATATAAATTTAATATACATACATGTGAATATGTGATGTATCCATTCGTACACATGTAAGGTTTATGATATGTACGCCTAAAATCATTTATTTTTTCTCGGAATGCATGCGGTTTTTTGCTTAGTTCGAGTTCCATTTCGAATTTTAACCACTACTTTGCGAATACAGAAACTTACATCTACAGATATAAATTATTATTATTATTATTATTGTTATTATTATTATTATTATTATTATTATTATTATTATTATTATTATTTGATAAAATATTATTTAAGGGTGTACCAATGTAATAAAGCCAGTTGGTTTGAGATGTGTCTCGAAACGAATTTTATTTTCTATCTAATGGTTAAATTTTAGATTAGTTATGTTGATTATAAAACTGTTTCAGTCATATATTATGTTGCAAAAAGGTAATAATCTGATTGAGTGATATCTCTAACCTTTTCCAACATATATGAAACTATAAATCGTTACCATAAAAGTATCCCCACATGTGGTCTGGTACCAAAAGCTGCTGCGTAAATATGAGTGCGAGACTGAGTTTGACACACACAATGATCAATATAAATATGTACATACATATTTGTGTGTTGATACTTGATAATAAGAAAGGAGAAAGAAAGCAAAATGTTTGAAAAAGAAGACCACATGTTAAGGGATCATATCACATGCTCCTTAACCCCACTTTCCTTCTCCTTTTCCCTCAAGCTTCTTTGTTTCTTTATTCACTCCTAAATATACACATAGAGCTAATATGGAATCACATATTGCCAAACATATATGATATACATATATACATATATTTGCCAAATCTGTATGTACATACTTACAAAGTTACAATGGTTTGTTGGCTAATAAACTATAACTATTTTCCCTAGAAATTCCAAGGACATTAATTGTGGTCTAACATTGACAAATGGTTTTACATAATTAATTTTTTGAATCTGAAGAGTTAGTAAATCTTTTTTTCAATGTTTTGAGATACGATACAATAGTTTTTTTTTTGAACTTATATGATATGATACAATAGTTGAAAACCACATTTGTTTGCTATGAAATGTAGACATGTCCCCATCATCATATTCACTGAACGACCACATTTGACTTGTACGATTTACATAACTGTTTTATTGAAAAAATAAAAATTAGAAAACAGTTCTTTTTTAATAAATATCTTTTAGGTATGATCCACAATCTGTAAAAACATATGGCTCGCATTATGTGTACGTATACAAAAAAAAAATATTTAAGTTGATAATTAGGAAAAACATCCCGTTAGTTACTAACTGATATCGCAAAATTCAAATTTGAAAATTTAAATTTAAGTTAATGGGACTGAGCTAATTTAAAATTGAGTAGATAAAATCTAAAAAGGCTCCAACTTTTCCCCTCAAAACGGGAAGACAAAATTGTCTTCTAATCTGACATTTGAAAAGGAAAAAAAGAAGAAGAATTGCCTTCTAATCGAGATATAATTTTAGTGTAGAAAGAAAACAAAATATAATATTAGTTTAATAACAAAAAAGAATGAAAACAGTGGTTTAGTGATTTACGCGTGATTCAAGTAAACGATTTATTTGACGCCGTTAATAAAAACAAAACGTCATGATCAAAATAAACCACTTAAACACGAGAACCATTCTGAACCAAGTCAGATTATTTTCCCAATATGTTTCAGCTATACACCACTTTCATAAAGTTTAACTAATCAAATTAGTAGAAAGTATATGTATTCTTCTATCTATAGAAAAACTGAAAAATATAAATGACGAAGATATTAATTAGTCAAACCGGAACTGAAACCTCGGTCTGGGTCGGTCCTTTTTAAACCGTTTCACAGACGTCGTGAAAACGGAAATGATCTCTTTCTTTTTACTTCATCTCTCATCTCTGCTTTGAGAAGAAGGAACAATAAATGCACTTGAACACACTCTCTCTCTCCAAGTCCCCTTCCACACACTCTCTCTCTCTCTCCCTAATTTCGCCATAGCTGATCATTTTCATTCTCTGTAAAAGTCGTCAAATCTAACCGCCCGTTTCTACCTAGCGCGTTTTGCTTCCCGGAATAGTACTGCTCTTACTCTAAGCTTCTTCCTTTTCTCACTCGATCGTTTGATCTGATTGAGAAGAAGATCTATAGATAGCTTTGGATTTAGATTATTGAAGTAGATTCAGCAATGCATTTCACTTTTGTGTTTGCTGATTGATTCACGGGCGTTGGATTGATTAAGTTGCTAACTTTGGGTCAAACCGCGAACTTTCTAGTTTTTTTTTTTTTTTTGAAATTTTGAATCTTTAGCTTCTGAGCATCTCGCAATACAACGCTTGATTTGTCTGTGCAGGGGGAGGATTTTGAAAGTGTACCCTCCCTAAATGGTAGACAATTTTAGCAGAACTGATTCGATGCAGCAAAGAAGAGGAGGCGGTGTTGCATCTCTGTCTCCTGCTCAGACACCACGATCAAGTGATAAATTGGGGAGAGAATCGAGATCTTCTGACTCAAACTCAGCCAATAGAAATGATAAAGAAAAGGGTGTGAATGTGCAGGTCATCTTGCGTTGCAGGTAAGAAAAGCCTTCTCAGTTGTTTATATATTATAATTGGCCTATTCGTTTTGATCTCTCTCTCTCTCACCGGTTTCTGATAGGCCATTGAGCGAGGACGAGGCCAGACTACACACACCGGTGGTGATTTCATGTAACGAGCACCGTAGAGAAGTTGCTGCTACTCAGAGTATTGCTGGAAAGCACATTGATAGACATTTTGCTTTCGACAAGGTGCGCAGAAGTTTAGCAAAACGCTTGCTTGTTTTCTTGATTGTGTTGTGTGTTGTCTCATTTACTCTCTTAATTAATTCCTCAGGTCTTTGGTCCAGCGTCTCAACAGAAAGACTTATATGACCAAGCCATTTGTCCAATTGTGTTTGAAGTACTTGAAGGTTACAACTGTACTATCTTCGCATATGGTCAGACCGGTACTGGAAAGACGTATACCATGGAAGGTGGTGCAAGGAAAAAGGTTACTTCTTGTTTAAAAATGACGTTTCGTTATTCATATACAACAATAGCTATGGCATTTGATACAGTTGTTATATGTAGAACGGTGAGTTCCCAAGTGATGCTGGTGTTATTCCGAGAGCTGTTAAGCAGATTTTCGACATATTAGAAGCGCAGGGAGCTGAGTATAGCATGAAGGTCACCTTCCTAGAGCTATATAACGAGGAGATATCAGATCTTTTAGCACCAGAGGAGACTGCTAAGTTTGTTGATGACAAGTCCAAGAAATCGATTGCTCTTATGGAAGACGGGAAAGGGAGTGTCTTCGTTCGTGGCTTGGAAGAAGAGATAGTGAGCACGGCGAATGAGATATACAAGATACTGGAGAAAGGTTCCGCGAAAAGGCGTACAGCTGAAACTCTTTTGAACAAGCAGAGTAGTCGCTCTCATTCGATATTTTCTATCACCATTCACATCAAGGAGAATACTCCGGAGGGAGAGGAGATGATCAAATGTGGGAAACTTAATCTTGTTGACCTTGCTGGTTCAGAAAACATCTCACGTTCTGGTGCAAGAGAGGTATCTTATTATACAGATTATATCTAATGATGCCAATGTCTTCAAGGTAGTCTACGAAGGTAGTGGTGGGGTAATTTGATAACGGTTGTTGCAGGGACGAGCCAGGGAAGCTGGAGAGATCAACAAGAGTTTACTTACTCTTGGCCGTGTCATTAACGCACTTGTTGAACACTCTGGCCATATTCCTTACAGGTACAAGTCGTCCGTTGGTTGTTTGGAATCAGGTTTGACATGAGAGAGTTTTCAGCTATTTTTTATTTTTTAATTTTTTTCAGAGATAGCAAATTGACGAGGCTCTTAAGGGATTCATTGGGAGGAAAGACTAAAACATGTGTAATCGCCACAATTTCACCTTCCATTCACTGTTTAGAAGAGACTCTAAGCACTTTGGATTATGCACATCGCGCCAAGAATATCAAGAACAAACCAGAGGTGAGGTTTAACGACATTCTTCCGCAATATTTATCTTTTGCTATAAACAATGGCTCTAACAATTTCGTCCTGATCCCAGATCAACCAAAAGATGATGAAATCTGCGGTCATGAAAGATCTCTACTCTGAGATTGACAGACTGAAGCAAGGTATGAGTTACTGTGTATTGGTTTTTAAGTCATGTCTTACGTTGTGTTATAAGTTATAACACATACATACGCATTAAATTTGGCAACTGCTTAATAAGTTTCATATATTTTCTGAAGAGGTATATGCTGCGAGGGAGAAAAACGGGATTTATATTCCAAAAGACCGTTATCTTCAAGAAGAGGCTGAGAAAAAGGTTTTAGTTTTCTCTGAACTGAATGTTTGTTATCTAATTTCTTCCTCATTTCGAATCCTCAGTGTGAACAGAAACTATATACATTTGTGCTTTAATCACAGGCAATGGCTGAAAAGATAGAAAGACTAGAACTACAATCAGAATCAAAGGACAAGGTATGAAACCCACATCGTTTGGTTTCATATCCCCCATTTGTACCCTCACATGATATTTCTATTAACACTTGTGTTGGCCTGCAGCAAGTAATCGATCTTCAAGAGCTATACAATGCTCAGAAGCTTTTAACTGTAGAGTTGAGTGAGAAACTTGACAAAACTGAGGTACAAATTCTCCTAAACATTTTCTTTATATATATATATATATGTTGATCGAGATTCATGGAAAGCTAACTGTATCTCTCTATCAACATCAGAAAAAGCTTGAGGAAACTGAGCACTCATTGTTTGATCTTGAAGAAAAATACAGACAGGCGAATGCAACCATTAAAGAGAAGGAATTTGTGATATCTAATCTCCTCAAGTCAGGTACTTTACTGCCTTCTCATGAAAACAAATGGCTTTCAGAAATTCTGATGATAACATTTTCTTTCTGAATTTAAAGAAAAATCACTTGTGGAGCGAGCCTTTCTGCTGCGAACGGAACTAGAAAGCGCAGCATCAGATGTTTCCAACTTGTTTTCCAAAATAGGTAAAAAAGATTGATGGACCAAGATTTTACAACTTCTGTTAATAGATGTTCTTCACCGGAACTCATAAAATTGTATTTTGTTAATGCAGAAAGAAAGGACAAAATCGAGGATGGAAACAGATGTCTCATCCAAAGGTTTCAGTCACAACTCACTCAACAGCTTGAGCTATTGCATAAGACTGTGGCTTCTTCTGTGACTCAACAAGAGGTTCAACTAAAACACATGGAGGAAGACATGGAGTCCTTTGTATCTACAAAATCTGAGGTGAGTTTGTTTTTCTGTGTCTTTGATTTCATTGACCTATCCTTGCCTCACTCTTGTTTTTTCTTGTTTTTGTAAAGGCTACTGAAGAACTCCGTAAGAGACTGTCAAAACTGAAGGCAGTGTATGGTTCTGGCATCGAATCTCTTGATAGCATAGCTGTGAAGCTAGATGAAAACTCTCAGTCGACATTTGGTGGCCTGAACTCAGAAGTTTCCAAACATTCGCATGAACTCGAGAACGTAAGTTTAGCACTTTTAACTATCCCACCACGCCATTGACTATACCATTGGCATCTCTGTTCTGAGTCAGTCTCCTTCCTTTGTTGTCGCTTGTAGGTTTTCAAGGGTTTTGCTTCTGAGGCTGACATCTTACTACAAGATCTCCAAAGTAGCCTTAACAAACAGGAAGAGAAGCTTATCGCATTTGCTCAGCAACAACGGAAGGTTTAGTAATCTTCGAATGATCCTTTAAAAGGTTTATATCAGATATTATGGTTGACACATTGTTACCGTGCAGGCACATTCACAAGCCGTGGATTCAGCAAGGTCAGTTTCGAAAGTAACAGTGGAGTTCTTCAAGACTCTAGACACCCATGCTACCAAACTAACCGGGATAGTGGAAGAGGCACAGACAGTGAACCACAGGAAATTGAGTGAATTTGAAAACAAGTTTGAGGTGTTATTGGCTTCTTCTTGACACATGCGCAAGTGCAAATTTCCTTGTGTAAGCTTTAATACTGTTTTCTCTGTCTTGTAGGAATGTGCTAAGAATGAAGAGAGGCAATTGCTAGAGAAAGTAGCAGAACTTCTGGCAAATTCTAATTCCAGGAAGAAAAACCTTGTAAGTCGCCAAATGCATTTCAGTTATTAGGAAATGAGATTTTGATTTGAGGCTTTTGAGGAAACTCTTTGGATCTTTCTTTAAGGTACAAATGGCTGTACAAGATCTACGCGAGAGCGCATCCACCAGAACAACCACCCTACAGCATGAGATGTCAACGATGCAAGATTCAACTGCTTCCATTAAATCTCAGTGGAACCTTCACATGGTGAAAACAGAATCTAACTATCACGAGGACACTTCAGCGGTTGAGAGTGGGAAGAAGGCTATGCAAGAAGTTCTATTGAACTGGTACAAAAACAAATCTCAAAAGTTCATAAACATAAAACGTCCCAAGAACTTGGCTCTTTTTTTCATGCGTAATCAATGGATAATTGTAGCTTGGAGAAGGCAGAGATGAGTGCACATCAATGGAGGAAAGCTCAAGAATCACTGGTCAGTCTAGAACGGAACAATGTGGCTTCTGTTGACTCAATCGTTAGGTATGATTGGAAACCAGTTCTTTTTATTTATTTTTTTCTTTTGTCACCGTTTCTGATCTGTTTCAAGTCACTTATCACTTCATTATCTCAAATAGAGGAGGCATGGATGCTAATGAGAACCTACGCTCTCAGTTCTCGTCTGCTGTATCATCCTCTCTTGATGTTTTTGATGCTGCTAACGCCAGCCTTCTTAGCTCCATTGATCGTGAGTTTTTTTAATTCCTTTTGAATGTACAGATCCGGATCAAAGCTTCCTTTTCTTTTTGCTGAAACTTTACCCTTTCTATGGTCAGATTCGTTGAAACTCGATAATGATGCATGTGCTAAGATCAACTCCATGATCATCCCATGCTGCGAAGACTTGGTTGAGCTCAAGAGTGATCACAATCACAAGATCGTAGAGATCACAGACAACGCAGGGAAATGTCTTCTTGATGAATACATAGTAAGTTTCAAAATGATTTCATCCCTCTCAAAACAAACCGCAACATATCACATATTGCAGGTGTTTTTGTTTACAGTCTGGTGACAGTATAATTGTTGTGTTTCGGTGCGAACAGGTAGATGAGCCTTCGTGTTCAACGCCGAGGAAAAGACTAATTGACATACCGAGCATCGAGTCCATCGAGGAACTTAGAACTCCAGCATCTGAGGAGTTACTTAGAGCGTTTCAAGATGGGAAACTGTTGAGGCAGGCCAATGGTGATGCAAAGCAGCAGCAGCCACACCTTATACGTGCTTCCTCTCTTTACGAAGCAGCTGCTGTGTCGGACTCAAGATCTCCCCTTTCTGCTGTAAACTGAGACGCCAAGAGGATTGGTTTTACAGAAGCCAAGGGAAGAAAATTATTATTGTGCCTTACTGTACAGAGAGAGAGTATTGTTGCATTACAGGTTAAAAAAGCTGATTTTCTTCATGGAGGTTTGGTTGAGGAATTTAAGAAAACTTATATTTTTATTTGTTTATTTATTTGTATTGATTATTAGCGGGAACCAAAGGAAATTATTTTCTGAGTCAGTAGATAATAAGTCGTATCAATTATATACAAGCAAATCCGTTAGTTTTAATTTGTCATCATAACTCCTCAACACAATAATTGAACATAACTAAATTGTTGTTCGTTTGTCTATATGCTAGCTCCATTTAAACATCTATATGATTCATCTAAAGAATCCCTTTGGATGTGTTTGGGATTATATTTTTATTTGTTTATTTATTTGTATTGATTATTAGCGGGAACTAGGGGTGAGACGGATCCGGATATCCGAGATATTCGGGGTATCCGGATCCGGATCCGTATCCGTCGGATACGTGATTTCAGTATCCGGATCCGGATTCGTGCTTTTCGGATATCCGGATTTCGGATATCCGTCTAGATATCATGATATCCGCGAATATCCGGATTCGGATCCGGATCCGTCAAAATAATTAAAAAAATAAAAATGTTTTTTAAAATGCAAATTAAATACAAAAATATCAAAATATGGTATTGGCGGAAAAATATTGTTTTATGAATTTGGTTAGAAATTTTTTTTTGCGAATTTGGCAAAAATGTAGTTTTCTTTTTGATGAAATTTGATATTCATTGATCATATAAAAGAATGTTATGTACATAGAAGTGCTTATCTAGTACTCTGTATTTTGTGATTCATATCTATATGGCATTCAAATTTAAAGGGTGACTTCAAACCATCTGCTAAGCATTCCTCCAAGCTTCTGGTGTGGTGGATACTTGAGCGAGTATATCCTGTTTCTCATGGTCTTGTCAATGACTCTGCGCAACTGATCAATAGATTTTCTCGGCTGGTGATGGTGCCTTGCATTTCTCTCTCGCCATATGTGGTAGATGATCGTCTGAAAAAAAAGCATGCTATAAAAGAGTCGATCCCTTGGGAGCCCATTTGCTGCAGACGACCCAGTGTCCACTACCAATCCGGGTTGACACCGGCGCCCATAAGCTGACAAGTTGGCCCTCCCCATATTGTGTATGAATATGGACATGCAAAGTACAAATGATCTCTTGTCTCATCCCTTTCTCCACATAGTTCACAACCTTGTATCGTCCCCCACTGCCTCATTCGATCGCCTGTAGATGGTCTGTTCCTAATGGCTAGCCATGTGATGAAAGAATGGCAAGGAACAGCCTGCTGGAACCACACCACTCTGTGCCACTCCACTTTATCACGCTTAATCCTGAGCTGCTCCCAAGTCTTTGACGATGAGAAAAAGTCCTTGTAATCATCATCACCGTGTCTCCACAACACAACATCTCTTCCGCTTCCTGGCTGAGGTGGTTCGACAACCATATTGTTTCTGTGAAGCTCGTGAAAAGTCTACTCCTCCTGCCTCGTATATTCCACTTATCCAAAGGTACAGCTTCACTCACCTTGGCTTGCCTTTGAACTCCAAGGTAAATAGTACCTGCAGCACCGGTGATATCGATCAAACCGCCCTTTCCCAACCAGTCATCGAACCAGAAGTGACAGCTAGTGCCATCCCTAATATCCACCTTGAAAAAACTGTAAGCCACATCCCTTAGCTCTAATCGCGTCCTCCATATCCAAGATCCTTTGGAGTCATCCCTTACATCCCAAAAAGAATTATAATTTAAGAGGTAGTGTCTCACCCAGCTTACCCACAGAGAATCCGGTTAAGTAAACAAACGCCATATAAGCTTCAATGCAAAGGCTTTCGACAAGTCTCGCAATTTTCTAACACCTAACCCTATGATCTTGTATACCTTGGTTCTTGCACTTGTACACCAGAGATAAAAATGGTGTTGAAATATTACTTTCATGAATCGATCAAAGATGACGAACACGAAGGCTGATGAACCGTATATTCTGTCTCGGTCTGAGCGATTCAACTCAAGCTCAAGCTCAAGAACCGTAAGTTCTGTCACGGTCCATTGTTCTTCTTCTTTGATAAAGATTAAAAAGCAAAAAAAATAAATTTATACAAATCTCTTTTATTTAGATATCAGGAAAAAAAAACTTATTTTCACATAATGGCAGATTTTATTGATACATTCACAATCTATTTTTTTTTAATTGACACATATCACAATTATATCGGATGAAATATTTGAAGTTATTTTGGGTTTATAATTTTCTTAACACAAAATTATTTAAAAAAACAAATTTAGTTAATTATAAGAAAAATAACATTACTTTTACATTTTAATTTTATTTATACTTTTAAAAAGGAAAAGTAAATATTTTATAGTTAATTTTTCTTTAACATTTTATACAACTATTTTTTAATGTAAATTATTTGTTTAATTATTTATATATACATTTGTATAAATATTGTCTTATATATACAAACACATATTCATAATATTCACACATACTAATGTACGACAACAACATTATAACTAAAAGTTATGTTAGCTATTTAAGATGTAATCAAGATAGTAAAAAGTTAAGCTGTATCAAGAAATTAAAAGAAAATAGTCAAGTAATACTTTTCATGTAAATACTATTGTGTTTTGTAAAAATAATATGTGAAAGCTTAAACCTAAATATAGATGTGAACTATTTGTAGCTATATTTGTTCATAATTTTTTAACATACAATTATCTATTAAAAAGAAAGTTAGTTAATCATAAGAAAATAATAAGAGTGTTTTTGCAGTTTTATCTTGTTTAAGCTTTTAAAAAAAGGAATATTATTTATTTTAAGTTAGTTTTCCATCATGATTTTTATCAAAAAGTTTATTGTACTTGTAGGGTTTTACAATTCGTTGTTTTTTTTACCATTTTGTTCTTAAAAGTTAATATTTATCTTTACAATTCTCTTTCTTTAGTATCTTTTGAAACAAAAATTATATTTTTTTTTAAAAAGTAATTACTTTCTAATATCTTCTTACAATTATTTTTTGTTTAGACTTAGAGAGAAGAAATTACCATCAAATATTTTAAATATATATAGTTGTAAAATACTATGTAATAGTAATTTTCCTTTTCTAAACTTTAAAATGAACCGTAAAGAACTATTTTGTAACAAAACATTTCCTTTTCTAAATCTTTTTAAAATTAACAACAAAGAATTGTATCATATCTTTTACACATGTCACAATTTAGGAAAAAAAACAAATAAAAATTATTGTCGAATAGTCTTTTTACAGTAATTTTGTTTTAGATATTTTAAAAAATGAAAATTACTATCAAATATATATTTTTTAAATATATATAATGTAAAAGACTATGTAACAGTAATTTTTTTCTAAAATATTTAAAGAGAAAATGACCCATATGCCACTAAACCAAGTTTTTCTTCCCAATCTACCACTCAATATTCAACATCACAAAAATGACATTCATTAAAGGTAGTCATTTACTATTGTGTCCCTCCTCTTGATTAATTAAAAAAAATGAGATTTTTAAAATGAAAAAATCTCAAAAATCAATCTCGTCGTCGTCTTCTTCTCCTCCTCTTTGGTCGCCGTCTTCTTCTCCTCTTTCCTCGCCGTCTTCTTCTTCTCTTTGCTCTCGGTCGTCGTCTGGTCTTCGTCATCCTTGATCTGTCGCCGTTAATTTGATTTGTATGTTTCTGGTTATTGATGAATGAACTTTCCCTTTGCTTATATTGTGAATCTCGTCATCCTTGATTTGTCGCCGTTAATTTGATTTGTATGTTTCTGGTTATTGATGAATGAAATTTCCCCTTGCTTATATTGTGAATCGGGCTGTTAATATTTTAGCTTTGTGATTTCTTTGTTATTGTTTTCACAGATTATTATGGATGAAGTATATGTTGTTTGTGGGCAATGGATCTCACAAGAAAGTCTCCAGTGGGATTTTAAGGTTGATACAAGTAGGAATGCAATTTCCATTCCCCTAGAAGATGATCTTCAGTATGAAGAATTGATTAAGATGGTTTCAGGAGATTTTTCTGTCAAAGAGGAAGACATTGGCTTGAGTGATGGTATTTCTTTAGATTTTAAAATAGTTGTCGAAGATTTCCCCCCTATTTCCATTGCAAACATTCGCCATCTCAGAAGCTTCATTGGGAAGATTAAAGGATTCGATGGAAACCCTCGACTGTGTGTTGAGGTTTGTATTATTTTTTTCAACTAAATTATTCAGGATAGCTTTCCTACTCAAGTTCTAAGCCTTCCAAAACTACTTGTCTTTTGCAGGTTAATACCCATTCAGCTAGCCGTAACAATCAAGCTTCTGATACATTTGCTTCTCCGGTTCCTTCTAATGCCAATCCATCAAATCCTTCTACTGTGCAGAGAGGAAAACAGGTACATTGTTGTGTTTTGGGTTTGTTTTTGTGTTTTGTATGATTTCTTTGACTGTTCAGGATAGCTTTCCTACTCAAGTTCTAAGCCTTCCAAAACTACTTGTCTTTTGGAGGTTAATACCCGTTCAGCTAGCCGTAACAATCAAGCTTCTGATACATTTGCTTCTCCTGTTCCTTCTAATGCCAATCCATCAAATGCTTCTACTGTGCAGAGAGGAAAACAGGTACATTGTTGTGTTTTGAGTTTGTTTTTGTGTTTTGTATGATTTCTTTGACTGTTCAAGATAGCTTTCCTAATCAAGTTCTAAGCCTTCCAAAACTACTTGACTTTTGCAGAGTATTCTTTATGAAGGTGTTTCTACAGTTCCTCTGCATGCTCTTCCAGATTTTAGTCCTGTTCATATCGGACTTTCACCAACCACGAGTGGAGCTGTTGATATTAAGGTGAATAGCTATTTTAAGACCAAGAAAGAGTTGATGTTGAGGATGAAGAAATGGGCTTTAGAGTGGAAGTTTGAGTACAAGACTGTCGCGTTTGACAAGTCAAGAGTGATATTGAGATGTGTTGATGAAAATTGCACCTGGTGGATGCGTGCTTCCAGGCTTCCTTGTTCAGACTTTTTCGTTGTTAAAAAGTATGTCCATGGGCATACATGCGATACAACACTCAGGAAAGCCAACCACAGACAAGCATCTGCAAAGTTGTTGGGGTCTTTGATATGCAGCAATTATGGAGAAAAGAATGAAGGTCTCAGACCGAAACAAATCATTGAACATGTCAGGATTCAGCATTCCGTTCACATCAATTATAAACAAGCTTGGAGAGTGAAAGAAGTAGCTCAGATTTTGGTTAGAGGGACTCCTGAAGACAGCTATCACAATCTGTCTAGGTGGTTGTACAAAGTCACAGAGACAAACCCTGGTTCGTTAGCTTATCAACAGGTGGATGCTGATGGAAAATTCAATTATGCATTTGTAGCTTTTGGTCCATCGATAAGGGGATTCTCATTGATGAGGAGAGTTATTGCAGTAGATGGTACTTTTCTGAAGGGAAAATTCAATGGGACTTTATCGGCAGCTTGTGCTCAAGATGGAGACTACCATCTCTATCCCCTGGCCTTTGCAGTGGTCGACGCAGAAAACGGCGAAGCTTGGAAATGGTTCTTTAGAGGGTTGACCCAGAAGATCCCAGACGCTTCTGATCTCGTTTTTGTATCAGACCGGGCCAACTCCATTGCTTCAGCCCTGGAGGATGTTTATCCATTAGCTCACCATGGAATTTGCCGGATCCATCTCCTCCGCAACATCACTCCCAAATATTCCAGGACTGGGTTGCTACCTCTGGTGGAAAATGCTGCTGATGCCTACACGTGTCACGAGTTTTGGTCAATCTTCAAGGACATAAAAGATAAATGTCCTGATTTGGCTCAGTATCTGGAAGAATCGGATATTAGGAAGTGGGCACGATGCTATGCGCCTGCGAACAGGTACAATATCATGACTACCAACATTGCAGAGTCTCTCAACTCTATGTTGAGGTCGCCTCGTGAGTTGCCAATTATCTCTCTCCTTGAGACGATCAGATTGACACTCACCACTTGGTTTTTTGAGCGACGTGAAGCGGCTGCAAAACATAAGCAACTGGTTACTCCAAAAGTAGTGAAGAAAATGGTATCCAGGTTGGGGGCTGCATTGTTGCTTAATGTTTACCAAGTTAATCAAAGTGAGTTTGAGTTAAAGGATGACACTATGAAGTATGTTGTTGATCTGGAGAAGAGGCATTGCACTTGCAATGTTTTCGACATTGACAAGATACCCTGCATTCACGCAATTGCTGCTGCTAAGCATACTAAGAGAGATGAAAACAGATACGTCAATGGTTCTCACTTGACAGAAACGTGGGCTAAAGCTTATGCCGAAAGCATCCACCCTGGTGGAGAGTTGTCAACGGCCACCTATCCAGTTAATATTGATGAATTATCTTGCCCACCCCCAAAAACCAAAAAAAAGTAGCGGAAGGCCTCCAACCAAGAGGAAGAGATCAGTTGGTGATTTTGGGGTTCCTGGTTCTAAATCCTAGTCTCACAAGTGCAGCAGATGTAACTTAGGAGGACACAACAAGACGACATGCAAGTCGGTGATAGGATGAAGCTTGTGTACCCATTCATATTTTATTTGTTTCCTGCAATGTCATTTAAATACTTTCAACCTATTCCATTATTTTTACTTTTCAATGGCTTTAATTGATGATTTACATGTTTTTGAACTATTTATAGTTGCTTGTTCATTTGATGCTTATGTGATATGCACCATACCATATATATTTTGCTTTTGGAAGCCTATCCTGAATATGTTGGATGATTTCCAAGGTTTATAATATAAACTTTATTGTTAAATATGTTTATGTTTTCAAATTAACCAGATGATTCCCCAGTTATCAAATCCTTTGTTTTTAATCTCATTTCATTTTTGTTTCTTAGTTTCAACTCTGTTACAAGGAAAAAAAACCTAATATGATATTCTGGAAACCCATCCCGAACATTCGAAATGCCTTCCTAAATTTAAGGCATGTCATAGTTAAATATACTTAAGTGTTTATTTACAATAGATGATTCTCCTTAGCCCAGCGGCTAAACTCTAAGCACTCTTCTCCTCTCCCCCTGGTTCGATGTGTAGTGTAAACATAAATTTTTTTCCTAATTTTTTTTTGTCTCCAAACAAAACAACTATTTTCATACATATTTCATACTTTGGGTTAAGTATTTTTAAGTAGTAAAGGTTAACAGATGATTCTCCTTAGCCCAGCGGCTAAACACTAAGCGTTTCTCTCCTCCCTTCTCTGGTTCGATACCTAGTGGAAACATTATTTTTTATAATTTTTTTTTGTCTGAAAACAATACAATTTTCAAACTCTCCATCTATGCAGATATCAAATCCATTAGTTTTGTTAGTTTCATTTTTTGTTTCTTAGTTTCAACTCTGTTACAAACCTAATATGATATTCTGGAAACCCATCCAGAACATTCCAAAAGCCATCCAAGATTTAAGGGTTCTCTTAGTTAAATATAATTAGGTGGTTTTCTTTGACAGATGATTCTCCTTAGCTCAGCGGCTAAATACTAAGCACTCTTCTCCTCTCCCCCTGGTTTGATACCTAATGGAAACATATTTTTTTTCTATTTTTTTTGACTGCAAACAAAACAACTATTTTTAAACTTTCCATATATCCAGATATCAAATCCTTTGTTTCTAATCTCATTTCATTTTGTCCTTCTTAGTTTCAACTCTGTTACATGGAAAACAAACCCAATATGATATTTTGGAAACCCATCCAGAACATTCGAAATGCCTTCCTAAATTTAAGGCATGCCATAGTTAAATATATTTGAGTGTTTATCTTCATTTCATTATCCAATGGTAACAATACTCTGACAACCTGAAATTCCTTCAAAAACAAACCTAAATGAAACAAACAACATACGTCGGGATCATCCATTACAAAAACTTCTACTTGTTCAAGTACCATCAAAGTTCAAAAAGATAGTTTTTATAAACACAAAGAGTGTGACATTTTCACTTTCTGTGACTTTCCTGAAACTCGTTATCCATAAATGTGTCGAAGATGTCACAACATAGCTTGCTCTGTAGGTTCATCACAGTGTCATCGTTTATACTGGACATGTTCTTCAATCCCAAGAACTTGCATTCCAGCATCTTCACAACAAATAAACCACAGTTGAATGGAAGTTTTTTTTCTGGAAGCCCTTCTGCAATCTTAACTTCAAATGGATCGATATCTTTGTAATTAACCTCTTCTTTGAGAACTTCCATCTTTATGGCACGAATCATCACTGTCACAAATACCTAAGATTATTCAACTAGTTTTCTACGCAAAATGATAAAATTAATCAATAACAAAGAGTTTTTACCTGCCAGTTTTTGGATTTTAAGAAGACCATCTTTGATATTTGCTTTTGGAAGGCCACAATGGAAGACTGTGATTGTATTGACCATCAAGTGTATCTCCACACCAATAAAGTGATTGTTCAATGTATCACGAACGACACCATAGATAACGTCAACATCTTCCACCCACATCTTCTTTGGAGGTATTAAACCTCTCACAACTTCGCCTACACGGCCCTCTAATAACTTTTTCCCTTTCTTACGTGGCTTGTGGAGAGATTCATAACTGCACACAACCATTTCCAAGAAATTGACTGGTACAAAGCATGCTTCTGGAAGATTGTTTCTTTGGAACCAAGAACCTTCCTCAACCCTCTTACAATTTAGCATTTCAAATGCAGCATCAATGTGCTGCTAATGTAACAATATAGTTAGAAATTTCTTATAGAATTACAATAACATGCACATCTAGTGTAGCTCAACCCAACCTCTTCCTAAACACATGACATAATCAAAATATCCACAAGCATTATCACGAGTCAGTAAGAATCTAAACAAAGTTTCTAAATACAAATCTCAACCTCTTCCTTATCACACTGTGTCATCCAGAACCACATTGATTATAACCAATCTATAAATAAAAGACAGGACAGAGTGTTTCTATGTAAAGAAAACTCAATCAATTCTCAATTTTTGTAAAGAAAAGTTATTTGTTGATTACCTCTTCTTTGAGATGATTCTCTGCATTGTCCATGTATTCAAAGAATTCTATTTCTTTTCTTCTTTCATTGATATAAAAAGGCCTGTAGTTGATTAAAGTTACTAGTATCAATCACAACTCGTATAAAATAAATTAGGAATATTTATACAAGGTCAGAAATTTGCTTACACACTATGTATGCCCCGTAGTCCCATCCAGTGTGCAAGCCTTGAAAACCGAGGAAATTCAGGTGTCACAAATGGATCAATAAGAAGGATAACCTCAGGTGTTACATGCAAAGGAGTATTTCTAGGTCCTATTGGTCTCTTCTCTTCTCGCTGTAGGAAAGGAAGATTCTCTACTGGCGCACCAGTTGTCTTCCTCCTCTTGCGAACAAAAGTTTTTACCTTTAATAAAAAATGAATACAAAGTATGTAATCTTGCAAAAACAAAAATTCAGGATCATTTTATCATATTCAGGAAGGCTTTCCTGATATGAGGTATAAATATTTTATACCTTTTTTGTACGATCCTCTTGACTTGGCTTCACACTCTGAGCCTGCTCTTCTCCCATCTGAAAAACAAAACAGATAAGTCAGACTACTGATGTGAACTTCAATTCAAGAGGATCTTAGGCATTTGTGTTTACCTCTTTTGCCATTTTCCCAACACCATCTTCTGAATCTTCTGATGGACCTGCTGGTCTCTTTTTCCCCTTCCCCTTTTGAAAGACAAAAATTCAGGATCATTTTATCTTTATTCAGGAAGGCTTTCTTGATATGATGTATAAATATTTGTATACCTTTTTTGTACGATTCTCTTGACTTGGCTTCACACTTGGCGTCTGCTCTTCTCCAATTTGAAAAACAAAACAGATAAATCAGACTACTACTGACCTGAACTTCAATTCAAGAGGATCTTAGGCATTTTGTCTTACCTCTTTTGTCATTTTCCCAACACCATCTTCACATTTTCGCAAATCAGAAACGTTGTATTGAATTTTTTCAGAAGAAGTGTTGAAAGTGACTAATCACGTGCCATCATTCAAAATGGCTTTAATTTTTCCACCTCTGCGCCAGACACCATTGTCGTACGCATCCACGTCATCCATTAGCTCAAAATTTTTTGTCTCTACAGGTCTCTCAGGTGGTGGTTGAGAACGTACTCTGTCAATGGATTCCTTCTTTTGCTCTCTTCAAAGATTTCTGCGAGCTCGAGTAAGGGGTTGTGTGTCCGAAATGTTTGGTGAAATGATCTCATTCATAGGCTCTCTAGTATCCTGAAATACAAACAAATACATAATAATATTAATACCAATGGTTTTCTTCCAACGATATACTCAACTTCAATTTTCAAAATTTAACTAGCCTCATTGTTAAGCGTTTCATCTGCTTTATCTAGACTTGCTGCACCTTGTCTGGAAGCCGTCTCATGCAATGGAGTTGTGTCCGTCTGTGCAAGTACAAAAAAATCAAGAAGACAATCCTACATATGTATAACATCTTCCTAGAGTACTTGACAACTTTAGATAAACATCCAAACTTTAAACTTGCCTCATTGTTAAGGGTTTCATCTGCTTGATCTGGATGTCTGGCTTCACCTTGTCTGCAAGCCGTCTTATGCAATGGTGATGTGTTCATCTGTGCAAGTACAACAAAAATCAGGAAGGCATTCCTAGATATGTATACATCTTCCTAAATTCCTTGACAACTCAAAAAAAAAACTATAATAAGAACTGAGATAAACATCCAAACTTTAAACTTGCCTCATTGTTAAGTGTTTCATCTGCTTGATCTGGATCTCTGGTTTCACCTTGTGTGTCAGCCGTCTCATGCCATGGAGTTGTGCCCGCCTGTGCAAGTTCAACAAATAATCAGGAAGGCAATCCTAAATATGCACAACATCTTCCTAAATTCCTTGACAACTCAAAAAAAAAAAAAATCTAAAAGAAAGACGAGATAAACATACAAACATTAATTTCCAAAACAAAAGTTACCCTTTGTTTGGAGAATGATCATATGAAGTAATTCTTCGTAGTTTCTCTAGTTCTGTCACACGACCTTTAATGTCCTCTCTGTCTTTTTCAATCAAACACAAACGAGCGTTTAAGATCCTGAAATTATCTTCCATCATCTCGCTGAGTCTGTTGATCTTTGATTCCAAAGATTCCCCCTGATTCGAAGAAGAAGCTTGATCCATCTCTCCATTTCCAAAAAATAAAGATGCTCTTCTTATTTCTTCATTAGCATCGTATAAGTCTACTGACATGTTATCCCAATCACTAACTTTAAACTTGTAACCTCTCCTGGATAAATCGGCCATGTCATCTAGATCTTTACTAGCTATGTCTTCCACGCAAACATCAGCTTCTGGATCATGAGGAATGGGAGGTAGGATGCATGTGACCTTCATCTGAAACCATTAAAATGATTAGCTTTTAAAATGTAGAAGTATAAGGCAAAACAGAAATAAAACAATAAAACTACTTACATGATTTTTATTTTCAAACTGCAGAACATCTATCAGCTGTGGAGTCGCTAACTGAAAGTACTTCTCACACAAGAAGATTGGGGTAGACGGTTGAACGTCTAAAACAGGAACCACCTGGCTGAACTGATACTGTAGCAAGGATACTGACTCAAGTATCCAGATATGAAATGCCATGGGGAATCCTTGCAAATCATAACTCCTCTGCTCCTTCTCCAGTTCTTTCTTGATAGCTCTCTGAAGTGATTTCAGCAACAAATCATAAGCGATTCTTCCCCATGGGTATGTCATCAAGACATCGATATCCTGCGCTATCTTCACGTAATCCAGGGGAAATGGTGTGTCATGGTCGTCAAGGCTCTTCTGTAGTAGTAAGCTCTCAACCAGAAGTAGCACAGCAAGGCAAAATCGCTCATCAGAAGCTGCTTCTCCATTTCCTGCGTTTCTGAGCTGCTTCTCCACGTCCTTCACCGTATGAGTATCCCCCCTTTAGAAAGTCCCACCTAAATATCTCTGTTCCTCCCATGGTGCTTCTACTTCCCCACTACACTTCAAACCGGTCACCATGTGAAATTCTCTGATTGAGAACCTCATTGGCTGCGCACCGAAATGGAACCAGGCTTCGCGTTTCTTCACTGTGTTGATGCTTTTGGTGAGAACAGCATACACTATCTTAGCTGATAAATTCAAACCCCTCTCTCCAAGCTTGATAACTGGTCCCAAAAATGTCCCTCTTACTCTGTTGAACTCATCATCTCCGAGGATATCGTGAACCATGGCGATAGAAGCAACGATGGAGTGCTGGTTAATTGACATTTTCGCCTTTGGCTCTGATCCAATCTTATACCTCAGCTCAGGCAGTGCTAGTCTTGATGGTAATGGATCTCCCATCTTGTTTCTATCCTGAGTAAACAAGGTCATCAAATTATGTTAAAACGAGCAAGACTATACACAAGCAAGAAGCAGTAAACAATCATTCACAAAGAAAATACACAAAAGCTTGAATCTGCAACATACCTCAAAGAGATAGAGCTCTGTAGAGGATTTCAGTCGGACAAGAGAGAGAGCTCGCGTCAGAGATGGGAGAGAAAGCTCTAGGATATGGGTTTTTGTCGGAGATCGAGTGAGGTTTTGAGAAGGGTTTGTGTTGGGGAAGAAAGATGGAGAGAGAGGTCGAGAGAGATTGAGATTGAGAATGAGATTGAGAATGAGATTGAGAGAGAGAATCGAGATGCGGAGACGTTGACAGAGATCTGAGAGGCGGAGCTGTCAAGATGCGGAGACGTCAACATAGATTTGAAAGGCGGAGACGTCTTCCCCGATAGAGATTTGAGAGGCGTAGATGTCGAGAGACTCGAGAGCGGAGACGGCGAGGCGAAAATGGGGATGTGTTGTTTTGTTTTCATACACATTTCATACTTTGGGTTAAGTATTTTTAAGTAGCAAGGGTTAACAGATGATTCTCCTTAGCTCAGCTGCTAAACACTAAGCATGTTCTCTCCTCCCATCTCGGGTTCGATATCCAGTGGAAACATAAGTTTTTTTCTATTTTTTTTGCCTGAAAACAACACAATTTTTTAAACTCTCCATCTATGCAGATATCAAATCCATTAGTTTTGTTAGTTTCATTTTTTTTCTTACTTTCAACTCTGTTACAAACCTAATATGATATTCTGGAAACCAATCAAGAACATTCCAAAAGCCATCCAAAATTTAAGGCTTCTCATAGTTGAATAAAGTTAGGTGTTTTCCTTTGACGAATGATTCTCTTTATTCCAGCGGCTAAACACTAAGCACTTTCTCTCCTCCCATCTCGGGTTCGATATCCAGTTGAAGCATAATTTTTTTTCTATTTTTTTTTCTCTGAATACAACACAATTTTTCAAACTCTCCATCTATGCAGATAACAAATCCATTAGCTTTGTTAGTTTCATTTTTTTTTTCTTGATTTCAACTCTGTTATAAACCTAATATGATATTCTGGAAACCAATCCAGAACATTACAAAAGCCATCCAAAATTTAAGGCTTCCCATAGTTAAATAAAGTTAGGTATTTTCCTTTGACGAATGATTCTCCTTATCCCAGCGGCTAAACACTAAGCACTTTCTCTCCTCCAATCTCGGGATCGATACCCAGTTGAAGCATAATTTTTTTTCTATTTTTTTTTGTCTGAAAACAGCACAATTTTTTCAAACTCTCCATCTATGCAGATATCAAATCCATTTGCTTTGTTAGTTTCATTTTTTTTCTTACTTTCAACTCTGTTACAAACCTAATATGATATTCTGGAAACAAATCCAGAACATTCCAAAAGCCATCCAAAATTAAAGGCTTATCATACTTAAATAAACTTAGGTGTTTTCCTTTGACAGATGATTCTCCTTAGCCCAGCGGCTAAACACCAAGCACTTTCCCTCCTCCCATCTCGGGTTCGATACCTAGTGGAGACATAAATTGTTTTCTAATTTTTTTTTGTCTGAAAACAACACAATTTTCAAACTCTCCATCTATGCAGATATCAAATCCATTAGCTTTGTTAGTTTTATTTTTTGTTTCTTAGTTTCAACTCTGTTACAAACCTAATATGATATTTTGGAAACCCATCCTGAACATTCGAAAAGCCATCCAAAATTTAAGGCTTCTCATAGTTAAATAAAGTTAGGTGTTTTCCTTTGACAGATGATTCTCCTTAGCCCAGCGGCTAAACACCAAACACTTCCCTCCTCCCATCTCGGGTTCGATACCTAGTGAGGACTTATATTGTTTTCTAATTTTTTTTTTGTCTGAAAACAACACAATTTTCAAACTCTCCATCTATGCAGATATCAAATCCATTAGCTTTGTTAGTTTCATTTTTTGTTTCTTAGTTTCAACTCTGTTACAAACCTAATATGATATTCTGGAAACCCATCTTGAACATTTGAAAAGCCATCCAAAATTTAAGGCTTCTCATAGTTAAATAAAGTTAGGTGTTTCCTTTGACAGATGATTCTCCTTAGCCCAGCGGCTAAACACCAAGCACTTTCCCTCCTCTCATCTCGGTTTCGATACCTAGTGGAAACATAAATTGTTTTCTAATTTTTTTTTGTCTGAAAACAACACAATTTTCAAACTCTCCATCTATGCAGATATCAAATCCATTAGCTTTGTTAGTTTCAACTTTGCTACAAACAAAACAAACTTAATATGCTTATCTGGAAACGTGTCCTGAAGATTCAAAATGCCTTCATAGATTTAAAGATACTCATAAGTGTTAAACTTAAACAGATGAGAGTGCAAAACAACATTAACTAAACTCGTTGTCCAAAGTTTTCATGACATTGAAAAACAATCTTTCTCATTGTCCAAAGCTTGGATCTACAAACTGATTGAATATTTCACACGATAAGCTCTTCCTTAGCTCCTTTACATTGTCTTCATTAATCCTCGACATGTCACTTATCTCCAATGACAGGCATTCCAGTATCTTGACAATAAAAATACCGCAGTTGGACCACAATCCTGTCTTGGGTAAACCTTCAGCTGTCTTAACTTCAAATGGAACCACCTTCTTTTTATCAACCTCTTTACCAGAAGTTTCCAACAGTAGAGCAGGAATCAAAACTGTCATATTCAGAACTCGAGATCAAGATAGAATCAATTGCATACATCAGACAAAGAAATTTAATCAAATTCAAAGGGTTTTTACCTGCCAAATCTTCCACTTGAGGAATATCAATGTTGTTTTGGCTTAAAAGGGCACAATAGAGTGTCACAGTTCTCTTCTTCAAATGTATTGCCATCCCAATCCAGCAATTGCTGTTTCTTCCTTTCATAGCACCATATATAACTTCAACATCTTCCCCCCATTTCTTATTTGGATAGATTTCCCCTGTCACAGTTTCTCCAATTCTCCCAAATATCTTCTTACCTTCTTCTTGTGGTTTTTTGTAATTGTCAGTATAGAACCACATATTGTGTAAGAAGTCCATGGGTAAGAAGTACGCCTTTGGAATCTTGTTATTGTGCAACCAAGCATCATGCTCATTTCTTCTGCAATTGAAAAATGCAATCGCTGCATCCAAGTGACCTTTCAGAAAATCATATTTGGGGTTTTCGATGAACAGAAAGAAATTTGGTCTTCGTGTTTTCTTATTGATTTCTAGCGACCTGTTGTCAGATAAAAGAAGATCAAAAAGAGGGACTTATATAAACAAGTATAAATGATATATATATACAAGGACAGAACTTACACTCCATGTATGTCCCCTGTTGACGCCATCCATGCTTGAAACCGTGAAATTTTATCAATAGAAGGAGCCAAAAAGGGATCTATTGCAGGATTAAT
This sequence comes from Hirschfeldia incana, assembly GCA_026261945.1. Taxonomy (NCBI): domain Eukaryota; kingdom Viridiplantae; phylum Streptophyta; class Magnoliopsida; order Brassicales; family Brassicaceae; genus Hirschfeldia; species Hirschfeldia incana. The sequence continues at coordinate 1,961,977 of JABCMI010000039.1, forward strand.
AAGCTCGCGTCTTACTGTCAATCCCGGAATCCAGCTGGACTTATACGGCGTTCGAGTGTCCCTAGATCTCTTAGGTTCTCTCTGGCTCCTTATCAGGTAAGCTAAGCCCTCAGCTTTCCTTTTCTTATCAGGCTTCTCCTGTTTATAACAATAGACACCAAGCAAAAAATTATCAAAGTTGTTACCATCGGGTTTCTGGAAACCATTCCTGAAAATGAAACAAATCCTTAAGAAAAAGCACAGTTCCACAAGTGTAAACCATTCCTGAAACTAAACCACCAGACTTTCTGGAAACCATTCCTGAAACAAAACAAATCCTTACTGAATTTGTTTTTTTTTTAAACTAGCAAATCCCATAAGCAAACGATAACCAAGATATCTTTTATTAATGAACGCATCCCTAAAATAACAAGTAACCAAGTCATCTTTTATTCAAGAACACATTCCTAAAATAACAAGTAACAAGAATTATTCTATGTTCTGATTTCATACCTCTGCTACATGATCTTCTTGCCTAGGATTCTGATTCTATGTCTCCGGTACTCCTTTGAAGTATCCTGCTGGCATCTGGAAAAAAAAAATAAAACGTACGTATATCAAACAACTCACGTGAAGAATATAATTCAAGCTATCAAAGTCACATGAGTTACCTCATCTGCCAACTTCCACTCTCCATCTCTCCATTCTCTACCACTTCTCAATTCTGAATGTTTGACTTGAATAGTTTCCATAGTGCTATTGAGATATACCGAGTACGTGTTATCACCATGCACCATGGTGATTTGTCCGCTGCTCCAGCCATTGTTGTAAAAGACCTCTACTTTATCCATCATCTCAAAGGATTTTTGGTCACTAGTTGTTGTTGCAGGACGTATTTTGTCAGCCGTGATAGTATTCTGAAGTCTTTGTTAGTCTGCAAAGAGTGTCGTGTACTCAACTGTCAGTTTCTCTAGCCCTTCACACAGTTTCAGATCAACCACCTTTCCTGGATACCACATTTCACAACTGTCACCTGCAATCTCCACCTCTGCACCTATTTGAAAGATAGCTGGAAGATGTTGTGTTTGCTGAGTAAGAGGCGGTGTCTTTGAAACATCTGTGGAAATTATATCGGTTGTAGGTTCTGTAGTATCCTGGAGATTATCTTCTGCTTGATTCTGCTCGGATAACATCTTATCTGATTGCCCTCTCTCACTTGCTGAGAAAAATTGGGTCTCAGTTTCTGTCTCAGTCTATAAGGAAAAAGGAAATTGTAAGATTTGGTTGAATAGAAAAATATTACAAAAACATTTTAACTATTTCTTCTTACCAAAGCATTCTTATTTTCTGCAAGAACTAATGAAATTATTGAAGAGACTGGAGAGGAAAGTGTGTTATGCACAGCATGTGTATCCTCCTGTAATAATAATAAAATAAAAGTGGCAGTTATGAAAGAGTTTCTACAATTTAAAATTTGAGTTGTAGTAATGAAAGAGTTTATATGCTTACCTTTTTACTATTTGCTGAAATGATCTCAGTCAAAGGCCATGTAGCCTCATAAGTTCCCTCTGTTACCATCTGCAAAAAAAAAAAAAAAAAAAAGTCAGGAAGGTAATCCTGAACACGTACAAAAGCTTCTAAAAATTAAGTGAAATCTCTAAGATTTTTTTGAGCATGTACCTGCTTCAACTGAATTGGAGTAAATATTGGAGTCTCAATACTCGGTTGAGCTATTGGAGAGGCAGGTGCCACATTCGTTACCTCTGTTCCCATCTGCAAAGAAAAAATGTCAGGGATGTGATCATGAACACATACAAGAGCTTCGAAAAAATAAATGAAAAGTCCTAGCTTTTTTTTTGAGCATTTACCTGCTGCGTCTGAACTTGAGTCTCAATACTCTGTGGAACTATTGGAGAGGCAGGCGCCTCATTTGTTGTCTCTATTCCCATCTGCAAAGACAAAATGTCAGGAAGGTGATCATGAACAAGTACAAGAGCTTTGGAAAAAACTGATTGAAAAAGTCCAAGATTTTTTTTGAGCATGTACCTGCTGCGTCTGAACTGCAGTCTCAATACTCGGTTGAGCTATTGGAGGGGCATGTGTCTCATTCGTTGCCTCTGTTCTCATCTGCAAAGACAAAATGTCAGGAAGGTTATCATGAACAAGTACAAGAGTTTCAAAAAAATAATTTAAAAGTCCAAGATTTTTTTTGAGCATGTACATGCTATGTCTGAACTGGAGTAAAAATTAGAGTCTCAATACTCTGTGGAACTATTGGAGAGGCAGGTGTCTCATTCATTGCCTCTGTCCCCATCTGCAAAGAGAAAATGTCAGGGATGGGATCAAGAATACGTACAAGAACTTCCAAAACACTAAAAGAAAAGACCTAGATTTTTTGAGCATGTACCTGCTGCGTCAGATTTAGAGTGAAAATTGGAGTCTCAAAACTCTGTGGAACTATTGGAGAGGCAGGTGTCTCATTCATTGCCTCTGTCCCCATCTGCAAAGAGAAAATTTCAGGCATGTGATCATGAATACGTACAAGAGCTTCTGAAAAATTAAATGTAAAGTCCTAGATTTTTTGAGCATGTACCTGCTGCGTCTGATTTGGAGTAAAAACTGGAGTCCAATATTCTGTTGAGCTATTGGAGAGGCAGTGGTCTCATTCATTGCCTCTGTCCCCATATGCAAAGAGAAAATGTCAGGCATGTGATCAAGAACACGTACAAAAGCTCCGGTAAAATTACTTGTGACATTGTTTGGCGAAATGATCACAGTCGCAGGCTCTGTAGCATCCTGGGAAAAACATGTTCATAATGGTTTAAGTACCAATAGTTTCTCCACCAAAATACCATCAACTATAAACTTCACAAAAAAAATATTACATCATGGCTTAGATCTTGTTTTACTTGATTAGTATTGGATGGCGTCACGTATGATCCCTCTGGGTCATTCTGCAAAAAATAAAATCAGTAATGTCTTTATATGTAAAGTGCTTAAAAAAACTACTTGTACACTCCAAGTTCAAAACAATATTTTTTGAGCCTATACCTCTCGTGTCAAATTAGGAGAAAAACATTGAGTCTGAGGGAAATGGGTCTCATTCGATGGCTCTCTATCACTCTGCAAATATCAGGAAGGTCATCCCAAGTCAGTACAAAAGCTTCCAAAAAATAACTTCTAAAACTCAAAATCTAAAACTGATCTTGAGCATATACCTCTCGTGTCAAATTAGGAGTGAAACCTTGAGTTTCAGGGGAATGGGTCTCATTTGATGGCTCTCTATCACTCTGCAAAATTCAGGAAGGTCATCCCAAGTCAGTACAAAAGCTTCCGAAAAATAACTTTTAAAACTTAAAATCTAAAACTGTATCTTGAACATATACCTCTCGTGTCAAATTAGGAGTGAAATCTTGAGTCTGTAGGGAATGGGTTTCATTCAATGGCTCTCTATCACTCTGCAAATATCAGGAAGGTCATCCCAAGTCAGTACAAAAGCTTCATAAAAATAACTTGCAAAACTCAAAATCTAAAACTATATCTTCGGCATATACCTCTCTTGTCAAATTAGGAGATAAACCGTGAGTCTCTGGCGGTTGAGACATTTGGGATAAAGGTGTCCCACTGGATTGCTGTGTGTCAAAAATTAGAAGGCATTCAAGAATATGTATAAGATTTTCCAAAAGTTACTTGAAATGCCCAAATGTAAAACAAGATTTTCTTAGAATTTACCTATTGTGTCACATTAGTTGGAACAACTGGAGTCTGAGTGTGTGGAGCAACATTCTGGTTTCCTTCCAACTCTGACACACGGGCTTTAAGCTCCATGTTCTCTTCTTCGAGTAAGGACATTCGTTCGTTCATGCCCTTGACTTTCTCCTCCAATACCTCGATGATCCTATTCAGTTTGGTATTTGCACTCTCCTCCTCAATCGAAGCAGAAGCTTCGCCAGTCTCCACATTCCCAACCATTTGAATAAGAGCATCCAATGTGTCGTATGTGTCTACATACCCATTTTTCCAATTATCGGCTTTAAACCAATACCCTTTCTTGGATATATCTTTCAAGTTTTCCAGCTCTTCACTATGTTTGTACTCCATGGAGACATCATCTTCTGGATCTTGAGGAATGTGAGGCAGGATGCATGTGACCTTCAGCTGAAAGCAGTAAAAAAGATAAACCAATGAGAAACAAGTTTCTAAAAATAAACAGGGAAACATATACAAAGATTACCTTTGTATCAGCTTCAAATCCTAAAACCCGTTCAAGTGTTGGAATGTCTACCGCAGTGTATTTCTCGCAAAGGTAAATCGGTCCAGGAACCTCAAGAGTCGGTGGTGCCCACCTACTGAACGTATTCCTTAGCAAAGGAATGGACTCTAGTATCCAAAGATGGAATACTAGAGGATATCCTTGCAACTCAAAGGTTGTAGATTTCTCCAAGTGTTTCGCAACAGCTTTTTGAATTGATCTCAGGAGGAAGATGTAAGCATCTTTTCCCCAAGGATATGTCATATCTTGTGCCTTCTTCACATTATCCAAAGGAAAATTCAAATCTTTTCTGCTCTTCGCCAGCAATATGCTCTCAACCAGAAGTAGCACTGCGAGGCAGACTCGCTCATCCGAATCTTCTGTTTCTTCGAGCTGGTTCACCACATCCTCTAACTTATGGTAAGGCTTCTCTAGCAAATCCCACTTAAATCTCCCGGGTCCTTCTCGTGGTCCTTCAACTTCGCCACTGCACTTCAAACCGCTCACCATATGAAATTCTCTTATTGAGAATCTCATTGGCTGCGCACCAAAATGGAACCAGGCTTCATTATCTTTGACAGTAACGATGCTTCTTGCGAGAATAGCGTAGACAGTCTTTGCTGATAATTTCATTCCACGCTCACTGAGCCTCATTACAGGTCCTATAGACGACGCTTGGACTCTTCTCATCTCATCTACTGAAAGTTTCTTCTTAACAGTCGAGATATATGCTGAGCTTGAATATTGGTTTATCGACGATCTTTCCTTTGGCGGTTGATCAACAGGGTACTTCAGGTTAGGCAGTGCTAGTTTGAGAGGTACTGAATCTCCCATCTTGTTTCTATCCTGCGTAAAACAAGAAGAAATAAAAATCAAACTTTTCTGGAAGGCTTTCCTGAAAGTACACAAATACTTCCTGAAATTTTTATAAACACTAGACAGTTTCATAAGCACAAGCAACAAGAGACTCATGAGCAAATTCAAGAGCTTATCAAATATATCTACATGCCTAAGCAAAACAAAGACACCAAGCCAAGCAAAAAAAAAATCAAATTTTGTTACCATCCGATGTTCTGGAAGACTTTCCTGAAACTACACAAATGCTTCCTGAATATTTTCTAAACATGAGATAGTTTCACAATGACAATCAACATTTGCTAAACACATTCAATAGATGCAATCAAACAACAAATAAATATGTAAGCAGAGATATAAAAGTAGAAATTAAAGAAGAAATAAAAAAAACATGTCACTTGGGATTACAAAGAAGCTAACCTTAAGGCAGTAAGAGCAGCAGAAATGATGGCAAGAGGATTACAAAGAGATTGTTGCTTTTGAACAAGGCAGACTTGAGAACAGACCAGCTACAGTGAATGCAAGGAGAAAGAAAGCAGAGAGATAACCTTAGGCAACAATTAGATCAGATTGACACCAATCAGGAAAGCTATCCTGTAAACAGATTCAAAAATTGTTGAAATCAAATTAGCAAGCAAACAAAAAACTAAAACATCAACACACACCACACAACTTTGAAGCAACAAAAAATATCAAAGATTCAAAATGATATTAGCTATAAAAAGAACTTGAAATATCAAAGAGAGATTCACATTAATGAAAGCAAGGTCAAGATACAATTTTTGTGTAACAAGAGTACTAAACATCAACAACGATACAATTTTTGTGTAACAAGAGTACTAACATCAACAACACCACGCAGCTTTGAAGCAATATCAAATGGGAACAAATTATCACAAAAAAAATTGAAACATCTAAGATTCAAACAACAAATCCCCAAATAAGAAACCCTAAGAAGAGGAATCATACCTTGGAGAGTCGAATCGTCACGTCGAAGAAATCTAAAGAAGAATCGCCGTCGTCGCATGAGAGAGAGGAGGCGGTTGAGATTTCGTGGCTGAAGAAGAAGCCGACGGCGAGAGAGTGAGAGAAAAGGAAGATAATAATTTTTTTTAATTAGGTTTATTATTCATAGAGGGCAGTAGAGTCATTTAACTTGTTAATGAATGTTACTTTTGTCCATTTCTATTCCTTGTGGTATTTTTGAGACCATAAACTTAGATTGTGGTATTATAGACAATTGCCATATTTAAAAGACTATTTTTTGTAATGAAAACTTTCCATTTCTAAATCTCTTTTAAATCTTTAACAAAAGATAATTATATCATATTTTTGACATATTTGTCACAATCTTAAAAGTTTATTGACACATGTCGCTATCATGTTAATTAACAATAATAATTTTATTTTCTAAAATCCTAAAACAAATCTTAAAGTATTATTTTTGTAATGAGAATTTACTTTTTTAAATCATAAACAAAAAGAGAATTATATCATATTTTCGACACATGTTATCATCTTAATAAATTTATTGACATATCTCGCAATCACATTAATTATCAAATTTGAAAAACCAAGTTTTATATAATAAGATATATAATATATTGATTTGATTAGGTCGTGACTAATAAAAGAAGGACCGATCTTGAAATTGGACTATGAGAAGTCGCATCCATGTCTACCCAAAACATTCAACCCACCACCTAATCCTTTTAGGAAGTAGTTATTTTCACTTTAAGACAGTTTTAGGTTTTTTATTACATTGTAGAGCAGTTATAGCTCTTTAGACACTTTGTACTAACTTATTCTCTTCTTTTCGAACTAAACTATAATTTAGATATGACTAAATGGACCCACTCAATATATTTCATCTTCTTCCCCTTTTTTAACCGTGAAACCAATGGTGTGACCATATAATGAAAACATCGTTGATAGGAAAAAGGCTTCGCCGGAGCTCAGCTCAGTCATTATAATGTTGTGACTCTTCTTCCACCGCCGATCAGCGAGATGAAGTTCGAGTCAGAGATCCACCTTCATGTCATTTCAAATCATCTTCAAGCCATGCTCAAGCTCGATCCGCAAACAAGTCCCTGTTAGCCACGACTAACGTGAAGGAGCAGTTAAAGAGCTCCGTTGTCGGCACCGGAGCTCAATTCCATCATATCTCTACATTGGTCCGTGTTAAAGTCAAGTCGTCTCCTCCTCAGCATAGTCGAAGATCGAAGAGAGCACCATGGGTTTGGTCGGAGATTGAAGACAAAGCTTCTCTGGAGCAAAAATGGTTAACTTTGGATTATTTGGACATCTGATCCTCCAGCTCTTGTTTATTCTCCATTTTGTCTCAAGTTTCTAATTTGTTCAAATCTTTCAACGAATTTGACCTGAGACTTTTAACTGCACAAATCAAACCAAGAAATTATTTTGATTTTACAACATTTGTTCCCGCCGTTTTTGCTTTGTTTTGTTTCTGCCACACATGTTTTCGATTTTCAAATAAATTCTTTTTATTTAGTCCAATACTTTAAAATGTGCATATATATATATATATGCATCTTAAATGATTAAAATGAGGTAAATATCGTCGAATTTCTTGTGTACGTTGTTTCCAATAATATTTGTATAAATGTCATATGTACATGACACTATGTACACAAAAACAACAATTCAGATGTACACTAGTGGATTGGATAATGACTCACATTTACACATTGTAAAGAAAAATCAAATCCATATATTGTATTTTTTTGCCATTAACCATAAATCTTATTTTGTAACTTAACCATAAACCTGTTTTTTGGAAAAAAATGCTTATTTTAGCTGAAACTACAAAATGTTTATTTTAGCTGAATCTTTTTTTTTAAATATATTCAATGATTGAAATGATATCTTCATACCATTTGACAATATTCACCAATATTATTCTAGTGTGATCCCTACATACGATGATTTTTGAATATCTATATGTACATTCATGGTGTACACCAACATTAATATATCTCTACCATATTTGTTGTACACATGTACGTCACCAATCTTTAGTGTACACAAATGAATGCAAAAAACTTTTAAACATTTTGGACATCTAACATGTATCTCATACCTATGTGTTCATGTTAATATTTCATAAAATATAATATGTATATTGTACACGTTAGCCCTTGTCGATGGTTAAAAACATATGTGTACATGTAAATTTATTTTTGAAAGTATATATCTTAAGCATGCAAACACCTTTATATGAAAACACTCTAAACCTAGATTTTGATGCATAACCATGTGTGCCTGTGAACTATTTTTCGCAGATCTCGTCCCATTGATTTATTTTAATATGAGAGCCTACTTCCATGTAGAAAGATTGTTGTTTTCTGTACAATATGATTTTGTACACCACATATCGTGTACGTGTGTGCATCGGAGGTGATTGTATATATGTGGTGTCATTATACACATGTTGAGGAATTATGTGAATATACATACATATATATATATATATATATATATATATATATATATATATATATATATATATATATATATATATATATATGTTCAGTTAAGAACTTTTTACAATTAAATTAACAGGGATTCAACTACCCAATTGGTAAACTTAAGTCATTTAATGTGTTTTAAGATATTTATATTGTCTTCACAGTCTAAAATATTCTTACATGTTTATATTTGTGGAGAAGTTCACAATCCAAAGCATCGATTGTCATTATTTGTGTAATGTATAATTCAGTGTACATGTAAACAGTCAAAATATTGCAAATTTTAAATCTATCTAACAAATTCACCAGGTATACATGTGAATCTGATGTACATATGTATTGTTGTACATATGGATGGTAAAAATATTTGTGTATATAGTTTATTGTTGTATATGGATATTGTTGTACAATTCAGTGTACATATTTTATTGATAGTTCATATTTGTTTTTGTTCATTTAAGTTATTTAGATGTGTCTTTAGTTTTATTGTATTTTCATGAATGTATTCATATACCCTTTAAAATGTAATTTGTGAAGTTAGAGGCAAAATTAAGGATCAATTTTTACATTTAAAAGTAATGGGTTGCAAAATAAATAACAAATATGTTTAGGGATCAAATATGCAAAAGTTCCCAAATCAGCCATTGTTGCTCTAAGATAAGAAAGGAAGGTTTGACCAGAATCTCGAAATAAAATTATGGACGGCTTCCATGTAAGTTGTCGGACAGACGACTTTTGTGTAAGTCGTTTAGAAAAAAAAAAATTATTTTATTTTTCAGTTGAAAAACTAACCTAAGACGACTTACATATAAGTCGTTTAGATATAAAAAAATATTATTTTTGTAATTTTCTTCTGGACGACTTACAATTCTTTGTATAAGCAAATGTGCTAGTACCATCCGCAGCACAGCACACATGCAACACAAATTATACAAAGAATTCAACACATTCATTCATTGAAAAGAAAAAAACCTTTTTCAACCGTCTTTCAAAATCATCCACAAATCGCCTATATATTATTTGATGATCATTTAAAAAATATAATAACATTTAACTTTGTATTAATTACATTTTTAACTTGCTGAGGTATCAACTTCTTGCATCTCAATTCTGCTTACGTGGCAGCACTACAATTAGTTTTAAAAAATGTTAGTTCCTTCTTATATTCTCTAAAAAAATAAATGTTCTAACAATATATAATGTTCATGTTATTATCACTAACAATAAATGATACCACAACTCTTTTGTTAAGTGATATATGTATTCCAAGTTCTCATTATCACAAACAAAGAATTTTAAATAGACCCAAAAAACTATTCACGGTATATTAAATCTCGAAGTTTTTTTCCGACACACGACAACTTTGTGCGACTTTTCATCTTGGTATATCTCGATATCTTTGTCCAACTTCATCTTGATATAGTTCTTTACTCTCTGTTGATCTATGACAAAAATTTATATGCTCTTTATTATGTTTTTGTCCCCTTCATAAATCATTGATTCGTTCGTTTGTATTACATTACCCTCTTTTGTTCTAGATTTTTAGCGCCTACACACGTTAATAACTGACATTATTATCATCTTACAAGCTGTAGAGTTATGGATGCATTGATCTGTTAAAAACTTAAAATTATAAGGTTGACATTCGATATAGTGCCATCTCAGTCATAAGTTCCATGTCCATTTGTAGTAAAAGGCAAAAGTTTCGTAAACCTTCTAATGGATCTAGACTTGACTGAAAAAAGGTTTTTTATAAAAACTATAACATGATTGATTTACACGTCTAAACCGTGAGTATCATAATGAATTTGGGCTTTGATGATTCAATTGGAACAAAAAGCCCAATATGCACCAATACATTTGAAGATACGATGGATGTCTAAAATAAAGCTTAGGCTTTGGTATTCAAAAGAAGACGAAACGAAGATTGTGAGAAGAATGTTCTTGTAAGTTGAACCATGGATAAGGAATGAGAAATTCAGAAGAAGAAGAAGTGGAGACTGCATGGAGATTGTTTTCGGAAGTCGAGCAATGGGAGTTTCGATTACGTCGATGATTTCTGTTTCCGACGCCTTCATCTCTCATGGAAGTCTTGAGCTGCTTCACCAGCCGTTCAATTTTCTGGGCTTGGATTACTGAGCCTCATTTATATTAGTTCTGTTACGGGTCTCATCTTAATTTACAATATTTATGTTAGCATAAAAACAACGTGTAGTTACAATATTTATATTAGACATAAAGACAACATGTAGCTTTTAAGTTAAAGAGACAGAAAAATAAAGTTAGATGTTAAATTTCAATAGTGGACATGTGTCGCAAAACTCGCCCGCCAGGTAGCAGAATAAGAGAGAAAAGTATTTAGACATTTGTTGATTCTAAGATTGAAAGTTTTAGCATTAAAAAGTCGTACCTTATTTTTTTCAATTATTTAAAAAATATTCTTTTAAGATATTTTTCTCTTCTTTCCATATTTTGATATTGAACCGTCACAATCTATGTATATCATTTACCTTTCCGGTGTGATGTGCTTCTCACCATCACCGGAAAAGACTCACCTCCATGCTCTTATTCTACATGACATTTTTTCTTGTGAGATTATCTGGTATTTGTTATAAATCAGGTTTATAAGTTACCAGTTGTGTGGTTGTTTTTCATAGTGTTGTAGGTTATTCCGGTCAATATTGACTGCTTATCTTCTTCTTTAGATTTTGGCTTATGTTAAGAACTGAATCTCCTTAGGTTGGGTCAAATTCTGATCGTCCTTGATGTTGTTTTGTTCGTCGTTGGCTTACCGTTGACGGTCCCTGCATTTCGTGGTTTTCAAGATTTTGTTTTTGATGATCTGCCTTATATACTCTCTTTCATAGCTCGAGGGCGGTTCAACGGTATTCTGATTTCATTTTGTCTTACCCTTTCCTCTCCGTTCTCTCATCTCGTTTCAGCTTTCATCGCTGCTCGCATCTCTTATAGCTCTCCCTTTCTCTATGTTTGCCACTCTACGTTTGGATAGTGTTTTCCTTTGTGTATGTTCTGTAGGTTTGGAAGGTTGTTTCTGATCTCAAGATTGGGCTCTGGTTTCTTAGTGACTGGCTTCCATTCTCCCTCCCTCAGGTTGTTTCTCTTCCTCCCTAGTTTCTGTTACTATAAGTGTGTGGAGTTAGTCTCTTGTTGCTTTGGTCCCATCTATTTGTAGTTTTTTGCTGGCGCGTACGTTTTGTTTGTGCTTTTTTAGTTTGTGAGATGTTGATTGTTCTTATGGTGCGTTAGGCATGTGTCTTTCTGCTTTTTAGCGATTTTTATCTTCCGTTAATTTTCTTCCTATAACCTATTTTATTGGTTCTTTGAGTATGTCCTTAATCGCTCTCCTTTGTCTTCGGCATATTGCTTTGTCTCAGAATTTATTTTATTATTTTCTATATGATTATGAAAATTTTATGTTTAGATTATGTTTTGCTCTAGTATATTTTTCTTAGTTTAGTTAACAGTAAATACATATATAATATTAAATAATAGGAAGTGAAAATTAAAATTAAAATATTGAAAATTTATATTATTTTTTAGTTGTCAATAAATTAAATATTTAAACTATATTTATATTATTTAATTATTATTTATTCATTTTACATTTTTGTGACCAATGAAATAGATTATCAAAATTCAAATGATAAAGTAAAAGATTAAATTATGCATAATTAAAAAGTGGTTAGCCAAATTGTAATAATCTAAAAAGGAATGACCTAAAATGTAAATAAAAAAGAGGATACATGCCAACAAATCTCCTTTTCACATGTCACAAGAAGAGAGAAAAGTCTATTTTATATATATAGATATTATTCACTACACAGAGATAAACGTGTTTTGAGAAACCAACATTGTTTATCATCTACTTTATTAAAAGGGAAGGAGACTAAATAAATCTACCTATAAAAGTTGTTTTGGACTCTTTCCTTTTTTTTTAGAATGGGCTTGGTGATAAGGGTAAAACAAGTCCAATAAAGGTTAAACAAGTCCAATTATATTGACGAACAACTTTATATCTAAACTTCCAAAAAAGATATGGATATATGTCATATAACGTACAACTATGAGATATTCATATTTCAAAGTCCATGCAATATGCTTCCATTTATTATACTGACACAATTTTTATTATCTGTTTTAATATGTTGCTAATAGGAACTCTTTTGCCAAAAAATATCGAAGATTTCTGGTGATTGAGGCATTGACCAGATGCATCTCCATCAGTGCTGGCTCAAACAATTTCAAGACCCCTGGGTAAACCTTTTCTTTTTTTAAATTTTTGGTGATATTTTAAATTTTATTTATTTATTTCCAACTGTCTAGATTTAAAAATTTGTAAATTATAAAAAATATGTATAAAATAATTTTTTTTAGCTGTGCAATATGTATTTGTTTGTTACTCAGTTTTACCTTTTAAAAATAATTTAAATGTATAATTTTAGAAAATTAAGCTAGTTATAAAAAAGGTAATGACAAAAAAAAATTATAGGCCCCTTTTACCTGCGGGCCCTGGGGCAGTGCACCGATTGTCCTCCCATCTGAGCCGCCCCTGATCTCCATATAACTTAAGGCAACTCATGACTTCATTGCAGTTATCACTGTTAGCTCGACACAATATCAAACTATCATCCGCAAACAGCAAGTGATGTATAGAAGGGCCACCAGCTCCTAGTTGAATACCATTTAGTTTCCCTCTCTCTTCAGCATTATTCAAGACATTCACAAGAACTTCTGCGCATAGAATAAACAAGAAGGGTAATAGCGGGTCACCTTGTCTAATTCTCCTCTCAGGTTTTATAAATCCATGAGCACGACCATTAAGCCAGACCGTGTATGAGACAGTAGATATACATGCCATGATCCATCTCACCCAAACTCTGTCAAAACCCAGCCGTTCCAGTAGCATCTCTACAAAACACCATTCCACCCGGTCATAGGCTTTTGACATATCTGTTTTGACGGCCATATAACCCTCAGCCAGTGAGTCCATCGTACGGAGACCATGTACTAACTCATGTGCTATTACCACATTATCCGTAATAACTCTATCCCCAACAAAAACACCTTGAGTGTCCGACACTATGTCGCCAAAAACTGGCTTCAAGCGATCTGTGAGTATTTTTGAGATTATTTTATACTGAACAGAACATAGACTAATAGGTCTCATGTCTTTCATAGACGTTGGATTAACCACCTTTGGGACAAGACTGATCCGAGTGTGGTTCCATCCTGATGGAAGTACAGCTGATTTAAAGAATTCCAGGACCTCATATGTGAGTTTAGGACCGACAATATGCCAATAGTTCTGATAAAATATCCTTGTGAGTCCATCTTCTCCAGGGGCACTAGATCCTTTCACACTAAAAGCTGCTCTGCAAACCTCATCAGCTGATACCAGAGCTGTAAGGTGAATGTTCATCTCTGGAGTAACTCGTTCTGGAAAACCGTCAAACAGAGTATCCAAATCATGAGGATTAGTACTCATGAAAAGGTCACGAAAGTACTCAGTGGCAATGTGACCCTTAGCTCCTTCTGAGAAGTGTTCAATACCCAGCTCATCGAACAGCATCAAGACTCTATTTTTTAATCTTCTTTCCTTTAACACAATTATGAAAATAATTTGTGTTTTGATCCCCCTCCCTCAACCATCTTTCACGATTTCTCTGGCGCCAAAACCTCTCTTCATCTGCATACGCCACAGCTAGCTCCTTCTGCAGCTGTCTCATACATGACGCATCTGGTCTAGACTTTTTAATCTCCATTTCCAGTCTCTGGACAGGCGCTGGATACGATCTTTGGAATGGGTATCCGGCGTTTTTTTTTCATCTAACGATTGCTTGTCTGCATCTGGAGATACAAGCAAGCAAGCTTACAGAGCCACCAGCTTCATCAAAACACCAACTATCTCTTATTACAGCCTCCAAACCTTCTTTGCCCACTATTCTACTATCGAAATAGAACCTCCCTCTCGGCGGGTTCTCAATCTCCAATGAAAATCGTGTAAGAAGGAGACGATGATCAGAGGCCCACATGTTCAAATACTCCACTTGAGATCGTGGGAATAAATTGAACCACTCATCATTACCGAAGCAACGATCCAACCTACCCTGAACCCACACCTTGTTCCTCCATCCGGCCCATGATAGCACATTACCGGAGCTCCTCAATTCACGTAACTGACAAGAAGTCGCCATATTCCTAAAGTCCCAAAAGGAAGACTCACTCCGAATAGCACCTCCAAGTTTGTCTTTATTACTCATGAGCTCATTAAAATCACCAGTAAGTATCCAAGCATGACACTTAGAAACACTTAACTGCCTCAACTTATCCCAGACATCCCTCCTCCTCTCTGTAACAGGGTCACCATACACACAAGACAAGAAAAATGTAAGAGACCCCATCGCCACCTGCAAATCGATCACCCGCTTATCCTTACTCAACACTGACACCACAAAATTCTTCGTCCACATTACCGCCAAGCCTCCACTTAAACCCTCTGGCTCAACAGTAACTAACTCATCATAACCCAAATTCTTTTCATATCCGACATGTACTTAAACTTTTGCTTCGTCTCCATGAGAAACAGAAAATCAGGAAAATATAATCTTCGTGATTCTCTTAAGTAACTAACTGTCTCGGTGTTTCCCACCCGCGACAGTTCCAGCTCAATATGCTCATTTGGATGGCAGCGGCTTCAAATCGGAAGCCACCGTATCTAAAAATATTTTCGGAGATTTTGAAGAATGATCCCTAACATTACTGACTGCCTTACGCTTAAATGAACCATCGAGACTGCCCTCCCGCCTTTGTAACACTGAGCTGTCTTCAACCCCAAACAATGTCAGTACGGTCTTGTGATCAGGGGTTTTAGAAATAGCTTTAGCGTGAGCTTGATGCCTCCATTTATTTGGACGTTTCCTGCTCCTCTTACCCTCCTATTAAGTTCCGGGAAGGTGGACATCAGAAGATGAACAAATCCTAAACACCGTAGACTCAACCGGTGAAAAAGAAGAAGTAGCCTCAAGCGCAGAGGAACCACCCATAGCAACAACCTTTTCCACTGACTCCTGATGTTCCGAACAACCACCATCACTCCCCTCCCTTCCACGTTTGACATCATTCCTGAGCATATCAGTTAAGCCAAATACATGACCTTTCCCTTTATTAAGGTCATGAGTGATCGCTGGTCTAGAGGGTGCATGATCATCAGTTCCTTCCAGTATGGACATCTCAACACGAGCAATACGAGCCCTACGCTCTGTTTCATCACTATGGGAGATGTATTGTAACGCAGCTTGCCTCGTTTCTGGTGGTAGCTGTGAAAAAAAGGGGGGAAACCCGGCGGGACTCCCTTACTTACGCTAGCACTCAAGTTAACCCTTTGGGCTTCAGAGCTCCGATTCTGTCCACAATCTCCAGGCACCATTCCAGCTTTTACAGGAGCCACATATCTCTTATTAAGTTCAGGACACATCGGTTTCTCATGTGTCAAACGAAAACAGTGAAAGCACCTTTTCCTTAGCTTCTCATATTCGAACTCAAGAACCACCGAACCGCCTGAGGGAAGATTGAGATTCTTCCTTTCAAATGCCGGATTAGCAATATCCAATCTCAATTGTGCCCTGATATAAGTCTCTTTCTGCGACACTTTCAGATCATACGCAAACACAAGGACTTTCCTAACTTTATTGGTCAAGAAATCCATTGTCTCTACCTTATAGTAGTTCATAGGGATCTTACTGATTCTGACCCATACGTCCACCGTAGTAAGGAAATCCTTAGGAGGAGTAGGAACCCACCGGTCCAACAGGAAGGTTCACTGCTTAAAAGACCAAGGGTGATCTTTCAGCACTCTTTCCAAATCTTCTTCTCTCTGAATACGAACTGGAACTTTTCTGCATACAGAGCAATCCCATGCACACGGTCATAGACTCTCCAAACGCGAGGCATCGTTTCGATCATCTCATCCATCGGCTGGCTACTCGGGTTCAGCAAACGCCCAAGAAGGCACCATTCATTCTCTTCAAACGCCTTGAACCTTGGGCTATCAGGGATATCAATAGGTTAGTCATCTCTCAGGGACAGAGCACCAAGAACTGACTGAAGTTTCTCCGCCATGACAGAAAACTGTATCGCAATACCAGCAGAGGAGCAACTTTCACGAGAAAGAATAGGCAGAAGGACAACAGATCTTAACCGGAAAGCACCACTAATTGAGCAATATTCGGAGATAATTTTTAAAGAAATCATATCAATTCGCTGGACAATGACTCAAACTCAGTCCAAAAAAGAAAGTTCAAACTTGGACCAGAAGGGCGGGAAGTAACAGAGGAAAGATAAATCAAATTGAATGGAGGAAAAATATGGAAAATATAAGATTGAACCAAAAAAGGAATACCGTAGCAAAGATTGCCGGTAATTAACTTCCCAAAACAGGAACCAAGATACCCAAAAACGGAGTAAACAAATCGGAAAAGAATTCCGGTGGAGAGCCAAATACCACGCCAAAAAGATGATAAGTGGTGACAGTGATGCAACTTCAATCAAAACATCTATACTATTAAAGTACAAGCACATTTGAATATTTTACTAAACTTGCCCTTTTTAAAATTAACATTGCATGTTTCATTAAGGGCAATCAAGTAATATTAATAACACATTCAATTGGGCCATTATTTTTCCAGATCTAGCCCACTGCCACATTAGATATATTTTGAGTCATTTGGGCCGATTAAGAAATCATACCCACGTTTTTTTTTCCTTTGGGCCATTGAATCTAATTTCAAATAACTTTTTTTTTCAATCATTCTTAATATTTTGTGTAGTAAAAAAATTAAACATATAATTTTTTTCTTTTCTTAATATAGTTTAAGCATTCATAAAAATGATTTTTTTTTCATTGAAAGTATAAATCCTTATTAAAAATATATTATTTTTATTAAAAAATTTATCACATAATAAAATTAATTCATCAGAGTTATACAAGCTTAATTCATTAAAAATGAAGTTTAAACTTTTCAACATAAATAGTCATTTACAAAGGAACACAATAATAGTAATTTTTAACAATTACTATTACAACAAATGGTTTAACCGGTAACCGGGTTCCGATTTCAGTGATTTTTGTTGGGTTTTTTAATTTTTTTTTCACAAAACTCAAATTGGATTTATCTTTGATCACTGGATTTACCAGTTCAACCGCGGGTCCAAATCTGATTTCAAAACACTGATCAAAACTATACAACTATTTATATTTTTTTCATATTTAAAATATCTAATTCAAAATTAAAAACCTAAAATACATATACAATATGGCTTTAATCGAACATAAAATACATATACAAAACGGGTTATATAAATGCATATACAAAACGGGTTATGTAAATTTGATTATATAAAGTTTTCACCAATTATAAACCCGCACTTTGAAAACGCGAATCAAAATAGACATTTGATAAATATTTGTCAATTAAAAAAGAATAGGAAAATAAACCCGCGCTTACAGCGCGGGTCAAAATCTAGTCTATATTATTAAAGTTGAGGTACCTTTTGGAGATGTTTGGAAACACATATAGTACTCTAAATGAAAGTTGTTTGGAAACATGAATAGTATTATTACATTAATTGTATTTATATATTTCAGTTAGGTTAATAATTTTATTAATTATATTACCTTAACGATAATACACATTTATATTACCATAATAATAATAATGTATATTTTAATTTATTAGTTAATTAATAAAGATTATGTGCCAATTATAAAATAAAAAAATGTAAATAATTAATTTTTATATATGGTTAAATGTTCAATTTAGTAAAAAAAGTTTATTTTAGTTTCAACCACTGGAAAAGAAACTAACCAAAAACATTATTCAAATCCATGTTTTTATGAGTAAAATAATAACTTAAATAAATAAATAAAAATGTGTTACATTTATTGTCACTTAATTTTTCATTTAATATAATTATTTTATTAAATAAACAAACTTTTTATCAGTTTATAAAATCAGTTATGCATAAACATCTATATTATTAAAGCATAATATTTTTTTATGAATATGACTCTGACTTTTCCAATTAATTACAAATATTGTCTGTACATTTTTGTTAGCAGTATTTGCAACCAATAACAAGTCATTATGCAATTACATTAAAGAGTATTTAATAATTCAGTTCTTAGCATTTTTAAATATTTTATTTCTTAAATATTTGCATCATATCTTTCAAAAAATCTTTAAGGTTTTAATTATTTGAAAGCATTTATTAAATGAAACCTCAAAATAAAATCAAGTTGAAATAACAAATGATTAAATCAACAAAATTATAATACGGGTCTGAATAATCTAAACTTATTAAAAATAGTTTCATTTAAAATAAAAACTAAATTACATAAACTAAATTTGATAAAATTATAGAAAATGTTTTAAAACGCACAAATAAATTTTTCAATACAGAGAGTGTTCCAGATATAAAATATTTTATTTAAATTAAAAACAATTAGTGTAAAATAAGTTTAACTTCAGGTTTAATAAATAAAATCATATTATATATTAGAATTATTTAGAGTCTTCAAAAATTTAGTCATATTTAAAATCAAAAATAAGTCATATAACTAAATTTAAGATAAATTTCATAAGAAGTTAAAATATATAATTTATCAAAAATCATAATTATTATTACGTAAAGTAATTTTTTCAACAAAAAATATATCTGTTTTTTTAAGGGCGGATCAAAATCTAGTTGGTTTAAACTTCAGTTTGGTGGTTTGGCATTGCTTTCCATTTGGATTATACTGGTTTAAGACTAAAAGAGCGAATCGGTTTTCAAATATTTTGATCTTAATTTAGTTTAGTTTGGGGTTTATCTTTCTCTAATTTGGCAAAAGATTTATAGAAAATGTTTTAAAACGCACAAATAATCAATGCAGAGAGTGTTGCACATATAAAATATTTTATTTAAATTAAAAAAATAGTGTAAAATAAGTTTAACTTCAGGTTCAGTAAATAAAATCATATTATAGATTAGAATTATTTAGAGTCTTCAAAAATTTACTCATATTTAAAATAAAAAATAACTCATATAAGTAAATTTAAGATAAATTTTATAAGAAGTTAAAATATATAATTTATCAAAAATCATAATTTTTATTACGTAAAATATTTTTTTCAACAAAAAATATATCCGCTCTTTTTAAGGACGGATCAAAATCTAGTTGGTTTTAAACTTCAGTTTGGTGGTTTGGCATTGCTTTCCATTTGGATTTTACTGGTTTAAGACTAAAAGAGCGAATCAGTTTTCAAATATTTTGATTTTAATTTAGTTTAGTTTGGGGTTTATCTTTCTCTAATTTGGCAAACGATTCATAAAATGTTGTCATTTTGGTTCGGTTCGTTTACAGTCTTTTCCATCCCTAACTTGGTTAGGTTGTGAAAACCCACTAACTATTATAGGCTTTAAACGCCGTCGTTTTGATAGATGTGTCTGAGAGAGAGAGAACGCGAGAAAGTAGGAGAGAGATGACGGCGTTGATGAAGTCGGTCGGTACCCGAGCTCTGAAACTATCGTCGGCGGTGAATTTCAGGTTGAACAAATGCGGCGAAACACCAAAACGCTCTCTGAGATCATTCTCGACGCTTATGTCGCCACCGTCAAAGGCCATCGTGTACGATCAGCACGGCTCTCCCGATTCCGTCACCAGGTTCGTGACTCCCTCCCACAGGTCACTGAATGTATACTCTCCACTTTACCTTTCTCTCTCTTTTCAGAGTGGTGAATCTCCCGCCGGTGGAAGTGAGAGACAACGACGTATGCGTTAAAATGATCGCCGCGCCGATCAACCCCTCCGATATCAACCGAATCGAAGGTTCAATTCTTTATCGTTAGAGAGACAAAAACTGTAACAGTTACATTCACTCATTGAACTTGGTTTAGGTGTGTACCCGGTTAGGCCACCTGTACCAGCTGTTGGTGGTTATGAAGGTGTTGGTGAAGTTTATGCTGTTGGCTCCAATGTCAATTCTCTTTCCCCTGGTGATTGGGTTATTCCATCTCCACCTTCTTCAGGTATACTCTCTCTCTTCAGATCAATCTGACATTTGGATTTGTTCTGATGAAGTCTCTCTGTGTGTTAAGGGACTTGGCAGACGTATGTTGTCAAGGAGGAGAGTGTGTGGCACAAAATTGACAAATCTTGTCCAATGGAGTACGCGGCAACCATTACTGTTAACCCCTTGACGGCTTTAAGGATGCTTGAAGATTTTGTGTCCTTAGCTTCCGGTTTGGACTGTATCTTTGAAGTTAACAAGTGTCTCTTTACTTGCTTTTTGTTTATTTCCTTACCTGTTGATCCTATGAAGCAGGAGATTCTGTGGTACAGAATGGTGCAACAAGTATCGTGGGTCAATGTGTGATCCAGTTAGCTAGGCTCCGTGGCATCAGTACCATCAATATCATCCGTGATAGGTTTTTTTTTTTGTATATTATGAATCGAATGTAAAATATATTTGTGACCAATGACTTATCTAGTGGTTTTATCTTGCAACTGATGTTAGGCCCGGGTCGGATGAAGCAAGAGAGAATCTGAAAGCTCTAGGTGCAGACGAAGTGTTTTCGGAGAGTCAGCTGAATGTGAAGAACGTGAAAAGTCTTTTGGTAAGTTTGAAAGAATAAATTTCAGTTATCCAATTTTGCATCAGTTATATGCGTTTAACATATGTGTATGTGTGGTGTAGGGGGAGTTACCTGAACCAGCTCTGGGATTCAACTGTGTTGGTGGCAATGCTGCCTCTCTCGTGCTCAAATTTCTGAGGTGCACAGAACATTTCCGCTTTTGTGCAATTTCATTTGACTTACCGGCTGTGCTGAAGGTTGTGTGATATATATTCCAGAGAAGGAGGAACCATGGTAACATATGGTGGGATGTCTAAGAAGCCAATCACTGTTTCAACAACATCTTTCATCTTTAAGGTAAATGTTCCCAGAGTTGTTTTTTTCATAAAATAACAGTTAACTTAAATCATACATACATGATAGAGTCGCTGGTCGTTTATGGCTTTTTGTCCACTGTGTTTAAGAGTCCGATTTCTTTACAGGATTTGGCGTTGAAAGGGTTTTGGCTGCAGAACTGGTTGAGTTTGGGAAAAGTAAAAGAATGCAGGGAGATGATAGACTATCTCCTCGGGCTTGCGCGGGACGGGAAGCTAAAATACGAGTGAGTCCGTTTTTGTCAATTTCTTTACATTATATTTAAGTTTATTCCTTGTTTATCACGTGAATCCACTGTTGGTTTCTTCTGACAGAACGGAACTGGTTCCTTTCGACGAGTTCCCTGTCGCTCTTGATAAAGCTCTCGGGAAGGTAGGTAGGCAACCCAAACAAGTAATCACATTCTGATCCTGTGAGCCATTTAGGAAGTGTTGCCACTGTGTTAGTGTTATGTATGAACGTATTGGTAATCTGATGATGCAAAATGTACTTTATTGTACCCTCTGTGTTCTTCTTCTTCTTCTCCATGTATCAGAATTAACAATAAGACTGTAGACTGAACAATCGAAAATAAATCATTATGTTGTGTTCAGTAGGTAAACATAACTGGCTGGTTCTCCTTTTCAAGCCGGAATAACAAGAGTATATTGCTTGAGAGCCGAATGATGAACAATGCGTCTTTGTATAAGCGAAGTGATATTCAATGTATTTAACATACCGATTCTTGTACCATCTGCAACACAGCACATGTGCAACACAAATTATACAAGGAGTTCAACCATTCATCATTAAAAAACTAACTGTTTCAATCGTCTATCAAAATCATCCGCAAAGTCCTTAAACATCATATACATAAATAGAATTACCTCAACATGGGTAAACTATATGTCGAAATAAAAATCAAAACATGTAATCTTTTTATATAAACATATAAAAATCAAAACATGTAATCTTTTTATATATGTATATTTTACAAAGTATTACCCCAATAATTATACAACATTTGGCCAACCTTAAGATCACTATTTACAAACCCAGGAAACAAACCGGTATGTTTTTCTTGAGAACCAAATGAACCGGTATGTTATCTTATATATCTATATCATATATCAGACAAAATTTACAGTTCGATCTGGTCCGATCCGATCGAATTATGAAAGATGACAAAGGCATGGAGATCAGCGTTTGAAGTCTTAGAAACAGCTCAGCTCAGCCTTCGCTATTCCCGTCGTGGTTGTTCTGGGCCCATGGGGAGGTTGCCGATCTGATTAGATCGCGAGCAATCATGATTTTGATTCGACTTCGCCTCGGTTTCCAGGTGATTGAGGTCGCCGATGTAGCTAGATCACGAGCGATCATGATCTTAATCCGGCCTCTCTTTGGAGGAACGGTTGTTTCGTCCCTTCCGGATCGGTTAGCAGATGGAAACTCCATGGACGTGAATCGAATTACAATCTTTGAGAAGAAACTTGTTGAAGAAAGGAATCAAGAGAAGGGATGAGTTTAACGAAGCATAGATAGTGAGGATATATAGCCACCGACCATACACACCATTGCTCACTGACCAAGTCTTCTACTTGCAGAGCAAGCGATTCATAGTTAATTTAATCATTAATATTACGTGTAGAGTTAGTGAAGGGTTTGTGATTGGTTAGTAGAGCTGGTTCTAGAAGACTTCCAAATTCAATTGTAATCACTCTCCTCACGCGCTAGTACAGTCGTTGTCAGTGAACTCGCCCGTGTACTACAAAATATTTACCTCAGTATCTACAAAAAAAAATATTGAAACTGTTATAAAGGAGACATTGGCTTAAGGTATAAAATTGGATCCCACATCTCTATCCTCAGTATCTCCTTTTGAACAATAATATTATCATCTTCTCTCTTTTGGTATGCTTTTTCTTTTCTTATTTCTTCTTCATATACGTAATATATTTCTAAGAAGCTAAAGAGCTTGAAGCCAATTATAAGATAGATAGGAAGAGACCAACTTGAAAAGTTAACGAAAAGAGCTTCGGTGGCGAATGAAATCTTATGTGAAAAGCAGCAGCAAATTCTGTCTGGTTATCTCCAAGTGAAATAGCTGTTCAGGAAGAAGGGAATGCTTATGGAAGATGGCTTCATTTTCCTGATTTACAAGAGGAGTTTCTTAAGCAAAGAGCGAACTTCATTGGTTAGGGATTAGAGATCAGAATAACAAATCCTTTTATCCTGCCTTTAAATCTTGCCAAGCTCAAAACAACGAGAAATTCGGGGTCAGAATGGTTCTAAGGCTACAAATGAGAGATCCCAGATCTCTATCCTATATCGTGGAATTTAGTCAACATTTAATAGTAATTTTTGTCAATGACTTTGCACTATAATGAGACCTTGTGTGTTGTATACGAGTGTACATTTCAAACAATAATATTACTAGATGCGATGTCCGAAAATGTTTGATGTTTAATAGTTTATATATATATATTTGTTGGTCAGTTTAACTAATTTTCATGGTGAGTTAAGGAAATAAAAACTAATTGTACATGGAAAACTTTTTTGTATCCATAACTAATTATATATTATTTAAAATTTATTTAAAGCTTTACTTTGATTTTTGAACAATATATTTTATGTTATTAGAATACTTAGCAAATTATGAAGTTTAACAACATTCTGGTTCTACACACAACCAAAATCATTCGGGTAAAGTACACACATAAATATAGATACACATATTTTTTAATTAGAACATCAGACAAATGCGAACAATTGTGAATTACAATCGTGACGCCTATATCTTATTATATAAAGCTTGGTTTTCAAAATTACTACATGATCGCGACACATGACAATTAAAACTTTAAGATTGTGACATGTGTTAATCTATCATATAATTAAAAATCTTATTATAAATATTATTAATAGTAATTTTCCATTTAAAAAAAGTCTAAACAGAAGATAATTGTAAAATATTATTTGTAGTAATTTCCCTTCTAATTTTTTTACATGTCTTTAAATATATAATGATTAAAATATATGTACTTCTACAGTAGCAAATTTTGAATAATCTAATTGTAAAAATTATTTAATATATTTTTTCAGAATTTTTCCTTTTTTAGAATCCTAAATAAAAAAAATTATTTACAATTAAGATTGTAATTTTCCTTCTAATATTTTTACAGGTGTTCAAATATATAATGATTAAAAATAATGTACTTATATATTAAAAACGAATTTTCAATAATCTATTTGCAAAAATTATTTAATATATTCTTCAGAATTTTTCCTTTTTGAGAATCTTAAAAAAAAATTATTTACAATTAAGATTATATAGAATTTGGTTTTCCAAAATTGTTAATTAAGATGATTGTGAATCTGTGACACGTGACAGTTATATATTTAAAATTGTGATGTGTTAAACTATCTCATAATTTAAATATATATATATATATATATATACAATAATAATAAATGATTTTGATTCTCTTCTTATTATATAAAGTTAGGTTTTTCAAAGTTATTATCTAACACGATTGTGACATGTATCAATAAATTTGATTGCAACATGTGTTAATCTATCTTATAATCAAAAATATATATACTAAGATAATACCGATTTTTTTTTTTGTTAAAAAGTAAATGTAAGTATTATCTATTAGTACTTTTCTATTTTGAAATCCCAAACAAAAAATATTTGAAAAGGATTATTTGATAGTAACTTTCCTTTTAATATTATGAAATATGTTAAAATTTATAATGATATAAAATATATATATAGAGATAATAAAAAGAATTTTGAAATTTATTTAATAGTAAAAAAAGAATGATTTACTAATATTCTTTAAGAAATTATCCTTTTAAATCCTGAATAAGTTTTTCTTAAAAGACAATATTAAATTATCGTTTTTTTAATAGATATGTGGTAAAAATATCTCATAATTAAAATAAATATACTAAGAAGATTGCAAAATATTATTTGATAGTAATTTTTTAATATTGTAACACGTGTTAAAATATCTCATGATTAAAAATATATATAGTAAGAAGATAAAAAAGAATTTTCAAAAGTAAATTTCAAAAATATTAATAGTAAATTTAATTTAAAAAATATTTAATCGTAATTTTCTAGAAAACTTCCTTTTTAAAATTCTAAAAAAAAATAGATTTGTAAAGAAAACTTATTTAATACTAATTTTCCTTTTCTAACATCCAAAAAAAAGATAACTATAAAACATTATTAGATATTAATTTTCCTTTTACAATTTTGACATTTGCTAAAATATCTCATAATTAATAAAATATAGAACAATATGATAAAAATATTTTTTAAAGTAATTTTAGAATTATTTAATGATATTTTCTCTAGTTTTAATTTTTGAAATATTTAAACAAAAAACTCTCTATAATTTATTTAATTATAATTTTATTTTTCTAAAATTTTAAAAGAAATATATTTTTTAAAATTGATAGTAATTATTTTTCCTTTTCTAAAATCTTAAACATAAGAAAAGAAAATTTTAAGAGAATGTTTAATAGTAATTTTAATTTCTTCAAATCTTGATCAAAACTAGTTTTTGAATAAATATTTCAAATATTTTTTGTGAATAATTACTTTCCTATTTAAAAATCATAAACCAAAAGAAACAATAAATATTCACATCTATATACGTTATTAAACTCTCTAATTTTTGTTTTGAAAATCATAAACCAAAAGAAATGATAATTATTCATATGCTGATCAATGCATGTTATAATTTTTGAAAATATATCCGATTATACGTAAGAAAATATTAAAAATAAATAAAAATTCTGAAAAATATAATTGCAAAATATTATTTGATAGTAATTTTTTAATATTGTAACACGTGTTAAAATATCTCATGATTAAAAATATATATAGTAAGAAGATAAAAAAGAATTTTCAAAAGTAAATTTCAAAAATATTAATAGTAAATTTAATTTAAAAAATATTTAATCGTAATTTTCTAGAAAACTTCCTTTTTAAAATTCTAAAAAAATAGATTTGTAAAGAAAACTTATTTAATACTAATTTTCCTTTTCTAACATCCAAAAAAAAGATAACTATAAAACATTATTAGATATTAATTTTCCTTTTACAATTTTGACATTTGCTAAAATATCTCATAATTAATAAAATATAGAACAATATGATAAAAATATTTTTTAAAGTAATTTTAGAATTATTTAATGATATTTTCTCTAGTTTTAATTTTTGAAATATTTAAACAAAAAACTCTCAATAATTTATTTAATTATAATTTTATTTTTCTAAAATTTTAAAAGAAATATATTTTTTAAAATTGATAGTAATTATTTTTCCTTTTCTAAAATCTTAAACATAAGAAAAGAAAATTTTAAGAGAATGTTTAATAGTAATTTTAATTTCTTCAAATCTTGATCAAAACTAGTTTTTGAATAATTATTTCAAATATTTTTTGTGAATAATTACTTTCCTATTTAAAAATCATAAACCAAAAGAAACAATAAATATTCACATCTATATACGTTATTAAACTCTCTAATTTTTGTTTTGAAAATCATAAACCAAAAGAAATGATAATTATTCATATGCTGATCAATATATGTGATTAAATCGTCTCATATATTGTCAAGAGATAATAAAAAAATATATGTGAGTTTTTTCTACATTTTCTTTCACATCTTTGCATGTTATAATTTTTGGGTTTTATATGTTGAAGAAATAACTAGATATTATGATCTTCACATTAAACTGATGTCAATTTTTTTAAAATAATATAATTGTCATGATATCGTATATTAGATTGTTACAGTTATACTTAGGTGTTTGTACATATAGATGTAGGGGTGAACATGAATCGAATATCTAAGTTTTCGGAGATATTTTGATCAGATCCATTTTGTTATCATACTCAAGTATTCGATCCGATTTGATCCGTAGCCATCCAGATATTTGGTGTTTTGGATATCCAAAATTTTTAGATTTGTGACTGGATATCCGATTATAAGTAAGAAAATATTAAAAATAAATAAAAATTCCAAAATTAGATAAAATAATAATAATATTTATTAAAATATAAAAATATATTACTTTTTAATATTCTAATAAATAAAAATAGTATAAAACTTATATAAATTATAATATTTATATAACTTATATATATATGCATATAACGTATCGGATCGGATATTCATTCTTAAAAGTATTAGTATTTGTGATTTCCTTCTTTTCTTACTGATATTTTATATAAGTATTTAATTTGCTTCGTAAAGTTATGAATATTCAGAATTTCAGTTCAAATCGAATCAAATAATGAATCGAATCAGAATTTATGGTTATTTTCTTTAGCTTTATATAGATGTTATGTTGTTGTGACTAAGTTAATGTGACTATTATACTTATGTGTGTTGTTCTTATCGACATATAAAATTGGTTATGTTGTTATAAATCATGTTATTATGGAAATGAAATCAAAGAGAGCGACTATGCAATAGAATGTTGTAGGTCATGTTTTAAGGAAATTAACTCAAAGAGAAAGATTCTACAATAAAACAATGATACTGATAACTCGCTTAAGCAACATGATTATTGAAGTCGGAATCCTAACCATAAGTTATGTGGAAAAACAGATTTTTATTTCTAGAATAAATATCATACCAACAGATGCAAGAAGACCTTTCAAACTGAAAAGACTTTAATTTCCTATAAGAACTATATAATGACTATCAACAAGTGTTAAGGTCAAGTTTAAAAGATTAGTCTATTTGCCAAGTCCAATCTTACAATTATATGTCGCACTATCAAGAGTCAGTACAACTAAAGAGCTTCAGATTTTTAAAACTTAACAACAATAATGTTCTACAAAATTTTATATAGAGGTTAAAGTCACATCATGAATGGTAAAGTACGCAAATTTGATGTTTTATCTAACATGTATATTGGATATTTAGTTAACTAACAATAAAAAATATTGATTGGTGTTGTGTAACATTAATATTTTGAATTGTTTTGTTTTTAATTTGTCTTACACAATATAAACAATAAAGAGCGTTCACAGTTCTATATGTTTCAATTAACTATAAATAATATTAAAATTGAAGTATTTATTAAAAATGAAAATATTAATATACTATTTTAAACACCATGAATATTGAAATAGAAATACAAATCAAAATTTTTAAACAACTTATTATTATTAAAATGTCACCAATAAATATACTGAAAATCCAAAAACTAATGTGGAAAAATATTTTCATTCTTTTTATATGTTCTTGAAATTAAAATATCAAATAGAACCCGTGCAACGCACGGATCCATATCTAGTACTACGAAAACTATTGTTTTATTTTCTCAACAATCGTAAACACAACCTTTATTTATCATACCAAAGCCAATGACCCTTTCGCTCTAATTCACTGGAACTCTATTTATTCATAAAAGACTTTATTTATTCACAACCTTTATTTATTCATAAAAGACTTTATGAGCTGTTTTTCTAAAAAATTATAAGGCCCTCTACGTGTTTACATAAGCCTTTTAAATGTTTATATTAAGCTATGTTAATTTGCCTATAAATAAATAAAACATGGATAAAAGTCAATATCATGTAGTAGTGATCAGTGATAAACATAAATTCAAAAATAAGCAAAAGGTAACTAAACCAAAATAGACCAGAGCCAAGATAGCTCAAATGTAGCCGAAGTATGAAAATGAAACACGACAGTCTTTTAATAAAATGAAAACCAGTACTTAATCTGCAACATATTCTCCGACATGTGAGAATACAAATGGATATCTAATTGCCAGACTTAGCACGTTTGGCTTGATTCAACCAGGTCAGAACCTCTCTTCACCCTCCCATCTACAGGTTCCTCAGAGACAGTTTCTACCAAAGCTTCTACAGGTTCAGAAGCATCAAGATGGAGTACCTTTGTGACAGTCAAAGGGTGTGTCTGGCCTTTAAGATTGCAGTTTGATACCCTGACAATAAACCTGTATGTCCGTCCGATGGTATCAAGCAAGGTCTGTGGCACCGGGATTAAGTGATCATCGCCCATGCTCTCATTGGCCTATCATAAATTGGAATAGTTGTTAGAATAAATATACTAAGCTGTATTGACATAGAGGTTAGTAATCACCTCAAAGTAGCTCTCAACCAACTCAGATGCTTGTTTTGCAGTCAGCTCACGCCCAGATTCACCAAGGATAACAAAAACCGCCTGGTCATTGTTGTGTCATAAACAGACAGCTTTGTGAGGTACATGCCATGGAAGAATATTAAAAGAATGCACAAAAGTATGACTGTAATATAAACTATGATACTTACTGTAGACCACCATTTACTTCATGTTTTCCACATTTCTTACACATGAGCGATGTCGGCCCTTTGGTTGCCTTAGTATGGCACACACCGCAGCCAATATAATACCAAGGAGAACCGTGGAAAACAACATCAAAAGTTGCTGTACACTCAAACCAAGCAACCTGCCACAATGAAAATACTTCCATCACCATTCATCAGTAGGTACATTTCTAAACTGAGTCTTCTTGGTTACTTGAGTGTTTAGACAGAAATTCGAACTAAAGATAATGACTACTGCAAAGAACATGTTGATATTAATATAAATAGATGAGACTTTACGCAAAACGGATGAGTCTTCTAGACAAATGTTATCAGATACAAACATGTCAACAAATAATGGAACTGGGAATGAAATCAAACATACATCCCGCACCAACCAAATAACCTTCTCATAATGCATTTGTAAAACGTGGGAAATATACTTTTGCTGATTCCTTCTTGATATAGGAGAATAGCTCCCCTATTGTCATTGTTTCAGTCTTTGTGACCACCTTTGCATCAGCCCTATTAGCCACATCTAAATTTGAGTCCAACCTGAAGAAAATGTGAAACCAAAAATGTAGTTAGACTGACTTTACACATTCAATTTCAATCAGAGGAATACCTACCAAGTGACATAATCACGGTTCACGGGTTGGTTGAACATCAAAGTCCTAAAACACCCAAGAGGATGACACTGAAGCAAGAGCAAGAGCAAGAGCACCTGTTGCAGAACCTTTGTTAGTCATAATAACTATAAACCATTAAAAGACATTCAGTATGCTAACCTCCAAAACGTTTTGGGTTGACGGTGGTTACTAAAATAACCCTTGGAGTGCTTCCATGCGACTTGAATCTGGCACAAAAGTCTGCTACAGCCTGGTCCCATAGGTAGAGCTTCATCACTGGTCCACTACAATTAAAATAAACCCAGGTGATTAGAGAAACAGTATACTAATAGATCCAAGACACTGTGAATGACTTACTCATGAGTTTGAACATGGAGCAAAAGCCGCCGGGTCGAAGCTATTTCCTCTTCGTCAAGCACCACACTGTCATTCAGTGACTGCCCATTAACCAGTTTCAAGTACCCAACATAATGTGCAAGAACAGATAATAGAAACTAATGCTGGTTAACTTTATTTGACAAATATATTTATAACCAAATTCTCATCAGTATAACCAAAGTCTCATCATATACTGCAACAGAATAAAATAAGAACTTGGTACTCCACATCTAAAATTGACAATCAATTCTTATAACCAAAATTCTCGGATGCTACCAAATAGTTCTCTATCTTCTAAATAAAAATAGAACATGATACTCTACAACTACAACTGAAATAGACAAATTTACTTATATACAAAGTCACAGATGCTACCAAATAGTACTTTACCTACTTAAAACTGAGGACATGCTAAATACAACTTAAATATTTAAGATCAAATCAAACAGTTATCAAAATCAATGTGAGGTCGATGAGATCATACCGTAAAGATCACCTTTGAGGTCAGATGCTGCCTGTAGCTATGGAAACGGAACCGATCATCAGGGAAATTAACCCGCCTGTCCTCAAGATCAGAGTTCGAAGTGAAACTGATGACTACGCTAGGCTCAGCAACCCGGTACTTTACTTTGCTGTTTGATCCGAAACACTTATTCAGTCTGTAGACAGATACTGCTTTCATGTGTGGCAAGTAGGTATCAATCCTTGCTGGTGGGATGAAACCTTGGATAACAATTCCCTGTCAAACATGTAAAAACAACACGATCAATCAGAGTAAATATCAAGAGCGTAAAAATATAAAAACTATTTTAAAAATTTCAGATCAAACCTGTTCATCCGATGAGGAGCATCTCTAGACCAATAAGTGTTTTTGTAAGCACATGTCGAGCCTCTCAGAAATGGATGAGCCTAAACCTTAACTCACATTCTTGTATGCCAAATGAGACATCTCTAAAAAACCAACACCTTATCTACCTTGGCGGACGAGCGAACCTGAAACAAAGGGAACACGAAGAGGTTTTGATTAGAAGCCGTAATTAAAACAAAGGGTCGACGTCTGCTAAAGGCGAATGTGAGAAGAAAGCCAAAAAAGAAACTGTATGCTCTCTCTTCCGCACAGTCATCACCACTAACCAGAGAAAACTCGCAGTGATAGAGAAGATAAATAGAGAGAGAGAGAGAATGGGTTTGATATCAACAAAGAATAAGACGAAGAACAGTGGAAGGAAATCATCACCTTAAACGATACACGGAGGAGACGGCGGGCATCACCTTATGGTCCTTGGCGGAGGAGACGGCGTTTTTACCGGTTGGTTGATTTAGAACGGCGTAGGAGACAACATCCTTGCCGTTTGGTTTCTTCACAATCGGATCGTCGGAGACTATGGCTTTCCCGTTGGACATCATCGCAAGAACAAATTGAGAGTGTATTGATTGTAAAAATACATGAAAGAAGAGATTTATAAATAAATGGAGAGGGAGAACGAAAACGGACAATTGATTACTCTACAGATTGGTTGCAGTGGAGATGGAGAGACAAAACGTCATTCAACCGATGAAAATCTATAAGAAGAAGGAAGACGAAAAGTGAGGAGGACTCGTGTTAAGTTCTAGGATTTGATACTGTGCCTATGGTTGTTGACAAAAACATTCAGTGCCCAAATAACAAAATTCGCCTGATTACGTGGCCGAATAATTTAATCTCATTGGCTGTCTTAAACGTCCGACGTGGATAGGCTGAGAAGGCTTGATTAGCTCCTTTTAGTATAGTTTAGATTATCATATTCTCTCTTTTGGAATGTTTTTCTTTTCTTATTTCTTCTTTGTTATTTCAGTACAACATTAAAGATAGTTTTGTTTTGCAACAAAACAGTACATTTATAAGAATCAAAGCGGCTCGTATAGGTTTGCTCTACGAGGGAGTGTTTAAACTTGATTAGTGTTAAGCTTCTGATAGTTTATCGCAGCAAGAGCTGAATAACCTACTATTTATATTTGAGTTCTAGAATTGAACCTTGCAAACTCTTGGTATCTATTTATTTATTTTTTGAATCTCTTATTTGATGAATCCTTAAATCTAACACCTTATCTATCTACTGCTTTTTATTTATTGCTTTCTATATTCTGGCTGAGCTTGGTTTGAAATCATAAGTCTATCATGTGAATATGTGATCACTCATCTATTTATTTGATCCTTAAGTACTACAATGAATCTTTTATTTGTGAGAATAATAGCTTGAAGGTTAATTTGAACATATCAATTCTTAATCATTTATAGGTATTAAATATTTATAAACCATAATAATAACTGTATTTATAAATTAGTTTTATGGGATTATAAATTGATTGTAAGAGTTTTAAACAAAGCATAAATGATACTACAGGTTTTAAAAAACTTAATAATTTTTAGTGATAACACCTCTTCATTACTTTGAATTTGAAGAAAACCTCTCAATTAGGCTTTGAATATTATGAACCCTCAACTTACAACACTCCATAAGAATATTTTAGACAGTGATTATCTTATGATCCATCTCTAGTTAGGGGTTTATTACTAAAAAGTCTTATTCTTATTAAGAAAAAAAAGTTAACGTTGAATTACAGAACACTTTTATATTGTTTAAATGATTTGACCAAATGTTTGTATTACAAATCAGTTATCTGGTAAATGGTCCGATTGAAATGATTTGAGCAAATGTTTTTGTTGTCGTATTACAAATCAGGTAGTTGAGATGCGTAGAAAATTGGAAATGATTTGATCAAATGTTTACTAGATGTGTCAGGAGCTGCATATAAAAAAACCTAGAACTTAATGTAAGTTAATGTCACGTATCATAAAATCAGCAAATGTATCCTTAGATTGATATGATCAAAGCTGAGACTGTTGCAAGAACACTATAAAAATTATTTCGAAAACAGAGGAAGAAGAATAGCTTTCAGACAAATGTCTTAAATATAGATGACAACATAGGACAAGTTCTTTGAGATCATGGAAGAGAGATGACAGAATCTTTTTCATGATCATCATCTTTAAGGTTTCTATATTTGTAAATCCAAGAACACACGAGGAAATAGCCGAGATTCAAGACTCCTCCAATGACTAAAACCCAGTAAACATTGTCAACTCTTCCATGGTTTATGTCATCTGGTAACCAATCGGTTGTCCTCTGAATCAGATCGATTAGAGCAGTACTTGTGTAGAAGCATATGCCAATCACCACAGATGTAATTGACGTTGCGGTGTTTTTCATAGACTCTGGGAATTCTTGATAGCACAAAGCTACATTCCCTGGGAAATGAAAAGCCTCTCCTGCAAGCAAAAGAAAAAATATGGAGCATGATTGGTTTGATCTCAATTTGGAATTAAATGAACTATCCGGAAGCAAATTCTTACCAATTCCGACTATGACCAGAGAAGGGAACAGCCATAAGGCTGACATGTCAGCTACGGATGATGATTCAAGAAAATGACCGTTCTCTACTTTCTTCAATCGCTTTGCTTCAACTATGGCACTCAAGGCCATGCTTAGAATGTTGAGAACATGGCCTATTCCCACCCTTTGAAGCGGTGTGAGGAACTTTCCAGTTAGCTTTTGGTAAAATGGGTAGAGAAGCCGATCGTTCACTATTATAAAAGAGCATGTGGAGAGAAGTGTTACAACTTGAAGAGAGCCTGCTGGTATTTTGAACTTAGGACCAAGACTTCGGTCCATCACTAGACCCTGAAGAACTGTTAAGCTTAGCTGTATGGCAATTGGAGTGCTCAAGAATAATATCGCTAACGCAAGAGGAATTATTCTGATGACTGCTTTGAAATCTTCCACTTGCTGAACACTGCATAGTCTCCATGGATTGCTAATTGTACCGTCTGGTTTAACTTCATCTTCCCGTTTCAGTGCTGCACGGTTTAAGAATCTGCATATTTATAGAACTCGTTAGAAACTCGGAATCAACTGCGGTTCTCAAACTAGTTTTTACCTGAAACTCTTTGTGGGTATTGTCTTTGATTCACTGTGGTAGTCTTTGTTGTCGATAGAAATCTCAGCCTTCCTTTTGTGAACTGCTGCGAAAATGACGCGAAGTAGACTTGTGAACGGACTTCCCAAGGGCTTGTCATGTTTGAAGAATCTTTTCCCAGATAGGAAAACTAAAAAGCCGAACAGATTTGCAGCTAGACAGAGACCAAAGCCGAAAGTCCAGCTGATGTTTTCTTCTGCGTAGACAATGGCGGTGGTACTTATAGCAGCAGCAAAATACCATGTGAAGAAAAACCAGTTGAAAAAGCTGCCTTGATCTTTAGTTTTGTTAAACTGATTCGCACCAGCAGTGGCTAAGGTGAACCTGCTCCCACCTGCTCCCACACAGGCTAGAGTAATGGCCGAGTAAAGGACGCCGAGCTGGATTTTTGAGGGGGGCTCGCAAAGGCTTGACGCGGTCTCGCATGGTTTGGGCCTTAAAGAGTCAACCGATACGATTAGAGTCAGCAGGCAAACGCCCTGATAAAGGAGTGCAAGAAGTTGGTGAGTTTTATTCAGAGAGACGAACAAAGGTCGAATTTGTTTTAAAACTTTTACCATTAGAGAAATGAAAGCTGAAACAGAGATAACAGGAATGGTTCCGAAGAAAGAGTCTGCTGCTATGGCTCCAACAACTGGAAACATAAAGGTACAACCACTAACTATGTTGGTGATCTGAGCAGCCGCAATACTCTTCATGTTGAATTCCTCAATCAAGAAGACGATCAGGTTAAATAACCAACCCAACACAGCTAATGACAGGAATAACAACGTAGCTGCACCATCAAAAAAGTAGCTTTATATCAACTCAATTCTTCGGTTATATGAATTTATGCAACGATTTTTTTTTAAAAAAAAAGGAAAAATCAGACACGCAAAAAGTCTTACCTATCATAAATGGGAAGGTGACCGAACCTCCATTGCGGCGTTCGGTGCTAGAATCTGCTGACATCGGTGCTTCTACGTCGTTGGAAGCTGAAGCGGCCATTTCTAAAAAGGCAAGAAGAGATATTTCACTTACTTGTTAAATGGTCAGAAATACTTGAGCATATTTAAGCAAGTAATACAAAAAACGAAGATGAATGATGATTGACGATGATGACAAGTTGTCTTCTAATAATAATTTTTATAGATATAAAAAGACTCAAGACGTGCATTTCTATGAGTTAAGCTATCTCTGTCAGCTTCTGACAACCTGTGTGAAGGCAGCTCTTTTAATCTAACATTTCGAGAAGTCAACTAAACTTGTTGTCCTGTTAGAAAGAGATACTAAAGAAGGACCCAGTTGTCTATTTTTTGCTAAAAATTTGATCATACATCAATAATAAGTAGCCACGTAGATGTAATCCTGAGGAAAACGTTGTGTAAGACTGCAAGTCATAGAATGACTATTAATGACTGATTATGTATCATAATCTTTTTTTTTTTGTCATTAGAAATCATGAAACTGGATCCTTGTCATCAAACCACAGAGGGATGAACACATCAAGAGTATGGAATTAAAAAACAAAAACATAACAAACTCCACTAGGAGATTTAAAAGCATAGATAAAAGATGATAAGAGCAAGAAGCACATGTTGCCACTGTCAAGTGGACTTCTTCATGCTACAGCTTCCTGGCGAATTTGAGATGTTAGCCATTTAGGTGAAGCCAGACTCATCTTGAGTAGGTAGATGGAGAGGAGACAGCATCAACAAGAATGATATCAGTAAGCCAGCTTGGACCTCCACGAGTTTCATAGGATTGAACCCGTCCATTCTTAGTGATCTCAGTTGCTACTATCTTTGCAGCCACAGTTACCACTTCATCACAGAAGTGTTGAAAGAAGTTCAATGCTTGCCGAGTATGCTCTATAGTATTAGACAGCCCAAGAAACCAATGCGGATTGTTCAGAGCAGTCCACCGAACCGTTTACCATGTAGGTATAGATGAACACAATATATTAGAAACTAAAGATTCCACGCACACCAATAGGGGCTATGGTAAAGATAAACTTCCAAGAAAATAAGCATACCAATAAGCACACCGTTGATAATCCGCTCCGGCATAAGTCTAACCATGCACCTGACCGTTGAACTTCCAATCCGGAACACAACCAGATCTGTTGAAAAACACATACACCAAAAAGAATCACACCAAACTCCTGCAACTGCTATCACCACCACCACTGCTTCGTTATATGAAGTGCAACTTCAATACAGAAACACATGGGAGAGTGAAGAAGAGCCACCAAAACCTTCAAAAACCAACTCAGTAACACACGGTAGAATAACCTGTTACAGCTGACGAAGAGATCTTAAGAAAACCTATAAAACTAAGCAATAAAAAAGAACAAACTGATGAAAATACTGATAGAGAACATAGATCTCCCCCGGCATAAGCGACAAGCGCCCACCTGGGGAAGAAACAAAAATCAGATCAGAGGGGTTTGGGTCTGACGACCGGAGAGAGTTAAGGTTTTTTTATTATGTATCATAATCTCTATAACTAATATCACCAGTTTAATTTCTTTCTTGTGAAACTTCGTTCTTTACATAGATCAAACAAAATAAAATAAATATAAAAAATAATTTCTAACCTACATTTAAGAAAATTCAATGAGTTTAACATTATATATGATTGTTTATATATATATATGCTATTGGTAAAATCATTTTATTTAAGTATCTAATGATTGTAATCTTTTACTAAATATAATGTAACTTAATCTAATACCTACGATTTATAAGGAAACTCATATTTATCATGTCATGTAAATATATCATAAAACTCTGAAGGCATGATCCTAAATTTTTAAAATAGGATTCTGCTTTAATAGTATAGATACCACACAAAATATAATTAAGTTATTGTTACCATAAAATAATTGTACATAAACAAGAATGGTTGTTTTGATTTATGTGATCGCGTCAATTTAATTATATAAATAACAATTATTTAATTTGGTTATTAATATATATATATATATATATATATATATATATATAACATGTAAAATAAATAACATTATCAAAAACAAATTTTTATACGTAATGTTTTCAAAGTGAATAATTTCATCTATTTAATGAAGATTTGTGTCATCCATACTATTATTTATGAAGTGTTTTTGCTGATCTGTCACATCTTTCATTATTTTAGGTAATTTTGCATATTTTCATATTTTTATTAGGTCATAGCTAAATAATTGATTTATATTCACCAACCAATAAAAATACACTAATTTATATCTTTAGTATCTTTTAATTAAGGAAAATTTTTTTACCAAATTATATTATGTTTTTAAAATAAAAAAGAGTAAAAATAAATTAAAATAATAGTAGTTGCAAAAGAAAATATTTTATGTTAAACGATTTTTAAAACCATTAGCAAAACACTAAACCTAAATAAAGAATTGTATCTCTTCTCTTTAAGACTCTTAAAACAAACTACTTATCTAAAAGTCAAGATCATGCACCCTTCACTAAACTCAGTTTGATCAAACACTACCCTTTAATTGAGTTCTTATGGATCCAAAACCTTT
Source organism: Hirschfeldia incana (assembly GCA_026261945.1). Lineage (NCBI taxonomy): Eukaryota > Viridiplantae > Streptophyta > Magnoliopsida > Brassicales > Brassicaceae > Hirschfeldia > Hirschfeldia incana. The sequence continues at coordinate 2,000,424 of JABCMI010000039.1, forward strand.
ATTATTTGGGTAAAATCATTCATGACTAATCTAGCTTTGTATTTTATTGGATTTTCATATGCATCACCAACTTCAAATTGATGTTACTTTTCTTCTCAGGTTTGTCAACAAAATTCTATGTTATGTGGTTCTCTATCATCTTAGCTTTATCAATTATGGCATCCGTCCATGCCTTGATCTCAAATTCTTCATATGTGTTTCCTGTTGATCAGAAACATTAAAACAACTTTCATGTACATTGAACCAAATCTTCACATAGCACTATTGTATCATTTGTGTCACACTCTTTGATTGATATCATCTTGTAGATTCAGAAGTATCATCTCCTTGAAGTGTCATGTCTCTTGACATCTCCACCTTTTCATTTTGTAAAATCAACTCTTCGCACGAGTGACCTTGTAGGGCCTCGGCCACCAAAATATAGTGTGTCTCCTACGCCAGCTCACTCGACATGTGGTCTGTATTGCTCTAAGTCTTGGAGGTTTGAAAGACTTTCTTACTGACCCTACAATCAACACATGATATTTCCCCTTTATTTAGCATCCCCATACGCTGTCACAACACTTTTCGATTGGTCATCAATCTTTTGACTACTCATGCTCAAGCCCACTCAAATTTGGATTTTTTTAATGTGTTTCCGTAAAGATAAATCCACCTGGGTGACATAGGTAGAAACACTACAGGAGATTGAGGTATTTATAGCAGTTCATTATAGCGTTTATTTATGTTTTGCTATGTTTAAGTTTTTAATAGCGTTTCGTTTTTTGTAAACGCTACGAAAGGTCGTCTTTAAAAAAAAATTGGTGACGCGTAGAATACATAGCATTACGTGTTTAAAACGCTGTGAAAACTTGGAGCGGGAATAAAAAAAAAGACCCGCTCAACACGACTCGATTAACACTTAGTGAAATTTTCACTCTCCCTCTCATCTCACTTACAGAAACTTTTCTGGATCCAGTTTCATAATTTCAATCTCACTTAGAGAGGAGTGAAGACGAGAAGAGATTTCTCAGTTGGTTCGTGATCCATTTCGATCTACTCATCTACTCTATTTCTAACCGACCTTCAGAAGCCGTCATAGATCTAAACATAGATCTATCAGATCGCGAAGAAAGTGTTCAATTAAAGTTTTGTATTTGGCTCTGGCTTATCGATTTCAATCATAGATTTAGGGTTTAGAAACTATAATTGGGGGTTTAGGGGTTTCGATTTCAATTTGTTGTTTTGACTCCTTTCATGCATGATTTCAATTTGTGGTTTATTGTTTCAATTATTGGTTGGTCTGTTTAATTTCAAGGATTTGCTTCACTATTATTTCCTAATTTCAATACTTTCTGATCTGACGTTGGTCTGGGAGCTGTTCTGGTATTGTGGTAATAGATAAGTCATGGGTTGGCTTCCGAGGTCTGAACTTGTCTACAACATTCTGTTAAAATTTTTAACTTCTACACAACTTTCTGTGCTAATCAAAGGTTAATCATTTTTATAAATTACAGGGCAAGCACTGAGTATGAGGAAGGAGCACATGCTTTTGTGTATGCATCAGCAAAGAGTTTGGGTAATCCTCTTCATATGTTATGTCCTTGTATCGACTGTCGGAATCTATGTCATCATACCGCTGTCACAGTACTGGATCATTTGGTAATTAAGGGAATGGATCACAAGTACAAGAGAATTGCTTGTTGGAGTATCCATTGAGAGAGGAACACTGAGAAAACAGTAGACGATCAACATGCTGAGGATGAAACATATGAGTTGTTTAGATCTGCCTTGTTTGAAAATGAAGATTGTTCAGAATCCTCGAATAAGGATGGAGAACAGCCTGAAGTTGTTGGAAGTGAATAAAAACTTGAGTTGAAGAAGAAATTAGAGGATGCAGAAACTCCTTTATACTCGGAATGCCCAAACTACACCAAAGTTGCAGAAATTATGGGTCTCTACCGCATCAAAGTGAAGAGTTCGATTTCAGAGAATTACTTTGATCAGCTTTTAAGTATGGTTCATGACATGCTTCACAAGGGCAACATGCTTCCAAAATCAACAGCTGAGATAAAGAAGTTCTTGAAGATATTTGAATTTGGATATGATATCATCCATGCATGTAAGAATAACTGCATTCTTTACCGGAAACAGTACGAGGCGATGAGTAGCTGCCCAAGATGTGGGGCTTCAAGATGTGAAGTTGATAAGCATTCTGGAATGAGATTCCATCAAAGATACTCAGGTATTTCCCTATAAAAGAAAGATTGAAGAGGATGTTTAGATCGGAGACAATGTCTAAGAATCTGCAATGGCATTTCAGTAATGCTTCTGAAGATAGAACAATGAGACACCTGGTTGACTCATTGACATGGGCTCAAGTCAATGCTAGATGGCCACTTTTCGCAGCTGAACTAAGAAACCTACGACTCGGTATATCTACAGATGGGATGAGCCCGTTTTCTATCCAGAATACCAAGCATCGAACATGGCCAGTTATGTTGGTGAACTACAATATGCCTCCGACGATGTTTATGAAGTCAGAGAATTTAATGCTGACCCTTCTGATACCTGGACCAACAGCACCAAGTAACAACCTCGATGTTTATCTTGCTCCGTTGATTGATGATCTGAATGATCTGTGGAATGAAGGCATCCAGATATATGACTCGTTATCTAAGGAGAATTTCACACTGAAGGCTATACTATTATGGAGTATCAGCGACTATCTAGGTTTGGGGACCTTGTCTGGTTGTAAAGTAAAGGGAAACAAGGATGTAATGTTTGTGCAAGGATTCACTGATGTGCCCTGTTCCGTGGATCAGAACATCGAATCAACCCAGCATGGAGTTCAGAACTCTCTGAAGATTTCAACTGAGGTTCATGTTTCTCACCGAACTGGACAAACTGACCGGACAATGTACTGGACCGTCTTGCATGCATCCGGAGGGGAGTTTTGGCTGTAACCATGGCCAGATGATCGATTTCACCGTACTAAATTTTGTCTTCACCGACCTGTTTTCTATTCTAAGACTTTTGATCGAGGCAGAATCCAAAAAGAACACACCAATTCTTCTCCAATCAATCGCTATCCATTTCTGGACTGTACCGCACATACTGCCCGACTGTCTGGATTGGAGCTTCAGCATTATCCACGACCACATGATCGAATCTACCAAACTGAAGCTTGGCTTTCCCTAACTGATTTTCATTTTAAGAAGAATGGTCGTGGCAGATTTCACTTTGAACGAGTGGATTTCAAAATAGTTCGGACAGTCATGCTCGTGTACTAGCCCTGTCCGCAGGACATGCTGAAGATTCATTGAATCTGGACAGCGGAAAGTGAAGGGTTCACTTTCAGTCAAACTCTATTTTCGTGCCTTGAAAAGATCTGGTCTTTGTTGTATTTTCTATGTCTCTTTTTCACATATTTTTCTTTATTTCTTTTGACTAGAAAGCACTATAAGTATGTAACCACGACCCACAAAATAATCAGATTGTTTTCCCCCTTTTGAGAGTTAAACTCGTTGTTCTTTGATAAGAACTTTTCTTGTTTCTTTGTGAGTCATATCCAAGCAAACACCCATCAAATCGTTGGTCGTGTGAGTCATATCAAGCAACGACGAGAGATCCTTCATTTGGTGGACTTGTGAGTCATATCAAGCACCACTTGGAGTCGGGAATATCGGAGGCCTTCCGCAACCTTCGTGCGACCCTTCAATCCATGCAGTTCTCCATCCGGAGTTCATATCCAAAACCTATACCATTAGAGTCTTACGATCTTGGGATCCTTCATTCACCTTCTAAGTGGTTGACGTTTAGTCATAAGTACGTCTATTTGGGAAATAGAAAACGACTGAGGCCTGGGCATCCTTACCGACGCCGAAGAGTTTGGTTCGACAACACAATAAAGGAATGGTATGCTAATAGAATTCAAACATGAGCTGAAATATTTTAGCTGCTTAAGGATTATAAGAATGAATTTGGGAAACCTTTGGAGAAGAAAAGCAAAAGGAAAAGTTCAGTTTTGGGTGATGTTGAGGAGCTTAGCCATGAAGAATATGAAGAAGACTCTGACCAATGGAGGTGGAAGAAACGTTCTATTCTATTTGATTTACCTTACTGGAAGGTTAGTACTCTATCAAAATAAAAATTCTCTCCATTGCTTATTATTTTCTGTGACTAATTTTTGCTTTTGTTTGTTGAGTTAGGATATGCCGGTGCGTCACAACATCGACGTAATGCATGTAAAAAGAATGTCTCTGATGCCATTCTTTCCCTTTTGATGCACAATGCTAAGTCAAAAGATGATGTGAAAGTACGACAAGATTTGGAGGACACATGGATTCGACGTAAATTACACACTTAACAACGTGGAAGAAAACATACTTACCTCCAGCTGCTTATTGGCTGAGTAAGGAAGAGACGAAGAGATTATGTAAGAGATTATCTGAATTCAGAGGATCAGATGGCTACTGTGCGATCATTCCGCTTCAAATATTTGATTATGCATCGCTTGTTTTCAATCAAAACCTGATATCAACAAGATACAATTTTTGAAATATCACTGATAGGTCTTAGAACTTACCACTATTAGGCCATATTATTGGCCATGTTTTGAGTTTTTATTCTGAACTTCGAGTCTGTTTTAGGTCATTGACCAGATGTCATCAGCTGGTCGTGCTTCTCCACCGAGTTTAACCAAGTCCTTGGAGCTGTTTTTGCTTAGAACTTGGTTTCACTGAAGAACAAGTCATTCAAGGGGACATGTGTGAAGAAAGAGACAGTGGGGAGCCTGCTTTCACCTATTTTTAGGCACCTCCAGATCCGTTTTGATCGAACCACGGTCGTCCGTAACAGAGTATTTATGGATGAGACTCACTTGACGAGCATACAATACACAGTGGCTGAAGGAGGATCACTTCTGGTCTTCTGCAATTACCACATGACCACATCCGTTAGAGCTAACTCAGTGGATAGTGACAGATTTCGATGGTGACCTCACTAGACTTGATTTCTATCCAGATCTGCTCCTCCTGTGCAACCCCGCCACCATACCACCCAGACGACCTTTGCCCCAAGCCGCAGCTGCTCCAGCCGGTCCTCTTCCTAATTTCTCGGATATCACGTACCCATAGTTGACCATGGAGATTTCCAGCACATTATTGTGGAAGATCTATGTGCCATTTAGGGGAGAGTTTCGAGCTGCCAATTCATGAAAAAGAGAATCGCCGGAGCCAGATCACCATCAGCTGCAGATCCTTCATGCATGCCAGAGGATGACACAGACGAGATAGATGTTTTTCCACCAAGATTTGTTGCTCACTTCTTGTATCAGATTTACTAGATGAACTTTATGAAATAAGTTTGATCTTATGTTCACACCTTTGTAAATGGAACTACATTCAGCCAAATCCTTGAAAGGGATATGTAGGCAACCTTTCATAACGTCCAGTTCAAAATCTATAAAAATCTTTAATTTGTTTTTGTCTTTTTTCATTTGTGTTTTTCGTGACAATCAAAGAAACTCCGGTTCCCCAAAAAGTTATACATTTTCTTTTAAATTTTTTGATTGTGTGAGTTTCAGCTCCCACTGTATATATTGTACAATTCCAACCATTACAAACGGAGACAAGTATAACTTGTATTAACTGAGTTAAAAGTCCTGAAATGGTCCTAACTCAACTTCCGTATTTCTTTTATGTCAGATTCCTGATCAGACATAAATAGATAAACATATCTACTAAGGGTAAAATCTGACTTCTTTACCAGTTGTTTTGTATTACGCAGTAATATTTCTAAGTTACGAGTTTAAATAAAATAAAAAAGTACTACAGTAAAAATGATTATGTGACTGGATCATTGGGCGGCATCTTCTCCATGATTGAGTTGATCGTAGGCTTCTCGAGTATGATCTGCATCAACCTTTCCTCTTGCGGCTTCATCCTTAGCCAACTCTAAGTCATTCATCCTTAATATGAAATGGTCTTCCTTTCGGCATTTCTATATCTAGCCAAAATTAGGGTCAAATTCGATCATAACGGCATCAACGCCTGAAAGTTTATGAGAAACCTCCATTCTCTAAGAAAGAAGAAAAAGTGTGGTAACTAAAACCTCGTATAATTAAAAAAAGAATCAACGGAGCAAGTCCTCGACAAAGATTACTCGATCTCTAAAATGAACGGCTCCCGAGATTGCAAAAAATACGAAAAAAAATTTTTTTCCTAACTTCTCATCATCTCAACTCTCCATCCACAACCATGTCTCAATAAGACGACAACACCCGAGAACCAACCTATCCTCCCCGCCCTAGGAAGGGGACAATGAAACCACATACTTTTCTCAGCCCTAGGGTGGGAACACTACCTTTCCTCCCCCCTCCCCAATCTAAGGTGGGACGCCACCCATCTTCCTCTCCGCCATAAGGTGGGGACGCCAACCTTTTATTTTTCCCCACCCTATGGTGGGGACGTCACCCATGCTCATCCCCGCGCTAGGGCGGGCACGTCGACTGATGAATCTCCCCGCCCTAGAGTGGGCACGATCCGCGTCAGAGTCTTCTGTCTGGGACATGAAAGATACATGACTGAGCCTCTCCGCTTTAGGGCAATTACGATCCACAGTGGAGCCTCCCCGCCCTGTGGTGGGCACAATCCATGGTCGAGCCTCTGCACCCTAAGGTGGGCACAATCCAACATTCTTGCTTCCCCGCCTTAGGGCTGGCACATGATTAGCCTTTGCCATCTCGATCAAATTGATCCTTGTTTTGATCAGATTCATCGTTAAAGTTTTACGATAAAAAACACGAAGACTTGTTTCTCGTAAAAAGATAATAGTTAACTTAACACCATTATTGTCCCACCTAGAATTGTACTAAAGCTGATTTCTCCGAAATAAATCGTAAAAACGCTTAAGACGAAATACGGCCCAAGAAAGTCCTAAAATCGGTGCAAGCCACTTGCAATTTTAAACGAGACTGAGCACAAGTCGTTATGATGGTTTAATTGATTTTCACAGAAGATGTAAAAGAGGATAAATTTCAAATTTTCAGGATAATCATGAAGCTCAAGAAATATGGAATATTTCCGCAGATGGATAAACTCAATTCATTGTCTGAAAGAGAAAGGATGACCGGGCTCAGAGACATATATAAGGGAAACCAAGGCAGAGGGCACTACAGAGAGAAGAAATTCTGAGAAAACTTAGTAATTTTGGCAATTTTCATTTTTGTTTTCGAGCTGGGACACAACTAGATTCCAAATTCTTAGCTCATTAGAACTAGGACACTCACCGACAGCTCTTGTGGCCAGGGCTCTTACCTGTTGTAAAACGCTCAAATGAAAATTCGAATAAGAGCTCATTTTCTCTCCTTTTTTATTCATAGTTACTCTCGTATGTTTTGCATATTATTGATTGTTTGACGTTTGGCTTAGCAGAAATGCGGGACCTCAGGAAAAGTTAGAGTTTCTTAGCTTTCCTCTGTTTACGGAAATCGATGGTACAAATTTTGGTTTCCATAGTCAACTTCAACTATATATCTTAAACTTTTTGGGACTTTTTTTAACAAAAGAGCTAGGGTGTTTGGTGGAAGAAAAATGAAGAACTGCAAGGCCCTCTAAGTATTAGAGCTGTGTTACAGGATAACTCACAAAGAAGATGATATTCAAAAACGCACAGAAGAGGCCACAAGAATTAGGGTTCCATATATTTTATATTCTTGCTTAATTTATTGTGTGTAAGCGACTGATTCACTATAGGAAATGTGGGTAGTAATAGCGGACGTAAACCGCTATGATTCGTGTTTGATAGCGTTTCCTTGTCCGCTCTGACAGCGCCCGTTATAATAGGTCCGACCCTTTTAATAGCGGTTTTTCTCTGTGCTATGATTAAGCGTTCAACAATAGCGTCTTTCTGTTCGCAATTGTTAATATTTATAATAACGTTTTGCAAGTGTTATCAAACCTAATTATTTGATTTTCCGGATGGCAACGATAGCAAATGTTTCGTGTTATTAATTAGTTTTTAATTATCCGAAATTTATTAATAATAATTATGAATTGATTTTTTTGTATTAATTAATTCCAAAAAATATTTGAAAAAATCCAAAAAGTTATATAATTATTTAAAATCCATACCACAACATTATCACATTCATACAAACCATCACACAACCACATACAATCTATCAATCTACCACTAATAAACCTTCACAATCATCCCTAACATAAGAACTATCATCATCAGAAGCTTCATCACCCAAATCAACAACTTCTTGGACAGGTAAAGGGGCACCACCTAAATCCTCTTCTGTCTCCAACTCATGATAACCTCTAGGTGGTGCTCTCATAACAACATACCAATTTGAATTATCATCCTCCCTTGAGTAGAAAACCTGTTTAGCTTGAGAAGGTAGAATGAATGGATCTTTCAAGTAGGCTGCTTGGTTCATATGAAGGTTAACGAGAGTGAAGCTATCTTCTTCCTTCACACCATTCCCTGTGTTTGCCCAATTGCACCTAAACAGTGGCACTTTGAACATGTGATAGTCGATGAGTAAAATCTCCTTAATCACTCCATAGTATGTAATCATATCAGCGACCTGTCTCATATCTCGAGCACTTGATCTACACATGCTAAAGGCTTCATAAGTTACTCCACTGTTTTGTGTCTTCAGCTTGACCGCATCAGTATGAAACCGTTGGCCATTGATGATGAATCCTTTATGTGCTAAAGCAACATTTCTTGGTCCAAATGCCAACCACCTTATCTCCTTAGAATGACTATCTGTTGAGTCTGACTGAATCTGCCGCAGGAAATCAGAACATTATCATCAAGGCTAGGTACTACAATGATAATCAAAACATGATAATATGTACCACGAAACCAATCATCAATCTACAAGCTAACCAGTCATCAAAATACTAAAATCCAGACAGTTTTGTCAAACTACAAGCTACTCATTCATCAAGACACAAGCTAACCAATATTTACAATAATAATCAAGAAAAGAAGATGGAGTTGGAAACCTTATTTTTAAGCCATTCTGCGAAGTGATCAGTATGGTTTTTCCATAACAAAGCTTCATTTCTAGTAAATCGAGCATCCTTAGCTTGTAACTCCTCCAAATGCATACTGATTTTAAATTAAACAACAGTATATGAATTTGAGACTATAAGTAAAATAAGTAGATGAAACATAGAGAATAACGTACTCAAGAAAGGGTTCCAAAGATGCCATGTTCATTAGCACATAGCGATGTGCAATGTCTCTTTCTTTATCTGAAAGAGTAACCTCTATACCCTTCTGCAGAGGTCGGCCTTCAACCACCATTCTGTCAGCCTCAACATCTTCATTACGATTAACTGCTTCTTGAACTGGTACTGAATCTTTAAGGAACTTTAAACAAAATGCAACGCATTCACCAGCTAAATACGCCTCAGCCATACATGCTTCTGGCCTTGCATAATTCTTAACAAAAGCCTTTAGTGTTTTCATGTACCTATAACTCAGTCAAGAAATATGAATATTAGTCAAACATCATTGCGGGGAATACATGCATATATTGAAGCAAATGAGTACATCAAACCTTTCAAAGAGATACATCCAGCGGAAGTGTACTGGTCCTCCCAAGCGTGCCTCTTTTGATAGATGTATTGGAAGGTGGAACATGATATCAAAAAGTGATGGAGGGAAGAAGCGCTCAAGTTGACACATTGTTTCCACAAACTCTGTCTCCATAGATATAAGTTTTTCCGGATCAATGATGCGCTGACACAACCTGTTGAAGTAACTGCATAATCTATTTATGGCTACCCTAGGACCCCTATGTAACAACCCTCTTAATGCAGCAGGTAACAAGTTATGTACTAGGACATGATGATCATGCGACTTTAAACTACCAATATTTGGAGGGTTAACTGAAACACTATTGGCAACATTACCACAATAACCATCAGGACCTCTAAACTTAGCTAACCTTTGGCAGAAAATGGTTTTCTCTTTCTTCGATAACCAGTAGGCAGCTGGAGGTAAGTATGTTTTCTTTCCCCTCACCTCTGTGTGCAAGTGCTTTCTGATTCCAATATCTTCTAAGTCTTTTCTTGCTTTCAACCCATCTTTTGACTTCGCACTTTGCATCAAGAGAGACAAAATAGCTTCCGACACATTCTTTTCAACGTGCATAACATCAATATTATGACGAACAGGCAACTCCTACCACATTAATCAAGAAACTGTTAGGCATATTCATATACAACAATCACATAATATAGGTCAGTTACTATACTTTACCTTCCAATAAGGTAGTTCAAAGAATATTGATCTCTTCTTCCACCTCCATAGTTCATTTGATTCTTCACACTCTTCTTCTTCAACCCTCTCATCATCTTCCAACTCTGTTTTTTTCCTCTTTTTTTTTCCTTCTCTAGAGGTCTACCAAAATCATTGGTAAAAGCTTGTAGTTCTCATATATCTCAGCGCCAGTTTGTATCCTTTTCGCATTCCCTTCCTCCACAGTGTTGTCAAACCAAGCTTTTTTATATCTGTAACGATAGCCAGGGGGTAGTCTTTTTCTGTTTCCCATGTAGACAAACTTGCGGCTAAACTTAAGCCACCTTGCAGGTGTATCCTTTCCACATACATTGCAGGCTTGTTTCCCCTTTACTTTACATCCAGACAGTGTTCCTAAGCCTGGATAATCACTGATACTCCAAAGCAGCAAGGCTCTGAGATTGAAATTCTCCTTGGCGAATGAGTCATACACTTCAATACCCTCAGCTCACAAATCTTTTAGATCATCGATCAGTGGTGCTAGGTAAACATCTATGTTGTTACCAGGAGCAGTTGGACCAGGGATCAACAAAGTCAGCATTATATTCTCAGCCTTCATACACATGGTTGGAGGCGTGTTATAGTTCACTAACAACACTGGCCATGTGCTGTGAGTGGTGTTTTGCATGGAGAAAGGGTTCATCCCATCTGTAGAAATCCCAAGTCGAAGATTCCTTGGGTCAGCAGCAAAGTCTGGCCATTTATCATTCACTTGTGCCCAAGAGATAGAATCAACGGGGTGTCGCATTGTACCATCTTCAGTGGCATTGGTGTAGTGCCAACGCAGATCTTCAGCCATCTTTTTCGATCTGAACATCCTCCTAAACCTGTCCTTGATTGGAAAGTATCTAAGGACCTTTGCCGGAATCCCGACCTTAACCTCATTACTGTGCTTATCCATTTCCCATCTTGAAACTTTGCATCTTGGACAGCTTTCTAGGTTCTCATACTCCTTCCTATACAATATGCAATCATTCTTGCAAGCATGAATATTGTCGTAGCCGAACCCAAAAATCTTCAGAAATTTCTTTATTGCCGCTAAAATCTTGGGGAGAACATTGTCTTCAGGTAGCAAATCCTCAAGTAAAACCAACAGCTGATCAAAGTAGTTCTCTGACACACCACTTTTAACCTTGAATCTGTAAAGTCCCATGATAGCTGAAACCTTTGTGTGCTTAAGACAATCCGAGTACAATGGCGTTTGAGCGTCTCTTAGTTTTTTTCTGAACTCAGTTTCTTCTGGTGCTTCATCATCTTCATTTTCAGTTGTCGAATTTGGACCACCTTCGTCCATGGAGAATGCTGTCTTGAACAAATCAAATGCCTCAGTGTCATCTTGAAGAACAATGTCTTCTGCAGAATCTTTTTTTTTCACCATGAATACTCCAACAAGAAGTCTTATACTTCTTATCCATACCCCTAATCACCAAATGCTCAACAATTTTATCCAGTGACTGATGGCTCAGATTGCGGCAGTCTCTACAAGGACATAGCATTTCAGACATACTTCCCAATCTTTTTGCAGACGAATTCACGAAATTAGTTGCTCCTTCGGAATACTCTTCGCTATTCCTACAAGAGACAGACAAAAAAAAGTTAGCTTTCTTTGAATCGGCGAGTACAAATGAGGTCGAGGGATTTTAGGTTATACCTTGGAAGCCAAATCCACGTCTTATCCATTTGCTTACTTTCAATCGGCGAATACATGAGAAAGAGAAATGTGCTTTCTTTAGGTTTTGTTCAATCGCGAGACAGAAAGAGAAATGTTGTGTTCTGAAATTTTCCGACTGCAAACGGAGACAGAAAAAAATGAACGGTTGTGATCAAAGATCTGAAGAGAAATCAGACGGTCTATGATTAATCCGAGTGCAATCTTAGTAGTTGCTCCTCATTGGCTCAGATAATTAAAAGAATGGCAGAGATTGAAGTTGGCAAAAGTCATCCATCGGCGTATGGTTGGCCACGTCTGCAATCTTGGAGTTTACTCCTCATTGGCTCATGGTATTAATTTCGTTTGAAATCTAGAAATTAATATATATATATATATATATATATATATATATATATATATATATATATATATATATATATATATATATATATATATATATATATATATATATATATATATATATATATATATATATATATATATATATATATATATATATATATATATATATATATACGATTTTGAAGCAAAAAAAATAAATTAAATCTTAAAAATTAAATATTCAGTATTCTGATTTTTTAAAAAAAAAAACTGTATGAATAAAAATTTTTTATGTGAGCTTTTATAAGATTGATCAATCTAGCTCATATGTTCATAAACACTACTACTTATTTGTATGTATAAAGGCTTTAGGGTACAGGGTTTGAACAAATGAATGTTTATAAAATTTATAACTAATCAGTTTTGTGAAATTAAGATTACAATATCCTTTTAAGAATGAACAAAATTGTGAAATCAAGAACAATTAGGGTATAGGGTATAGGTTTGTACTTTAGGGTTTAGGGATTTCACTTTAGGGTATAGAGTTTTAAGTTTTGGTCCTACCGTCTGTGGATTTAATTTTTAATGCTTTTGGTTTAATGTAAAATTATGCACTTTAGGGTATAGGGGTTACATTTTTACACATATTCTTATATCATAATATAACACATAATTTTTGTTTTTTTGTCTGCTAACTGTTACATAAAAAACCGAGTAAATAAGTACCTAATTAAACATTCGATCACACACTAGACATACATAGCCGACGAGAACCAACTTGAAAAATGTTTCAGACGACAATTTTAGACAAACTTGATTTTGTCATTTGGCCATGCCACAACCGAACCCATTGCATCAGACATGTATTCAATCTCTGAATTTGGCCTCCAGACTTTTGCATCACCGATCTTAGCCACATCAATCCACACCTTGCTTGCATTTGGACCTAGGGGTACAAAGTGGCACAAATCATTCGGATCCGTTGAAGCCACTCTTCCTTCAGCTACCTTACGTCCAGAGTTGTTGCAATCCAAGAGAATGCACTTCTGCTTCGGACTTCGGGTCGAACTAGTGCTGCCTGGACTCTACAACTCAGACAAGATGACAGAAGCAAGTTCCAAAATCAATTAAGGACACAACATCAATCATCAGACAAGTAAAAAAATTAACTTCATGTCAATAACATACCACTGCTTTTTTCTTGGCTGGTTTCGAAGGTGATGCTATTTTCTTGCCTGCACATTTAGTAGGTGTTGCTTCTGCAGGCATGACTTCAATCTTTAGGACTGGCCATGCTATTTTTTTCACTAAGTGCATCACCAATCAAGAACATATCCGCTGTTGGGCTCCACAAATACGCCTGATCATTGAACACCTTCACTACTTCGACACTAACAGCATTGGGACCTAGAGGTGCTTTGTTAACCATCTCACTGGGTTTAGAAGAGCACAGGAGACCTTCGCCAATAACCTCATCCTCGTCATTGGTCCAATCATATATCTTGCATCTTCGAGATTCACCTTCCTTGGTTTGCTAAAATGTAAGAACGTAATGATTAGAGATAACTCAATTGTCGTAATAAGAAAACAAGATATTTGAAAATTTACCATGGATATATCTTCAGAGCAGGTTGGATCCCTATCCAAATTCACTTTATTCATTGGCCAAGCTATTTTGTAACCCACAGCTTCATTAAGAGTTAACACATCCGTCGTTGGCCTCCAGAGTGAAGCTTCTGTGCTTACTGCAGACTTAACTACGAGAGCCACTGCATTTGGACCAATTGGTATACGACCAATCTTGTACTTCGGTTCAGCAGAGCAGAATTCTCCTTCACCAACAACAACATCTTCTGATTCAATCCAGTCGAGTATTTGTACTCTGACTCCTTCTTTGAATCCACCACTACTCTCAGATGTTTCAACATCACCATTGCTTTTCTGAGAGAAGGCAAAGGAAATCGTTAATGTCTTAAAACTAGATGGCCAAATGTAATGAAAATGATAACCTTCTTCCCAGCTAAGTCTCGCACCATCCCCTTTAACTCTTCAATCTCACTTTTCATTTCTGCAATCTTTGCGTCTCTAAATTGCAAAAAATGCAAGCTTAGTAGCTGTAATCCCTCTACCAAACCCCCTTACTCGTCCAGGCTTGTCTTTTCCCAAAACCTTGCTCACAGCATCTTCCCTTATGTTATCAGCAGCTGATGTTGAGTCCATCTGAAGTGATTGTATTTGTTCCTGATACATTCATTTAATCACAATATAATTCTTTGGCTCAATCTATTAATTATAACAATATACAATCACTATAAATCTTACAATAGTCTCAGCGAACTGGGGCTTCACAGGTCTACCATCAGCATGAGTGTGTCCGGCAATCCATACTTTACTCCTACTAACCTTACTTGGATCTTTACTCTTTTTTTCTATATAAAACAGACATATCTCAGTATCATTTTAATCTAACAAGTTGTACAATATATAGATGTTTCACTATTTTTTTTACCATATCTTCAGCTAAGCGAAGCATGCCTTTGCGGCTGGTGGTGTGAGGAATCTGATTCCTTCTCCTCGCTCTGTACTTGTTACTCGTTTCCTACAATATAAATATGACAGTGATTAAATCTTTAAGACAACCTTTAAGGATGAAAGTTACTTAGTTGTTGATAACTCACAGTGAAAGTTTTGGTAGTTTTGCTCTTAACCCAAGAGTTCCACACTTGAATGGATGGGATGTTGCTCGTTTTAATTCTATTCTCTCAGCTGCAGTCTTCGCAGCACGTACTTGTGACACCAGCCTCGACTTCCCAGCTCTCCACACATTTCCAAGCTGCTTGAAAATAACAGCTTTCTGCCACTCTTCTTGCAAGTTAAACCTCCCCTGCATCACAATAAACAAAGGTCAAACATGTCTATAATTTTATCTTTAATGCGGTTAAACAAAACATATTAATGTACATATACAAACCTGAATTTCTTCCCACATTGTTGCTTTACTCGCTGCATCAAGATTTCTCCAATCAGCAAGTGTAACCGGAACATGTTCCCTCACAAGAGGACCAAGAAAAGACGATAGTGTTACCGAGCCAGGTCCAATATGATCACCAAAGTCATTGAATGTGACCATAATCTTTTCATTGGGATTTTCAGCCACTCTACGCATCTTTGTTGGTCCTCTTCTCTTTTTTTCTTTCACTTCATCCCCTGCTAGATCAACTCCTTCAGTACTACGAATCTCATCATCTTGAGCATTGCTAACTCCATCTTCTTCCATATTGAGAGCTTCTTGTTCGTTCCCTTTCTCTTTACTAACTCCATCTTCTTCCAAATCAAGAGCTTCTTCGTTCCCTTTCTCTTTACTAACTCCATCTTCTTCCAAATCAAGAGCTTCTTCGTTCCCTTTCTCTTTACTAACTCTATCTTCTTCCATATCAAGAGCTTCTTCTTCATTCTCTTTCCCATCTTTTTCTTCATGCTCTCCTTCTATCCCAGCATCGTCTTCAGACATTGCCTTCTCAGCCTGATCTTCTACCTCATCATCTTGAACAGGTGTTACATCTTCTACCTCATCATCTTGAGCAGGTGTCACATCTTCTACCTCATCGTCTTCAGTAGGTGTTACATCTTCAGCCGCCGCTTTCTTGATTCTAGTACTTCTTCTCGTTGGCGTTAGAACTAAGTTCTTTTTTGGAGAAGACGGTTTCTTTCCTGTTATTTTCTTCACTTTTAGTGTTGTTGCAACTTGCAAAGTTGGATCTACTACCTCCAAGCTTTGATTACGTCTACTCCGACGAGAACCAACTTGACCTCCTCCTCTTGTCTTTGCCATTTCTGAAACAGATAAACAAAGAACAGATCTTAATCGAAAGTAAAATCAAAATCCAAAATCAAAATCGAAAATCACAAACTTGGACATGCATGTGTTAAAATCACATGAATCTTAATCGAAACCCACAATCAAAATTGAAACCCACAATTAAAATCAAAAGAGATTTGAATCGAAGATATACAATCGACATGCAAGTTCACTTCGAATCGAAGAGATAGAATCGACATGCAAGTTCAAACAAATCGAAGAGATAAATCATGGAGGAAACTTTCTAATCTAAACTCAGAATCAAATCGAAACTCATACCAATTAAAGCTTCGCCTCGAGAGAACTCTGAAGAATTTCGATGAGTATCGGTTTCGATTTCAAAGAAAGTGAAGAGAAATGAGTTTCCATTAATACTTAAGTTCTTTTTTAATATATTTTTTCATATACGATAGCGTTTATTTTTTGATTTGCAATGGTAAGGCGCACCTACTTACCAAATTAACGCGGCTGAATAATTTTATTTTCCCGCGACTACATAGATAGCTTATACATTTCATAAACGCTATTATAAAGGCTTGTGTTGATATACAATAGCAGAAACGCAAAAACCGCTATGCTACGACGCTATTAATACCCACATTTCCTGTAGTGATTATATTTTTCCTTATTATTGATCATTAATATTCCAATTAACATCTTTTAAATAAATTCCCATTGAGTTCATTATTTCATCTCTCTAATAGCCAAGACTTGGTTTTACATAAAGTTCTTTGGTGTTCCTAATGTACCCAAGAATATTATACTAGTGTTTCCCTTATGCAACACTAACAATGCAGAAAAACTTTCTCCTGCATTCTTTCAAGTGAAGTATCTCAGTACATGGCTTACAATTCTTCAACGCGAAACTAGAGAAAAGTTATATGAATGGCTGATATTCATAGATCAAGAAACTGTAATTTTCACTTCTTCAAGATGAAAGACCATCCCTCTATCCATGTCACTCTAGGCTCAAACATCCACATATCTCGCTTTAAACATTATTAGTTCCAAGTTTTCCTTACATTTGTTGAATGCTCCTCAAATTATTTGTCATGTTTTGCTTTCTATCCAATAGGACTCAGAAACTACCTTTTTGTAATCTCTTTTTATTTCGACCCACCTCCATGAGTATGTGTTCTCTGATGTCTGGTTTTCGTCAATTATCTCAACAAACTACCACAAATACAATTACACTGTATATTCTTGGTTATATCCTCTCAGTAGAAAATCACAAGTTACATAAATCTTCAAATCCTTCAAAACTCTCATAGAAAATCAAGTCAGCACAAAGATAGGGACATTGTTCTCAGATAATGGTGGACAATGTATATTGTCGTGAGAGAGTACCTCTCACACCACGATGGTATTTCAGAACACAAGCATTACCACATCGTCAAAATAGCAATGACTCTTATATAGACTTCATCAGTTCCTAAATTATAATCGTACTATAAATTCTCAACGGAGGTTACCTGATAAATTGTATGCCAACACCAGTGCTATCACAACAATCACCATTTGAGAAGTTGTTTGGATCAGATCCTCATTACGAGAAGCTCAAAATATTTGACTATCTCTTTGTCTCTTAGTTGAGACTATACAACAACCATAAACTTGAAGTTGGATCTACTCCATGTGTCTTCCAAAGATATTCAACAACCAAGATCACTTACCAGTGTTTTGAGTGTCTTCACATATCCACATGCATAATCTTCACATCTTGCCATGTTCAGTTCCTCGAAGACTAGGTTTTCCTTTTTGACACAAACCAAAGCTGCAATTGTTACTGATGAAACACTGGCTAAATCCTCCACCTCACACACTCCAACAGTTCTAGTCCATGGTTTGCTAACTGCAACTCAGCTGAACCCATCCCGCTCTTGATTCTTCACATGCCATAGTCTTCGTAAGATCCAACATTGACATCAAAATCTCATGTATATCTTAAAAATCCTTCAAGGTCTTCTATATCACACCACTCGAGGCATTATGCTCATTACAATAATTGGCTTCAACACCAATACCATCAATTAACCCACAAACACAAGCCCATGATCCAACACAAATAATCCCTTCTAAACCTTAAATATTATCCTCTTTCCTTAATTCAAACAACCTTTAAACACATATACAACATCATCGTATATTTTGACTTCTCCTTTGAAACCAACCTCAAAAGTCACCACAAAAACTCAAATAAGAACCAACCCAACTACATCAACTGTGACACAACAAACAAACCTTCCAAACCATCATTCTATGCAAACCAAATCCGAAAAAAAATCCATAAATTCAGCCATCTTGTGACTCAATCCAAAAATATCTCCTCATAACTCACCACTGTAACACCAGATCTGAAAGATAAAATATGATGTGGAGGTATGTCTTTTGAATATGATGCACACGCAAGAAATAATACTTAGAACCTAGTTCAACCTACTCTGTCTCATAATTTTGTTGGTTGTTGCTGGATGTTCAAAACAAAATAACAACCCAATAGTAAAATTGAACGAGAAAAATGTAGTCTAATTGAAAAAAGTTTACAATAAGCAATATAGAAACCATTATGTAGAAACATTCAGCCCAGTCATAAAAAAAAATCAACTTGTTCTAGACCTCGCAATCAACAACTATTGGCAAATAAAATAATTGGATGTCAAGAATGCATTTCTCCAATGAGACATTAAAGAAAAAAATATACATGTCACAATCACCATGCACGTTTCATTGGCGAGGGCATAACTTCTAATGTATGTTGCTAAGAAAAGTGATTAACGGTTTGAAAAAAAATCAACGGGCTTCGTACATGCCTCTCATCCAGCATCTCAAACACATGTTTTCTCAACTCCATAGCTGATGGTCTCTGTTCAGGAGGATTTTTTACTTTGCTTTCACACATGTTCTCTTCATCACTGGGAATAACTCATCATCCATCTCTGAAGTTCTTCAATATATTTATGAATGATTATGTATTAAAGATCCGGTTAACCTCTATTATTTCCTCGGAATAGAAGCAATGAAACACACCAGGAATTACGTCTCATTCAATGGAATACATCATTTATCTTCTCATTAGGACAAATATGCAAGATGCCAAACCAGTCCATCTATTTCTACCAACAACTTTGAAGCTCACAGTTAACATAATACACTCTTTTAACTGATTCAACTCAATATAGATATGTTGTTAGGAGACTTCAATACCTCTCCTTCACAGTTCGGGATATCTCCTAAGGGGTAAATAGACTATCCCATGTAAGCTACAAAAGGTTTCTATGATATTTTCCTGGAATTCAAACTCATTGAATTTACCTGTCCAAACAGTCACCGCCCACACTACATGGACTCTCATATGCAAAATAGGCTGGAGACAGCAATGATTATGTATCAACAAATGCTAAGTTATATATCTCAGCAGTAAGCCGGTCTATTGGTTGTCAAAGAAAAAAAGGCATTGCAAAATCTTCCTCTGAACCGGAGTACATAGTAGTAGCCAAGACAATGACATAGATACAATGGATCTGTTCACTTCTTCATGAGCTCGGAATCAAGCGTCCTATTTCTCATGTCATCTAATGCAACAACGATTGAGCGACATATCTCTGCAACAATACCATCTTTAAATAGTGCTGATATACCATGATTTTGACCCACTTTTACTCATGGTATTTATATGATTTTACTATATATATCTATGTTTTGGAGTCTTTTAGGTATGTTTTCAGGTTCAAGGACATTTTGGAGTAAAGTGACGTTTTAGGTGCCATTTGGAGCTTAAAGGAGAGTTTTCCCGAGATGACTTGAAGATCAGACATCGAGGTCGATATCCAGAGTTACATATCGATCGATACACACTTCGTGTAATCGATCGATGACACATTTGAAGAAATGACGACGAGATACTCCATCGATCGATGTACACATAGTACCATCGATCGATATCGAGCGTGCAGAAGAAGGAAGAATATTCTCAATCGACTTGAAGCCCAAGATGTCTCAATATTACTATAATGCCCCTGACGAGTTTTTAACCTAATTGTACTCAATATTTATACCTTTGCCTATGTGTTTTGGCAAAGTAAGCTTTTACAACATATCATTGTTCTAGTACTTCTTACTTATCAATAAAGTATTCTTTTCATCTTAATTATGTTCTCATCTAAGGTTATAGGATTCTAAGTTTAGAAGAAAGATACAAAGAGATTTGTTATCACGAGGAACTTGATTGTTCGGTCTTCTAAATGAATCTATATTGTTTCCTAGATGCTATGAATCACTCAGTCATGTGTGAGTAGGTTCCATTGTTAGATTTAGGGTTCAAATAGTTATGAGGGATTAGCCCCAACTATGGACTGTTGAGTTGTATACTCATTATCCAGATGAACCCTAATGCTTATTCTAGCGTAGCTAACTAGAATATGATCTTGGAGTTGATTTAATCCATAAATCAGTCTCCTGACATCATCTTGAATAAGCTAAGATCCTCTAGGGATAAGCGAGAGCCGGTCTATGATCTTGGTGAACATATATTCGATTCGATCTAAAGCTATATCGACCGATACTCCAATAGAGTAATCGATCGACGACACACATATCGATCGATACAAGCTGTCAAACATCGATCGATATTATCGGCAGACAGATCAATAGACGAGACTAGTAACGATAGTTATTAGCCAAATCTAAAGAGTCGAAGCTCTTTAGTATATGCAAGCAACTCATTAAAACATCCATAGCATTATAATCCTGAACTAGCTGAATAGTAACCTTGAATCTAACTATTTCTCTTATTGATTACAACTCTCAAACATTCTCTTGAGCAATTAATTATTGCTCACAACTTGCAATTTACTTTTAAACCATTTCAACCTAGCTTAGTCACTAAGGATTAACATCTTTTGTTTTCCTTCGCTCCCCGTGAAATCGATCCCTAAGTACTACATATGAACCTCTTATTTGAGAGATTAATTCACTCCTAGGGTAATTTGAGTGAGATCAAATTTGGCGCCGTTGCCAGGGAGCTAAGATCGCCATTAGATTTAATCTGATTAGGTCTAGGTTATTTAAATTTCTGCTAAATCACCTTCTGACGCAAAAAAAATTTTCTTGATTTTCAGGTACATGCCCAGCAATACCAGAAGCAACAAAAATCATCAACTTGTGTACTCAGAAGACCCCCACAGCTTGGAGCGTAACATCCGCAAGAACTTACGTTCCATATCGATCGACATAACCTCTACCTTGTCGACCGATACACCGACATCGATCGACATCAACACCCGTTCGTCGACCGATACTGCTCTACCACAGTCGACCGAGACACCTTCTCTGTCGACCGATACTCGCCGAACTTCATCGCTCTACCACCGACCGTCGACCGATACTCTTCATCCGACATCGATCGATAAAGATCACCTAACATCGATCGATACTACCCAACGAGCCATGGTAGCGCCTATTATTCTCAGAACCGATGAGAATGGAGACCTGCGTGATCAAGATGGTCACCTGCGTAACGCAGCAGGTCAGAAGCTGAATGCTCAAAAGGAAATCATTCCTGAGCAAGACACTACATACTTCATCCAACCTGCAGATGAAGCCAACGGAGCTAGAACCCTGGCAGATTACAACCGTCCAGATCAGTTCTATACCAACAGATCTGCCATCCGCCCTCCTGCTATTCAGAGAGGAGATTTCGAGCTCAAGCCGCAGTACTACGGTCTTGTAGGACAGATACCCTTATGTGGGTTATCTCATGAGCATCCTATGGATCATCTAGAAAGATACGAAGATATTATATCTTCCATCAAAGCCAACGGAGTCCCTGAAGACTATCTTTTCTGCAAGCTTTTCAAATACTCTCTATCAGAAGAAGCTTTGCAGTGGCTAAGACAACTACCACCAGGTTCCCTCACTACCTGGAAGGACATCAAAAACGCATTCCTGCGTAACTTCTTTGATGAGTCACGTGCTGAAGACTGGAGGAGAAAAATTGCTACATTCACTCAGGAACCTGGAGAATCTTTCAAAGATACCTGGAACAGATTCAAGTCCTACCAGCGCGACTGCCCACATCATGGATACAACAACGTGCAACTACTCTGCACCTTCTACAGAGGCGCCGCTCTAAAGTATCAAATGGCTCTGGACACTGCTAGTGAAGGAAATTTCAGCACAAGGAATCCACATGACGCTGTGAAGTTAATTGATAATTTAGCTTCAAGCAATAGCACGAAGAACATAGTCAAAGCAAAATCTGTCTCATTCCTTGGGAAGGAACAGATTAGTGAATTTCAATCACAGCTGGATAATGTTCAGAAGCTGCTTAACAAGCAGATTTGCTCAGTTGAGGATGCAGAAACCGCAGAGGATCAAGTAGACGAAGATGTAAACTGGATCAGTGGAGCTGGATTTCAGAGATCTGGAAACCAAGGAGGAAACAGAAACTTCTCAGGACAGAGGAGCAACTACAGTCCGCAGAAACCTTCCTACAACAGCAGCAACCCCAACAACAACAGGAGTTACGGAAACTCATTATACACCAATCCACCCCCACCCACCCAGGAAAGCAAGCTAGAAGAAATGCTGGAAAGAGTTCTACAGACACAACAGAAACTCCAGGTGGATTTCAACGGGAAGATTGACTCTGTCTACACAACTCTGAATTCAAAGCTTGATACTTTGAATACCTATGTGAAGAAAATGGAGACTCAAGTAATTCAGACAGGAGAGGCTTTGAAGAAACAAGAAGCCTTGGCAAGAGCACCAGGAGAGCCTACTACTCACCACCACGTCAATGCCATCATAGATGATGATTTCTGGGAGGAATTTCCCCAGGATAAGCTGCAAAACTCGACAGATGAAGCCTCGCCCAAAGCCGGATCTGACTCATATCGATCGACATCATTGGCTCGACATCGATCGATATCACCAAAAGCAAAGCGATCGATAAACTTTGACGAGTATCGATCGATAGACTTCGAGGAACCCTCCAATGAGTGCAATTCAATCAAAATCATGTCACACGAAGCCTTTGCAGCCAAACACCCACGACCACCCACCGGTATGGACATCAACCGATCTTCAGACCCCATCGATCGATACAGAAACCTTTCCATCGACCGATCCGGAGACACCGATATCGACCGACACACAGCAGTAGCCATCGATCGATATACTATCCCCCACCGCCGAGTGCAACTACCCAAAATCGATGTAGCACGACTTAATGCACTCCGGGAGCAGTCCAAACTTTCCAAATCCCTTCCTACAGCCATATTGAAGAAACCCACGGACATCATTGAACCCATGGAGCCAGAAAAGGAAAACCTAGGAAGAGTCTTACGAAAAAGGAAAGAGAAGATTGCAAAGCACCTTAAAAGGGGAGCTAATGAAGCAGAGATGGAAAACTTCAGGAAACGAGTTCTAAGGATCCCTGCAGAGAAACCCTTTGAAGAAGCCTACTTTTCTCACAGATTGTGGATGTTCTTCAGAGAGACCAATGAGACAGAAGAAGACATCAAGAGGATGTTTAACCAAGTTCGTGACAGCATGAAGAAGAGGATCACACTACCAAAGAGGAGCGATCCAGGGAAGTTCACAGTACCATGTTCCATCAGGGGCATTGAATTCCTTCGTGCCTTATGTGATACAGGATCAGGAGTCAGCATCATACCTAAGATCATGGCAGACCACCTACGTCTGAAGATAGAGCCTACTGATGAGACATTCATCTTTGTGGATTGTTCTCAGCAGAACTCTGGAGGCATAATTCGAAATCTTGAGGTACAGATTGGAGATGCCATCATCCCTACAGGCTTCCACGTCCTGGATGTCAAGCTAAACTTCAAGACATCACTACTACTTGGAAGAGCTTTCCTAGCCACCGTCGGATCCGTTTGTGACCTAAAGTTCAACAAGCTCTGCCTAACCCTAATAAGTCTCACCACCCTCTATGATCCCGTCCAGGTCATCAAGCTACCAGCTAAGGAGACAACAAAAGTCGTAGCAACTTGTTTCTGTTCCCATGAGTACGATTCCATGGCTGAATACGAAACCAATCCGGTTACATCGACCGATGAGAGCAACATCCCATCGCCCGATACCAATACCAACACATCGACCGACGTAGCTAACACCACATCGATTGATAGACAGCCCTTTTGGAGGAACAACGCTGAAACCCTAGCATCAACAGACAGACCTATTGTGGAATTTCCAAATATAGATTTTGAGCCAGCTACATCAGAACCGGACGACTACATACCTCTAGAGGAGGAATACGATGAAGATTACGAGGAAGAACGAGCTACAGAGTACAGATTCATTCGTGAAGAAGAAGATGGACACCCTTCCCACACCTTCAGATTCAACGCATCGACCGATATAAGCAAGCCTTCATCGACCGATATGCAACCAAGACGATCGCTTAAACGACCCTATGAACCATCAAACGATCCTATCGACTTTATATCCATATACACACCATCTAAGGATATAAGAGACAGAGACTACTCAATTGGAAGTTGGGCAAGCGACTACAATGAGAGTTTTGCAGTAGAGGCAATTCCACTGCAATATGCAATTCAACCTGAGGAAGTCCCATTGACCGATACGTTCCAACAACAATCGATCGACAACCGTCAGCCAACATCGACCGATGCACCTGATACAGCATCACCCGATACGACCACTACACCATTCGAGGTACAAATAAATAATATTGATTTTGGTTATCTAACTCCGGATGAGTTTGGTATTTTCAGAGATCCAAAAGGCAATGCACGAGCAATGGATGGGAGAATCATCCCAATAACAAAGAAGGATATAGGAGACATCCTTCAAACCGCCAATGGATCCATAAATCTCTTCAAACAACTACCTCACACCTCTGTCAATCAGCAGCATCAGCACATCAGTACAACCACAGTATCCAATCAAGACGGAGCTACAGCTGATCATCTCAACACGGAGGATTCAGAATTTCAGCACATATCGACCGATAAACATAATCGTATATCATTCGATACGCACCGAGAGATGGGCAGACGAGCTTTCAAAGATGAAATTCGACGCTTCTTATGGGAGAAGAATGACGAATTTGGAGTTTTCAGAGATGAATCTGGGTTTGCTAGAGGAGTCAATGGAGACATCATCCATGTTTCAAAGGAAGCCATATAGGAGTTACTTAACAGAGCATCACTATTTGATTGGTCTTGTTTTTGTTTGCCCATACATGCAGATCACTTCAACAGAGAGGAACCTAAAGAGAAGCTCTACACATAAGCTGAAGTCCAACGAATGATCTATGAGGCCAAGAGTCCTTACATCTGGCAAACCTTTACCTATCCACATGAAATGGAGAGAGCACGGTCAGAACTCCAATCTGAAATCAACTGGATTCAGAGCGCTTATGATCTTCAACAACAAAAGAAAGACGCCCTAGAAGAAGAAGTATCCACTCTCCGTTCACAATTGAAAACCGACGTGCCACCATCGACCGATGCTGGACACACACCATCGACTGATCCTCATCCTACACCGTCGACCGATGCAGACCAACGCACATCGACCAATAGACGTTTGCAGAACACCTACAGCAAAGAAGAAATCACTAATCTCATCCGCAACATCTATCAGGACATCAAACGAGAAGAGGCAACCATCACCCAAGATCTGGAAGACAAATATCAGCAGCTCAGCAACAACTTCACCTCATTCAAGGAACGCACATCAACAATGGCAGATACCATGGATCACATCATCAAGGCTCTACACCACACACACCAAACGATGAAATCCTTCTACACCAGCAAGAAGAAAATAACTGATGAGATGATCCCACCAATGGAAAATCGACTGCAAGAGGTTGAAGATACATTGAGAGAACTCTGCGAGGACTACAGACGCGCAGCATCGACCGATATGACACCTAGTCCATCGCCCGATATGAACTCCAGTGAGTTTTGCACCAGAGATGATATGGAGAAGACAGTTCAAGATCTCTTCACCATAATTCAAGAGGTTGGAGATTCTTCCTACCAAAGCTTTGAGAAACTATGGTTTCCAGTGCAAAGCGACGTCAAAAGCATGGAGTACACTATAGAGAACATCCAGAAGGAAATCAAGATCATCTCCAGACAACTCGCGGATAGACCAGCACCATTAGCATCGACCGATATACCAATCAGGACATCGACCGACAGACCTACTCCAGTGTCGATCGATATGGACTACCCGAGATCGATCGATAGACTCATGGTACGAAGGAGAACGTTTGAGAGACTCAATGACATACAAGAAGAACTCGGTGATCTATCCCAACACACCTATCCAACATTCAGAAACCACCAGTTCCACATTGAGAGCAGTGCAGAAGATATAGAACGTCTGCGCAACGAGGTCATTGAATTAAGGGAGAAACTAACCAGAGGAGATAAAGCCACAAGAAGCTTCTTCACCACTTGGTTTGGAGAGAAACATGGAGAGAACACGGATGAGGCTTGCTACTCAGCAAGTGTCATGAATTCACCTCACTAGCCTCACTACTACCATAGTCAAGCTAAAAGACTATAATAAAGCGCTGAGTGGGAGGCAACCCACTATTAGGTATTTTTTTACTTAGTTAAATCTGATTTATGTTTTTCTTTTCCGTTTTTCGTTTTTGTTTTTAAGTTTTTCAGATTCTAGACGATTACCATTCACATCGACCGATACGATCCTGTCGACATCGCTCGACATATTCCTATCCTTATCGATCGACATAGACGACTCACTATCGCTCGATACGTATCCACGGTCAGGTATATCGTTCTAATTTTCGATATCAGTACATTCCTTATGATTTATTTATGCCCTAATCCGACTATTATACACTGAGGACAGTGTATGATTTAAGTCTGGGGGGAGATTACTGATGCTACCTTACCTTTTTGATTTCACCAAAATGTTTTCAAAATCGGTTTTATTGAGTCAAGAAAGGGACTAGGATATTTTTCAAAAAAATTCTTTTTATCTAACCACTCTTTAGCACCATTCTTAGATTTGTTGATTACAGAAAGTACTATAGATGCTAAAGTGGATCAACTGTCACCTACGACAATACTTCTCATGATTGTTTGGAAGAACCAAAGCTGATCTCCAACCTAACCTGACAATCTATTGCTTGTCTTGGGGCTTGGTATACAAGGGATCGGAATCCTCCTGCAAGTCTGGAAGGTAATAGTCTGTGTGCTTCTGATTCCCTTCCCTCTCTCTCTTCAGCATCCTAAGGAAAGAGAGAAATTATTTGTATAAAGATGTGATATGATATCTTGAGAAGTAGAGGGGTAGGAGTGATTCCTGCGACCCCATTATTCTACTTTAAAGAATTGATCAAAGCGAGGGGCAGAATTAATTCTTGTAGCCCCATTATTCGCTTATTCAAAAGTATGTGTTACTAAGTCAATGAGATAACGCAAAGACAGCCTTTGTGGCAATCAGTGTTCATCAAAATTTGAAATTATGAGGATCCAGAGAAGAGAGATAAAAAGGGAGAAGAAAAGGATCAGAGAAGACTTGCCTGTGTGTTCAGAAACTTGCTTGAGTTGAATCCATGTGTTTCTTGATCGATATCCCCGAGGTAAAGCCTGCACTTTTATTTTTATGCATAAATGAGATCAGTAGAGGGGATAGACAGACAGGATTGTTAAGATATTTGGTTAGGAAATTTAGTTGCTAAGCTAGGATATGGCATAGTGTACTCATGTGATTAATAGGCATAAGATGTGACTTGCAACAAAGTAGAGGTGATGATCCTAAAGTTAAGATTTAAATTGAGTCCCTGCTATTTTCAAACTTCTTTCTAAGACTACCTGTGTGTTTGCTTGAGGACAAGCAAAAGGTTAAGTCTGAGGGAGTTGATATACCATGATTTTGACCCACTTTTACTCATGGTATTTATATGATTTTACTATATATATCTATGTTTTGAAGTCTTTTAGGTATGTTTTCAGGTTCAAGGACATTTTGGAGTAAAGTGACGTTTTAGGTGCCATTTGGAGCTTAAAGGAGAGTTTTCCCGAGATGACTTGAAGATCAGACATCGAGGTCGATATCCAGAGTTACATATCGATCGATACACACTTTGTGTAATCGATCGATGACACATTTAAAGAAATGACGACGAGATACTCCATCGATCGATGTACACATAGTACCATCGATCGATATCGAGCGTGCAGAAGAAGGAAGAATATTCTCAATCGACTTGAAGCCCAAGATGTCTCAATATTACTATAATGCCCCTGACGAGTTTTTAACCTAATTGTACTCAATATTTATACCTTTGCCTATGTGTTTTGGCAAAGTAAGCTTTTACAACATATCATTGTTCTAGTACTTCTTACTTATCAATAAAGTATTCTTTTCATCTTAATTCTGTTCTCATCTAAGGTTATAGGATTCTAAGTTTAGAAGAAAGATACAAAGAGATTTGTTATCACGAGGAACTTGATTGTTCGGTCTTCTAAATGAATCTCTATTATTTCCTAGATGCTATGAATCACTCAGTCATGTCTGAGTAGATTCCATTGTTAGATTTAGGGTTCAAATAGTTATGAGGGATTAGCCCCAACTATGGACTGTTGAGTTGTATACTCATTATCCTGATGAACCCTAATGCTTATTCTAGCGTAGCTAACTAGAATATGATCTTGGAGTTGATTTAATCCATAAATCAGTCTCCTGACATCATCTTGAATAAGCTAAGATCCTCTAGGGATAAGCGAGAGCCGGTCTATGATCTTGGTGAACATATATTTGATTCGATCTAGAGCTATATCGACCGATACTCCAATAGAGTAATCGATCGACGACACACATATCGATCGATACAAGCTGTCAAACATCGATCGATATTGTCGGCAGACAGATCAATAGACGAGACTAGTAACGATAGTTATTAGCCAAATCTAAAGAGTCGAAGTTCTTTAGTATATGCAAGCAACTCATTAAAACATCCATAGCATTATAATCCTGAACTAGCTGAATAGTAACCTTGAATCTAACTATTTCTCTTATTGATTACAACTCTCAAACATTCTCTTGAGCAATTAATTATTGCTCACAACTTGCAATTTATATTTAAACCATTTCAACCTAGCTTAGTCACTAAGGATTAACATCTTTTGTGTTCCTTCGCTCCCCGTGAAATCGATCCCTAAGTACTACATCTGAACCTCTTATTTGAGAGAGTAGTTTACTCCTAGGGTAATTTGAGTGAGATCAAGTGCTCTACATGTGTCTCAAGTCTCCATCTAGGATAACCTAATTGGTGCCATGACTAACCACTGCTTTGATAAAAGTTCGAACAAGCATGTTCCAAGATAGGAGTGAGTAAACCCTTCTATCTTGAAGGGTGTATTAAGGAAACTTATCGAAATATATAAAAAACTATAGAGTCACTACAATGTCTAATTTAGTTCCCTTCTGTATATCTATATATATATATACTCATGTACATTTTTATTGATGGATTTATGACTTCATCCATATAGGTTGGAACAATAATATGAATTGCTTTACTTCTAGGTTTATGCCTAGGAGATTTCTTGGTATGATGGCCACACCCGATCAACAAAGAAGCAATAACGTTATAATTGTTGGAAAATTTACTGCAATGACACATGTATCATTATGCAAAAAAAAGCATATTGTAAAGCTGAAAAAGTGCAGGTGGGCTGGGAGTTTTTATTTCTGTGGAAATTTTTAAAATTTAACTATAAAAGGATACATATGACTATGGTGATGATTGGTTTGGTTGTAAATGTAAAAGTTTAGTTGTAAAGTTTAACTGTCGGTAAATTGGTTGTTGCTGTAAAAATGTTACTATAGATTTTTACTATATATTTTTTGTTGTGAGTATATTTTCTGTAGTTAAATTTGTTGTAGCTGTAAGTTATAGAATGTAGATATTTTAAAATAAAAAATATGAAATATGTTATGTATATAATTCTTTATCAATTAAGATAATCTATATTAATATTTTGTTATAAGTATCAGAGATTACAGTTATTTAAAATGTAAAAGAATTATGTTATTTAAAATATTTCAATAATTTTAAAACACCCAAAATTAATTTTTATTATGTATTTTATTTAATATTATAGATAGTTTTTTCATATTACAGATTCTACCGCATATGAAAAAGATGTAATAATTTGTCTGAAATTAAATAGGTTTTTATTATTTTATTTTTTTTTGTGATGTAGTTTTAGAAATAAAGCTAAACATAAATGGTAAAAATTATTAGAAATTTGATGTACGCTTTAACTTTTAAAAATAAAGTTATATCATGATTGATACAGTTTAGGGATTTAAAAATAAATAAAGATATGAGATAAATTCGAACCAGTCACCCATTATATTTTAAATTTTGATTTGTTATTGAAGACTAGTGAACACTGTATTCTTGGAAAAGGACATTTTCTTTCGTATAGTATCTATTTAGTTTCGTAACAATTGAGAATGAAGACAAAGAAAATTAATCTATTTAGTTTCATAACCACTGACAATGGAGACAAAATAAGAAAATTATATAAATCTTTGTGGATATATTCACAATCTCAGTCGATACAGTATCTCTTTCATTACCTAGCACACAAATAAATCCATACTTCATCGTTTCATTTCACAAAAAGACGTTTGACCAACTGTATATTAGATATATATTTTTATAAACTATACGACTTCGTTGATTCCCCCATTCTGGACCCATACTTCTCCGACCAGCCCAGTCCATCGCGACTCAAACTAAATAGATAAAACATACATCACGCATATTGATTGAATCAGGCTTCTATAATACATTAGGTCGGCCCACCCTACAAGAAATTATAAAAAAAAATATTTTACATTAATTTGTGAAATATTTAAAATTTTAAATAGAGTGAAAATATTAAAAATAAAAAATTAATGAAAGAATTATGAGATCATAAAAATAAATATTTTTGTTTGGATTATAATGACTATAACCTTCACAATTCTTTGATAAATATTATTATATTTTATAGTTTTTTTGTTTCAGATGTTTAGTTTTATAATATATAGTAATAATTATTTATTACTATATAAATGTGCAAATTAAATATATATATATATATGTTGTAGAAAAAGACATAGAAGAATTATTATTAAAGAAGAGTAATTTTTTTACTGTAACGATCATAAATCTGCTAATATGTTTTATCCTATAAATTTTTCGGATTGTGTAATAAATTTTCTACTATACAAATAACTCTAAAACTCATCTAACGCAGTTAATGTACACACAATTATTTTTTATATATGTGAATAACTAGGTGTTCTGTCATGCGTACTTAAACATTTTATAGTTACTTATTAATATAATCATTAATAATTGAAATATTTATGTTTTAATAAATTATTATATATTTCTCATTTAAAAATTCTTACTTATGATTTTAAATATATTTTCTTTGTATATGCATATTTCATTATTAAAAAATAAGATCTTATTATCTTTTCAATTATAAAAAATCAAACAAATTGCTTAATTAATATTTAGTTATATATTTTTTTCTCTTTTAAAATTTGTTGTTAAAAATATATTTTATGATAACCATACAATATATATCAGAATTATCTTTTTATTTAAATATACTTTTTAGGTTTTGGATAAGGGAGTTATGTACATATGACCTAAAACTTAAAGTCAACCCTAAAACTAACCTTTATTTTTTTGTAAATTGTGTTTGACCTATTCACCCTAGAAGTTCACAATATTCACGAAAATGCCATTGTTTTTTTTTCGAAAAATACACTTTTACTCTCAAAACCTCATCTTCTTCACTTATTTACAAGATTACCATTGCCATCAATACACCAACCACCATGAACAACCACTTTCAAGCTCTTAATGCTCAAATAGTGATTAAACACTATTTCTTTCTCCATTTCTATCAACTAAGAAAACTTATATTTCAATTGCTCTCCATATTCATCCATAAAAATCATAAATTTTGATTCTAAAATATGTATGGTTCATTGAGCTATTGAAGCTTACGATTCTCCGTAGGTCACACTTGTTTGAGATTTTGGAAATAATCTCATTGGTTAAACCTATGAAATCGAGTTTTTTCTCAGATCTGTTTGTCTAGACGACTTTTGTGGAAGTCGACTGGATCTAGACGACTTTCAAAGCAGAGGTTAGTTTTGCAATTGACTTTTAAAATGTGTTTTGTTGGACGACTTTCTTTGTTAAAAATAAAATTCCATACGACTTCCGCGGAAGTCGTCTAAGATAAACAGGTTAGTTTTGCGTTTAACCGAAATGTGTCAGAAATTTGACTTTTTCCAGACGATTTCCACGGAAGTCGTCTGTGAGAAAACTAAAAATCAATATTTTATTATTTCCAGACGAGTTCCGTGGAAGTCGTCTCAGGTTAGTTTTGGAGTTGGAATAACAAAAAAAATCTGTTTTTTTTCTAGACGACTTCTGTGGAAGTCGTCCGGTCGGCGACATCCACGGAAGTCGTCCAAGATTTTATTCTGAGATTCTGGTCAAACCTTAGTTGTTATGGACAACTTCCCTGGAAGTTGTCGGGGTAGACGACTTCTACAGAAGTCGTCCAGAAAAAAAAAGTTTTTTTTTGTTTTGATATTCCAACTCCAAAACTAACCTGAGACGACTTCCAGGAAGTTATCTAGGAATAATAAAATATTGATTTTTTAGTTTTCTCGTAGACGACTACGTGGAAGTCGTCTGGAAAAAGTCAAATTTCTGACACATTTCGGTCAAACACAAAACTAACATGTTTATCTTAAGTCGTCTAGGATTTTATTTTTAATAAAGGACGACTTCCAGGGAAGTTGTCCGGACGGACGATTTCTATGTAAGTATTCTTTGCAAAAATTTAATAACAAAAATAACCTTAATGGCGACCTCTCTGGACGTCGTCCAGAAGACTTCTGTAGATGTCGTCTGAGCGAATCTATATATATAAAGTAGACTTTTCTCTCTTCTTGAGACATGTGGAAGGGGGCTTTGTTGACATGTGTCCCTTTCTTATATTTTTTTACATTTTAGATTTTTTTTCTTTTAGATTATTACAATTTGGTTCCCCACTTTCTTATTGTACAATATCCAATAATTTTCACAATAATCATCATTTTTTTAAGTTTGATAATCCATTTTATTAATTACAAAATACAAAGTGAATAAAATAATAAATAAAATAATATAAATAAATTTTTACTTTTTAATTTATTCACAACTAAAAATACCATAAACTTCACTATTTTATTAGCTATGACTATTTTCTATTATTTCATTTACAAATCATATATTTATTTTAATATTGACCAAGTCAAGAAAAATAAACTAAAAACACAACTCATGATCGAAACATAAAAACTCTGAGAAAACAAAATGTCAAAGACACACTAACTAAAGAAATGTTTAGAACTGAAACGATATCAAGAACAAAGATTAACTTAGCTAACTTTATCATAGAATGTTTTGGTTATAACAAGGAGATGTCGGAAAAGAGTAGAAAAATAAACTCCGAGACAAAGCATCTTTCGAATACAAAAAAACACGATCAAAGACCAATACAAAGAACCAAGAAAGCGTGTTAGAGCAAGAATATTCAATACAAGACAAAAATCGCCATGAAACAAGACAAATATTTAACACACATAAGCGCAACCACCAGCTTAGATGTACGAAGCACCTCATAAACTAAACAAGCACAGAAAAAACGTTCATACCAGCGGAAAACCACAAAGCTCTAGATAAAAAAGATCAAAATTTCGAGAATCTAACTTCGCAGACTTATACTAAGAAAAGCAAGGGAAGTAAACATACAACCTGAAGGAGGGAGAATGAAAGTTAATCACCAAGAAACCAAAGCCCAAACTTGAGACCATACACAACATTATAAATCTACAGAGCATACACAAAAAAAAAAACACTATCTAAACATGTAGTCGCAAATTTGGCAAAATAGAGAGCTACTAGAGACGCGAGCAGATGAAATCAGCAACGTGTAGCCAACCTCAAACTATGAAAGAGAGCATAGAAGTCTGATGATCAAACACCAGATCTTGAAAACCAACCGAACATGAATTATCGACGGTAAGCTAACGAAGAAGAAATCAACATCAAAGACGACTAGACTCTGATCCAACCTAAGGAGATGCAGTTCCTAACATCAACAAAAATCTAAATAAGAAAAAGTGCAGCCAATATTGACCGAAACAACCTATAACGCTGTGATTAACAACCACACAACATGAAACTTATAACACTGTGAGTAACAACCACACACTTATAACGCTGTGAGTAACAACCACACAACATGAAACTTATAAACTCAATCTATAACAAATACTAAACAATCTGAGGAAGAACAAACACACATAGGTGAGTATTTTTTTGGTGAGGGTGAGAAGCAAAGCACAAGAAAAAGGTAAACGAAATACATAGATAATGACGGCTTAATGTTAAAATATGGAGAGAGAACACAAAACATCACAAAGAATAATGTTCAATTAATTCAAATAAAAAATAAAATATAATTTATAACATTAAACTGTTAATCTTAAAACAACAAATGCAAAATTATTAAAATTTAATATATTTTACATCAGAGGCTTTACTATTATATACAAAACATATTATTGAAAAACACAAATACAAAATATATAAACTTATCACCTATTACGATATAACACAATAAAAACATTAAATAATGTTTTTAACAAATAGAGATGGCCACATAAATACATCATCCAAAAAAAATTACTCAACAACAATAAATATCAAAATTTTCAAATTCTTAATACTAAGATTTAGGATTAAAAATACACCGTACCAACTTCAAATGTATCTTTACGATCAATATATATCTGATTGGTTAAATTGATAAAAACACAACTTCTTAATTTTGACAAATCCAGAGCGAGAAAAAACTAGCGGTTAATATTACACCTATGATTATTTGAAATTATCATCATAAGCACCGCTCACAAAATATCATTAAAATCAACCTAGAAAAGTCCAAAGCATCAAACTATTATAACACCTCCCCATCACCCCAATATACAAAACTAGGTCTGGGCATAAATCTCGAACCCGATCCAAAATAAGAATATCGGTTCAGTTACGGATCTCGCCAAAAACAAGATCGATTTATTTACTTTGGGTTATCGGTTCGGTTCCATTTTAGCCGATAACTGAAGAGTAACCCGAGTTGAACCAAACAAATACAAAGCTGGTAGTATAAAACGTGACAAAAAAAGTTCATCTTATTTCAAATGAGATGACGCAAAATAAAAGATAAATAAAAAAGCAGTTTATATAACTAGTATTAATTTATCAATTTAAAATTTTAGGCATCTTTACTATTATTATCTAATTATTGATATATATATATGTATAAACTCTAATTTAATATATTCATTGTAAGATGAAGTCCACATTTACAAATTTTCTAAATCATAATTTAAATTAATAAGTTTCAATCAAATAATAAACAATTCAGCTATTACACTTTCAAACTGTCATGCATATATTTAAACTTAAATTTCTTTCATAGTAACTTTGCAAAAACTACAATCAAATTAATAAATTATATAATATCATACATATTTTGTTTTCTAAAATACTGTTGAGAAATGTTCTATATTATAAAACCATAGTCAAATCATAATAATATTAGCAAAACCGGCGCGTAGCGCCGGCAAACCCCTAGTGTTTAATAAACTTGTATTTTCTCTAAAATTATAAATACTTTTTAACATTTTCTTGTTAATTCATGTATATTAGACAATATTAGGACTACTGGATGAAATTTATAACTTTATTGATGATAATTATGAGGTTACCAACATTCATGTTAATTAAATTTTCTAGCTGATGTAGAAGACTTCTAGGAAAGTCGTATGGGGAAAGTCACACATGTTCAATGTTTGCTAATGTGTATTTTTTTTTTTTTGCAGATGAGGTATAAGTTACATGCATTGTATGGAGAATGGTTGTTGCAAGATGGATGTTGGAATTTTGTGGTTGATCAACACAAAGTTCAAGATATGTAAAACATATATTTTCAACACAGACTTGTATAAAATCTGATATGCTTTGACTAGATACTATTGTTTGTAAGTATTATTGTTATGAGTTGGAAGAAGGATTAAAATGCCTCTTCAAATGTTGTATCAATATAAGACTACCAACATTCTTTATTAAGATGTGAATAAGATATTTGGACTGTATTATTGCATTTGAAAAATTCAAAGATAAGAAAAAGCTATTGAAGTCAATTATTTTTTTTTTGATTTTTAGCACATATATTACATTTTGGGAAACAATTTTACTGATTATACAAAAAAATTACAACTAAATGAGTAAACAAGCTTGGACTCCACTTTTATATGAAAGAAAACTTAGTCAGAAGACTTCCAGAAAGCCCAGACGACTTCCAGAAAGTCTAGACGACTTATAAGTAAGTCGCCTAGACGACTTCCAGGTAACTTGTCCCAGAAGTTCCAAAACCAGATCTGGAAAACTTGCATATTCAAAAACGTTCAAATGGCTTAAAATAGAGAAAATAAGTGGAATATTAGACAACATTTATAGAACACACAAAAATACATATCTAAAATTAAAAGATCTACCTTTAAATGAGTGGAAGGTGAGAACTAGGGGTGGCATTTGGTACCACCCGCCCCGCCCGAGCCCGCCCCGCAGTGGTCTACATCTCCGGCGGTTCTCTGCGGTCGTGGCCCGCCAATGCTTGCGGTCGTGAATACTCTGACCAAACCCGCCCCGCAACTACAACGGGCTGTTGCAGTATGCCCGCGGGTCTTCTCTTATTGCGGTTAATGCGGATGCCCGCGGGTTTTATAGTTCCTTGACCTGCAAACACAGCTAAGATGGGAAATAACTGATAAGGTGCATAACATTACTGATAAGATGCATAATGTCACTCGTCAGATGCAGAAGGCAACAACAACATCTGGTACATGCATGGTTTGTTTGAAGTCTCTTTTTTTTGAGTTTTTAGTTTTGGTTAGATTATTTTGATATCAAAAGTTTATGGTTAAAATCTTTCATTAGAATATCGACAAGACAATGGGAACTGAATCATTACCGCAAGGAATTATAGCCAAAACATCAAACCTGGAAACTCAACATCTATGGAACTACGATGACAATAAAAAGGTGTTAAAGCAGACAGAGAGTCCTCATAATTTTTGTTACAGTTTTTATTATTGTTGTAGCTTAATCTTTTGTTATTTGGTTCCTTTCTCTGTTTATTCTCAGGGGAATCCGAACCGTGCAATGAGTTTGTTAGCCATGGCTATTGGAATCAAGCAAAGGAGCTAGTCAACAAAGTCATCCAAAAGGTTTTGTCTTCTCTTTTTTTTTCTATCATAGTCTTGTCTTGGATAGTCAATAAAATGATACATATATTGCTGTGAACTTTCAGTTTCCTCTTCGAAGTTTTGTGGTCATGCTATTTCATTACGATGGTGTTGTTGACGATTGGAAGCAGTATCCATGGAATGAGCATGCTATTCATGTTTCCGTGATGAACCAAACAAAATGGTCAGTTTCTTGCAAATTTTTGTTTTATATTTTTCATATATTCTCTAACAATTTCATCATGTTATTAATGTCACCAAATAGCAGAAGTTAAATATAAGTCATGCGACATTGAGCACTCATGCGACATTGAGCACTCATAAGAAATTTTTTGTAAGTCTTAACCAAAGTCAAATTAAAGAAAGCACCAAATCCAAACAATGAATCCCAAAGATAAATAAAAACCAAATCCAAACAAGCATTCTAAATATAGATAAAAGCAAAACAGCAAATCTCAATAAAAATCAAACTTCTTCTTCTTTATCTTTATCTTTATCTTGGAGTTTCTTATCTTCCTCATGGATTTCATCTTCAGAAAATATCATAGTTGAAGTTAGTAAAGATCAATAGTCAAGAAGCTAAACATTATATGATAATGTGAATATTTTACCCTGCGGATAAGATTCATATCACTTAAGCCAGTTCCTGGTGCATATCAGAGCCTGCACATTCTCAGGGAGTAGTCTGCTTCTGTATTTATTAAGGACTCGCGATCCAATGCTAAAAGAAGATTCCGAAGCCACAGTTGTAATGGGAACACTGAGTAAATCACAAGCCATTGCTGACAAATCACCAAATCTGTGAGAATTATCTTTCCACCATTGGAGAATGTCCATGCTTGCGAAATTATTAAACTCCAAAAGTGGTTCATCAAGATAAGCTTCTAGATGTGTTTTCCCACTCACAATGCCAGTAACTTTGCGAAACGCAAAGAAATCCTATGAAAGTTAAAAATATAAATTAAAAAACAATTAAAAAAAACAGATTGTTAAAAAAAATCGAGAAACACTAACACTGTAGTTCCCAAACATTCCCATTGATCCCTCAGCACAAATGTCTTGTGGAGCTGTCTCACGTGGCTCTGTAGAAGGTGAGTCAGTCTTGGATTTTTTGTCGTAAGACGCAAACAGAGTAGTGAGCTTCTCACGCAAGTTTTTCAACTTTTCATCACGTGTACTCATATCAAGTTTGCCTAAACAACATTCCACAATAGACAACTTAAAACGTGGGTCAAAGACAACCGCCATGGCGAAAAGAGAACTGACTTCTTCCCAATATTTATCAAACTTCTCTTTCATTGGTGGCACCATCTCTCTGACAATCTCATCAACACTTTCTTCATTGATTCTAAGCCAGCCGTGGATTAACCAAACTTAATAGAAATACAAGTTCGAAGTCGGGTAATTAGAAACAGAAATGAGACAGTGAGATAAAAAAAATAATTATATCAAACCTGATAGAAATACAAGTTCGAAGTCGGGTAATTAGAACCAGACATCAAAGTTGTAATCACATCAAAAGGACTCAAAAAGCGGCTGACATTCTCAGCTCTTGTCCATTCCTCACATGTGGGCGCCATTGTATAACCTTTCCTATCAAATGTCTCTAACTTAACAAACGCTTTACGGAACTTGACGGCTCTTTGAAGCATATAGAAAGTTGAATTCCATCTTGTACTCACATCCAGTATCAGACCCGCCTTCTTGTCCTTTATACCAGCAGCAACCACACATCTTTCAAACAATTCTTCACGCGCTTCCGATGCTAATACATACTTAATACTCTCTCTTATTTTGTGCAAAGAACCTCTAATAATCTTCAAACCATCTTGCACTATAAGATTAAGAAAGTGAGCTGCACATCTGACATGAAAAAACTCTCCACCACACAACAAGTCATTGCTCAACATCAGTTGCGATTTCACAATATCTTGCATTGAGTCATTGCTAGTAGCATTATCTAATGTGATAGAGAACACCTTTTTCTCTAAACCCCACTCGTTCAGTGTATCCAGGAGCTGCATCGCAACATTCATACCAGTATGTGGTGGCGATAAAGCACAAAACGTCAGGATCTTGCTGTTCAACTTCCAATTTCGATCAATGTAGTGAGCTGTCACACACATATAACCCTCACGTGTCAGCGACGTCCACAAATCAGACGTGAAGGAAACTCTTCCAGGTAGACTCGCCAATTCCCTCTTCAATGTATCTCTCTCGCTTTCATACAACCGGAACACATCTTTTTTCGCCGTTTCGACAAATGGTTTTGACATCAGCATTCAAGTAACTCCAAGTTTCTCTCACTTTTTCATATTCCACATATGAATATGGGAGATCATGCTGGACTATGGTCTTAGCTACCATCTGCCTAAATACGAGATGATCGTATTTGCGAGGCACCAATTTGCCGTCAGCAGTGACATTCATCTTCCCATTCAACCTTAAATACATTTTGCATATACCAAGATGTCTTTTCAACGAGGTAGTTCCATGGCCATGAGAGCTCCAAGCATACTCATCATTGCAGTGATTGCATTTAGCTTTCTCCTCGCCATTGAGCTTGCTAATCACAGTAAAATCATTCCAAACAGGTGACCTTTGCCTACTCTTCCCTAATCCTCACTGAGAATCATGTGATAAAAAATCTGCAAAAAAAATTGAAAAATTCATCTAGAATTTGGTGTATTGACATCAAAGAGATTAGGGTGGGTTTGAAGAGTTTTAGTTTTGGAAAAATATTAGAACTTTATACAACATTAGGTGACCAAATAAAGAAAAATCAGACATAAAAACTTACCAAAATGCTCATATTGGTTATAAAAAGGAGACACATGAGAGAAGACTCTGTAAGACGACTTCCAGGAAGCCCAGACGACTTTCAGGAAGTCCAGACGACTGTCAGGAAGTCCAGACGACTTCCAGGTATGTCGTCCCAAAAGTCATCCAAATCCAGATCTGAAAAATTTGCATATCCAAAAACGTT
Source organism: Hirschfeldia incana (assembly GCA_026261945.1). Taxonomy (NCBI): domain Eukaryota; kingdom Viridiplantae; phylum Streptophyta; class Magnoliopsida; order Brassicales; family Brassicaceae; genus Hirschfeldia; species Hirschfeldia incana. The sequence continues at coordinate 2,040,996 of JABCMI010000039.1, forward strand.
CAGACGGCTTAAAATATATAAAATAAGTAGAAGATTAGACAAATCTACCTTTACAGAACACACAAAAATACATATCTAAAATTAATAGATTTACCTTTAAATGAGTGGAAGGTGAGAACCATGTGACAAAAATTCTGCCAAAAAAAATATAAATTAGTGAAAAAGACATGAGACAAAACTGAAAAATTCATCTAAAATTTGAAGTATTGAAGTCAAAGAGATTATAGTGGGTTTGGAGAGTTTTAGTTTAGAAAAAAAATAAGAACTTCATACAACATGAGGTTGCCAAATAAAGAAGAATCAGACATAAAATCTTACCAAAATGCTCAGATCTGTTTTTAAAAGGAGAGACATGAGAGAAGACTTCATCAGACGACTTCCAGGAAATTCAGACGACTTCCAGGGAGTCCAGATGACTTCTAGGTAAGTCGTCCAGACGACTTCCAGATAAGTCGTCCCAGAAGTCTTCCAAATCGAGATCTGAAAAACCTGCATATCCATAAACGTTCATATGACTTAGAACAGAGAAAATAAGGAGAAGATTAGATAAATCTATTTTTATAAAACACACAAAAATACATTTTAAAATTAGTAAATTTACCTTTCAATGAGTGGAATATGAAAAATATGTGATGAAAAACCCGCAAAAATAAGATAAATTAGTGAGAAAAATATGAGACAAAAACAATAAATTGATATAAAGCTTGATGTTTATAAGTTCAAAAAAATTAGAGAGAGGTTGAAAGTTTTAGAATAATGAACATTACATTTTTGTTGCAGCCATTTGAGAAGAGGAGAAAGAATGTGTAAATTTTTTTTTTATATATGGAGACACAAAACCCAATTAGGTTAAATATTTTCTATTCAGATCGACTTTGGACGACTTTAGACTACTTAACTGTAAGTTGTCCAGAAACTTTAATATATTTAGCGGAAAACTAAAATATAAGACTTCCTAGACGACTTACAAGTAAGTCGTCTAGAAAGTCTTCTGGTTTAAAATATTTAAGCGGGAAAAGTAAGTCGTCTAAAGTCATCTAAAGTCAATCCAACTTTAACAATTTAACAGACGACTTAATTTTCAGTCGTCTGGACCCTAAATACAATCACTAAACTAATTTAACTAACTTAACACTTCAAAAAATCAAATTAAACTTAAAAAATATTTACTATACACTGAAACAAGCACGAATAGGTAAAAAATATATTTTCAAAAATTCATTCAAACTTTCAAAAATCTAACCCTAACAAAACATACAATACTACTACATATATTCTCAAACCCTGAAACCAAAGAATATCATGATTAACCAATTCCACTCATCTATGTTGAAAACTATTCAAATTTATTATTTTTTAATTTACATCACTTACAAATGTTTATAATTACATGATTTTAATTTTTCACAAGTCAAAATATTTTTAATTTTTTTAAAATTATTTTGTAAGATCAACAACTCCAGACGACTTCAAGAATCTCAGACGACACAGACGACTTAATAGGGTTATATTCGTAAAAATGGCTTCGATTTTTTTGTTTGGTCACAAAGTGCTGGCTGTAATTTCACATGACCTTTAGGTTAATTTTTTATTCGATTCAAGTTGGGGTTTAGTTTTGAGGTTAAAATCAAATTATGGGTCATATTTTGTAAATTCCCCTTTGGATAATTCTGATTAGTACTATTTTAATTATTTATCTAATCAACCTAATTTAAATTCTTTTTTATGTAAATAATATAGAGAATTTATTCATTAATTATATAAACGATATTAACCACTCTAACCTTCAACGTGAAATCTCCGTTGCAAAAATTTATTTCAGAAATAATAGTTTAAATTTTAAATCATTTATCTCAAACTAATCAGCTTATTTCTAAAAGTATTCCTTTAAGAACGACAACATGTAAAGTTGCTTCGAACGTTACTCCCTGCTTATATATAAACACGATAAATTTCACTTGTATATGATAAATTAAACTGAATCTCATTAGAAAACAAGATAATTTACTCTCTCATCTCATAAAAGCATGATAGAATCGTAACATTTGATATGCTCTGCTCTTAGGGTTATAAATTCTTTGAGTTCTTCTACTTGATTTTGTAAATAATATTTAAAAGACTTTACATATTAGGAAATCAACAAGAATTTTTCGCTTTCTTTTTTCAAATCATTGGCAAACTATATTATGTAATTGTTAGGAAAAAAATATCAAACCATTTTGCAGAGATTATGTATTATCACTATATTAGTTTACAAAAAAAAATGTATTATCACTATTTTATCACCATATTATCACCTGCTGACTACAATGATATTAAAAAATTGTTTGAATTGAAAATTAAATACTAATGAGCGAAAATGATGTCTAAATGTTTTAGTAGTAAACAAAATTAAAAATTAAGCATATATCTTACAATTAATAGAAGAAGATCCTCCATCTTTTACTTTCGCCATCGAACTCGAAGTTGTTATCTCTGCATAGTTTTCTCATTGTATGAAAGCAAAGATCAATAAAAATAACTCAAATCTTATTAGTTTAAGAAAACTTTTTCAAAAACTTAAGGGTTTCATTAAATATCTCAAATTCATAAATTATGCCACAAGTTGATATCTCCTTATATAAATCTATATATTTCATAAACACATTTGTAGAACCTAATTATCTTAATCATAATTCAACTAGGATAAATATTACTTGAACTAGAAGTTAACTCTCAAGTTTACTTTCAACAGAGATCAAAGTTCAAATTCAAGATCCATTATTTGTTCCAAAATAAAATTTCAAGTTAAAAAAATTGAAACTTTAGTTACATTATGATGATCGTTTATTTTTCTCACGATGACGTTAACAATGTTTAAATATCAAAGAAATGTACAAGGTAGTGCGAAATTATTGAGTTAAATATCTGTCTATCACCTCACGACGAAAACAGACAAATTTTCTTATATTTTCTCTTGTCACTTACTAATCAAATTGACAATAAAACACCACTTAAATCCAAACTAGTCTGTACTGAAAAGCGTATATAACGAAGCAGACGAATATTACCGTCATTTAAAGCAAGTAACGACACGTGTCATAGCATGTGCATTTATGTAGTAACCCCATCATCGTCGACATCACCTCTTCTTTAGCGCTCTTCATTTTAAAGTCCCTGCACAAGAACCAGAGCAAAAATACAAAAGAAAAACATATTCATCAAAATCCCAAAGAAAAAAACCTGAGAGGAGCTATGAGATCGAGCAACCATCTAATCGGTATGGTCAACTTCCTCACCTTCCTCCTATCGATCCCCATCCTCGGCGGAGGGATATGGCTAAGCAGCAGAGCTAACTCAACCGACTGTTTACGTTTCCTCCAGTGGCCACTCATCGTCATCGGAATCTCCATCATGGTCGTCTCACTAGCCGGATTCGCCGGAGCTTGTTACCGTAACAAGTTCCTCATGTGGCTATACCTCGTGGCCATGCTTCTCATCATTGCAGCCTTGATAGGATTCATCATCTTTGCTTACGCAGTCACTGATAAAGGATCTGGTCGAACCGTGCTTAACCGGGGTTATCTTGACTATTATCTTCAAGATTATTCCGGTTGGTTGAAGGATAGGGTCTCTGATGATGGATACTGGGGAAAAATCAGCTCGTGTATTAGAGATTCTGGAGCTTGTAGGAAGATCGGAAGGAACTTTAATGGAGTCCCTGAAAGTGCTGATATGTTCTTCCAGAGAAGCCTTAGCCCTGTTGAGGTAACTATTTTAAAATAAAACTTGGGAATGATGGAAAAATCAAAAAAAAAAAAATCATATTGAAATACAATCATAATGGGTCTTGATGCTTATTCTTGGATTCTGGGATACTCAGATTCAATTTTTAGTAAAATTTCTTCTGGATAATAGTTTAAGAAAACTGATACTATAGTATTTTAAGAAAGACTCAATTACCCACTGTTGGGACATGAGCTTTAAATTTTTTTTCTTGAAATAATAATGGTGGTCCTCCATGTCTTCATGACCCATATGACGAGAGACTCAATTATTGAACGACAATAATTATAATCTTTGTTCAAACTGAATATATTTTGTGTTTACTGTTTTCATAATTAACTTAGTTGACTATTTTAGTATGGAGAATAGATCTGATTCAGCTTTGCCTCTAAAATACTCAAGCAAATAAAGGACAAGACTTGGGTTCACCCTCTGTGGTGAATTCTTCCATTCACCTCAACGCTCTACGCCAATTAAAATGCCATGTAGGATTAGCAGAAAAGGAAATATTTTTTTTTTAAAAAGGAAAACATGGAAAAAAAATAAAAGACGTGTTTTCTTCTTCATCCCTCACAGAAAACAATATGAAGCTTTGTTTGTCAAACTTTTTGAATCTCAATTTTGTACTTTCAAATACAATTATATACCCTAAATCCAAATCATATACCCTAAACCCAAATTGTAAACCTAAACCCAAACTCTATACCCTAAACCCAAATCCCCTAAACCCAAACCGTAAATCTTAGACTTTCAACTCAATCGAAAACCCTAAATCCAAACTTTATGGTGGATTTAAGATCTAGAATATAAGGTTTGTGTATAACTTGTTTTTAAAGAAATTTTAGATAATTATTGTTCTTAACTTGAAAGAAGATAAAAGTGAGTAGAGCAACGTACGTATTCAAAACTGCAAGGCTGTGATTCAGGCTAAAATTTACTTAGGAACAACTTATGTTATCAAACTTCAAGAGAATTCTCAAAACCTAACTGATAAAAAAGATTACGTTCTATTTTTTCTAAAGCGTGTCTCTTATATTATTTTAAAGCTATTTTCCTTTTTTATTAGTTTCCTTATATAATAATCCTACATGTCAATATGATTGGTTTTAATTATAGAGGTGAATTTAAAGGTTCACCCCAAGGGGTGAACTTAAGTTTTGTTCGCAAATAAAATAATAGACCGGGAGAACTGATGCTTAAAATATGTAATTTGTTCGCCTTATTGATTGCTGCGTGGGAGCGATAAATGATACAAACTTTGACCATGCAAAATTAATAGTACACGCTTGAAGCTTCTATTCTTATTGGGTCAGAGATCCTCTGCAATTTTGCTGGCCTTTTGCAGCTTTGTTCATATACCCTTCTATTTTTTTTAAAGCTTTTTTTTTTTTTGGTGGGCTATTTTCTTTTTTTTTTTTTTTTTTTTTTTTTTTTTTTAAAGCTTTTGGAGCGACTCAAAAAGTAAAAAACTTTATGAAAAGAAAAAATATCGCTTTGCTGTTTTTAGAATTTTTAATTAATTTTTGATGTATTTATGCTCAAAATTCCAACGTCATGAGTAGGCGAAATTGCATGAAAGTTGAGAAGGGTAGTTGTTGAAGTTCTTGTTTTGTATATTCGTAAATAATGTTTTATTTTATTTGTTTTCCCCATCATTTTTTTTTTTTGCCATGTGTACTATACACCCACACTGAGATACATGTGGATATTTTACCATTTGGTGGAAAATATCAAATGAATTATCAGCCTACCGAGCTGCGATTTGATCAATGATCGTAATACTTTATGGTGGTAGTTATTCATACGGTTTAAGCCATGTTAAGTTTAGGTATCTATACTTGAAGTTTAGGTATCTACACTTGAAGATGTCTCAATGGTGCTATTAAAGCAGAGTGGATTCAGTTTCTTATATGAATTATTGAAAATTTGGGATTAAATTGCGTATCATGATTTATATTTGTTGTTACTCTCTAGTCTGGCTGTTGCAAACCGCCATCAGATTGCGGGTATGCATATGGTAACGAGACGTTTTGGACGCAAGGAGGAGGGCTGGTAGGAGCAAACCCGGACTGTATGTTGTGGAATAACGAGCAGAGCATGCTCTGTTACCAGTGCAGTGCTTGTAAAGCGGGTATTCTAGGGAGCTTGAAGAAAAGCTGGAGAAAAGTGTCCGTCATCAACATCGTGGTGCTTATCATTCTCGTTATCTTCTACGTGATCGCTTATGCGGCTTACAGGAATGTCAAGAGGATTGATAACGATGAGCCGGCCGGTGAGGCTAGGATGACAAAATCACACCCTAGTCATTTCCACCTTTGATCAAAATTATGGTAAACTTCATTACATGTAATGATAATATGATGAGAAACAATGAAACAAAAGATGGGTGTTTTGATATATGTTTGCACTTGCTTATGATTTAGTACTTATATATTTTCACTTGCTTATGATTTAGTACTTTTGTGTTTGTTTTTGATATGTAACACATTTCTTTCTGTGTGTGTATATTATTTATGACTGAACTACATATTATTGTTTCTTTAAATAAGCATTACAGCTCAACCTTTTGATGGAAGAGATTTGTTGAGATAGACAGAGAAATCTAACCAGATTAAAAAAAGAAAAAGACAAACAGTTGGGTGTTAGAGCCGGGCTTTCACCCCGTTCCACCAAAACAAATAAAGTACCGTCAAAGTCCAAGAAAGAATGATACATTTGGAAATCCAGAAATGGTAAGCTCTTCAGAGGCATTGATAGAGATCCTATGGACCTAGTGTCATATGCAGGAAGCGAATGCCAGGCATGGCATAACGCAAACGTAGCTATACCGAAATCTCCACGGAATCAGACTCAACAAGAAACACAAGTCTTAAACTTGGGAGAAATATGTTTGGTGGATGGCTCATGGACTTCCACCCTACAATTCAGTGGAGTTGGATGAGTCTGGAAAGATGGTCAGGGGAAAATACAGCTTATGGGATTACGGAACTTACAGAGACGGGAATCAGCAGTTCATTCAGAATTGGAAGCACTCAAATGGGCTATGAAATCCATGCTACAACACTCTAACTGTCAGAAATTTGGTACAGACTGCAAGGATATAATAGTTATGGTATCAGAACTTCAAGCATGGCCAAAACTCTCTACCGAGCTGGAGACAATTCAAACACTCAAGATGTGCTTTCCGGATTTTGAGATTTGCTATATTTCAAGGACACAAAATAGGATTGCGGATTCGCTTGCTAGAAGTACTCGTAACTTTCGTAAATCTCTTTGTTATTTTGGTTATTCTATTACAGTCTGGACATCTCAAGTTTGAGTAATATCATAGCCTTTTGATGCCAAAAAAAGAATGATAGGTCCATAGAAGCCGAAACACATCCTCAGGTGAGAGTCTTACACATAAAGCTCGGCAAGTCAAAGCAATACGTAAAAGAAACAAAAGCATTAAAGACCATCATAAAGACGTCTACTCCATGTTGGAGATTATGTTACCATCTATACTATTAAAACATAAGCATATTGATATTTTTACTCTTTTTAGCCATACTATGAGTATTTCCTTTTGTATTCATTAAAGATATTCTGGACATTCTGCACCAATTTCTTCTTAATTGTTTTTTTGGTTTGTCATTAACCACCGGTTTCCTAATTCAATTTCGGTTTGCGATTATTTCCATGTTTGATACTGCATTGTTTTAGTATTTTTCCAACTGGTCATATTTGAAACTGCATCATTTTTAAACTATTTAATGGTTTGGTTTTAAACCACTTTTTTCTAAATCTTGAAGGTTTAGAAAATGTATTATGGACATTCTGCACCAATTTCTTCTTAATTGTTTTTTTGGTTTGTCATTAACCACCGGTTTCCTAATTCAATTTCGGTTTGCGATTATTTCCATGTTTGATACTGCATTGTTTTAGTATTTTTCTCTGTTCTAAAATGCGGGCGCCTTGCCGAATAATCGCCCGCATAGGCGCTCGGCGCACCTGAACCGTGGCGATTGGGACCAATTCTGGTCACCTACTCGGACCACAATAAATCGGCCGCCTAAATTAATTAATCGGGTTATTAGCAATTTTTAACCGATTTTCCCCGACTAATTTTAACACTTTTGAAAGGTATTGGGCTTTGCTTGAAGCCCACCTTGTAACTTTAGCGAAGGAGAAACATCTATATTTATAGATGGTTTGTCATGTTCCTTCTTGTTTTGCTTTCCGATGTGGGATGTAGTGTAGAGCTTTTGTTTTTAACTTCACACATCTTTTTCTAATTTTAGTCTTTATTTCTTGGTTGCTTTTTCTATACAAAAAAAATTGAAAATATCTGATACGAAATCTGTTGTATCGTCTCTTTTTTTTTGTACATGATATAAACATTTTATTAGTGATTCTAATGATTATGTATTTCTACAATACGTTTGACTGTGAAATCATTTTTATTTATGGATTTGAATATTTACAATTGTATCATATAAATATATAGATATGTATATTAACATGGGATCTAGTTAATTTAAATGTTAATATAAATGTCAATATACATAACTATCACATTATAGTATATATATATATATATATATATATATATATATATATATCATTTTATCTATTTAATTCTAAATATTAATTAAATAAAATCATTAAAAACTAGGCCCCGCGTACTCCCCGATTACTCTCCGATTTTTCGTCAACTCGCTAGGTCCGGTTCGGCCGCCCGACTAGCGCCTAGCGCAATTTCGAACAGGGGTATTTTTCCAACCGGTCATGTTTGAAACTGCATCATTTTTTTAAACTATTTAATGGTTTGGTTTTAAACCACTTTTTTTCTAAATCTTGAAGGTTTAGAAAATGTATTCTGGACATTCTGCACTGATTTCTTCGTAATTGTTTTTTTTGGTTTGTCATTAACCACCGGTTTCCTAATTCAGTTTCGGTTTGCGATTATTTCCATGTTTGATACTGCATTGTTTTAGTATTTTTCCAACCGGTCATGTTTGAAACTGCATCATTTTAAACTATTTAATGGTTTGGTTTTAAACCGCCTTCTTATAAATCTTATCTCATCTACTATTTTTTATTTTCTGATTCGAAATTGATAGTACAATTGAATATTGCCAAACCGAAACAAAGTTTTCAGTGAAGTCGTTTGGTTAGGCTGGTGAGTTATTTAAATTCAATAATAGCATGACGATTATTCCTTTAAATTTTAGTTAATTCTAAAATTATTAATTTTGACAACAATAATTATCATTTAAACGATTTTGAAAAATATAAATACATATTAAACAAATTTCCAACTTATGATCACCGAATTTGTCTTATCATCTAAAAAATAACAATATTAAAAATACCGGGTTACCAACCGGTAACACGTTCAACCGCAGGCCCGAGTCGAGTTTCAAAACACCGATCAAAACTATAAAACTGTTATATTGATTTGTATTTAAAATATCTAATTCAAAATTAAAAACCTAAAATTACAATATAGTTTTAACCGAACATAAACCCGAATATGAAATACATATATGAGACGGGTTATATAAATGCATATATAAGACAGATTATATAAATGTGATTATATAAAGTTTCTACCAAACATAAACCCACGCGTTAAAATCTAGTCAAATCTATTAAAACTGAAGTACAAATAAAATTTAACCTTGACATTTCTTCAATGATTATAATTTAATGCCACAGATTAAGACACATTAGTTTTGCATTTTATTAACCCATTAGTTTCCTACCAAAACATACACTATACATTACCTTTCATTACACCATAAATATTTTCAGGACTGGTTACTCATAATTTAATACTTCCTTCATTTCCAAAAGATGGTTGTTATGGAAAATAATTTGTTTTTAAAAGATGGTTGTTTTATGTTTTCTATGAAAATATTGAAAACTTTAAGAAAATTAATTGGTTTTATTAGATTACTATTGGCCAAAGGTTGTTGAAAATTGAAAATTAAAGAAAATAACAAGTTTATTATAGTGATTTAATGTGTTTTTTAATATGTGAGAAAACACTAAAAATTCTATCTTTTAAAATCAGAAGGAGTATTGTTTTGGGCTTATTACATTTACATGGCCAATATCATAATCACTATATATATATATATTTTTTTCAAAATCCATGAGTTGTTTTCTTTTTGGTAAAAGAAATTTATGAGTTCTGTTTTAGGAGTCACCTTTTTCTTACCTACACAAATATTTTGAAATATAAGATATTTGAGAAGGAAATCATCATTTTTTTTGTCGACAAGATTACAGACTCATGTAGACTCTGTAAACCAAATGGGGTGCTCTGTATCCATATGGACTGTAAACGACGTCTGTTGCCTCACACCACGTGCTAAGCTATCCACCTTTTTGTTATATAAATAATATATTGCTGGTATACATGCTGAATAAATTAATCACAATCAAATATATAAACAATATTGATGGTATATAGATAACCAATTGGAAATCAAATATCTAACGTAAATTTACTACTCAAATATAATTTGATTTCCATAAGTGAACTAATTTGTAACAAATTTCGAAATTTTAGATTACCACTAATTCGTTCATATTATATATTACTAGGGCCGATCCGCCCTACGGGCGGAATATATTTTACATGTGATCTAGATTATTAACTTTTTTTTTGTATAATTTTGTGGTTTGAGTTTTAGGGTTTTCATTTGCAAGAAATGTGTATGATAAATATTTTTTTTTGGTAAAAATGATAAGATATATCTGAGGACTTCAAATAGTCTTCATATTGTTTTTTTTTACAAAAATATGATCTCATATTCGGTGAGGCTTGATATATTTTGGGTTCGTACGAATTAGGTTGTGGGTACTTTTGTGTATGTTGGAAGAGTAATTATTATTTTTTATGTTGAAATCACAGTCTTTGACATGAAGTTGCATTTTCTTAGTAAAGTAGAATTTGAAAATGCATTTTATTCGGAGGATTTGGTAAAGTAGGATTAAGTAGTGATTATTTGAAGTCGCATTTCTTAGTAAAGTAAAATGTTATATTGAGTGAGAAGAATGTAATGTGGAGAAGGTAAAAAATAACAATGTTAATCAAAAAAAACAATGAAACTGTAAAATGTGAAAACTGAGTAATGGTCAATGAGTGTAGGTACTTGTTAGGCACCATAAAACCAACTTCCAAAACTTCTCTATTTTCTTATATTAATAACAATCAGTGCATAGATTTCCAAATTATTGAAATAGTATTTTTTGGTGGCATTATAAAGATCGTATAAGTTCCATAACACTTCTTTTAATATAAAGACGTTGCATAAGTAATATCTTATCTATCTCGAGCATCTGTCAGCTCCAACATGTCAGTTTACTGTTCATAACGATCCTTAAATTTCATGCATTTTTCATGTTTTCTTGTGCATAGCAAAATTATAGCATAGAGATAATTACCGTGATATTTACCCTTACTACAGTTGTTGTTTCTCAATATGCAAAGATGTTTTAGTCTCGTTGTGGTTTAAAATTGTTTGTTTTTCTAATATTAATTCTTCTACAGTAAAAATTGCATTATTAATATTTAATAAATATAAACTTTCTTTTTTATAGAATTTTAATATTAATATTTAATAAATATAAAATTGCTTCATCATTAAAAAATTATAAAATGGTAATTGCTTTACTTTGTTCTCTTATTTTATTTTTAATTTTGTTAATAAATAAAATAATTTTAAAACTGTACTCGGTTATGTTCAACACATAAAACATGAACTAATTTTTATATGTTAATTTTGTGAATTTGGTGATGCTTTTTACTTTTAGATATTTTCTTTAAATTAATAAGTCATACAGTGCGAAAATAGGTTTTTTTATTATATTAAAACTTACTTTAGATAGGTAGGTCAAGGAAAACATATCCAAATTATATCTTTTTATAATTATATAATATATATATATATATATATATATATATGTATGAATTATTTTATTACAAAATAATTATTTTACTAAAAATAATTATTTTACAGAACCTAATTTATAATAATTTTATTAAAAATAATAATTTACTAAGTCATAGAATGCGAAAATAGGTATATTTATGTATATATGTTTTAATTTTATACAAATTGTATATTTTTTATAACTATATATATATATGTTTGAATTTTATATGTTAATATTTTAAAAATCAAATAAATTATGTTTTCTGATTAATAATTAGGGTTTCAAAATAGATGAAACTGATTAATTTTAATTTTTGATTTTATATTGAATTTTTATAATTATTATATTTTAGTTTTTAAAATAGCTTTATCTTATTTGTAAAGAATTATTTATTTATTTTTTATATTTTAATTTTATTTAATATTAATTACTTATGTATATAAAATATTCAGAATTACTATACATTTAAACTGAATGACCAAATTTAGTAAAATTATATTAGTATAACTAAATATATTAGATTATATCAGTATTTTAGCAATATAAAATGTGCGAAGTTTTTTTGTATTCCTTTTATATAATTCACATGTAAGTAAACCACAGAAACCTATAATAACATTCTCTACTTGTTTCAAATTAATTTTAATCTATATTTAAATTATTAAAAATGATAAGATATAGGATATCTATATATATATATTCTATTTGTTATCGAAGTATGTTATTCCTGTGATGTTAATTTTAATATATATTTACTTATTAAAAAAGATGATAAGATTAAATGATATCTATACACATTCTATTTGTTATCAAATTTATTCTACAGCTTGCGCAAAAAGTAACACAAACACATATTGTAATTCAAGCTAATTAAATACAAAAAGGAACCAAGATACACTCAGTAATCTCACGGAGAACACATACGTATTTCAAGTGCTACTCTCAGTTCCGGCAATTTTACAGAAACAACAATTGCTTGGATAAAGAGTTCGCAGTGGTTAGTCTTTCAGTTTCTTTTCTTCTCTTTCCAGCAAGAGAAGGTTCTGAAGCTTCTTCTCCTTGAATCTCACTGTCAAGCATCGTTTTGATCATAAGAAGTTAAATCCATCTGCAAAAGTTTTTTATAAACAGTTAAAATACTGCAAATCTTGAGTCTTTTATCTATAAAGAGTCTCTGTGCATATAAGACAGACATGAAGAGAACAGATATATCTCTATAGGTTCTAAAATTTATGCAAACATGTGTCATTATTGACGCCATGATAATATAACCTCTACTGTCTTCTTTTAGTACATATATATAAGGGAAAAACACATTGATCTGTTATCGAAAAAAATATAGTAGCCATTTTTAGTAGCAAGTTCAATATAAATGAATAAGCTGCCGATAATTTGTACATACCCGAGGCACCAAGTGCATTAATATTGTTGATAGACAGATATGTGAAAGATGAGACAGTGCCTTGAAGTTTCTTCCCACAGTTCGAGCAGGAAACATAGCACCACCCCTTGTCCCTCTTGATTTCAGTCACTCTTCCTGTACAGATGAAATCAATTTCCTTCATTGTTGGAGAACCAGAAATGCGAACAGAAACTGACAGATTTGGTACTAAACACTATAAAGCTGGTAGACATACCTGTGAGGGAGCAGTCATGACAAAATCACTGAGCTGCTGGAGCTCATGGATTCCACCTTGGCATATCCCCATAGCAGTGGAGCTGCTGGTGTAAGCCCAGTGTCTTGTACGACCAACCTGCATAATTGAATATAAGTTGTTAGGCTTAGCGATATACATTTGGAACATCGTAGAAAAAAATGAATGTATAAAGCAACTGACTCTCAAGAAGTTGCCTCCTGAAAAAACTCTCCCCTGCAACTAACTTATTTGATTTTTTTTTTGTTTAGCTAACTAACTTCAAATAACAAACTTCAAATAACTTACTTCAAATAACTTACTTGTCCATATTTGTGGTCGCCATAACACAATTCTTGTCCTGCGGAGGATCCGTGCAGCTACCTCACCAATGAGATCTGTTGAAAGAAATTATTACATATCTAATCTGGTAGTCTGAAGAACAGATAAGAAAAGCATTACCTGGGAGCTGAGTGTTTATGTTGGAAAGACCGATCATGTCACGGTGATTACGGAACCGGAAAGATTCAATAGGTATCGGAGAAGCCGGTCCAGTAACTTCATTAAAAGAGGATGAGTCGTTAAAACGGATTAGCAGGAAAGAGTCTGACATATGATAATTTTCGTTACATCGAGTGACATCAAACCCGAACAGGGAATAAACCGAACTCGCTTTCAGATGAGGCTTGTGAGTTGCAAGCCGGTTGACATTCACGGTGGCGGGTATCATGGTCGACTGAACATACGTGGAAGAGAAACAACAATCATCAAACTTTGTAAAGTGTCTGTCTGGAAAATGTTTAACAAAAACTTAACAAATGAAAAAAAAAATTGCAGTACCGATTGAAGACGGAAACGTCCAAAAAATTAAACATGCAATATTACTCTGACTATGAACAAAACTTCTAAAACATAAATATGAAAACTTTAAAATGGAAAAATAATTTGTAATACCGATTCAAGACGGCAGAAACGTCTACGGAATATTAACCGGAAAACTACTCTGATTATGAAACAAAACTACTACATAAAACCTGACTTTGTACTATGGATTTAGGACAGTTGAAATAACTAAAGTAGTAACCTGATTCTCCACCACGGCGGACATCCCTAACCTCCCAGAAACGTAGCAAACGGGCTTGAACAAAGGAGGAAAAGCGGCCAGTCTGCAAATCGGATAAGGAGACTGAAACGTTAGCCATATTTCACAGAATCAGTATACTGGTTAGCTTTGAAGAATGAGAGGATGATTATCGGAGTAAATCCTACCTTTTTATAGATGAAACTCAACCGCCTTGCAGATCCAAAAATCGCAATGAATATAAATCGTGTGTGAGAGAGTAATGTAGGGTTTTAAGATGATTATTTGTAACTGGTATAGTTTCTGTCTATGAGGAAGAAGATGAAAGAGCTATTGCGGAGAAGATGAACAAAATCTAACCCCAAATCGCGGAAAGGACAAAAAGCCTCTTTGCAAATAGGAACAATGGCTCCAATGCCCCTATTTGTCATGGAAAAATCTCCAATGGGCTCGTTATAAGACACGGGAAAAAGAAAAATAAATATAAGTCAAAAAACATGTAAAAGACCACAAAACCGTAGGCAAGTTTACATATTTACGAGTTTTACCTGGTTATACCGGATGCAATCCGATCTTAATCTAATTGGTTCATCCACAACTTAACCAGAACCAGAAATCATTACGAAACCGAAAAAAAACCAATTTGTCATTCGATTTTGAGAGAATCGGGTTCGGTTGTTGGTTCCATAAACCGTTTGCTCTCATTCCCTCTCATTTCCAACACTTTCCCATTTCCTTTCTCTTTCTCCTCTCGAACCCTAGAATTCGAAATTTCAATTTCTCCGTAATCGACGATGGTTGAAACAAGATTAGGTAATAAGAGGAAACTGAATCCGACGAAAGAAGCGGAGGAGAAGAGGAAAACAAAAGTGGCAAAGAAGACCAAGACGACTGATGCATCTTCGACGGAACCATCTTCGACGGCCGGGCCAATGAACGTCCTCGTGGAAGCTGCGGCGTTTGTTGGGTGTGAAGGGGATAAATGTGCTCCGACTACTCCACTGTCTGTTGAAGAAAAGGTTGATGATAAGGAGAACGAGGATTCGGAAAACGGCGATCAATCCATGGAAGACGGAGAAGCAGACGGCGAGGACGACAGGGACGACGACGAGAAGGATGGCGAGAACGAGGACGAGAACGAGGACGAGAAGGACGACGAGGAGGAGGACGAGAAGGCCGACGAGAACGAGGACGAGAAGGACGACGACGAGAAGGACGACGAGAACGACGAGGACGAGAACGACGAGGAGAAGGACGACGATCAAAACGGCGATCAAGACGGCGAGGAAGAGGATGAAGAGGAGGAAGAGGGTGAAGAGGAGGAAGAGGGTGAAGAGGAGAAAGAGGGTGAAGAGGAGGAAGAGGAGCATGCAAGTAATGAGAAAGTTGTTACCGAAGAGGAGGGAACGGTCCAAGAGGAGGGAACGGTCCAAGAGGGGAAGGAGGGAACGGTCCAAGAGGAGGGAACGGTCCAAGAGGAGGGAACGGTCCAAGAGGAGAAGGAGGGAACGGTCCAAGAGGAGGGAACGGTCCAAGAGGAGGATGAGGATGGGAACAAGGATGAACGCGGTGACGAGGTTGAACGAGTTGTGGAGGAGGAAACAACAACTGTCCAAGAGAATCAGTCGGTGGATGAGGTAAGAATTCAGAAATTACTAATTGTAAAACTAGTAATACTTAGACGGAACTCGAAAAAGGAATACTAGGAGTTATGGATATTACTAGTAATACTTAGTTAAATAAGGAATACATTTATAAGTTGATATAAAAACTATACTGATAAGTTTTGAGTATAAGTGTATGATAAAACTAGTAATACTTAGACTCGAAAAATGAATAGTAGGAGTTATGGATATTGCTAGTATTATTTAGTTATACAATACAGATGAGTAATACTTGAATAACTTGGTAAAAAAATATTGAATCACTGACTTATAACTACACTTTTCTTGCAGGTACCAGAGTAAACCGGGGAAACAATGGCAATCAAGCCAACTGATATGTTCTTCTATCATTTGGAGTACAAGAAACAGATAAAGCTAGGGACAAGATGTATGATAGCAGACGTTATCGAGACATTTTTGTCGTTGACCACGGAGGCAAGTGATTCGGAGAGGAGGTGGTTTATGGAGCATCCACAATTCTGTCACCTGTTCCACAATAAAATCGATCAAAAAGCACAAGAAGAGTTCAATAGGAATAAGAAGAGGAAGAAGACTTCAAACCACAAGGTTCAGGGAATGTGGATGTTGCTACTGCATACTGCCGTTGTTCAGAAGAAGAGAGAAGTGTGGTTCGTGGTGAATGGTGTTCCCATCCGTTATGGACTTAGGGAACACGCTTTGATATCAGGTCTAAACTGCGGCAACTATCCTCTCGGATACAATGATTTTGGTGATAAGAAGTTTGTGAGGCGTCATTTCAAGAAAGGCGAAACAATGAGGTTGGAGGATGTGAAAGCGAAGCTGTTGGCAATGGGAAGCCACAAAGATAGGCTGAAGATGATGGTTCTGTTCTTTTTAGGAAGTGTGGTCTGTGCACAAACAAAAGTCGGTCAGGGGGCCAATGATGTCTTGGATTTTTTCCAAAGAGCTGCGGGTAATCTTGACTACTGCAAGACCTTTCCATGGGGGAGATATTCATTTGATTACATCGTGTATGAGATCTCTCACACAATGGATCATTTTGGAGGATTGGTGAAAGAGAAGACGCTATGGCCACTTTCGGGTTTCTGTATTCCTCTAGAGGTCAGTTGTTCTTGATTAGAAAATAATCATTTATCAATTTCACACAGTATTGTTTTCTGACTTGTAAAAAATTGTTGCTTTGGTAGCGTCTTGCTTTCGAGGCAATACCTCAGCTGGGTTTGAGGTTTACAGAACCGGTTGAAGGAGCTGATCCAGAATGTCCGAGGATGTGCCAGTCAAAGTTCAAAAGAACATAAATGAAAGGGTTTCCTCTTGCAAGTGTTAATCAAGAACTCGATAAGATAAAGGTACGTGTGGGTAAAACTAGGAACTTTAGATAAAACTGTGAGATTAAGTAGGTAGAACTAGGAAATCTAGATAAAACTTTGAAATTAAGTAGAACTAGGAACTCTAGATAAAGCTTTGAAAACAATCTTGATTTTGCTGTGAATCTTTGTTATCAGCCACAGGAAATATACAACATCATTCCTACGCTGAGAGATGAAGAAGTGGCTCTTTTGGATAATCTATGGGAAGAGGATGACGATCCTGATACCGGTGATATTGCTGCGGACAGCTGGTCTAAGCGTCTGAGTGAAGGATTTACAGTCTTTTTCGAAGACATGTATGATGAAGACATGGAAGCTCGGAAAGCAACCGAAGCACAACCAGACCTTGGAGACATTAGGCCAGTGGAAGAAGTGGTAGAACAGAAGAAGATGTTGGAGGACTTGGTCAAGAAAGTGGAAACTATTGGAAATCAGATGCAATCCGTGTTGGATAGACATGAGGCCATTGTGGAGAGGTTGAGCATGGTTGAGAACAGGGGTGAGAACAGGGTATCAGAGAGTAAGTCGAAGAAGGTATCAAACCAGGGAAAGAAGAAGGGGAAGAAGGGATCTAAGAAGGACTGAACTTGATATCTATGTCGGATTAATCTATTTATTTTGTTGTTTCATCGGGTGATGTACTTTAAGACATCTTGTTTATGTACTTTTTAAATTTCGGATTATGTACTTTTTTAATTTCGGTTTATGTGGAACGGATGAGATGACGATTATGAACTTTAACTTATCTTTAGGATCAAATCTTTGTTGAACAAGAACACTGCTTGAAAGACTGCTGTTTCGAGATAAGTCTGAAAGAAGAACTGTTGAACAAGAACACTGCTTGAAACAAGCAGTCGAGATAGAAAGTCGAGATAAGTCTTAAACTAAGAAAATTGCTTCAAACAAGAATCCGTGAAAGAAATGGAAAGAAATTCAGAGAAATTAGAGAAAGTTGGGAAATTTCGGGATGTAATAGGTTGAGAAAGAAATTAGAGAACTGAAGGAAGAGAGAGAGATGGAGAGATGAAAATTTTTGGGTGAAATGAGACTAGTCTTTCAATCCTTGAAAATTTTGGCTGAAATATTTTTGGCGCCAAACGAAATTTTCATTTCCCCCCCCCCAAAGAATCGTTGTTAGTTATACGTAATATGCTAGTGTTACGAAAATTGTTCTTAGTTATATTTTTGGTGATTTCTACCAAATTGAGTGTTACTAACCCTTTCAAATTTTTTTTCCAGTTTTACTTGCGACTTAATTACCTTTTTATGTTAACCACTTTATATTATGTTTTAATATTACGGTTGTAGTTAATTTTAAAAATTTAGATGCTCCAACAAGAGCTCTCTCCTGAAGTGTGAGTATAATCTCAAGGTTGGTAATGGATATGTTTCGAGTTTTACAAAAAATCTTTTTTTTTGTTTTTGGAAAGCTCTGTCTTTGAATAACAGGGAATTTTAAATATATGCTAGAGTTGAGGAATTAAGATGGTAGACTAATTTTGATATAAATAACACTAACTGCACTTTAAAACAAAATAGAGTATTACCAAGCAGATAAAGTAGTTTTACAGAGTTTAACAATTCATCACAACTGAAACCATGCAAATAACAAACTATCAGGCTGGCGCCGCACTGTCATTTCCAAATAATAACCAATTAAAACCATAGTTTTGCATTGGCCGCCTTTTATTCTGTGTCCTTTTACGCCGTTCGCCACAAGATGGATGTCTTTTAACTCTTTTCCTTCCCTTCCGCGTGATTCTATCGGGAGGTATGATCTCAAGCTGTTTGATATGATCAGGTACATTCCATGAAGACCTGTCCGACACAACATAAAGCGTCCTTGTATATGCTAATGCCCAAAGTTCCGCCCAGTAGTATGGAGAGCAGAGCTTATGATATTCAATGTGGATATCACTGCGCATGCCACCCCCGCCATCAAGATCCTTTGTGTAATATATGTAAGCAGCTAGCCCGTGCAAACAGGGAAACTTCTCATAATCCCACACTTTACAAGAACATGATTTTGTAACCAAGCTCGCCAAATACATATGGCCATCACTCCCGGTGATTTCGTATTGAAGGTCGTAACTATTAAGCTCCCGCACAGGCAGCGTTCGTGCAACACTCCATTGATCGTGCAAGTAGTTTTCAACAAGAGGAACAAGTTTGGTTTCGACGGACCCAGAAGCAGAATCCTTCCGATGTTGATTAAACCAATCAGAGAATGTCCGGATGATACAATCGAGCATTGGTATTAAGGCCCATCTCCGTGCTTCTCTAAACACATTGTTCATTGACTCCACGCTATTGCTTGTGTCCAAGTTGTACCTGTCACGTGGAAAAAAAACTCTAGCCCATTTGTCTTTCTCGGTGTGCTCCTCCACATACTGCCAAGCCGAAGGATATCTTGTCTTAAATAACTCGTAAGCAGCGTTGAAGTCAGCCATCGTGTAATATCTCCCCAGCTCCATAAATCTATGCCCGACTACATCTCTGTTGACGTTGCAAGCATGACCTTTCACATTTTCCTTCAAATGCCATAGACAATGACCATGGTGCGCCTGTGGATACACGTTTCGAATAGAGAAGATCAGGCTTTGATTTCTGTCAGTCATGAAAACCAGTTCCGAAGAATCTGGTATACAACATTTTAGGTTCTCGAAAAACCAACTCCAACTATCATGATTCTCTCCGTCTAGCACTGCAAACGCAAGTGGATAATGGTGACGATTAGGATCTTGAGCTTTTGCGAAAACAAGAACACCCCCATATCCGTTCTTCAGCCATGTCGCGTCAACGATTATAACTTTCCTCATTGCTACGAACCCTTCAATGCAAGCTCCTAGGGCTATGAAGAGATACTTGAATTTACCTGCCCCATCCAGTTTCAAACTGGTTTTTGTTCCCGGATTCACTTGCTCTACCATGTACAAATAGCAATTCATCATCTTGTAGCTATCTTCCGGAGTACCACGTCGTTCACAGGCTGCCAGATTCTTCCCGCGCAACGCTGCCGAATATGATACCATAACACCAAAATGGAACTGAACGAGCTCTTTTATCACTTTTGGAGATGGAGTTTCCATGCCTCCTGGATACTGCTCAGCCAACCATGCTGCCACTAGTTCTGCAGACCCTCGTCTCTTATCGTTGCTATTACTCTGGTTACTCCGTAAGCATGTATGCATCTTCGTGTAGCTTCTAATCGAGAAAATTTCAGTCCCACTAATCTTCGCAGCTCGTAATCCCCATTTGCAGTTAGGCTGCTGCGAACATTTTACCACCAATCGTCTACGATCAGACTTAGGAGTGATATAATGATAGCATTCAGCAAATGCAGCTCTATCAACCACCTCCTGAACTTCCTTCTTACTTGGAAATTCGTCATGCTTACTCAGACTCAACCCATCACCCCACTCCTTTATATATTTTGTCGATTTTACACCAGGTTGCTGTTCAACAAATTTTTCAGCAGTTGGAACAACTGTATCCGTCTCCGTAATTGGAACAGTCGTACCAGTCTCCGCAGCGCTACCAGTCTCCGCAGCGCTACCAGTCTCCGCAGTCTCGGCAGCGGCACCAGTCTCCGCAGTCTCGGCAGCGGCACCAGTCTCCGCAGTCTCGGCAGCGGCACCAGTCTCCGCAGTCTCCGCAGCAGTATCAGTCTCCATTCCGGTATCACTCTCAATTCCGGTATCACTCTCAATTCCAGTATCAGTCTCCATACCAGTATCCGTCTCCATACAGTCATCTTGTGTTGTAGCATCGTCTTTCTCACCCTCTGAAGCCTCGTTATTTCCCTGCTTCCCTTCAACGTACAACGTTATGGCATTAGGTCCAATTTCATCCTCCAATGGCTGCAACTCTTCGTAATTCATACCAACAGAACTTTTTTCTACAATCGAGAGTTTATCTACCGGTCCCGATCTCCCACTAGTCTCTACAAACAAAAGACTCATTCGCTTCTCTTTATCCATGCATGTTAGGTAAATATAAAGATCCTCATCATCAATAATATTGGAGCGTATCTCACATCCTATCACCATTAGAATGTAGCTCAGTTCCAGATTTTCCTTTGTTTCATCCAATCCAAGCTTCTTATACATCCTCTCTTTTATCATTGACAAAGTAATTTCCTCCACTGATGTCTTCACATTTATACCGAACATCTGGTCTTTGAATTGAAAATGTATGATGACATTATTTCTCATTCTATCCTGCAAAATAATTTTTTTTCCAAAGTTATACACAGTTATCCACAGTACTACCACTTGCTAATAGTTTTCCAAAAGTTATACACAGTTGTATCAGTTGTCCTAGTTATACAGTTTTACTTGATTAGCTAACAATTTCCAGTTCCGTCCGACGAGTGGAGCGATCTATGCTCTCCTATTCAATTCTACTGCCAATTCAATCCCATTTTATACCAATTAAATATACTGATAGACCCACCCACGAAACAGACGCCTATTACTCCAATTTGAACGGTAATACGATGAATTGGCGGAGACCACAACTTACCGGGTTCAAAGAATGCTAGAAGGGAGTCTATAAAGGGGGAGACGGCGGAGCTCCACAATCTTTGAGATACGAGCTAGAGCAGAGGAGTAGGATCCGTTTCGAAGGGGAATCGATGAATCGATGAAATCGAGAGGGAACGGAAGAAGAAGAACAGGAACGCTCCCTCCAATAATTAATTGCGATGAACCAGAACCGATTTTGATTTTAAATCTGTTAAAAATCGAAACCGAATATCATCAAACCAAATGAACTCCAAACCAAATCGATTCCATAATCATTTTCCCAACCAACCCAATCGAATCAAATTTTTTTTTGATTGGAATAAGGGCCAATTTTGTAAAATCACTCTCTGTAAATGAATTAAGGGCATAAGAGATTTATCAGACCCATAAGAGATTTGTCCATGACAAATAGGGGCATAGGAGCCATTGTTCCTTGCAAATAAGCCCAAACGAAGTGCACCACTCTATTAATGAAAGGCAGTGTACCGGTTTCGGACGACACGTGTTGCGCTCAGAGTAAGTTATTTTCTGCCGTGTCCTCTCCAGAAGAGAGACAACTTTTTTATGTTACAAGAGCACCTCCATTGGTTAGTGACCCTAAAGGATCCTAATGAATAAATTAATAGTTAATTTTTTTATTTGAAAAGTTTAAGACCCTTGTTAATCTAATTTCATTGAGGTTCTTATTTTTTTTTTAAAAAAAGCTGAATGATTTTTACACAAACTTATCAGTATGGTTACATGACATACACAAAATACATACAATACACAACACTACAAAGGATCAAATTTCAGTCTAGCTTAATAAAATTAAACGGGATGACTCTTACCAGCACAAAGCAACGTTCAGATCAAGCTTCAAACGGGATAGACTCCTTCTTGTCACAAGCTTCACCTGTAGAAACAAGCAACAACGTGGTGACTCACAAGTAATAAGAAGGAAGAGCATCAATAAGATAAGCAACAATCTTACACAAGAATGGAAAGACGATTGGAATTAGCACAAGAAAAGGATCACACTAAAGTCTATTTAATTCCCAACCTAATGAAATATCTAACAAGCATTAAAAGCAAAATCAACTTACCTCTTGCCAATGGAATTGAAAGAGAGATGCTTTGGTGATGTTTTATATGTTTCAGAACATTGCATTAACGGTTTCAACATCACTGTTCTCTGTTTCCATTTCTTAATGATCCAAGACTCTACAACAAGAATGAAAAGAAAAAATCAATAACGTACATAGAGCATCTTCAACTAAGTAAAGATATCTAAAGAACCTTGTGCTCATAAGCAAAATCTCTGCAAGCCTCGAATGCAGGATCAGACGAAAAGGAAACTTATGTGTATCAATCTTCCAGTTCCAGTACCATCTCCACCTTGCACGATAAAATCCTGAAACAAAATCAATATCAAAGGAACAAACTTTCATCATCAGTGTGATCTCAGTACAACTATAAACTCAGATTAGAAATAAAGAACATACCTTGATAATTCTGTGAAAGAGAACGTTGTCATTGTACCCTCTCCATGATCCTCAACGAAGTTCCCGCAAGTTCTCAGGAAGTGTTTGTGATATATATGTAGATGAAACCTTGCTAGAACATCATATGTTCTTCCTCTGTCCATGGAGTCTCTCAAATTCATCATCAAAACAAAAAATTTTAATTCTAATGAACATAATAAAATTTTCAATTATAATGAACATAATTGAAATCACGAGCTTCAAATCAAAAAAAAAACAAACGATCCGAACCTTTTCGGTGATTCCATGGCCGGATTCCACAGAGGACGAAGCATCCAACGAGCGACATCAACGAAGAGATTTCTCGACAAACAAAAGGAATTCACAGCGAAGAAGAGAAGAGAAACCGACGATGAAAGAGAGAGACATGCGATTTTTTCCCCTCTCTCTAAACTGAACCAAAGCGAATAGCATGCCGCCACGTAAGGGTCCTTAAATACTCCTACAGACACTTAAGAGCAACCTTATTGGTAGGACTTAAGATTAAGTCCTTAGATTATTTAATGATTATTTTGATGTTAAGAAATATAGTCTAGGACAAACCCAAAAATGTAGATTATTGGTAAGACTTTTTGTTGTATTTTGGTAAATATATATATATATATATATATATATATATATATATATATATATATTTTGTATTATATCTTCTAGCAAGAGAGACATCTTGTGACACTAGATACTAACGAACATTTTATTTCTTCTGATTACATCTTGATCAGTAACGTTATTACAGCAACAACGTGATTACAGCTTCTAGCAAAAGAGACATCTTGTGACACTAGATACAAGAGCGTTGATCAGCACAGCTTGATCAGTAACGTCATTACAGCAACATTAAAAAAAAAACCAGCGAGTTCACTACACCCATTAAGCAACCACATCTCCTCCATACAGCGAGTTCATTTCACCCATTCAAACGACAGAACACCTGTCAGTTTCATCAAATATATGACTTTTTTTGCAAACAATATACCACAAAAAAAAGCACACAGAGCTACCACTTAACCACGCATCAGTTTAGCAACTTTAACAACAAAAAAACACACAGAGCTACCACTTAACCACACATCAACTTAACAACTTTAACAACTTATGTCCTGTTCGTTTGGTCGCCGCAGGTACCTGCGTCTGCGGCTGCGGCGATTATTTTCATTGACGCTTGTTCGTTTCATCGCCGCCGGCACATGCGTCTGCGTCTGCGTCTAAACGCAGTATCCAGCGTCAGACGCCGAAAAAACCAGCAGCTGCGACTTAAACTCCGCGTCTTTCTAAGCTATTTACCATTTTACCCTTAACCTAATTCACTAATTACTAAAAATACCTAACCCTAATAGACGCAGACGCTCTCTTCTCCTCCCATTGTCGCACTCTCTCTTTCGTCTCTCTCGAGCTCTCTCCATCTCTCACGATCTCAAGCCATCTCTCCATCTCTCTCGATCTCAAGCCCTCTCTCCCCAAGCTCTCTCCATCTCTCTCCATCTCAGGCTCCCTCTCCATCTCTCTCGAGCTCTCTCCCTCTCCATCTCTCTCGAGCTCTCTCCCTCTCCATCTCTCTCAAGCTCAGGCTCTCTCTCCATCACGAGCCCTTCGACACAAACCCATCTCAAGCTCTCTCCATCTCTCTCGATCTCAGGCTCTCTCTCCATCTTCCATCTCTGCGTAAGTATTTTTGAATTGTACCGTTGATGTTTAACTTGTAAGGATGGGTTTGATGGGTTTCTCTTGTTTGGTGTTTGCAGTAAGCTTCTCTAAAGGTCTCACACCATCTCCAGAGCTCTCTCTCTCTCGATCTAAAACCCATGAAGCTCTCTCTCTCGATCTTCCATCTCTGCGTGTTCTCTGGAGCTGACCATCTCTGTTCAAAGCCTCAAAG
Source organism: Hirschfeldia incana (assembly GCA_026261945.1). NCBI lineage: Eukaryota > Viridiplantae > Streptophyta > Magnoliopsida > Brassicales > Brassicaceae > Hirschfeldia > Hirschfeldia incana. Next base: position 2,066,346 of record JABCMI010000039.1, read on the forward strand.
GTATCTTCTCTCTCTCTCTCTCTGTGCAAACTAGATTATGTTTAACGAATTCAGTATAAGTCGTGGTGTTAACTTCGAAACGCTAACCTAACCCTTGTTTGGTGTTTGCAGTAAGCCTCGTCTCAAGCTTCATCTCTCATCAAGTCTTCATCACCAGTTCGTCCCAAGCTTCTCTCACTCCATCTCAAGCTCTCTCTCTCTTCTCTAAGCAAACCCATCGAGCTCTCTCTCTCTTAGAGGTAACAATCTGTTTGATACTGATTGTGATTGTTTTGCTTGATACTGATAGTTTTTGTTGATACTGACTGTGATGGTCTTTGTTGATGATTAGGTTTGTGATAGCAAAGAAGTGTGTTCTGTTTACAGCCTCGGCTCAAGCTTCTCTCAAGGTCTCAGAAGCTTCGTTTCTCACTCTATCGTAAGGTCCTTAAGTAAGTTACATTCTTCAGCTTTGTGTTTGTGTGACTACATACTTGAACTTGATTAAAACATAAGTCTTGCTGATACATTTTGATTTCTAATAATCTGATCATATGATAACTTGAGTTGTGAATGAGTTCTTTTGACTTCTATCTATCGTAGTAGTTATATGTGTATTGATTCTGCAACCCAACTCTTGCATCATTACAAGACCAATGTTGTTAACTATTTGATTTTTCTCTGTGTTGTACTTTGAGGAACGTCTTCGTTTTTAATGGCTGTTTAGTTGAACCTTTTATATGTATGGTGAGTTATCATTTTGTGAGTGTGTGATGCATATTTACTAGTCTCATGTTTGATCCCTGCTATGGATGACAGTGTATATGTTACTTGAGCCGTGCTTCATTATTTTTGGCTTAAATCTTGTAGTTAGTAGTGTGATATGAAATGGAACATATCTGAAGTATCTAAATTGTTGAAGTATATTTGCATCTGACTCGTTTCTTTTACATTTGATGTTTTTATGTACTTTTGTAAACTCTCAAGACTGTTGAGTTTTAAATGAGCTGTTAATTGGTTCATGTTCTTATTTTTTTTTTGTTTTCTGTGATGTGTTTATTGTCTCTGTTCCCTTTTGTTTTTGGTTCTAATTTGCTTGTTGGGTGTTCAAAGCTAATTGTTTTTGGTTCTCATTGCTTAATCTTTTTTTTTTTTTTTTGCAGGTTTCAATCTTCCAATCTTCTCTCACTCAAGCTCTCCCAAGCTCACTCTCTCTTCTCTGAAGCAAACCCATTGAGCTCTCTCTCTCTCTCTCTCTCTCTCTCTCTTAGAGGTATAATAATTGTTCTGTATGGATCTATAATAAAGTGTTCTGTGATTTACAATGCCGTTTACTTCACGTTATGTAAGACTCTATTGCTAGGCTTTGTGCATTGCTTGTTACTTTTATATATAGCATGCACCTGTTTCTAATGATGGTTTTATTCAATGTTTTTCAGATGATTAAAAGATGGATATTGGAAGATGAAGATGGTGATTATGATGATGAACTCGGTTTGTTTGACGTGCCTATTAATGAGAGTTCGAGTCATCGAATAGATAGAAGAGCAGGATGGCATCATGTTCAACAACTGATGCATGAATCTGATCAGCAGTGTTATAACATTCTTCGGATGCATCAGAGTACTTTTGGAGCTTTGTGTAAGTTGCTAACTGAGCAATATGGATTGAAAGAGTCTCATAATGTCTACCTCGAAGAATCTGTTGCGATGTTTCTTGAGGTTGTTGGTCAAGATATGACTAAGCGGGTTATTGCTGAAAGGTATGAAAGATCTTTGGATACGGTACAAAGGAAGCTTGATGATGTCTTGAGTGCTCTTCTCAAGTTTGCAGCAGATACACTAAGACCCCAAGAAGGCGAGTTTGAATGAGTGAGTCCTTATGTGAGAGATGATCGTCAGTATTGGCCTCATTTCAAAGATTGTGTCGGAGCACTTGATGGAACGCATGTCCCGGTTCGTCCTCCAGCTCAGAATGCAGAAGCATATATTGGTAGAAAAGGAGCTACAGTGAATGTTCTTGCTATATGTAACTTCGATATGAAGTTCACATATGCATATGTCGGAGTACCTGGTAGAGCACATGATTCGAAGGTCTTGACTCATTGTGCGAGGAATGAAGCTTCTTTCCCACATCCTCCTCCTGGAAAATATTATCTCGTTGACTCCGGATACCCAACCAGGACAGGGTATCTCGGTCCGCATCGTAATATGCGATATCATACTGATCAATTTCGGACAGGAGGACCACCAGTTAGTGCACGAGAGCTGTTTAACAAAAAACATTCAAGTCTGCGATCCACTATTGAGAGGACATTTGGAGTATGGAAAGCAAAATGGAGGATTCTGGACCGTAAGCATCCAAAGTATGGTCTGGTCAAGTTGATTAAGTTGGTGACAGCGACGATGGCGTTACACAACTTCATACGTGATTCACATCGGGATGATCAAGATTTTTTAGAATGGGAAAATGTTGAAGTAGAAGCTCATAGTGATGAAGAAGAAGAAGAAGAAGAAGAAGGTGATGATGGTGATGATGGTGGTGGTGGTGGTGGTGGTGGACATACTGAATATGAACCGATAGGTGATACAACAATGGAAGCTTTGCATGATAACATCACAAACGGATTCAGTAGAGGTCGTTTACCATATTAAATGTTTTAGTTAATGATTTGATTTTTTTTTATTATAACTTGATGTAATAATTATCTAAGACATGATGTAATTTTTTTTATCAACCAACTTAATTTAATGTATTTTTATTTGTAGCACATATTTTCCTTTTTTATTTGAAGTGCTAATTTCGAAAATTAAATTTCAGTAAAACTCATTTTATTTATTTAAAGAACAATTTTAAACTAAATTTTACAAATTTTATTTAAACTACAATTTTTTGATGTAAATATATTTAAGACTACATTTTATTAACTTAAAATATAATTTTACAAATTTTTAAAAATAAAATATGAATAAAATGAAATAGCCGCTGCGTCAAACAAACGAACATGATTCATATCTGCTTTCTGCGTCGGCGTCAGCGTCTGCGTCAATTGCATGCGTCTTCAAAACGAACAAGAATCGGCGTCGGCGTCGGCGTCAGCGTCTGCGAAACGAACAACAATCAAACGAGTTTGACGCAGCCGCTGACGCCGACGCCGACGCCGACGCCGACGCTGAAAACCGACGGCGACCAAACGAACAGGACCTTAATCATCTATCACTTGCCTGCACACATTCTCTTATCTGCCACGCCTTGTGCTTCCTTCTCGGACATCTTAACCTTTGTAGCCGTTGTTCCCTGTGACATTGTAAATCATCTAAACCAACTTAGTGTTACTCTTTCCACCTCTCTGTCCGTGAAACACATTACTAAAATCTAAAGCTTAGCTCCATAATCTCTCAAGTTATGACAACACATTCCCTATTACAAAAGCTATCCATACAAGAATCTCCAACACTTCAATACATTTTCAAAACGAATGACAAAGACTATGCCTTTGAGCATGATCAAACGAACATGCCTTTAATGTCGAAGTCGAAAGAGGAACGATGAGATTTTTTTTTTAGTTTGGAGACATGCAGACCTGAGGAGGAGGAGAAGAAGAACCATCCACGACATGCATCAATTTCACTATCAAAATTCAAGCTTCGTTGAGCAACCAACAGAGAACTGATTATGAGAAACAGAGAAACACTGAAGCGAGAAAAAAATCGCATGAGAGAGATCAATCACAGACCTCACCAATCGCCTTAAGCCTATACTCCTTTCCTGTCGTATGATTAATCAAAACAATCGGATAAATCTCCACCATCGCCACCGAGTTCCTGAATAAGCTCCTCGCAATTGCGGCACCACCGCCTTCGCCGCGCCCCCGCCGCGCCCCCGCCGCTCCCAGACACACCGGGGGAGATCAATCACACGCACCACGACCACCGCCTCTTGATTCGAGTTCCTGAATCGAGTACTTCGTCTTCGTTTCCCCTTCGACGAAGCATTGCTTGCAGGAGGCGGAGGAAAGAGAAATACCAAAGTACGAAACAGCAGTTGTATGCTGCCAGGTGGCAGATAAGGACCATCACCAAAACTTCTTAATTAAGGGATGTTTTTACTAATAATAGCTATTTTTGATTTATTTTAAATGTCAATTAACCTAAGGACACATCTAAGATATCCCGATAATGATGGCCTAATATAGGAGCGCTCCTGCCTAACTAACCCATTTTTCATTTATTTTTTTGCATTAATTACTTTAGCACCTCCCTTAAGTACTACCGATGGAAGTGCTCTAAGATGCCATCATATCAAATTCCATTTATCTTTTTGTTTGGTGACATAAATTCCATTTATATCAAAATTTCATATAGCTACAATATAAGAGCTTTTGACACTGCAGGTAACTTTTAACTTTATTATTACAGGATAAGTCACATTATGCTACCAACACACTTTTTAGTGGTTGAAGACATAATCCTCCCTGGAAAAGCTAAACTACACATGGGTGTTTAAGTAAAAAGACTTTTTTATAAGTTAGATTAGCTGGTTACACGTTTGAAATTTGAAGAAAAAAACTGTAAATAGGACCCACTAACTTTTCATCCCCTCTTTCATCCTTCTTCTTCCTCAGCCTTGTTTTTCTTCAAAAAACTGATTTATAAATAAAAAAACACAAGTCATCGAGAATCTGAGAGGTGCTTTGTCATTCATGTCACAGCTCCTCTTCTCCAAGCTGTCTGGTCCTCATCTCGTGACCGCCAATGAACATAAGCCAAACTTGATTGCAGTTCGTCGTCTCCATCTCTACGAAGCAACACGCCATGTCGTGTTCTGCAACTCATCTGCCTCGCGCTGTTAAAGTATGTTGTGGTGGTTGTGATGCTCATAATCCGCGGCAGTGGCCAGCGCTTCAGTCTCACGATGAGCTTAAGCAACAATGGCCAAATCTCAAGTTTTTCACATTTAATCCTTTCATTGTTCATTTTTTTCTCAGTTTGATCCAAACTATTAAATTTGAAGATACACGCTTTTTAATTGTCCTGAAACTTTTAATTATTCAATCCAACCCCTACAATATGCATATATGAATTCAAAGAACAACTAGATTCTGACCCGCCCTTCAGAGGGCGGGTATATTTTTGTTGAAAATATTAATTGTATGTCACGAATATTTTTATCCTTGATAAATTATATTTTGTTAAGAATTTTATGAAATTTATCTAAAATTATTGTATGAATAATTTTTGTTATTTTAAATATGACCAAAATTTTGAAGACTCCAAATAATTCTAATCCGTATTTTATGATTTTTGTTTATTAACCTGCTGTTAAACTTGTGAATTATTTCACAGTGATTTTATTGTTAGTATTTTAATTTAAAGAAAAAGTTTAATATTTTTAAACTATTTTTTTTTGTCATAGACCCGTTATATATTGATAAAATCTGTTTTTGTGTATTTTAAAAAGTTTATATGATTTTTTATTTAAAATGAAACTATTTTTTTAAATATCTGAGAACATTCGGGTCTTCAGAATCTAGATTCTGACCCGCCCTTTCAAAAGGACATGTATATTTTTTGTTTAACTTTTTTTAGATATTTAATTGTAATACTTGTATTTTTTTCTTAATCATATTTTTTTGTAGTCATATATGTGTATAAATCTTAATCAAAACCTATTTGATTTACTGTAGAAATAATAGTAATTTAAAGTTGGCCAGCATATACTTGTTTCTTTATAGTTATAAATCCATTTTTTGTAATCACATTTATCTATTCAGATTAGGCCTAGGCATCCGGTCCTCGGATCAAGTCTTATTGAATCTCCGTCTTTCGGTTCCTGAAAATTTAGATCCATATAGATATCTATAGTTTTTCAGGTCTGCTCGGTCCGGATCTTGTCGAACTCTTGTCGATTCAGATATATAATTCTAATATACGTAAAACACTCGTAATTTCAGTTTTATTTCGGATTCGGGTTGATTTGGGTATATAGGACCCGAAAAAAACCTGACATATCCAAACTGAATTTGAAAACTCAAAAAGTACCTGCAAATCCTAAAAATACCTGGAGAAAATATATCTGAAACTTACACAAAATCAGATCCGAAAACCCGAAAGGTATCTCAAATTTTACCCGAAAACCCAAATTATATTTTTTGGAAATCTAAAATTTACCCGAAACCTGAAATTATACCTAAAAAATTGAACCCAAAATTTAATAAAAAATCTGAAATATCCAAAATACACACAATCATCCAAATTTACCTAATATATAATAATTTTTGAGTATTTCGAGTACCTGAATGGGTCTCTTGTAGGACGTAGATCCAAACCGAGATTTGTGGGTCCCCATAAAAAAAAGATTCAATAAATATTTTAGCATAGACTCGAATATAAACCTGTATTTTCGGATCCGTTTTAGTTTGGTTCTTCGGGTCCGGTAAATTGTTAGACCTATATTTGATCTTGATCTGTACTTGAAGCGCATATATAGTGTTGTTTTGTATTTTTCTGTAAATATGTCTTAAATTAATTATTACTATTTTATTATTAACTTTCTAATCATAAATTTATGAATACAAATTGAAGATTTATTTTAAATTTTAAATATACTAATTTTTTAGTTTATTAAAAATATTTCAATACAAACTATAAATAATATATATATATATATATATATATATATACATAAAGTTATGCAAAATTATAATACATACCATAAAACCATAATTTTATATAAGAATTTGTATAGCATATTTATATATTTGTGCGTGTGTTTGATTTTTTTAAACATTCAAAAACAAAAGTTGTTTTCGTGATAATCTTAATACGTGTAGTGGTGTAGTGGCAGTTACAATCTAATATGTCTTTGCAGATATCTATATGTTAAATATTGGCAGTTAATTATTAGGAAAACATGATTATAAATAAATGGACTAAACAGTTATCAATTGGTCATGCTGGAAAATTAATAGTATTGATATAAACATTTTATGTACAAAAAAGTGAGACTATGTACACAAAAATTTACTCTGTACACATGTACAACAATGAATATGTACAAAAACATAAATATCGTTTTCCACTTGTACGTCGTGTCACATGTACATCTTCATATGTGTAAATATTGTTATCCACATGTACGTCGGGTCAAGAGTACAATGGTTTATGTTAGCATATTATGCATGTATTCTTGTCCGAATCTCGTTATCACATGTACATCTTGTCCCATGTACATGATATATGATGTTTTTTATGAGTACATTGTTGGTGTTCATTTAGATTATTTGAATTTTCATTTAAGTGTACATGTAGCATTTATTTGTTCATTGTATACCACAAAAGATAAATAAATGCATTTTATATATTTTTCAGTGTTTATTTAGATGATCTATGTCTTTGATGTTGTGCTTCTTATTGTTTTTAAGATGCATTTAACAATGGACAAATTGCACATTTGAAAATATTAGATCAAATTAAAAAAAAAATTATTTAAAAATCAAAAACATCTGGAACAGAAATGAAAAAAAAATGGCAGGGATAAATATTTTCAAAATAAGAATATTTCATCGGACTGGATTGCACAATTAAAAGTGTCAGGAAAAATTTGTGAAAAAACTTGAACAAATTTGGAGTTTGTGACAAAATGGAGAATAAGCCGAAAATAATCAAAAGTTCACCATTGTTGCTCAGTGAAGCTTTCTCTTCGGTCTATGATTAAAGCAATGAAGATTCTGGCGACTACGACTTAGGTCTCGAGCATGACGACAAAACGACGAGGAGGAGGCGATTCGACTTCACCCGAATTCCGATAGTTCTGTTGGATTGGAGCTTGCGGTTTAATGTCGCCAATAACAGAGCTCTGTGAACTGAATCCAAAATAAAAACGTTCTCTTGTAAGAGATCAAACATCTCACAGTTTTTTTCAGAAGCAAGCTTCTCATAGTCAAGCTTCAAATTTCTCATCTCTGCTACCAATGATTTATCGTCCCAGCTGCAATTTTATTTCTGCATATACAAAAAGAAGAAGTTTTAGTTAAGAGTTTCTACAACCAAAACCAGCCATGAAAGAGCTTAAAGATTCAAACTTTTACTTACTTTTGAATTCAAAGTGGGGAAAACCAAACCTTGAAATCAAAACTTTTACTTACTTTTGTATTCAGAGTGATGAAATCATTTGTTTCTATAATTCCCATGAACACAAAGAAGAGAAAGAATGAATCTTTGATAAGAAAAGAGCGAACTTTAATCCAATAATTGAAAACTAATCACTCACCTAGTTTCAAATTGCAAAGAGAACGATCTCTTTCCTTTAATCTAAAGAATCTTTGCCAAAGTCTTATGAAGCTTATCCCATAAGAAAAAGCAAAATTTACAGAAGAGAGAGAGAGAGAGAGAAAGATATATGTGCAATCTCAACCGTTGAAATATAACAAAAATCAATGGCTGGAAATAAAGGGCCGCCATTTTCTAGGTTCAGTTAGTCAATGTTGTGGTTATAATTGAACTGAAAATGTTAAGACTCAAATGCTCTTTATAAAAAAGTGTTCTATGAGAAAGAAGTGACTTGGAGTGAAATATATAAGTCATAAAGTGACCTACAATGTAATTTTCTCACAATATAATTGTATACACAAATGCGTGATTAAGGGTATTCATTATAGGCACTTAAAATTCCTAAGGATTTAACTATTATAGATAAATACTATGTGGGAACCAAAATTTGCACCGTCAAATTATCGTATAAATTAAGAAACTTGGATAACCCCTAATTTCCCAGAGGTCCCGAATATCTGAGAAACCACACGCCAAGCAATTAAAACACGAGTATTAAGATAAAAATAAGAAATCGTAAAAAAGAGCAAAGAGGATTTTATTCCGAATTCATGATTGAGCGTAACAACAAAGTAACATGCTTTGGCTACGAGAGCTGTCGGTGAGATCCATAGTCTAATACCCAAAGGTCGCTAAACCTAATTGAGTTGCAGCTCGAATAACAAAAACAGAAAACTGCATAAATGCTCTAAGTGCTAAGTTTGCTCTGAAAAAGTTCTCCCATGCCTTCACACCCTTGAGCTCCTTATATACTCTATCCTAGGTCGGTTTATGCCTTCTTCTTTTGCCCTTAAGCCGTCATAGTCCAAAAATGAAGATATTCCATTTTTTTCTGATCTTCATGATTATCTGTGTAAACTTTCCATTTATCTGCGGAAACTTTCTATTTATCCGCGGAAACTAATGTTTATCACCAAACATAAACCGTTGCAAGGCTTATGGGATTTTAAGAAATCGTAAGCGGGCCTTGAATTAAGTTTAGGACCCTTTGGGTCGCTATAGCGATCGAGCTCTGTTTCGTGATTTGATCGCTATAGCAACCAAGCTCTTGTTCGTGACCTGATCGCCATCGCGATCGGGTTTGTTCCGTGGGTTAAAAACTGTCGTTCGAGTGTCTAAGGTTGATGATACGATGCTTGTGGTGTTGTTACGGACGTTTAGATCAAGGATAACAGTTAGCAGTCAACTTTTAAGAAATAGCAGTTTCTTAGGAAATCGCGATTTCTCAAAAAGTTGTGGTATTCAGGAATCGTTATCCTAAGAAATCGTTGTTTGGATCTTCAAATATTTTTCTCCGTAAATTTTTCGTATAAATTTTACTTTTCGAGATCGTAAAATTTTATGTTAATTTTTTTAACGGAAATTTGGATGCCAACTTTGTCGTATCTGATTTTGACCCCAACAGTTAACCCCACAGCATGGTGGAATCGTAGGTTTGGCGATATTTTTACCATGCGGTTTGGCGTCTTTAGGCGAGTTTAGGCGAAGTTTGTATCCAAATGTCCGCGGTTGAATAGTATTTTTCAGCTTATAAAAGAGGGAAGGTAACTCTTTCATTTTCCACTTACTCATTCCCACAAGAATTTCTTTGAGAGAAAACCTCCTTGAGTATTTTCTCTTCTCAATATTTCAAAAAGAAAAAATGTTAAGAGGTAGGAAGAAGTCAATGTTTCGAAGGGTCTCTAATCCCATGCCATACTGTCGCTTGGCGCATCCTTGGCCTGAGGATATGATAGAGGTGAGGGATGCCCTTAGGAGCGGTAATCATCGTAAGAGGGCTTGCAAGGCGATTAGATTGGTCCACCCCGAGTTCGAGCCGGAGAATTATGTCGATTTCGAGCCCGTAGAGCGTCTTCCAAAGCGTGCTCCGGCTGCAAAGCCGGACGATGCGTCTTCATAAGACAAAGTGATTGATATCGGAGATCTAGATTTTTCCGCTGATGACTTCGAGCTCCCGGGATGGGATCCGAGTTGCGCTTTTGGTGACGGAAGTCGCTCGAGTGACATGCCCCTTCCTGATTTTGATAACTTCTTCGAAGGTCTTCCTACACATCCCGATCCTTCTCCGTTCGTGGAGGAGCCGGAGAGGCCTGAGATTATCATGGAGAGTTCTCGCACGATTAATGGGGTTAGTTTTCTCTCCCTTAAATCTTCCGCGAAAGAGAGTAGGGATATTTTTTTAATTATTTTTAAATTTCGTAGACAATGAACAAGCTTGGTTCGGCGTTGATGGAGAGCCAAAGAGAGACGAGGATTTGGCGTTTCAAGGCGGGAAAGAATTCAAACGACTTTGTGTGGCTTCAGGCGGAAACCTTGGAGCGAGACTCGAGGGTAGCAACGAAAATTCGTCAAGCGAGACGTCAGGCCAAAAGGGAAATCGTTGCCGAGATGAAGAATCGTGCGGCGCGATTTGGTGACGAGTACAAGAACCTCAAGGCTGCCAATGTTATAGCGGGCGATTTTCGCGAGAGTTGTGGCTCCGTCGGAACTCTTCTAAGACGCAGGAGAATGATTATGTTTACGAAGATGAGCTGGTCCTTATGAAAGAGAGTATGTAGGATTGTGCTCACGGCGAGTCGCTCATCCCTCCAATCGAATAAAAGATTTGGGGGCTTTGGAGTCAAATCCCGGTTTCCCCTAATACGCTAGAGGTAGCGACCGAGGAAGAAGGCGGCGAGGACGAGGTCAGCTATCCGACGGGTGAATGCAGAGCTTCGACATCGGAAGATTTTGTCCTTTACTGATTTGAGTCAGAGTTGTTTGGGGCGATGTTTTTCCCCTTATATTTCGTATTGGCCAAGTGTGGCCTTTAATCTTAATCCGGCCGAGTGTGGCCATTATGAATTTGTTGCGGCCGTTAAGGCCTATTTGTAAGTTTTCGGGAGTGGGCGTTGGTGGCTTTGAATCCCGGCCGCGGGGCGGCCAATATATATATATATATATATATATAAATGCGTTTAATAATTTTTATTTGGGACACGTTTGAGTTGTCATCTCGCACTTATCTCCAATGTGACGTTCGATCTGTTTTTTCCTTTTAAAGTTTGTCGCGAGGTTAGCGATTGGAACGTTGAGATATGGAACAGAGAGACATGTTTTAGGATCTCGTATAATTTTTAGATATCATGTCTTTGAGATGTTAGAGACCAGTGTGCTGGGTTTAGGGCAAGACCTAGGTTTACTCTCGTCTTTTTAAAGGTTTATGCGGGACAAGCCTGCGGTGGGTTTTCCTGTTGTGATTTCAACCTGATTCGTATCGATTTAAAGTCCGCGATATGTTCTCGGCTTACACGACTTGTGTGATATGAATCGAGCATCTCTCCGGAGACAATTTTTAAGCCAACCGGAAGTGTTAGACCAAAATTTCAGAACTTTTTTTGCGCGCTTTGTCCTTGTATCGGCTGTCTGAGAACCGTTCCTTAAAGAACGATTGAGTTGTGTTTATTTAAGACGGCTGATGTGCTGGTCGGGGCCAATCGACGAAAATTTCGTTATTGCATTTGTATAACCTTGAATCTAACTTTGACGACGTCTCATCGTTATTTTCAAAGATTATATTTTCGAGTTTTCGGTTTTTGGGAGTACTTGCTTGATTTTTGGTTTTTCGGAAGATAAGGAGGAAATTCATTTTCGGGATTTCTTGTCCGGAGAAAGACGATGTAACCAAAAATTTTATTATTATTATTATTTTAGTATTATTTTATTATTTTATTATTATTATTATTATTATTATTATTATATTATTATTATTATTATTATTATTATTTTATTATTATTTTATTATTATTATTATTTTATTATTATTATTATTATTATTATTATTATTATTATTATTATTATTAATAAGTTTCGAATCACCCCGCAGTTGAATCAATATCATAGGAGCTAGGATTAAGAAGTTATCCCACTTTGGACCCAAATGATTCCAGTTTACCCTGTTTGTAGATATGGCAGTTTCTTCAAGTTTCTGATCAAAACTGAATGAATCCGGATATAAGAAGCTCTATCCTGACTCAATAATCAGTTTAGAATCACCCTGAAGTTGAATCAATATCATAGGAGCTAGGATTAAGAAGTTATCCCACTTTGGACCCGAATGATTCCAGTTTACTCTGTTTGTAGATATGACAGTTTCTTCAAGTTTCTGATCAAACCTGAATGAATCTGGATATAAGAAGATTTATCCTGACTCATTAATCAGTTTAGAATCACCCTGAAGTTGAATCAATATCATAGGAGCTAGGATTAAGAAGTTATCCCACTTTGGACCCAAATGATTCCAGTTTACGCTGTTTGTAGATATGGCAGTTTGTTCAAGTTTCTGATCAAACCTGAATGAATCCGGATATAAGAAGCTCTATCCTGACTCATTAATCAGTTTAGAATCACCCTGAAGTTGAATCAATATCATAGGAGCAAGGATTAATATGTTATCCCACTTTGGACCCAAATGATTCCAGTTTACCCTGTTTGTAGATATGGCAGTTTCTTCAAGTTTCCGATCAAACCTGAATGTATTCGGATATAAGAAGCTTTATCCTGACTCATTAACCTGTTTAGAATCACCCTGAAGTTGAATCAATATCATAGGAGCTAGGATTAAGAAGTTATCCCACTTTGGACCCAAATGATTCCAGTTTACCCTGTTTGTAGATATGGCAGTTTCTTCAAATTTCTGATCAAACCTGAATGAATCCGGATATAAGAAGCTTTATCCTGACTCATTAATCAGTTTAGAATCACCCTGAAGTTGAATCAATATCATAGCTGAACTCGTCCTGCGACGAGCTCCCTACGTACCTCTTTCGAGGATCAAGCCATCTCGTAGTTCTTAAGGTGCTGTGACTGTGTTTACTCGGCGGTCAGTACGTCTACGGCTTTAGTCGCTGCGTCGACGTCATTCTCGGGTTTTTTCTCTTCCCGTTGAGTAGCGGTGATATCTTAAAAGTTGAATTGTGTTCCGATTTCTGAATCTGCTTCTGCAGAAGGTGCTGTTGCGTCCTCTGTCGGGGAATCTTCTGTAGGAGGATAGGTGCACTTGCGTTTTACCATGGAGGTCGTCGTGATTTGTCTCAACTTATGTTCCGCTAGGAAAAAAAGTCGGGACTGTTTTTGACAACCCCAGATGGCTGCGATTCCAGTTCTTGTCAGGAATTTGACACCTAAGTGATACGTTGAAGGATCAGCCTTCAAGGCTTTCAGCCATGGAGTTCCCATGATCACGTTGTAGACAGCCGGGCTATCTACCACTGCGCAGTCGATTATATTCGTGACATCTTTTGCTACAACCGGTAGCTGGATGGATCCTAGAGTCATGGACGTCTGTCCGGAGAAACCTATTAGTGGTTTTGGTACTGGTGGTGATTTCTCCGAGCTCGATGTTCATCCTTTTGAGGATATAGTGGAAGATCACGTTGACTGTGCTTCTGGTGTCGATGAGTACCCTTGCGACCTCAAGATCTCTAATCACAAGGTCTACAACGAGAGGATCGTAGTGAGGCTGATCTATCCCGCTGGCTTCTTCTTCCGTAAATGTCACCGAGCTGTCCTTGTGATAACCCGCCCTTCAGGGTAAAATGGTCGAGATCGACAAAGACGAAGTTTGGAGCCAAGCTTTTGGAAATCAAAGAATGATGAGGAATGTTGAGTTTTGATCATTTCAAACTTAACATGGTTCAGATAAAACTGAAGATTGGTCGAGCATCAACATGATGATCAAACCGTAGGCGGTACGGGCCAACCGAGAAGTTCGAAGTAAGATATGGTCGAAGAATGGATAGTGAGTGAACCATGAGACGACGTAAGCTGCTCTACCTTTCCTAGAAGAGTCTTAGATTGATCAGACGAAGATTTTAGAAGAATCACATTTTTGGAAGCACGACGGTTTAGAAGCTCGACGTTTTAGAAACCCGACGTTTCTTAGCGACTAAGTTTTCCGCGAAACTTCACATCTATCATCAGAATATTATTTTGGAGATATTATAAGTTCGAAGCAGGACGGGAATAAGCACGACGGGAAGCAAGCACGACGGGAAAACCCAAAGTTGGACAAAAACCCTAATTTCGGTTTTACGAAATTTCTGGAGGAAGCCGGAGGCTCGGGAAATATTTTTAGAGGATCTCAGTATTCATCTGGAGTTTATTAAAAATATTTAAAGAATCAGAACGGGAGCGGAAAAATATTCGGAATTGATCGCGAGACGAAAATTCATCAGAAAGACCGAAATCGTGCAAATCGACCGGGAAGCTCGAGGTGGCTTGATCTAAGAGATAAGAACGTGGTGTCAACCTTCCAACCAGCTGAGTGTCAAGGGAAATATGAGGTGTAGACGTGCATGGAAGGATAACATGCAGCTTGACATGTAGAAGAACGAAGTGTCGCAGTTTCTGCAACCGAAGCATGTTGATCGACACGCAGGCGACCCGTGTGTCGCAACACATGCATTCCAGCCATGCTGAACGCCATCTGGACCTGGATTTGTCTCTCTGCATGTGACTGAGTCATGCTGACTGCCATGTGGAGCACGAGGTGTCGCCGTGCATGCAACCGGAGACATGCAAGCCGACACACGTGCTGCCACCAACTTCGATCTGATTCGCTGAGATATTCTATAAATACCCAACCCCTCTGCTCGTTTTCATTCATCCATCACACACAAAAGTCACTCCAGAACGTGGTTAGAGAGAGAGAGAGAAAGTAGAAAAAAAGAAGTAAGAGGTTCCGATCTTTTTCGAGGGTTTTAGAGAATTTTCGAGATCAGTTTTCTCTACTGATTTTGAATTAGTGTCTGGGGAAGGTTCTGCCCATATCATCTCATCCAAGAGAGTTATTTTCTTTCATGATCAAGTGGAGGTGCTGTCCAAGATCAGTTTAGTTCCACGGGTTCAGATCAGTCGAAGTTCTGAAGTACCGAAAGTCCGAAGAACTGTCCAGAAGTTAGGGGAGATTCTGTTCAAGTTGAGTTCAGTCCAGACCAGTATCAGGGGAGGTTATGTCCAAGTCAAGATCAGTCCAGTCCAGTCCATTCAAGTCGTCCATTGGGTTTTGGCTAAGTCCTCTCCGATCAACCAGCTGCTTATCGGCAAAGAACACTGTGAGTTGGTTTTGTTTGAGTTCCACATGGAACTTAGGATAGATCGAGTCTGCATATAGATTATAGATTAGAATGATCACGCTATTGCATGGTAGAGTCCTTAGGGTTATTTTGTTTATGAATTGGACCCAGCTTAGCGAGGGCTAAGTTGAGATAGAACGGAATTAAGACTGAGTTAATAACCTGATTAGGACTAGGGCTAGGATGCATCATGTTTTCTATTCTTGTGTGTTGATTTGATTGAGTGCAGGTTACTGTTACCTTTAAGGATAGTTTATCAGCAGGAGGCTGAACTATCTGGGTAACAGTTTGATTGAGTTATTTATTGTTATTTGAGGTTAGTTAGCTCTAGGTAAGGGAGTGACTAACCAGTTGATTTGTTTAGTTATGATATTGTTGTTAGTAGAGAGTCTTGTTAGAGTTTGGGACTTTATCTTTAGGTTAGGTTCTAGATTGAGTTTGTGTTGTGTGAGTGTGCCGACAGTATGAGCGTAACCCGCACATACTAGGCTTGTTTAGGGGTGATTAGTGTTTCCTCAGCCTCGTACCCATCGGATTTAAGGAAACCCCTTATTCGCTGGATCGGAAAGACTCAGAGAGACGGGATCATATCCTAGGGCTGAGTTATTACACGACGGTGTAATGTGGCAGTGACCCGAAGGACTGTGGGCTGTCGCGCGGTGACCCAAAGGACTGTGGGCCGCGGTCGGTTGAAAGTTCCTTCTTCTGGCCTTTGTGGTAGGGAGATAGGATATTGCCGATGTTGAGGAGGAACACAAAGTCACCATACCCCGGGTTAGAGTGTTGTGCTAGAGTGTCGTGTTTATTTAGATCGAGTCATAGTTAGATAGCATCTTGTTTGTGGTTGTGGTTGATTGATTTGCTTGCAGGTTTCTAACATTGAGTTCGAATTCTGGATATGGTACCAGATTAGGCTTGGTGTCTCTTTGGTTAGTGTAGACCCGAAGCTGTTTGTATATTGTTTGGGTGATTGATTGTGAAGGGTGGTGGATATTGAAGCTATGCGGTATCATTGGTTAGCAGATCATGTTCTTGTCTGATTGTTGATCGACTGGTTAATGATACTTGTATAGTCTAAGTGTCTAACACTACATGAGTATTGAACTCAGGCATATATATGGTTAACTAGGGATTGGTTGTTGACTTGTTTGTATGCAGGTTCCCGTTATTTGAAGTTAGATAACGGCAGGAGGCCATATCTAACTTAGTAACGGTTTGTTTATTTAAATGTTGGATTTGATTGATTGCATGATAGGATAGATTGCTTGTTAATTTTGGGTTGTCTGGGCTAGTTTCTAGGTTTGGGTAGAGGTAACCAGCTCACTGAGTAACATTAGGTTACTCACCCAACTTCGTTGTCCCTTTTTGCAGGTAGCATTAGTGTAGGATGACCGTGTAGCTTGGAGCTGGACGTTAGGACCACCGGAGTAGATTTGCATGCCTTTTGTAAACGGTATTTTAGATTTGCGTTAGTTGACTCGATTTTGGCGTTAGGCCGGGACCGGTCTCGATTTATATCTATGTATGGATATTTCTTTGAATTAATAAAGTATTGGTTTTATATGTGCATCATGAGTACTCTGATATGTGACTAGTCCGGTCTAACACAACGTTAGGTCGTCGTACGGGTTGAAAAGCCTTAGGCCTCGATCTAACGGACAACGTTAACTCTTGGTACGGGTTGCAAAGCCTTATGCCTTGAGTTAGCGGGACGAGTTAGTGGATGAACTGGTCTAAGCTGCGGAGTAAATTCTGGGACTCTGACCGGATTGTTCCTAGCCCGTCATGTAGCGCTTCCGGACCATGGTGTTGGGTTGGACGGTCAGTCATGTTCTTGTTTGATTGTTGGCTGGCCGGTTGGCTTTTCATCTCCAATCCTTGGTATTAGTTGGTTCATCGGTCATGTTCTTGTTTGATTGTTGTCCGATGGATCGACCTATGTCTAGGACGGTTCGGGGGTGCTACAGTGGTGGTATCAGAGCCTGGTTACGTCCATGCTTCCGGAACTCATGATTTAATCGGTTTTCAAATTTTTTTATCGAGTCAAAAAGTGTCACAAAAGGCATTAGGGAATCCGGTCACGTCCAGCGGTAAGATTTGTGGTTTTAGGATTAGATAGTGGAGTCTAGAATTGCTAGGTTGCTTAGCATTGCTAGGTTGTTTGGTTAGCTTTGCGGTTTGTTTGCTTGTTAGTTAGTTAACTAACTTGCGTGTGAGTGTTCTTTTGAGTTGCAGCTTGTAAGTGTGTTCGTTGATCTGCACTTTAATGGTGGAAACCTTAAAGTGTAGAGAGTTCAAGGCCAAAAACCCAAAGAGAAAGAGTGATGACAGGTTCAGAGGGACTGGACAGTGGTATGGACTGGACAAGTGGGAACGAGACTTCAGTGGAAACGACTTCATCAGCATTAGAGAAAAGAGAGTTTCAGAGTGTTACAGCAGAGCGACGATCATGAGCCAGCAATCATTCAACTGAAAAATTACGAAGACGAGTGTGGAGACCTTGAGGAGTACAGTGATATGGAGATGAGTTCAATATGGGAGGAGCATGAGAAACCAAGAAGTGAAGAAAGGAGGGGTTTCAAGCCAAAGGGAATGCTATGAGATGTATCAAGACGGAGCGAGTTCAGAACTAGAAGCCTGGTTGGAGACCAATGAAACCGAATGGGAGACCTCAAGGGCAAACCGATAAAGAAGCATATCAAGTGATCAAGACCGGCGAGACAAAGTGATCCAAGGAGAAATTGTCATCAAGAGGAGGAGCATGTCATGAAGCTGAGCGTTTGAACCACTAAGAATTCGAGGACGAATTCTATTAAGGGGGGAAGAATGTGATAACCCGCCCTTCAGGGTAAAATGGTCGAGATCGACAAAGACGGAGTTTGAAGCCAAGCTTTTGGAAATCAAAGAATGATGAGGAATGTTGAGTTTTGATCATTTCAAACTTAACATGGTTCAGATAAAACTGAAGATTGGTCGAGCATTAACATGATGATCAAACCGTAGGCGGTACGGGCCAACCGAGAAGTTCGAAGTAAGATATGGTCGAAGAATGGATCGTGAGTGAACCATGAGACGACGTAAGCTGCTCTACCTTTCCTAGAAGAGTCTTAGATTGATCAGACGAAGATTTTAGAAGAATCACATTTTTGGAAGCACGACGGTTTAGAAGCTCGACGTTTTAGAAACCCGACGTTTCTTAGCGACTAAGTTTTCCGAGAAACTTCACATCTATCATCAGAATATTATTTTGGAGATATTATAAGTTCGAAGCAGGACGGGAGTAAGCACGACGGGAGTATGCACGACGGGAAGCAAGCACGACGGGAAAACCCAAAGTTGGACAAAAACCCTAATTTCGGTTTTACGAAATTTCTGGAGGAAGCCGGAGGCTCGGGAAATATTTTTAGAGGATCTCAGTATTCATCTGGAATTTATTAAAAATATTTAAAGAATCAGAACGGGAGCAAAAAAATATTCGGGATTGATCGCGGGACGAAAATTCATCAGAAAGACCGAAATCGCGCAAATCGACCGGAAAGCTCGAGGTGGCTTGATCTAAGAGATAAGAACGTGGTGTCAACCATCCAACCAGCTGAGTGTCAAGGGAAGCATGAGGTGTAGACGTGCATGGAAGGAGAACATGCAGCTTGACATGTAGAAGCACGAAGTGTCGCAGTTTCTGCAACCGAAGCATGTTGATCGACACGCAGGCGACCCGTGTGTCGCAACACATGCATTCCAGCCATGCTGAACGCCATCTGGACCTGGATGTGTCTCTATACATGTGACTGAGTCATGCTGACTGCCATGTGGAGCACGAGGTGTCGCCGTGCATGCAACCGGAGACATGCGAGCCGACACACGTGCTGCCACCAACTTCGATCTGATTCGCTGAGATATTCTATAAATACCCAACCCCTCTGCTCGTTTTCATTCATCCATCACACACAAAAGTCACTCTAGAACGTGGTTAGAGAGAGAGAGAGAAAGTAGAAAAAAAGAAGTAAGAGGTTCCGATCTTTTTCGAGGGTTTTAGAGAATTCTCGAGATCAGTTTTCTCTACTGATTTTGAATTAGTGTCTGGGGAAGGTTCTACCCATATCATCTCATCCAAGAGATTTATTTTATTTCATGATCAAGTGGAGGTGCTGTCCAAGATCAGGTTAGTTCCACGGGTTCAGATAAGTCGAAGTTCTGAAATACCGAAAGTCCGAAGAACTGTCCAGAAGCTAGGGGAGATTCTGTTCAAGTTGAGTTCAGTCCAGACCAGTATCAGGGGAGGTTATGTCCAAGTCAAGATCAGTCCAGTCCAGTCCATTCAAGTCGTCCATTGGGTTTTGGCTAAGTCCTCTCCGATCAACCAGCTGCTTATTGGCAAAGAACGCTGTGAGTTGGTTTTGTTTGAGTTCCACTTGGAACTTAGGATAGATCGAGTCTGCATATAGATTATAGATTAGAATGATCATGCTATTGCATGGTAGAGTCCTTAGGGTTATTTTGTTTATGAATTGGACCCAGCTTAGCGAGGGCTAAGTTGAGATAGAACGGAATTAAGACTAAGTTAATAACCTGATTAGGACTAGGGCTAGGATGCATCATGTTTTCTATTCTTGTGTGTTGATTTGATTGAGTGCAGGTTCCTGTTATATTTAAGGATAGTTTATCAGCAGGAGGCTGAACTATCTGGGTAATAGTTTGATTGAGTTATTTATTGTTATTTGAGGTTAGTCAGCTCTAGGTAAGGGAGTGACTAACCAGTTGATTTGTTTAGTTATGATATTGTTGTTACTAGAGAGTCTTGTTAGAGTTTGGGACTTTATCTTTAGGTTAGGTTCTAGATTGAGTTTGTGTTGTGTGAGTGTGCCGACAGTATGAGCGTAACCCGCACATACTAGGCTTGTTTAGGGGTGATTAGTGTTTCCTCAGCCTCGTACCCAGCGGATTTAAGGAAACCCCTTATTCGCTGGATCGGGAAGACTCAGAGAGACGGGATCATGGCCTAGGGCTGAGTTGTTACACGACGGTGTAATGTGGCAGTGACCCCAAGGACTGTGGACTGTCGCGCGGTGACCCGAAGGACTGTGGGCCGCGGTCGGTTGAAAGTTCCTTCTTCTGACCTTTGTGGTAGGGAGATAGGATATTGCCGATGTTGAGGAGGAACACGAAGTCACCATACCCCGGGTTAGAGTGTTGTGCTAGAGTGTCGTGTTTATTTAGATCGAGTCATAGTTAGATATCATCTTGTTTTTGTGGTTGTGGTTGATTGATTTGCTTGCAAGTTTCTAACATTGAGTTCGAATTCTGGATATGGTACCAGATTAGGCTTGGTGTCTCTTTGGTTAGTGTAGACCCGAAGCTGATTGTATATTGTTTGGGTGATTGCTTGTGAAGGGTGGTGGATATTGAAGCTATGTGGTATCATTGGTTAGCCGATCATGTTCTTGTTTGATTGTTGATCGACTGGTTAATGATACTTGTATAGTCTAAGTGTCTAACACTACATGAGTATTGAACTCAGGCGTATATATGGTTAACTTGGGATTGGTTGTTGACTTGTTTGTATGCAGGTTCCCGTTATTTGAAGTTAGATAACGGCAGGAGGCCATATCTAACTTAGTAACGGTTTGTTTATTTAAATGTTGGATTTAAATGATTGCATGATAGGATAGATTGCTTGTTATTTTTGGGTTGTCTGGGCTAGTTTCTAGGTTTGGGTAGAGGTAACCAGCTCACTGAGTAACATTAGGTTACTCACCCAACTTCGTTGTCCCTTTTTGCAGGTAGCATTAGTGTATGATGACCGTGTAGCTTGGAGCTGGACGTTAGGACCACCGGAGTATATTTGCATGCCTTTTGTAAACAGTATTTTAGATTTGCGTTAGTTGACTCGATTTTGGCGTTAGGCCGGGACCGGTCTCGATTTATATCTATGTATGGATATTTCTTTGAATTAATAAAATATTGGTTTTATATGCGCATCATGAGTACTCTGATATGTGAATAGTCCGGTCTAACACAACGTTAGGTCGTCGTACGGGTTAAAAAGCCTTAGGCCTCGATCTAACGGTAACTCTTGGTACGGGTTGCAAAGCCTTATGCCTTGAGTTAGCGGGACGAGCTAGTGGATGAACTGGTCTAAGCTGCGGAGTAAATTCTGCAACTCTGACCGGATTGTTCCTAACCCGTCATGTAACGCTTCCGGACCATGGTGTTGGGTTGGACGGTCAGTCATGTTCTTGTTTGATTGTTGGCTGGCCGGTTGGCTTTTCATCTCCAATCTTTGGTATTAGTTGGTTCATCGGTCATGTTCTTGTTTGATTGTTGGCCGATGGATCGACCTATGTCTAGGACGGTTCGGGGGTGTTACAGTCCTGACCATCACGGGGTTGAGACCATGTGGGGTACTTTGCACTCGACTCGGCCTTCTGTTGGTAGGCTTTGATGGCCGAGACCGAATCCTTGCAGTATTGCGATCCTCCGATGATCATGTTTACCCTCCTGTGATTGTTATCGTTCCCTTTATCATCCGACATCCTTCCGTGTTTATCTCCCGCCTGATTTCTCGGGGAAGAATTTTCCGCGGGAGGGTTTCTGTCGGGTCTCGGTGGACGATCAGTGTCGAGGATGAGGTCTTTGAAGCTGGTCACTCCGGAAATTTCTGCAGCGAGAAGTTTCGCGGCCAACCTTGCCCCTAGGACCTTACAATTAGTCGTAGAGTGGCCCCTCGTCTGATGGAATTCGCAGTAGACGTTTTCGTCGTAACTCTGGTTGCGATTCCACGTGTTTCCCATAGTTTTACCCTGCTCCGGATTGATCGCGTAGTTGTGCGTGCCTTGGAGCTGTTCACCCTCGTGATGGACGTACTTGTCGTTACGAGAGGTTTTCTTTTTTGATTTCGGATCTGCGTCCTTAGAAGGGGTCTTTGTCGGCTTGTGCTTCTGCGACAGTATTTTGGTTTCCTCTTCGATTATTATGTAATCTAAGCTTTGTGGAGGGCGTATTTGATCGTATGAGGTTTTTCGAGTGTGATCCACTTTCACAACTTTCGACTTCTACCAAAGTGATTTCCTAAGCGCGTCTGTGGCGACTTTGTCGCTGATCCCGCTGATCTTTGACATGATCAACTTGAACCGACCCATGAACTCTCAGAGGGGCTCGTCTTCTCTCTGGGAGAGGCTCCAGAGATCGACATCGGAAGTTTCTCTATCTATGAACATAGAGTATTGTTTGAGAAATTTCGATGCGAGCTGACTTGAACTTTCGATGGAATTTCGCTTTAGGCGGGCGAACCACTCGAACGCCGCTCCTTTTAGAATCTCGACGAACAGGCGGCAGTAGCCGGCATCCCTTTCGTTGTATTTGAATCTAGCCCTCCCCATGGTGATATGGAAGGCCTGGAGATGCACTCTAGGATCAGTTGTACTATAGACTGGTACTTTAAGCTTGCCCGGATTGGATACGTTGGTACTGGAGATACATGTAGTGAAAGGCGTTTTACGAGCTCCCTCGGGTAATCTGTCGATTTCCAGAGCAGCACTCATGGTGTGGTGGATCTGGAATTTTACAGCCCTTACTTCCGCAGCAATTTTGGTAATATAATCCTGGAGGTTGCGAATGTCCGAGCTCTCCTCAGCGGTTTTCCGAGCTTGTCGGCGTTTGCTGCAAGTAATCTCGGTTTGTTTTTCAGCCAGCTCTTCCTGTTCGATCCAGTAGAGGTTTTTCTCCTCTTTCGTCATGGGCTAATCGAACGGGGAGCCTTCCCGGGCCGATTGGCTCCTGGTTCTTCTTGGATAGAAGTCGGCGTCTTCCTCGGAGTCGTCACTGGGCTCCAAATCGATATGCTCGACTTCACCCGCCTCGGTGTCCTTTTCGGACGGCAAAGGATCTTTTGAGCTGCTTTCGTCGACGGAGGATGTTTCGCTAGGGGTTTGTCCGTACGGACGTTCCTGCGAAGTTCAAGGCCTGTCGCACGGGGTTGCAAACTCAAGTCTTCTTCTGCGGAGCTTCGTAGATCCGCGTGGAAGGACAGCGCGGGTCTTTGCCGTTAAGGTTTGAACCTGTTAATTTGGTCAAGGTTCCCACGAGTTTATCCTGCTCTTCCGACCTTTTTTCATAGGTGGAGAGCATCCTTTTGAACTCGTCGAGCGTCGCGGCGTTAGCTGGTACGTTGGACGCGGATTCGTCTGCTGACGGAGTGTTCAAAGTATCCTAGTTTGCTCCGTTGAGAGGAGTCTGCAAGTCTGTTGCGTCATCAATGGTCATGTCTAGTTGAGCGTTTGCTGGTTATGAGTAAGATTGATCCGTACCCCTCCTCCTTTTAGCACCAAACTGTGGGTATTGAAATTCGCACCGTCAAATTATCAAATAAATTAGGAAACTAGGATAAACTTTAATTTCTCAGAGGTCCCGGATATCTGAGAAACCACACGCCAAGCAATCAGAATACGAGAATTAAGATAAAAATAAGAAATCATAAAATTGAGCAAAGAGGATTTTATTCCGAATTCGTGATATGAGCGTAACAACAAGGTAACGTGCTTTGGCTACGAGAGCTGTCGGCGAGATCCCTTGTCTAATACCTGAAGGTGGCTAAACCTAATTGAGTCACAGCTCGAATAGAAAATAATGAAAAATTGCATAAATGCTCTAAGTGCTAAGTTTGCTCTGAAAAAGTTCTCCCCATGCCTTCACGCCATTGAGCTCCTTATATACTCTATCCTAGGTCAGGTTATGCCTTCATCTTTTTCCCTTAAGCCGTCATAGTCCCAAAAATGGAGATGTTTGATTTTTTTCTGATCTTCATGATTATCTGCGGAAACTTTCCATTTATCCGCGGAAACTTTCTATTTATCCGTGGAAACTGATGTGTATCTCTAAGCATAAACCATTGCAAGGCTTATGGGATTTTAAGAACTCGTAAGTGGGCTTTGAATCAAGTTTAGGACCCTTTGGGCCGTTTTTTGGTTCGAGACGTTTGTTATGATTTGTCCGATAAAGTTAATTTTCCGCGGTTTTATCGTAAACCAAGCTGATGATCCCATTTGATTAAGAAATCAAGAAATGGTTTGCCGTGTCTTGCGGAGGATCGCTACAAGGATAGCCGAGAATGCATAGTTTTACGTCGTATCGTCGTTTTGGAAGACTTGGACGTTTCGCAAAAACCAGGACGTATGCACGCTCGGTCGCTATAGCGACCGAACTCTGTCTGATGCTCAATCGCTATAGCGACCAAGCTTATATCGTAGCTCGGTCACTATAGCGCCGATTTTTGTCCAACGCTCAGTCGCTATAGCGACCGAGCCTTGTTCGGGGCTCGGTAGCGACCAAACCCGTCTCGGAGCTAGGTCACCATAGCGCCCGAGCATTGCTTGACGCTCAGTCGCTATAGCGACCAGGCACTGTCCGGAGCTCGGTCGCTATAGCGACCGAGCTGTGTTCGAGGTTTGGTCGCTATAGCGACCGAGCTCTATTTCGTGATTCGATCGCTATAGCAACCTAGCTCTTGTTTGTGACCTGATCGCCATCGCGATCGGGTTGTTCCGCGGGTTAAAAACTGCCGGCCGAGCGTCTAAGGTTGATGATACGATGCTTGTGGTGTTGTCTGCGGACGTTTAGATCAAGGATAACAGTGAGCCGTCAAATTTTAAGAAATTGCAGTTTCTTAAGAAATCGCGATTTCTCAAGAAGTTGTGGTTTTCAGGAATCTTTATCCTAAGAAATCGTTGTTTGGATCTTCAAACATATTTCTCCATAAATTTTTCGTATAAATTTTACTTTTCGAGATCGTAAAATTTTATGTTAATTTTCTTAACGGAAATTTGTATGCCAACCTTGTCGTATCTGATTTTGACCCCAACATACTAAATAGTAAACTAAAACAATAAATTATTGAGAAAACAACCATTAAAACTCCAAACTTTCAAATTAAAACCAAAATGACCTCAAACTTATGTTCTTGGTTGATCATGTATTAGTAAATCTCTTGTTAGATTTTGGGATTTGATTAACTTAATGTCAAATTGCTAATAATAGGAATTTTTAGGGTTATTCATTATATCCTACATTAGGATTATTTTTCACACTAGTTTCTAGAGTAATTAACTCGAACCTAGAATGACAGGATCTTCCTGAGACACGAGTGTAAAAAAATATATGAACCTAATCCTCTTTACTAAATATTATTCCCAACGAGCGTTGGTCTAGGATTTTTGCTGAACATATTCCAATTTGGTTTATTGCTTGTATGATTCTTTGAATACCAAGCGAGAGTTGGTATTTGAATAGGGTCAGGCATCTGGTAGTTTAAGAGAGTTGGATAACTTACTGTTTGAATTCGAGGTCTGGAATAAAATTAAATTAAACCTTGGAATTTATTAGATTTTGTTTGAATCTCTTGTTTGATAAATCCATGGTTCTAGCGCTTTATTCTTGATAACTTACAACCGCTTAGATACACTGTATTGTTTATTGCTTTCTTAGTTACTACCTAGCTTAATCTGAGACTAAAGTCTATTGTGTGGATATATATTAAGGCCATGTGGACGCGACAATTGTGGACGGATGATGCGTGGTTGCATGACATAATATATGTAGACGGATGATGTGTGGAATAATGATGAGTAATGTGTGGACAAGAAATGTTAATGTGTTTTATAGTAGATTACACAAAACTATACGACAATAAGTGAACATGAATTCATGCTACTAAAATTATACCACATTCACAAACTTTGTTATGGCCCTTTGAGACATTCCCTCATTACTTCACAACGAGCCACCATCTTGGTTCCGCTCACCGCCATTGTCTTCTCATCCTAAAAGAGAGCTTTCTCAGCCTTCAACCTATTAAGCTCCTCCCGCATTGCATCCAACCGAGACGTCAGAACGACATGCTCAGTAGCAGAATTCTCCTCCAACTCCTTTGATTTCTTCAACCTAAGCTGAAGAGATTTAAGCTCCTTTCCCTGCGCTAAAGCTTTGCCCTTTTCCTCGCGGAGCTGAGCCTTAAGAGTCTCCACCTCCTTGGATGTGTCTTCGTTCACCATGTCCTTGAGATGGTGAACATGAGACATAAGCTGCAAATATACCACCATGATCACCACCTTGCAGAATGAAGATAAAAGAAAACAGAAAAGATACGGGGAAATACATGGAGGAGATCAATATGGACAGATGTAATTTCCTTGGGAAAATCGTCGGTAGGAAGATATCATGCACTCCCCGAGAAAACTCTGGTGGAAAGATCAGCCAACACCGGCTTCAAGTCAACACAAGAAACTGTAGGGGTTGAAGAACGAGTCCTTCTCTTATAGACGGTAGGGATTGAGGCTGTGGACCCTTTGCCCTTGTTGCTCCCGGTGATCTGAACGTCATCATCTCCCGAGACAACAACCTCCAGAGGAGACTTTTTGGCTGAGAGCTTCTCCACAGCTTTCTTGAAAGCATCCATAGAACAGTCTCCTGAAGGTCCAGACATATTACCTGAGGATGAAAGTTGCTGTTATGGTATTTTTGTGTAGGGTCGTTTAAGTACTACGGAACACAAGAAGACTTAAGTATTTGTATGTATTTAGAACAGAAATCGAGGCAAAGAGATGTATTATTGAGTATCTTAAGCGTTTACAATGTTGGATGCGTGATCTCTTAGTTTTCTAGCCTAACTCTCTAATCTCTAAGCCTCTGAATGTCAATCCCTTGTTCTAGGGTTTGGGACCCCCTTTTATAGTAGATGTATGTCGGCTGAAGTAGGGCGAACTCCCTAATATCCGCGGAAATAGAATTTTTCCCGTGATTGGAAAAATTCCATATTGTTGCTGAGGGTCGGACCATGGTTCCTTCCGGCAGGGGCTGGACCCTGGAACCTTCTAGCAGGGACTGGATCCTGGGTCTTTCTTAGGAGAAATGTCTGGAAATCAAGGCCCCCTTCAGAGGCTGGAGAAACCTTTAGCCTTGGATATTTTTCCCCAACAGTTGCCCCTTATTCCTTGATTGCTTCGTGGGAATCAAGGGATAACATGTAATCTTGGAGCTTGGTGGTTTTTTCTTCAAGCAGGAGAAGGGGCCGAAGTCTTGTTGTAGCCTGAAGTGAGGTTTGGAATGTGGTGGTTTAGAAGAAATGGGCCTTAGGGAAAATAAGGATCAGAGCCCGGTCGCGAAGGTGCTAGGTCGGCTGAATATCCCGATGGTGATTTTTTGGAAGTTTTCCGAATGAGGATTTATGGCTGATTTCCTAATTTTCTTTTCTTTCCCTTTTTCTTCCTTTCCATTTATGCGACAAAATGGAAAATCATTCCAGATATATATTTAAATGCCCCAATGCCCTTGGATGGCACAAACCTAGGTTTTACCCATTCTCCTTTACCCAAAGCACATGTTGAACGACCCGACTTTCATGAGATCATCTCCAGCTTCCGGTGTTGGGGGACACGTCAGACCCCGATGCTTACTTGGTGACCCCTTTGATTCCCCAGTTCTGACCCCGAGCACGGTCTCGAAGGTGGATGATGAAGTGATTCCCATGGCTCCTATTCGCCCACGTCACTTTCGTTCCTTCGATGCCTTGGGCGAAGACGGAGATGGTCCGAGGTCAAACATTGGGAAAGAGGATCTGATTGAGATCCGTCGTAGATACTCCCTTCCTGACACGATGAGAATAAGGTGTGCGGGAGAGTTTGAACGAGCTCCTGACGGTGGAAGGGGCGAGATAGCAATCTTTGAGGCTTATTTAGAGGTCGGTTTTAGGGGTGGCATCCCTTCTTTGATTGCGGAAGTGGCATCGTACTTCAGGTGTTCTCCTTCGCAGCTTACACCCGCTACATGGCGTACTTTGATGGCTATTCAGGTGTTAGGGGAGCTTCACAGCATTCCCTTTGGATTCCCTGAGGTTCCGTGCTCTTACTCCTTTGTTCCCTTGTCGAGCAAGAAGAGCTTCTATCAGATATGGTCCCGTGATGGCGAACCTTTGGTAGCTTTCCTACGAACGATTCTTGGGATAGGAGATATATGTTCATGAAGGTTGACGGTGTTCCTTGCTATCCTTGCTTTTGGCGTCCAGTGGGTAAGTTATTTCTATCTCCCCAGGCACAAGTATCATGTTTGTTGATTTGTCTTGGGCTTTTGCAGAGGTGCCTCGGCCGGTTCTTCAGGCTGGTGGGACTTTGGGGAAGTTGGCGCAAGGCATTCCTAGGCGCTTTCGCAGGATTCTGTTTTTGATGCATCTGATATCCTTGCGAGATAGCAATCTTTGAGGCTTATTTAGAGGTCGGTTTTAGGGGTGGCATCCCTTCTTTGATTGCGGAAGTGGCATCATACTTCAGGTGTTCTCCTTCGCAGATTACACCCGCTACATGGCGTACTTTGATGGCTATTAAGGTGTTAGGGGAGCTTCACAGCATTCCTTTTGGATTGCCTGAGGTTCTGTACTCTTACTCCTTTGTTCCCTTGTCGAGCAAGAAGGGCTTCTATCAGATATGGTCCCATGATGGCGAACCTTTGGTAGATGAGCCTCCTCGGGGTATTCGTGGTAGCTTACCTACGAACGATTCTTGGGATAGGAGATATATGTTCATGAAGGTTGACGGTGTTCCTTGCTATCCTTGCTTTTGACGTCCAGTGGGTAAGTTATTTCTATCTCCCCAGGCACAAGTATCATGTTTGTTGATTTGTCTTGGGCTTTTGCAGAGGTGGCTCGACCGGTTCTTCAGGCTTGTGGGACTTTGGCCAATTTGGCGCAAGGCATTCCTAGGCGCTTTCGCTGGATTCTGTTTTTGATGCATCTGATATCCTTGTGTCATAGCCGTATTTGGGGTAATGGAGTTCTCCCCTTCTTTCTTCTTTTTTTTGGTGCGATCTTAACTTGGTGATATATTGATTTCCCAGGTGGGATCCCTACGGCTTCAATATTGTCGGTGTATGAGGAATACTGCAGAGCTAGACCTCGGAGGAGAAAACCTTGTGCTTCGTTGATGGTTCCAGCAATGTAATAGGAGCAGGGTAGGATTAGTCCTAACTTCCACCACAAGAGAGTCAGCATCAAGGGCCGTGCGTTGCAACTTCAAAGCAACCAACAACGAAGCTGAGTATGAAGCTCTAATAGTAGGGCTGACATTAGCCAGACAGATGGGAGTAAAAGACATCTAGGTCTTCAGCGACTCACATCTCATCATCAGCCAAGCCCAAGGAGACTACCAGGCCAAGGATCCGAATATGATCAAATACCTATCAGTGGCCAAATGTCTGCTTGACCAATTCGAAAACTGCAAACTCACTCAGAACCCTAGGGAGCAAAACTCCCAATCTGATGCTCTAGCAAACCTAGGTTCTACCCTGGAAACCAAGGATCATATGAGCATTCCCTTGTTGGCATTACAATGGCCAGCAACAGAGAAAGAGGTAGAACCAGAGGAGGTAGCAGTAGTAGACGAAGGGGAAACCTGGATGACTCCCATCACCAACTACCTAAGGAACGAAGTCCTACCCCGAAGATTGAGATGAGAGCCGCTAGATCAAGAGGCAAGCAGCTAGATATTGTATCTCAGAAGGGAAACTATACAGGAGATCCTTTTCAGGGCCCTACCTGCGGTGTCTAACTCCTAGGGGAGCCGCATGAATACTAGAAGAGCTCCATGAAAGGGAATGCAGTTCCCATTCCAGTGGACGAAGTCTAGTGCTTAGAGCAAGAAGGGCTGGCTACTATTGGCCAACCATGGGAGGGACTCCCTTAAGCAAGCTAAGACATGCAACCAATGCATAAAACACTCACTAATCTCCAACCTGCCACCGGAGAACCTCAAATCCTTGAACTCTCCTTGGCCTTTCCGGAAATAGGGCATGAACATCGTGGGGAAATTCCCTATGGCGCCGGGGTAAAAGGTCTTCCTCCTGGTCATGACCGACTATTTCACGAAGTGGGTGGAAGCCAAAGCCTTGGCCAAGATCACAGATCTGCAAATCAGAAAGTTCATCTGGACAAACGTGATTACCCGCTTTGGAGCACCTCAGGAGATTGTCACCGACAATGGATCTCAGTTTACCAGCAATGACTTCCAGGATTTCTGCAAAGAATGGAACATCAAACTCTCATATTCAGCACATCGACATCCCCAATCGAACGGACAAGCAGAGTCAACCAACAAAACAGTGGTAAACATGCTCAAAAAGCGCTTGGAGAAAGCTCATGGGCGATGGGCAGAGGAGTTACATGTAGTTCTCTGGGCCTATCAGACAACCCCGAAGACGGCTACCCAAGACTCCTTTCTCCCTCGTCTATGGCACTTAATCAGCAATACCCACTGAGGTGCCCGTAAATACTACGATCTCCAACATCCTATCCCCAAAAGAGAACGACGAGCTGATGCACCTAAGTCTAGACCTACTAGACAAAAAAAGAGAAGCGGCCCACCTTAGGAATGCATCATACCAAATAAAAGTAGCCAAGAGCTACAACAAGAAGGTGAGATCCAGAACCTTCTAAGAAGGAGATTGGGTTCTAGGGCGAGTCTGCAACCACACAAGGGACAAATCAGCCAGAAAACTCGCCCCTGGATGGGAGGGCGCATACCACGTAATAGGGGTGCAAGGGGCAGGAGCCTACAAACTGCAAGACAGTAAGGGCAAGGTCCAATCTAACTGCTGGAACGCCTTGCACCTCAAATTTTACAATTTCTAAAAGTAAGATCTCCGGATCAAGCTTTATATATACTACTATACTATACATTTAAGTATTTTGGTTTTCCTACTCCTATGTATAACGAGAACGTCTTTAGACTAGGCTTATAAAATACATTTGGTTTCGACTAAAAAGGACTTAAAGGAATACCAATATACTTAAAGGGGCATACTAGCTGGATCAGGACCTTAAGGACCTCAGATCTTAGCTAAAACCCTAGCTGGTGAGGCTACTCACCTAAGGTGCAGACATATATGGAAGGGGTCCGATCAGCCCTGCACCGATGTCTGCACAATGGGTCTCGCGTAAAGGCCTATAGCCAAGAGTTACGTGGGGACCACACACTAAATGCTACCCAAATCCCGCGTTTCCGGTTAAGCACAACAAAATTCAATACCTATCCAGACGTGTAAGGTAGTGTGCCTAGGGTGAAGTCGAATTCGCCATGCGGGGGGGGGGGGGGGGGGGGGGGGCTAGACCACAGTAAGTCTGAGACTTTCGGGATTGGCCTACACCTACGGGGGGCAAAATGCGATTTCTCAATATAAGATCGAGCGTGGCGCGCCTCCGGGCAGCAGAGGGCAATCAAAAGACTCCCAAAATGCATAAAGCCCAAAGAACCTCAGGGTTCAATACGACCTCAGGGTCTAGAATCTGCGTATTCAATCAAGGCCTCCGGGTCAAGAACCTCAGGGTTCAATACAACCTCAAGGTCTAGAATCTCTGGATTCAATAAAAGCCTCCGGGTCAAGAACCTCAGGGTTCAATACGAACTCAGGGTCTAGAATCTCCGGATTCAATCAAGGCCTCCGGGTCAAGAACCTTAAGGTTCTATACGACCTCAGGGTATAGAATCTCTGAATTCAATCAAGACCTCCGAGTTGAGAACCTCAGGGTTCAATAAAAACCTCAGGGTTTGATACGATCTCAGGGTCTAAAATCTCTCAGGATTCAATGTTGCCATCATGGTCTAGAACCTTCGGGTTCGAAATGATTCTAGGTTCCTTGGAACCCTCGAGTCCATTGAAACCTATAGGCCTTTAAAGAATCTCTGGATTCATAAAGATCACCTAAATGAATCAAAGACTTTTGAGTCTAAAAGACCCTCGGGATCAAGGATTTCAAAGTCCTAATACTAACCTTAAGGAATTACCAAAAGATCTTAGGATCGAAAGGTATTGCCCTCCAGGTTCGAAGTATCCCCTGAGTTAAACCATGGTCCAAGGATCCATAGGTTAAACCAAAAAAATCTCAGGGTTCAATGAACAAACCTTCGGGTTCAGAAAACGGCCCCAAGGCCTAGGTAAGGAACCTAAGGGTTCAAGATCCTAAGAACTTCCGAGTTTAAGGGTCCAAGAACTTCAAGGTTCAAATCAAGCTGGATTTTCAAGGTTCCCAGCAAAGATCTTACATTCCTAAAATTAACACTCAAGTTTTTAAGACTGGATTACAAGATCTAATGCTTTGTTGAATGGTTTCAGGTCAAGACCTAATCACTAACAGGACTCAGATCCTAGATAACGACTTTCTAAAGGTCATGACTTCTAAAGGACTCGAAGTCGCCATGCGGGGGGGGGGGGGGGGGGGGGGGGGGGGGGGGGGCAGACCATAGTAAGTCTGAGACTTTCGGGATTGGCTTACACCTACGGGGGGCAAAATGCGATTTCTCAATATAAGATCGAGCGTGGCGCGCCTCTGGGCAGCAGAGGGCGATCAAAAGACTCCCAAAATGCATAAAGCCCAAAGAACCTCAGGGTTCAATACGACCTCAAGGTCTAGAATCTGCGTATTCAATCAAGGCCTCCGGGTCAAGAACCTCAGGGTTCAATACAACCTCAAGGTCTATAATCTCTGGATTCAATCAAAGCCTCCGGGTCAAGAACCTCAGGGTTCAATACGACCTCAGGGTCTAGAATCTCCGGATTCAATCAAGTCCTCCGGGTCAAGAACCTCAAGGTTCAATACGACCTCAGGGTATAGAATCTCTGAATTCAATCAAGACCTCCGGGTTGAGAACCTCAATAACAGGATCTAATGCTTTGTTGAATGGTTTCAGGTCATGACCTAATCACTAACATGACTCAGATCCTAGACAACGACTTTCTAAAGGTCATGACTTCTAAAGGACTCGAAGTCGCCATGCGAGGGGGGGGGGGGGGTGGGGCGCCCCAGACCACAGTAAGTCTGAGACTTTCGGGATTGGCCTACACCTACGGGGGGCAAAATGCGATTTCTCAATATAAGATCGAGCGTGGCGCGCCTCCGGGCAGCAGAGGGCGATCAAAAGACTCCCAAAATGCATAAAGCCCAAAGAACCTCAGGGTTCAATACGACCTCTAGAATCTGCGTATTCAATCACGGCCTCCGGGTCAAGAACCTCAGGGTTCAATACAACCTCAAGGTCTAGAATATCTGGATTCAATCAAAGCCTCTGGGTCAAGAACCTCAGGGTTCAATACGACCTCAGGGTCTAGAATCTCCGGATTCAATCAAGGCCTCCGGGTCAAGAACCTCAAGGTTCAATACGACCTCAGGGTATAAAATCTCTGAATTCAATCAAGACCTCCGGGTTGAGAACCTCAGGGTTCAATAAAAA
The DNA here is from genome assembly GCA_026261945.1 of Hirschfeldia incana. Taxonomy (NCBI): domain Eukaryota; kingdom Viridiplantae; phylum Streptophyta; class Magnoliopsida; order Brassicales; family Brassicaceae; genus Hirschfeldia; species Hirschfeldia incana. Next base: position 2,100,033 of record JABCMI010000039.1, read on the forward strand.
ACTCAGGGTTTGATACGACCTCATGGTCTAGAATCTCTCAGGATTCAATGTTGCCATCATGGTCTAGAACCTTCGGGTTCGAAATGATTCTAGGTTCCTTGGAACCCTCGAGTCCATTGAAACCTATAGGCCTTTAAAGAATCTCTGGATTCATAAAGATCACCTAAAATGAATCAAAGACTTTTGAGTCTAAAAGACCCTCGGGATCAAGGATTTCAAAGTCCTAATACTAACCTCAAGGAATTACCAAAAGATCTTAGGATCCAAAGGTATTGCCCTCCAGGTTCGAAGTATCCCCTGAGTTAAACCATGGTCCCAGGATCCATAGGTTAAGCCAAAAAAATCTTAGGGTTCAATGAACAAACCTTCGGGTTCAGAAAACGTCCCCAAGGCCTAGGTAAGGAACCTAAGGCTTCAAGATCCTAAGAACTTCCGAGTTTAAGGGTCCAAGAACTTCAAGGTTCAAATCAAGCTGGATTTTCCAGGTTCCCAGCAAAGATCTTACATTCCTAAAACTAACACTCAAGTTTTTAAGACTGGATTACAAGATCTAATGCTTTGTTGAATGGTTTCAGGTCATGACCTAATCACTAACAGGACTCAGATCCTAGACAACGACTTTCTAAAGGGCCCAGTTCTTTCTACAATCCTATCTAATCATCATAGATCCAGGATTCCACTATAATGATATCGAGAAGGCAGCATGGCCCCCAATCCTGTCAGCTCCTGAGAGGGTTATGGCCGGCCTTCGGCCCATAGCCCAAATCACGGAACTCTCCCACCTTGAAGATCAAGATCAAGCATGACAAAGAACCTTATATCTTTAAACAGCAAAGCGGAAATAAATAGATAGAAGACTGCGAAGGGCCATAAGTTTCAGAGTCAAAAGGCACGAAGGCCTGAGTCTAAAAAACAAAAGGCATGAAGGCCCATGTCTGAAAATAAAACCCCGAAGGGTGAAAATACGACAACAGCCCATCGGGCTCAGGAGTTCAACAAAAGGATTTTGAAAAGGGAATTCAAGCATCAAGGATAGCAGCCGGATCATCCAATGGGGCCGGAGGATCCGCCTCAACAACTTCCTTCACGGGGATAAGCGGCTCATCGTCAAACGAGGGAGGAGGCAGCCCACGTAGCTCAGCCTCGGACTCCTTCACGAGCTTATAACGGCTAAACTCCACCGTTGGATCCCACTTATCAGTTTGCCCTTTGAGTCATTCCCTCATTACTTCACAACGAGCCACCATCTTGGTTCTGCTCACCGCCATTGTCTTCTCATCCTCAAAGAGAGCTTTCTCAGCCTTCAACCTATTAAGCTCCTCCCGCATTGCATCCAACCGAGACGTCAGAACGACATGCTCAGTAGCAGCATTCTCCTCCAACTCCTTTGATTTCTTCAACCTGAGCTGAAGAGATTTAAGCTCCTTCCCCTGCGCTAAAGCTATGCCCTTTTCCTCGCGGAGCTGAGCCTTAAGAGTCTCCACCTCCTTGGCTGTGTCTTCGTTCACCATGTCCTTGAGATGGTGAGCTTGAGACATAAGCTGCAAATATACCACCATGATCACCACCTTGCAGAATGAAGATTAAAGAAAACAGGGAAGATACGGGGAAATACCTGGAGGAGATCGATATGGACGGATGTAATTTCCTTGGGAAAATCGTCGGGAGGAAGATAGCACGCACTCCCCGAGAAAACTCTGGTGGAAAGATCAGCCAACACCGACTTCAAGTCAACACCAGAAACTGTAGGGGTTGAAGAACGAGTCCTTCTCTTATAGACGGTAGGGATTGAGGCTGTGGACCCTTTGCGCTTGTTGCTCCCGCTGATCTGAACGTCATCATCTCCCGAGACAACAACCTCCAGAGGAGACTTTTTGGCTGAGAGCTTCTCCACCGATTTTTTGAAAGCATCCATAGAACAGTCTCTTGAAGGTCCAGACATATTACCTGAGGAAGAAAGTTGCTGTTATGGTATTTTTGTATAGGGTCGTTTAAGTACTACGAAACACAGGAAGACTTAAGTATTTGTATGTATTTAGAAGAGAAATCGAAGCAAAGAGATGTATTATTGAGTATCTTAAGCGTTTACAACGTTGGATACGTGATCTCTTAGTTTTCTAGCCTAACTCTCTAATCTCTAAGGCTCTGAATGTCCATCCCTTGTTCTAGGGTTTGGGCTCCTCTTTTATAGTAGATGTATGTCGGCTGAAGTAGGGCAAACTTCCTAATATCCACGGAAATAGAAGTTTTCCCGTGATTGGAAAACTTTCATATTGTTGCTAAGGGTCGAACCCTGGTTCCTTCCGGCAGGGGCTGGACCCTGGAACCTTCTAGCAGGGACTGGACCCTGGGTCTTTCTTAGGAGAAAGGGCTAGAAATCAAGGACCCCTTCGGAGGCTAGAGAAACCTTTAGCCTTGGATATTTTTCTCCAACAGTTTGCCCCTTATTCCTTGATTGCTTCATGGGAATCAAGGGATAACATGTGATCTTGGACCTTGGTGTTTTTTTCTTCAAGCAGGAGAAGGGACTGAAGTCTTGTTGTAGCCTGAAGTGAGGTTTGGAACGTTTTGGTTTGGAAGAAATGGGCCTTAAGGAAAATAAGGATCAAAGTCCGGTCGCGAAGGTGCTAGGTCGGCTGAATATCCCGATGGTGATTTTTTGGAAGTTTTCCGAATGAGGATATATGGCCGATTTCCCAATTTTCTTTTCTTTCCCTTTTTCTTCCTTTCCATTTATGCGACAAAAATGAAAAATCATTCCGGGTATGTATTTGGATGCCCCAATGCCCTTGGATGGCACAAACCTAGGTTTTACCCATTCTCCTTTACCCGAAGCCCATGTTGAACGACCCGAATTTCATGAGATCATCTCCAGCTTCCGGTGTTGGGGGACACGTCAGACCCCGACGCTTATTTGGTGACCCCTTTTGATTCCCCAGTTCTGACCCCGAGCACGGTCTCGAAGGTGGATGATGAAGGGATTCCCATGGCTCCTATTCGCCCACGTCACAATCGTTCCTTCGATGCCTTGGGCGAAGACGAAGATGGTCCGAGGTCGGACATTGGGAAAGTGGATCTGATTGAGATTCGTCGTAGATACTCCCTTCTTGACACAATGGGAATAAGGTGTGCGGGAGAGTTTGAACGAGCTCCTGACGGTGGAAGGGGCGAGATAGCAATCTTTGAGGCTAATTTAGAGGTCGGTTTTAGGGGTGGCATCCCTTCTTTGATTGCGGAAGTGGCATCGTACTTCAGGTGTTCTCCTTCGCAGCTTACACCCGCTACATGGCGTACTTTGATGGCTATTCAGGTGTTAGGGGAGCTTCACAGCATTCCCTTTGGATTCCTTGAGGTTCCGTACTCTTACTCCTTTGTTCCCTTGCGAGCAAGAAGAGCTTCTATCAGATATGGTCCCGTGATGGCGAACCTTTGGTAGCTTTCCTACGAACGATTCTTGGGATAGGAGATATATGTTCATGAAGGTTGACGGTGTTCCTTGCTATCCTTGCTTTTGGCGTCCAGTGGGTAAGCTATTTCTATCTCCCCAGGCACAAGTATCATGTTTGTTGATTTGTCTTGGGCTTTTGCTGAAGTGCCTCGGCCGGTTCTTCAGGCTGGTGGGACTTTGAGGAAGTTGGCGCAAGGCATTCCTAGGCGCTTTCGCTAGATTCTGTTTTTGATGCATCTGATATCCTTGCGTCATAGCCGTATTTGGGGTAATGGAGTTCTCCCCTTCTTTCTGCTTTTTTTTTATGGTGCGATCGTAACTTGGTGATATATTGATTTCCCAGGTGGGATCCCTACAGCTTCAATATTGTCGGTGTATGAGGAATACTGTAGAGCTAGACCTCAGAGGAGAAAACCTTGTGCTTTGTCTCCCTCTATCCCTTTGGCTGCGGCTTCCTTGGCTCCAAGGAACGTTAGGGGAAACAGGTTTCCCAGTTTAGGTTGGCGTGTTCCCCTGCATGAGGAGATTCTTTTTCTCTGGAGGCAGCTTCGAGAAGTGATCTCCAACCAGGCTCTCACCGTGCAAAGGGCTCGAGAACAGGCTTGTTGGGATCTTATGAAATATGTCGGAATGGGATGTCGACCAGCGTAGGCCATTTGGAGGATCCGGCCGATAGGGGCCTATTGGAGGGCCTGTCCGGAATTTGGCGAGCAATGAAGGTGGACTTGGCGTTTTTCCTCTGTTTCATCGGGAGCCGCACCTTTGATTAACTTGCAATACTTATTTTTTTCTTGCTTTATGTTGTTGTCTTCTTCTGGATTTTTGATGGCTTTTCTCCTTTTGAATAAGAACCTTTAATAGCTACTAATATTTATTGCTTTTTTTACCTCTATTCCATCTTTTATTTCTCAAGCTTGTATCCCGCATCAAGATCGCTTCTCGGTAGGGAATGTTTGCGGCTATTGTTGGGGAAAAATATCCAGAGCTAAAGATTTCTCCAGCCTCCGAAGGGGCCTTGACTTCCGGGCCCTCGTTTGGAAGGGACCCAGGGTCCTTCCTCTATTCAAAGAATAAATCTCCACCAGGAGGCACTAGGATCCGATCTCCACTTAACAATATCCAGGGTCCAGTCCCCGCGACGAGGAACCAAGGCCTAGCCCCTGCCGAAAGGACCAAGGGTCCGATCCTCCGCACAAATATAGAAGTTTCCTAAACCGAGGGGAAAGTAATATATTCAAGAATATTGCGAAGACCGCCTTACTACAGCCGACTTATATCAACTATAAAAGGGGAACCCAAACCCTAGAAAAAGGGATCGACACTTTGGGGCTTAGAGACTAGAGAGTTAGGCGATAGAACTAGGGTTTATACATACCTAACGTTGTAATCCCGAAATCACTCAATAATAACAGTCTCTTTGCCTCGATTTCTCTTCTCTAAACACATACAAATTCGTACCTATTCACTAGTCTTCTTGTGTTCCGTAGTACTAAAACGACCCTACACAAAAATACCATAACAGTTTGGCGCTAGAAGGAGGGGAGTAACTCAACTACGTGACGATGGCACATGAAGACGATTCCAACCAAGCTGAATTGACCCCGAAGGAGAAGGAGCTTCTAAGCCGATTCGAAACCCTCGGAGTCAAATTACCGACCTTCATAAGGCTCAGGAAACCGCACCTGCAGGTCTGGAACTCGTCCAGGAAGTTCAGTACCTAAAAGATCAACTTGGGGAACACTCCAAGCAGCTTCAGCAAAGCGTCGAGAAGCTAGACGCTATGGAAGCTGAAAACCTCGCTCTCCGACGAGAAAACCAATCCCTCGGGGCAATTGGAAACAAGCGGAAACGGTTCAGAACCAGAGTCCGACCTATGGCTTCGCTCAACACTCCACATGACGACGAGGAGACGCCTCGACAGCCCGACGACGGACCCGACGGTCAAGAAGCCACTCGAGACGCAACCCGTGAAGAAGAAGAGGACGACTCCGATACAGAGGACGAAGAATATTCACCTGACCATCCCGAGATCTCAGATCCAGCTCTAGCCGCCTACCTAGAGAAGATGGTATCCGAAAGATTCGGCACCATCCAATCCATGGTGGAAAGGCTCCCCGGATTAGCTCCCCCTATCCGTAGAAGCGATCCCAGGTCATACTCCGACACACCTTTCGTGAAGGAGATTGCTTCAGTCGAGATGCCTCGCAAATTCTCTTTCCCGAGCATTAAGATGTATGAGGGAACCGTAGATCTTGACAATCATATCGCCCAGTATAAGCAACGCATGATAGCCGTGGCTATTCCAAAAGAAGCAAGGGAGGCCACCATGTGCAAAGGTTTCGGATCAACCCTAACCGGTCCTGCCCTCCAATGGTATATCAACCTCCCCACGGGATCCATAGCATCTTTCGCCGCCCTCAGCGACAAGTTCGTGGAGCAGTTCGCCAGCAGCCGCCATCTGGAGAAGAGATCGGATGAACTCTACGAGACTCAACAATACAGAAACGAGTCCCTACGTTCCTACATAGCTCGTTTCAACTAGGAGAAGGTCTCTATACCCGAATGCAACGCCGATACAGCAGTCTCAGCCTTCAAGAAGGGTCTGCTTCCGGAGGGAAAGCTCTACAAGGAACTGACGAAGTACAGATGCGGAGACATGGCGGATGTGCTATCCCGCGCCTGGGCCCAAGTAAGGTGGGAAGAAGACGCCGTGAGCAGGGCCAAGGTCTCCTCCAAATACGATCAGAAGTCCTCCAGGCCTTCGAAGGACGAACGCGAGGAAACCATCCGATCTCGACCTTCCCGAGAATCCACCAACCAGAGTAGGGGTAGATATCAACATCGCCCTCTACCTCGATCCGAAGGAATGATGGTTTCTACTTGGCCCAGTATCTCCCACATCGCAATATCCAAACCAGAGCTCATCGGAGTCTTGAGACAGATGGGCCCACAAGTTAAGTGGCCACCTAAAATGAGGTCCCCTGATGCTACCCGGAACCCTAAAAGATGGTGTGGGTTCCACAACGATCACGGTCACACCACTGGAAGTAGCCGAACTTTTTAAGAAGGGCTACCTAAGGGAGTTCCTCTCGGACAAAGCAAAGGACCTCCTCAACAGAGAAGGTCCGGCTCTCCCAAATGATGCTGTTCCTGCATTTCCCCCGCCACAAGAGCGAGTGATCCACGTCATCTCAGGAGGATCAAAAGTAAGCAGAATCAGCAGCGCCGCAGCCAAAAGGAGTACTCGTAATGCTAGGTATGGTCAAGAGACCGAGGTTCCCAAGCGCCCACTCTTGGGGACGGACGAGATCAGCTTCACTGCAAAGGAGTAGGAACGGGTCCTCGTTCCCCATCATGATGCCCTCGTCATTTCGCTAGTTATAGCCAATTTCTTGGTTAAGCGGATACTGGTGGACAACGGAAGCTCCAGCAACATCATCTTCCATTCGGCCTACATGGACTTAGGGCTAGACCCTAAGACACTAACCAGGAAAGCGACCCCGCTCGTGGGATTCAGTGGAGAGGTGAAGCAAACCGAAGGAGAAGTCCTCCTCCCAGTCTACGCCGAGGGGATAAACCAGACCACCAAGTTCTTGGTCGTCGACTGTCCGTCATCCTACAATGTGATACTAGGGAGGCCCTGGATCCACGACATGGGAGCGGTGCCATCAACCCTTCATCAATTGGTGAAATTTCCTACCCCCTAGGGCATGAAGGTCATCAGAGGGGACCAAGAGAACTCCAGGTCCTGCTACCAAACTACCTTGAAGGGAAAGACCCAAGTCTTATAGCAATTACAGAAGCAACCTCTAGTCCCTCACGCCGAAGAACCCGAGGTTGAAGATTTGAGGCGAAGATTGATCGACTTCCTAAGATCCAACTCCGATTACTTTGCATGGTCCCACGAAGACATGCCCGAAATTGACCCCGATGTCATCATGCATCAGCTCCAAGTGAATCCCGAGCATCCTCCGGTCAGACAAAAGAGAAGGAAGTTTGCTCCCAAAAGGGACGAAATCATTAACGAAGAGGTAAAGAACCTGCTCGACGCAGGGTTCATAAGAGAGGTACAATATCCCGATTGGCTCGCCAATGTGGTGGTTGTGAAAAAGAAAAACGGAAAGTGGAGAGTCTGCATCGATTTCACGGACCTCAACAAGTCATGTCCAAAGGATCCATTCCCCTTGCCTCATATAGACAAGCTGGTTGATGCTACTGCTGGGCACCAACTAATGAGCTTCATGGATGCCTTCTCGGGATACAACCAAATCCTAATGCATCCCGACGATCAAGAGAAGACGTCCTTCATGACCTCCAGGGGCATCTACTGCTATAAGGTCATGCCGTTTGGTCTTGAGAACGCTGGATCCACCTATCAGAGACTAGTCAACACGATGTTTGCCGATCAGATAGGCCAGACCATGGAAGTCTACATCGACGACATGCTAGTAAAATCCCAAGACTCGGAATACCATATCTCGCATCTTCAGCAAGCATTCGCCACCTTGAGGAAATACTATATGAAGCTCAACCCCTCTAAATGCTCATTCGGAGTAAGCTCTGGGAAGTTTTTGGGATACATAGTCACCCACAGGGGCATTGAAGCAAATCCGGAGCAAATAAGGGCCATCCAGGCGATTCCTCCCCCAACGGAATGTCAAGGAGGTTCAAAAACTGACAGGGAGAATGGCAGCCTTTCCGACAAGTCCCACGCCTTCTTTGAAACATTAAAGAACCCCAAGGATTTTAAGTGGACAGAGAAGTGCGAAGCCGCGCTATCCGACCTCAAGGCCTACCTCACTACTGCACCACTCCTATCTAAACCCTTGGAAGGAGAAACCTTACTGCTCTACCTAGCTGTGTCCGAGCACGCAGTTACCGCGGTCCTCGTAAGAGAGGAAGAGAAGAGGCAGCACCCCATATACTATGTTAGCAAGTCCATGCTAGACGAAGAAACTCGCTACAGCCAACTGGAGAAACTAGCCCTCGCCTTGGTGGTCGCGGCCCGGAAGTTACGCCCCTACTTCCAGTCCCACGAAGTAGTGGTTGTCACTTCATTTCCCATCAAAGCGGTCCTTCATAAACCCGAGGTATCAGGACGGTTGGCGAAATGGGCCGTAGAGTTGGGATAGTATGACGTGATCATTCGCCCAGCCGCCGCTATCAAATCCCAGGTCCTAGCCGATTTCGTGGCTGAATTCTCTCCCTCTACATTTCCAGACCCAGATCTAGAAGCTACACTCCAGGGAAAAGAAGCAGAGGAAGGTCAATGGACCTTGCACGTGGACGGTTCCAGCAACGTAAGAGGTGCAGGAGTAGGACTGGTTCTAACCTCCCATACAGGAGATTCGGCCTCAAGGGCTGTACGTTGCAACTTCAAAGCAACCAACAACGAGGCAGAATACGAGGCTTTGATAGCAGGTCTAGCGTTAGCTAGAGAAATGGGAGTAGAAGACATCCAGGTCTTCAGTGATTCGCAGCTCATCATCAGCCAAGTTCAAGTGGATTACCAAGCCAAGGACCCGAGCATGGTCAGGTACCTATCAGTGGCCAAACGCCTCCTAGACCAATTCACGAGCTGCAAGCTTACTCAGATACCCAAGGAACAAAATTCTCAAGCCGATGCTCTAGCAAACCTAGGTTCCGAATTGAAAACTAAGGAACATATGAGTATCCCCTTGTTGGTCCTACAATGGCCAGCAACCCAGAAAGAGGCAGAACCAGAAGAAGTGGCAGTAGTAGACGAAGGAGAAACCTGGATGACCCCTATCACCAACTATCTGAGAAACGATGTCCTACCTGAAAACATAGTGGAAAGCCGAAAGATCAAGAGACCAGCAGCCAGATACTGCATTTCGGAGGGAAAGTTATACAGAAGGTCCTTCTCAGGGCCCTATCTACGATGCCTATTGTGATAACCCGCCCTTCAGGATAAAAATGGTCGAGGAAGTCAAGGTCGGGATATGGAGCCAAGCTTTTGGGAGATTATATATTTGAAGGAATGTTAAGTTTTGATCACACAAAACTTAGCATGGTTCGGAGAAGATAGAAGATTGGTCGAGCATCAACTTGATGATCGAACCGCAGGCGGTACGGGCCAACCGAGAAGTTCGAAGTACGATGTGGACAAGCAATGGATCGTAAGTGAACTATGAGACGAATTAAGCTGCTCTACCTTTCTTAGAAGAGTCTTAGATTGATCAGACGAAGGTTTTGGAAGCATCACATTTTTGGAAGCACGACGGTTTAGAAGCTCGACGTTTCAGAAACCCGACGTTTCTTAGCGACTAAGTTTTCCCCGAAACTTCACATCTATCATCAAAATATTATTTTGGAGATATTATAAGTTCGAAGCAGGACGGGAGTAAGCACGACGGGAAGTAAGAACGACGGGAAGCAAGCACGACGGGAAAACCCGAAGTTGGTCGAAAACCCTAATTTCGGTTTTACGAAATTATTGAAAGAAGCCAGAGGCTCGGGAAATATTTTTAGAGGATCTCAGTATTCATCAGGAGTTTATTAAAAATATTCAGAGAATCAGAACAAGAGCGGAAAAATATTCAGGATTGATCGCGGGACGAAAATTCACCAAAAAGACCGAAATCGCGCAAATTAACCGAGAAGCTCGAGGTGGCTTGATAAGAACGTGGTGTCAAACATTCATCCTGCTGAGTGTCATCAAAAGGAGGAGGTGTAGGTGTGCATGAGTCAGTTCCATGCAGTTGGACACCCGAAGCACGACATGGTGCGATATCTGCAACCTTCGCATGCGTAATGACACCCAGAGGCCCGTGTGTCGCGATGTAAGCACTCCAGCCATGCTGAATGACATATGGACGTGGTGCTGGCTTCTGGTATGCAGAGGAGTCATGCATGGTGACATTTGGACGCCCATGTGTCGCCGCGCATGCGACCGGAAGCATGCGGGACGACACACAGGCGATGGAGTGGCACCATTTCAATGGCTTGCCATATCTATATAAACCCCAACCCCCTGATCGTTTTCAATCATTCCTCACACTTAGATATCACTCATAAACGTGCCTTAGAGAGAGAAGGTGAATTAGAAAAAGAAAGTGAAGGATTTGGAGTTGTATTGAGAGAGTTAGAGCATTTTCAAGAGCCGTTGTCCTGCCAAAGTCCGAGAAGAACATCCAGAAGCTAGAGGAGGTTCTGTCCAAGTCCTGATTCGTCCATACCAGTCCATTGAAGACAGAGGCATTGGGTTTTGGCTAGGCTCTCTCCGATCAACCAGCTGCAAGAACACTGTGAGTTGGTTTGTTTGAGTTCCACTTGGAACTTAGGATAGATCGAGTTGCATATAGAGTAGTTATCACACTGATGCATGATAGAGTCCTAGGGTTATTTTATTTATTAATTGGACTCAGTTTAGCATGGGCTAAGCTGAGATATAATGGAATTAAGACTGAGTTATAACCTGACTAGGTCTAGGATGAATGATGCATAAACCGGTATAGTATGATAAATTATGGCGTAGCTGAATTGTTAGGATTGAGATGCATGTTTTCCTTTATTTACTTATGGGTTGATTAGTATTGAGTTAGACCTGCCTTAGAGATATTAGGACTATTGATTGCTTGGTTTGGTAGTGATTGTTGTTGTGCAGGGGTGGTGTTATACAGGAGATCTTAGGCCATATAGGCTGATTTCCTTCCGTGTCGACTTTAGTACTACGAGTCCTATGCCATATAGGCTGGACTACGAGTACTGGTGTTAGTGTCGTAGACTCCTTAGTGTATTTAGGAGTCTTGGTCTTATTAGGATTAGTGTGTTGAGTGTAGCCGACAGTATGGGCGTAACCCGCACATACTAGGCTTGTTTAGGGGTGATTAGTGTTTCCTCAGCCTCGTACTCAGCGGGTTTAAGGAAACCCCTTATTCGTTGGATCGGGAAGACTCAGAGAGACGGGATCATGGCCTAGGGCTGAGTTATTACACGACGGTGTAATGTGGCAGTGACCCGAAGGACTGTGGGCTGTCGCGCGGTGACCCGAAGGACTGTGGGCCGCGGTCGGTTGAAAGTTCCTTCTTCTGGCCTTTGTGGTAGGGAGATAGGATATTGCCGATGTTGAGGAGGAACACGAGATCACTAGGGCCCATGTTAGAGTATTGAGTCGTAGAGTTAGGATAGTGTGTCGAGTTAGTTTTATTATTGTGTCGTCTTGAGGGTGAGGAACCCTCGAGATAGCGTTAGCACCGAGATACGGTGTTGATCGAGTCTTGATTGTTAGATTAGGGATCCGTTGAGTAGATGGTCGTTTGGCCATTAGTAGTATTATTAGATTAAGGTCGAGCATACCTTAATCGGTGCGGTTTTGGGGATTAGCCTTAAAGCTTTATTTTCTGCGCTTAGGCTAGATTGATTGTTATTTTTGGGTTGTCTGAGCTAGCTAGGTTTAGGTGTTTAGGTAGCCAGCTCACTGAGTGACCTTCTGTTACTCACCCAACTCTCGTTGTCTTTTTTAGGAGTTAGGCTGTAGAGATTGGACGCATAGGCCACCGGAGTAGATTTGCAGTGCATTTGGCTACGGTTTGATTTTTATACGATTTATATTTCCGCTGCATTTTCTCGGATTTGGGATCCCTAAAGTATTGCAAATATTCTTGAAAGTCTTAGATTTAAATCTTAAAAAATTAACGGGTCCAATATGATATTGGTTTAGTCCGAACCGACACAACGTTAGGTCGTTGTACGGGTTGAAAAGCCTTAGGCTTCGATCTAACGGACAACGTTAACTCATGGTACGGGTTGCAAAGCCTTATGCCTTGATTTAGCGGGACGTGTTAGTGGATGAACTAGTCTAGGTTGCGGAGTAAATTCTGCGAGTCTGACCGGATTGTTCCTAGCCCGTCACGTAGCGCTTCCGAACCATGGTGTTGGGTTGGACGGTCAGTCATGTTCTTGTTTGATTGTTGGCTGGCCGGCTGGCCTTTCATCTCCAATCCTCGGTATGGGTTAGTTCGTCGGTCATGTTCTTGTTTGATTGTTGGCCGATGGATCGACCTATATCTAGGACGGTTCGGGGGTGTTACACCTATCCCCTAGAGAAGCCGTGCGAATATTAGAAGAACTCCACGATGGGGAATGCGGTTCACATTCCAGCGGACGAAGCCTGGTTTTACGAAATTATTGAAAGAAGCCGGAGGCTCGGGAAATATTTTTAGAGGATCTCAGTATTCATCAGGAGTTTATTAAAAATATTCAGAGAATCAGAACGGGAGCGGAAAAATATTCAGGATTGATCGCGGGACGAAAATTCACCAAAAAGACCGAAATCGCGCAAATTAACCGAGAAGCTCGAGGTGGCTTGATAAGAACGTGGTGTCAACCATTCATCCAGCTGAGTGTCATCAAAAGGAGGAGGTTTAGGTGTGCATGAGTCAGTTCCATGCAGTTGGACACCCGAAGCACGACATGGCGCGATATCTGCAACCTTCGCATGCGTAACGACACCCAGAGGCCCGTGTGTCGCGATGTAAGCATTTCAGCCATGCTGAATGACATATGGACGTGGTGCTGGCTTCTGGTATGCAGAGGAGTCATGCATGGTGACATTTGGACGCCCATGTGTCGCCGCGCATGCGACCGGAAGCATGCGGGACGACACACAGGCGATGGAGTGGCACCATTTCAATGGCTGGCCATATCTATATAAACCCCAACCCCCTGATAGTTTTCAATCATTCCTCACACTCAGATATCACTCATAAACGTGCCTTAGAGAGAGAAGGTGAAGTAGAAAAAGAAAGTGAAGGATTTGAAGTTGTATTGAGAGAGTTAGAGCATTTTCAAGAGCCGTTGTCCTGCCAAAGTCCGAGAAGAACATCCAGAAGCTAGAGGAGGTTCTGTCCAAGTCCTGATTCGTCCATACCAGTCCATTGAAGACAGAGGCATTGGGTTTTGGCTAGGTTCTCTCCGATCAACCAGCTGCAAGAACACTGTGAGTTGGTTTGTTTGAGTTTCACTTGGAACTTAGGATAGATCGAGTTGCATATAGAGTAGTTATCACACTTATGCATGATAGAGTCCTAGGGTTATTTTATTTATTAATTGGACTCAGTTTAGCATGGGCTAAGCTGAGATATAATGGAATTAAGACTGAGTTATAACCTGACTAGGACTAGGATGAATGATGCATAAACCGGTATAGTATGATAAATTATGGCGTAGCTGAATTGTTAGGATTGAGATGCACGTTTTCCTTTATTTACTTATGGGTTGATTAGTATTGGGTTAGACCTGCCTTAGAGATATTAGGACTATTGATTGCTTGGTTTGGTAGTGATTGTTGTTGTGCAGGGGTGGTGTTATACAGGAGATCTTAGGCCATATTGGCTGATTTCCTTCCGTGTCGAGTTTAGTACTACGAGTCCTATGCCATATAGGCTGGACTACGAGTACTGGTGTTAGTGTCGTAGACTCCTTAGTGTATTTAGGAGTCTTGGTCTTATTAGGATTAGTGTGTTGAGTGTAGCCGACAGTATGGGCGTAACCCGCACATACTAGGCTTGTTTAGGGGTGATTAGTGTTTCCTCAGCCTCGTACCCAGCGGGTTTAAGGAAACCCCTTATTCGTTGGATCGGGAAGACTCAGAGAGACGGGATCATGGCCTAGGGCTGAGTTATTACACGACGGTGTAATGTGGCAGTGACCCGAAGGACTGTGGGCTGTCGCGCGGTGACCCGAAGGACTGTGGGCCGCGGTCGGTTGAAAGTTCCTTCTTCTGGCCTTTGTGGTAGGGAGATAGGATATTGCCGATGTTGAGGAGGAACACGAGATCACTAGGGCCCATGTTAGAGTATTGAGTCGTAGACTTAGGATAGTGTGTCGAGTTAGTTTTATTATTGTGTCGTCTTGAGGGTGAGGAACCCTCGAGATAGCGTTAGCACCGAGATACGGTGTTGATCGAGTCTTGATTGTTAGATTAGGGATCCGTTGAGTAGATGGTCGTTTGGCCATTAGTAGTATTATTAGATTAAGGTCGAGCATACCTTAATCGGTGCGGTTTTGGGGATTAGCCTTAAAGCTTTATTTTCTGCGCTTAGGCTAGATTGATTGTTATTTTTGGGTTGTCTGAGCTAGCTAGGTTTAGGTGTTTAGGTAGCCAGCTCACTGAGTGACCTTCTGTTACTCACCCAACTCTCGTTGTCTTTTTCAGGAGTTAGGCTGTAGAGATTGGACGCATAGGCCACCGGAGTAGATTTGCAGTGCATTTGGCTACGGTTTGATTTTTATACGATTTATATTTCCGCTGCATTTTCTCGGATTTGGGATCCCTAAAGTATTGCAAATATTCTTGAAAGTCTTAGATTTAAATCTTAAAAAATTAACGGGTCCAATATGATATTGGTTTAGTCCGAACCGACACAACGTTAGGTCGTTGTACGGGTTGAAAAGCCTTAGGCTTCGATCTAACGGACAACGTTAACTCATGGTACGGGTTGCAAAGCCTTATGCCTTGATTTAGCGGGACGTGTTAGTGGATGAACTAGTCTAGGTTGCGGAGTAAATTCTGCGACTCTGACCGGATTGTTCCTAGCCCGTCACGTAGCGCTTCCGAACCATGGTGTTGGGTTGGACGGTCAGTCATGTTCTTGTTTGATTGTTGGCTGGCCGGCTGGCCTTTCATCTCCAATCCTCGGTATGGGTTAGTTCGTCGGTCATGTTCTTGTTTGATTGTTGGCCGATGGATCGACCTATATCTAGGACGGTTCGGGGGTGTTACAGAGGTGGTATCAGAGCATGGTTACGATTATGCTCACTGGTTCCCGTGGTTTTTCAAATGTTTTCAATGTTTTTCGAGTCAAAAGGAGTCGCCAATGCACTCTCTAGGAATCCGGTCGTGTCCAATCGTTTAGGAGGGGTAGGAGAGATTTTATTTTATTATTAGGTTGTTCTCTAACCCATATATATTGTGACATGTTTCCGCAGGTTGCTGTACTGGTGTGGTAGGGTGAAGACTTGGAGATTTGGAGTTATGGAGGGTTTCGACGCTTCGCATAGTCCTATACTTGCTGATCTATTCCAGCCGCATGAGTCTGATCAGGTTGTACCAGACATGTTTCCGACACCTATCATCATTTCTGATGATGACACCGAGCCTGATGGCGTTGTTCCGGCACCCTTTATTATCATATCTGACGATGAGACCGATACAGACGATCTTGTTCCACAGATACCTACGATGGCACCACCGAGCCCCATCACTATCTCGTCTACGGGTACGACTGGAGATACACCGAGTTATGATCCTGCTGAGGATCAGGGCACTTCGCCACCTACTCCGGATGTGTCGACACCATCCTATGGTCCTTTACCTTTGTCTCCGGGATATTCGACGTTCGTCCCAGAGATCGACATGCAGTAAGAGTTAGATGCCGGATGGATTGACCTTTTCTACCAGCCCATGGAGAGTATTGGAGATACTCATGACGACCCACTCTTATACGATCCAGACGTGACGACGACGGACCAGCCACTTCCTCAGCCGGCGGACCTATCATCTTTTCATACCATACCTGCAAGTGGAGAGCCTTCCAGCTATGCACCTATGGAGCCATTCACGACCTATTTACCATCCTCTCAGCCATTCTATGACTACGGAGAGCCTTCCAGCTTTCCGATGATGGAGGTACCCATGACCGAGTTACCTTTTTACCAGACCACTTATCATACCGGAGGGCCATCTAGCCTTCGAGCGATGGATGCATATTTTGATCTTGGAGGATCTGCTTCTTTTGGTGATCCTTACGCACCTCAGTCCTATCATTATGGACAAGGTAGCGATGTTCTTGGTGTCGGAGCAGGATATGTGGATCCACACATATTTCCATATCATACTTATCTTGGTGGATCGGATCTGTACCCGAGGTGTTTTACTTGTGGAGGCGTAGGACATTCGACTAGCATGTGCACGAGCTACGACGACCCAGCAGCGATACCCTATCTACACCGTACGCAACCAGCAGGGGATTCATCCGAGTGGGGCTACTGCCCCAACTGCAACATGTTGCTCTATATATGGCGTTCTTAGACGAGTAGGACCGGGTAAGTAGGGTACTGAATTTTTGTGGTGATATAGCGGTGTACAGACTTTTGTAGTGTTTTGTGATACTGATGTCTTTTGTTGTATGATATATCATCAGTAACGATAAAGGATGTTTTTCTGTCAAGTATATGTATATATTTGATGGGAGGATATGTTTTATAGTGAAAGTGGTTATCATTTGCGTTTTTCTATTTAGTAATTACGTGACCATATCATTCAAGTATGCATGTTCTTGTTTGATTGTTGCATATTTGAATTATGTGGTTTACAAGATGAAAAATAGTGATCGCTTGGACATATGGTTTCACAAAACATTTACAATGGTTGAGATATCACACAAATTGTTGGTTTTAGTAGAACCTTAGGTTTTTAGAGCGCCTTTTGAGGCTAGTTAGTGGAACCTAGAATTGCTAGGCTGTTTAGTTAGAATTGCGGTTAGATTACCCGGTTAGAATTGTTAGATTGCTGGTTAGATTCGTTAGGTTGCTGGTTAGTCTTGCGATTAAATTGTTAGGTTAGTTGTTAACTAACTTGCATGTGAAGTGTTCTTTTGAGTTGCAGCTTGTGTGTTCGTTGATCGGAACTTTAAGGAATGGAAACCTTAAAGTGAAAAGAGTTCAAGGCCAAAAACCCAAAGTGAAGAGAGAGAGATTCAGAGGGACTGGACAGGGGTATGGACTGGACAAGTTTGAGCAAGACTTCGTTGAGAAAGGACTTCATCAGTTTTGAGAAGAGAAATGTTTCAGTGATCAGAAGAAGAGATGGTGCGCGTTATGGCAGAGTAAATGCAAGAAGACGATTCAGTATTCATCAAGTGAAGAGTTATGTGGCAACTTTGAGAAGGAGACTCATGGAAGAGCAGTAGACACAGTGAAGCAGTATGAAGATGAATTCAGCATGAGAGTGAGGAGATATGAAGATGAATTCAGAATGAGTGAAGCATGGGAAATCAAGAAGTGAAGGACGTATTCAAGACTAAGGGAATGCTTTGAGATGTATCAAGACAGAGTGAGTTCAGAATCAGAAGTTTGGGTGGAGACAAAAGAAACCAAAAGAAGGAAACCAAGGGCAAACCGATAAAGAAGTACATCAAGTGATCAAGACCGCAAGACAAGTGATCCAAGGAGAAATTTTCATCAAGAGAAGGAACCGGTTGTGAAGCTGAGCCATTGGAGAACTAAGAATTCGAGGACGAATTCTATTAAGGGGGGAAGAATGTGATAACCCGCCCTTCAGGATAAAAATGGTCGAGGAAGTCAAGGTCGGGATATGGAGCCAAGCTTTTGGGATATTATATATTTGAAGGAATGTTAAGTTTTGATCACACAAAACTTAGCATGGTTCGGAGAAGATAGAAGATTGGTCGAGCATCAACTTGATGATCGAACCGCAGGCGGTACGGGCCAACCGAGAAGTTCGAAGTACGATGTGGACAAGCAATGGATCGTAAGTGAACTATGAGACAAATTAAGCTGCTCTACCTTTCTTAGAAGAGTCTTAGATTGATCAGACGAAGATTTTGGAAGCATCACATTTTTGGAAGCACGACGGTTTAGAAGCTCGACGTTTCAGAAACCCGACGTTTCTTAGCGACTAAGTTTTCCCCGAAACTTCACATCTATCATCAGAATATTATTTTGGAGATATTATAAGTTCGAAGCAGGACGGGAGTAAGCACGACGGGAAGTAAGAACGACGGGAAGCAAGCACGACGGGAAAACCCGAAGTTGGTCGAAAACCCTAATTTCGGTTTTACGAAATTATTGAAAGAAGCCGGAGGCTCGGGAAATATTTTTAGAGGATCTCAGTATTCATCAGGAGTTTATTAAAAATATTCAGAGAATCAGAACGGGAGCGGAAAAATATTCAAGATTGATCGCGGGACGAAAATTCACCAAAAAGACCGAAATCGCGCAAATTAACCGAGAAGCTCGAGGTGACTTGATAAGAACGTGGTGTCAACCATTCATCCAGCTGAGTGTCATCAAAAGGAGGAGGTTTAGGTGTGCATGAGTCAGTTCCATGCAGTTGGACACCCGAAGCACGACATGGCGCGATATCTGCAACCTTCGCATGCGTAACGACACCCAGAGGCCCGTGTGTCGCGATGTAAGCATTTCAGCCATGCTGAATGACATATGGACGTGGTTCTGGCTTCTGGTATGCAGAGGAGTCATGCATGGTGACATTTGGACGCCCATGTGTCGCCGCGCATGCGACCGGAAGCATGCGGGACGACACACAGGCGATGGAGTGGCACCATTTCAATGGCTGGCCATATCTATATAAACCCCAACCCCCTGATAGTTTTCAATCATTCCTCACACTCAGATATCACTCATAAACGTGCCTTAGAGAGAGAAGGTGAAGTAGAAAAAGAAAGTGAAGGATTTGAAGTTGTATTGAGAGAGTTAGAGCATTTTCAAGAGCCGTTGTCCTGCCAAAGTCCGAGAAGAACATCCAGAAGCTAGAGGAGGTTCTGTCCAAGTCCTGATTCGTCCATACCAGTCCATTGAAGACAGAGGCATTGGGTTTTGGCTAGGTTCTCTCCGATCAACCAGCTGCAAGAACACTGTGAGTTGGTTTGTTTGAGTTTCACTTGGAACTTAGGATAGATCGAGTTGCATATAGAGTAGTTATCACACTGATGCATGATAGAGTCCTAGGGTTATTTTATTTATTAATTGGACTCAGTTTAGCATGGGCTAAGCTGAGATATAATGGAATTAAGACTGAGTTATAACCTGACTAGGACTAGGATGAATGATGCATAAACCGGTATAGTATGATAAATTATGGCGTAGCTGAATTGTTAGGATTGAGATGCACGTTTTCCTTTATTTACTTATGGGTTGATTAGTATTGGGTTAGACCTGCCTTAGAGATATTAGGACTATTGATTGCTTGGTTTGGTAGTGATTGTTGTTGTGCAGGGGTGGTGTTATACAGGAGATCTTAGGCCATATAGGCTGATTTCCTTCCGTGTCGAGTTTAGTACTACGAGTCCTATGCCATATAGGCTGGACTACGAGTACTGGTGTTAGTGTCGTAGACTCCTTAGTGTATTTAGGAGTCTTGGTCTTATTAGGATTAGTGTGTTGAGTGTAGCCGACAGTATGGGCGTAACCCGCACATACTAGGCTTGTTTAGGGGTGATTAGTGTTTCCTCAGCCTCGTACCCAGCGGGTTTAAGGAAACCCCTTATTCGTTGGATCGGGAAGACTCAGAGAGACGGGATCATGGCCTAGGGCTGAGTTATTACACGACGGTGTAATGTGGCAGTGACCCGAAGGACTGTGGGCTGTCGCGCGGTGACCCGAAGGACTGTGGGCCGCGGTCGGTTGAAAGTTCCTTCTTCTGGCCTTTGTGGTAGGGAGATAGGATATTGCCGATGTTGAGGAGGAACACGAGATCACTAGGGCCCATGTTAGAGTATTGAGTCGTAGACTTAGGATAGTGTGTCGAGTTAGTTTTATTATTGTGTCGTCTTGAGGGTGAGGAACCCTCGAGATAGCGTTAGCACCGAGATACGGTGTTGATCGAGTCTTGATTGTTAGATTAGGGATCCGTTGAGTAGATGGTCGTTTGGCCATTAGTAGTATTATTAGATTAAGGTCGAGCATACCTTAATCGGTGCGGTTTTGGGGATTAGCCTTAAAGCTTTATTTTCTGCGCTTAGGCTAGATTGATTGTTATTTTTGGGTTGTCTGAGCTAGCTAGGTTTAGGTGTTTAGGTAGCCAGCTCACTGAGTGACCTTCTGTTACTCACCCAACTCTCGTTGTCTTTTTCAGGAGTTAGGCTGTAGAGATTGGACGCATAGGCCACCGGAGTAGATTTGCAGTGCATTTGGCTACGGTTTGATTTTTATACGATTTATATTTCCGCTGCATTTTCTCGGATTTGGGATCCCTAAAGTATTGCAAATATTCTTGAAAGTCTTAGATTTAAATCTTAAAAAATTAACGGGTCCAATATGATATTGGTTTAGTCCGAACCGACACAACGTTAGGTCGTTGTACGGGTTGAAAAGCCTTAGGCTTCGATCTAACGGACAACGTTAACTCATGGTACGGGTTGCAAAGCCTTATGCCTTGATTTAGCGGGACGTGTTAGTGGATGAACTAGTCTAGGTTGCGGAGTAAATTCTGCGAGTCTGACCGGATTGTTCCTAGCCCGTCACGTAGCGCTTCCGAACCATGGTGTTGGGTTGGACGGTCAGTCATGTTCTTGTTTGATTGTTGGCTGGCCGGCTGGCCTTTCATCTCCAATCCTCGGTATGGGTTAGTTCGTCGGTCATGTTCTTGTTTGATTGTTGGCCGATGGATCGACCTATATCTAGGACGGTTCGGGGGTGTTACACCTATCCCCTAGAGAAGCCGTGCGAATATTAGAAGAACTCCACGATGGGGAATGCGGTTCACATTCCAGCGGACGAAGCCTGGTTCTCAGGGCAAGGAAGGCCGGTTATTATTGGCCTAAGCTAGTCTCCTAAATCCTAAGTTCCCTAAGCTAGCAGGAATTCTCTAAAACCCTAGATTTCGGATTTGGTCTCTCTCTCTATGATTTTCGCTCTCCTCTTCTTCTTCTCCCAAAGCTCCTTTATATACTCCTTCCTATGACGGTCTATTCTCCTTCTGGGCCGCAAGGCGGGCTTTTTCCATTTTCGTCGACTTTCATGTTTATCTTCGGGAAACTTGACATTTATCCTTCCGGAAATTTAGGATTTATCTTGTTGCGTAAAGATAAACGTAAACCGCTGTACCTATCTTGTTGTGTGATCAGTTTGTGTCGTTAATCGACGGGATGCTTGGATACTGCAGACTGGAGGTCACACGTTTGTCCCAGGAGCTGGATTCGTCGCGGGAGGCCTTGAAGCGCACCGAGGCTGTGCTTCAATCGATCGAGAGCACTCATGCCGCCCAGACATCGACGCTAGAAGCTAGGATCAGCGATCTTGAACGTGACTTGGGAAAGACTGCTCAAGGCGAAGGAGGAGAAGAAGAGCAAGTCCTCGGAGGTCCGACGTCTCAAGAGGCGGATTCAGCGCTTCGAGGAGACGGGAGCTTGCACCGCGACTGAGCTTACCGACCCGTCATCCTCGGCTGCCTTGGTCACGGGCTCAGAGATTCCAGAGGTCCAGGATGCTGGAATCGTTGCGGACAAAGGCGGCGAGGAAGTCGGCGTGGGCGACGGTGAGGCTGCTCTTGCTTCGGGTGAGTCGGAGGACGAAGGTGGCGTTCCGGAGGATGCCTAGGTTGATCAATCCCTTGAAGGGATTTTTATTTTGATTGTATTTCGGCCGTTGGTTGGCCATTATGTATGATTTCGAGACTGGCCGTTGGTGGCTTTGAATCCCTGCCCTTTTTAGGGCATTGTACTGAACTTGCGGTTTGCATTTAAAAAATATTTTGTGCTTAGAACTTCTGTTTGTCGAAGTTAGAGGGGCAGGATGTGAGTTGTCGTCTCATTCCAGCCTCCCTGATGATCACCAAATCCGTTGTTTGTACAAAGCGAGATTTTCCTGCGGTTTACGATTTACGCGAAAATTCGTGGAAACGTACAGACTTGAGTGAAGAGACAAGTTTTGGGATCTCGCGTCATTGACGCTTTGCCTATGAGATGTTAAGATACCAGCAAGGCTGGGTTTAGGGCAAGACCTAGGTTTACTCTCAGACTAAGGCTGTGCGATGACAAATCGGCTTTCGTTTTGCCTGTTTGTGATTTTAACCTGATTCGTACCGTTTTAAAATCCGCGAAGTGGTATCGGCTTATATGAGTTGTCTGGGCACGAATCGAGCTACTTCCTTTACGAAGTGCTGAACCAAATTTGGATTTTTTGTATAGCGCACTATGGGATCCTTGTCGGATGTAAAAGAGCATACCCTAAGGTGGCTTGTCTGTTTAGGACGTTAGAGTTCGTTTGTTGTGATCAGCAACAACGATATGATGCCGTTTAGAAGGCGTATGAAGGTTTTAATCGAAAAACGAATATTCAGGCACGAAACGACGTCTTGCAGTGCTTTGAAGTTTGCTTTTCTTACGCCATAAAGGATTATTGGCTTTTAGGAATCGCGAAATGTTTCCGGGTGGTAACTTTAGTGGATACTGGATCCGTTGTTGAGGCTGTTAGGTGATTTAACTGTGGAAAGTTTTCGAAAGTTAGGTTTTTCCGAAAATTGTGGGAGTGTACGAGTGCACGCACCCCACTCCCCCCCTTTTAAATCGGGGGGATAGCTGAACCCGCCGGTTGACGGGTTGCCTACGTACCTCTTTCGAGGATCAAGCCATCTCGTAGTTCTGTTATCCACGTTTTAGTGGTTGTATTTCTTGAGATGCATCGCATTCCAAGTTCTCGGGATTTTTACGTCTTGCATGTTTGCGATTTGATACGAACCCGGTCGGACGACTTTTATGATTTTGTATGGTCCTTCCCAGTTCGCTCCCAGTTTTCCTGCGTTTCGTTCGGCATTGTTTTGGAAGACTTTCCGCAAAACCAGATCACCTTCCTTGAATCTGCGATGGCGTACGTTCGCGTTGTAGTACTTTGCGGCGGCCTGCTGATAATTTTGAATCCGGATGAGGGCTTGGTCGCGATGCTCGTTGATAAGATCAAGATTATCCAGCAACATGGCATTGTTCAGGTCTTCCCGTTCGGGAAGAAACCTCCCCCGTACACCGGGGAATTCGACTTCCGCCGGAATCATGCATTCTGCTCCGTAAACGAGAGCGAAAGGAGTTTCCGCCGTTGCTCGTCTTGGAGTGGTTCGATGAGACCAAAGGACTCCTTCGAGTTCTTCCGCCCATCGTCCCTTCTTGGCTTCTAAGCGCTTTTTCAGTCCGTCTAGAACGGTCTTGTTTATGGTTTCAGCCTGTCCGTTGCACTGCGGGTATCTGGGAGCAGACTTGTTAAGTCGTATTTCCATTTTTCGCAGAACGCCTCGAATCGTGTGGAAATAAACTGAGACCCGTAGTCCGTTACGATTTCGTATGGGACGCCGTGTCTGGTTATGATGTTTTTCCAGACGAAATTCTCGACTTGCACGTCTTTGATACTTGCGTAGGATTCTGCTTCCACCCATTTCGAAAAGAAGTCTGTGAGGACCAGTAGGAAAAGTTTTTGTTTTGATTTGTGTAGAGGTCCGACGATGTCCATTGACCACCGCATGAAAGGGTACGGAGATGAGATGGAGGAGAGGATTTCTGCGGGCTGATGTATTTTCGGAGCGTGCCGTTGACACTTCTCGCATTTCCGAGCGAACTTCTCGCAATCCTTTACCATAGTGGGCCAGTAGAAACCGTGGCGTTTTATTTTTGTTGCGAGAGACCTTCCGCCGGAGTGGTTTCCGCACGATCCGGAATGAATCTCTTCCATGATTTTTCTGGCCTTCTCTCCTTCCGCGCAAGTCATGAGAGGCCTAGAGAATCGCCATTTGTAGATTTCGCCTTCCACGGTTATGTATCGTGCTGCCTGAACTTTTATTTTCCGGGCTGCCCATTTTTCCGCGGGTAAGGTACCATCTACGATGTAGGCTCTGATAGGTTCTAGCCAGGGAGTGTCGCAGCCGTAGTCTGTTTTGTCTGCATCGTCTTCCGGCTGGTCTTCGTTTTCTTCAGCGCCTTCGATCTGCGTTCTGATCAGGTTGGCGATTACCGGTGGTCCGATGCTCGGGTGCTCGATGAATTCGACGGGGATTATTCTTTTAAGCCCTGGATCTGAGCTTGAGGCTAGAGCAGCTAAAGCGTCGGCCTGGACGTTTTCCGAGCGGGGAATCCTGGTTAGCGCAAACTGCTGAAAATCGTGGGCCAAGTCTGGACGACCTTAAAATATGCGTTCATCCTTTCATCCCTTGCCTCGTATTCTCCGCTGAATTGGTTTGCAACTAATTGAGAGTCGCAGTAAGCGTGAATATTTCGAATCTTCAGCCCGTGGGCCAGTCGTAGGCCAGCAATTAGCACCTCGTACTCTGCTTCGTTGTTTGATGCATGAAAATCCAAGCGGAATGATTGCTCGAGGATTTCCCCCGTTGGTGAAGTGAGTCGGATCCCGATTCCGGATCCTTGCTTAGATGAGGATCCGTCGACATAGAGATCCCACGTTGAACCAGGCTCCTTATTAGTTAAATCCGTCGTGGGTAATTCTACCAGGAAATCCGCGAGTACCTGCGATTTTGTGCAGGTTTTGGACGATATTTGATATCGTACTCGCTTAGTTCGATTGCCCACTTCGCGAGTCTACCAGACTGGCTTGGACTGTGTAGAATCGTACGTAGCGGGAAAGTGATAAGTACCACGATGGTATGAGATTGGAAATACGGTCTGAGTTTTCTCGCCGAGGTTATAACGGCGAGTGCCAACTTTTCCATTAGCGGATACCGAGTTTCGGCATCCAGCAATGTTTTACTAATGTAAAAGACCGGCTTCTGTTCTCCAAATTCTTCTTGAATCAGAACGCCACTGACTGCTGACGCGGATACTGCGATGTAGAGGAACAAGGGTTCTCCGACTACGGGTTTTGCGAGGATAGGAGGGGTGGCCAGATATTGTTTCAGCTGTTGGAAAGCTTTCTCGCAATCCTCTGACCACTCGAACTTTTTGTTCCCCTTCAGGGTTTCGTAGAAAGGGAGGCACTTGTCCGTGGACCGCGAGATGAATCGGTTTAAGGCCGCGACTCGTCCGGTCAGCCTTTGAACTTCCCGCTTGGTTCTCGGGGAGGCCATTTCTATCAGTGCGTTGATTTGTTTTGGATTGGCCTCTATTCCGCGGAATGTTACGAGGTACCCGAGAAATTCGCCCGATGCTACGGCGAATCTGCATTTAGCTGGATTCAGCTTCATGTTGTGTTGGTTTAATCTCTCGAAGCATTCCTCTAGGTGGAGAACGTGGTTGCGTTCGTCGAGAGATTTTACCAACATATCGTCGATATACACCTCCATGGTTTTTCCGAGTTGCTCAGCAAACATTCGATTGACGAGCCGTTGATATGTGGCGCCGGCGTTCTTTAGGCCGAAAGGCATTACTTTGTAGCAATAGGTTCCTCTGTCGGTAATGAATGATGTCTTCTCGCGATCATCGGGATTCATCATGATCTGATTGTATCCGGAGAACGCATCCATGAACGATAGAAGTTTGTTTCCCGCGGTTGCCTCGACTAGACGGTCGATGTGCGGGAGCGTAAAACAATCCTTCGGGCACTCTTTGTTGAGGTCAGTGAAATCGACGCATACTCGCCACTTCCCGTTCGTCTTCTTGACGACGACGGGATTGGCGAGCCAGTCGGGATATCTTACTTCTGTTATTGATCCGACTTTGAGAAGTCTTTCGACTTCTTCATTAACCGCGGTTGCCCGTTCGGGGCCTAGCTTTCGCCTCTTTTGTTTTACGGGTTTATGAGTTGGATCAATGTTGAGTTCGTGACATGTTATGTTGATGTCGATTCCCGGCATATCTTCCGCAGCCCAGGCGAACGTATTTAGGTTCTTTTTGAGACACGCGATGAGTTCTGCTTTTAAAGGATCGCGGAGATTGGCGCCAATCTCCACGCATCGTTCTGGGTTAGTCTCGTCGAGGCAGACCGAAATCACTGGTTCGCAAGTGGGCTCCCGTTTCCCTTCCAGGGCTTCAGCTTTTCGCGACTGCCAGATGATTTCTGGAGGGTCTTGCGATGCTGGTTCGTGGGTTGCTTGCTTTTTCGAGTTAGTTTCAGGCTCGGAGTTTTTTCGTTTTAACCCAGCGGCCAAGCAGACTTGCGGCGCCTTACGATCTCCTTGTATTGTTTCGACTCCGAGGAGGGATGGAAATTTGAGGCACAGGTGGAAAGTCGAGGGTATTGCTTGCATGGAATTTAACCACGGAGTCCCGACGATCGCGTTATATGCTGTTGGGCCGTCGACTACCAAAAATTCCACCATCTTTGTGACGCTCCCGGCTCTGACCGAGAGATCGACCGAGAGATCGACCGAGCCGAGGGTCATTGTGATGTTTCCTGAGAGTCCGATTATTGGATTGGGATCGTCCGTGATAACGCTTAGGTCGAGTCCCATCCTCTCGAGAGTGTTTCTATATATAATATTTGTCGAGCATCCGGTGTCGACCAATATTCTTGCTCCGTCGATGTCCTGGATCGTTAGTCTGATAACGAGGAGTTCGTCGTGAGGTTTGGCTTGACCAGCCGTTGCTCCGTCCCCGAATGACACGATGTTGCGGACAGGTGATGTGGCCATGCTGTCGTTATCAATCGTAGGTTTTTGAGTAAGAGAATCCGACCCCCCCTCCTTCTAGCGCCAAACTGTGGGAACCGAAATTCGCACTGTCGATTTTAGTTGAATTTTATCGTAGGAAAACTAAGTAAACCTAGTTTTTCCTGAAGGCTCGGATTCTCTGCGACAACCAAACGAAATTGATAAAACAAGATAAAAACGGAAAAGTTGCTCTAAGGCGTTTATTAAACAGATGATAAGTTGAATACAATATTCTTCCGAAAAACGGGAAGTAGAGATGCGCTGAAGAGGAAACAACGGAAAAACAGGAGACAAAACGTTCTAAGTCTTGCTCCGCTAGTCTAGCCTCCTAAATCCTAAGTTCCCTAAGCTAGCAGGAATTCTCTAAAACCCTAGATTTCGGATTTGGTCTCTCTCTCGATGATTTTCGCTCTCCTCTTCTTCTTCTCCCAAATCTCCTTTATATACTCCTTCATATGACGGTCTATTCTCCTTCTGGGCCGCAAGGCGGGCTTTTTCCATTTTCGTCGACCTTCATGTTTATCTTCGGGAAACTTGACATTTATCCTTCCGGAAATTTAGGATTTATCTTGTTCCGTAAAGATAAACGTAAACCGCTGTACCTATCCTAGATAATCGTAAATGGGTTGTCCGATCGCGTTTGGTCCCTTTCGGGCCGTTTCGAGGACTTCCGCTGTTTTCTACGATTTCTTCGGAAGATCTTCAATCCTTCGTAGAGTTGAGATGCGTGGTGTTTTAGATAACCATCATCGTTTCGTATGAATAATTTAAGATCTTCTTTTCCGTTGATATCTTACGAGTTTCCGAAGTGTTTCCGACGGTTTTTAGTTCAGAGTAAGAACGGGAGTTTTGTATGCGGAATCCAAATGATTCATTCCGTGAGAACTTGGGAAGGACTCAAGGCACAGATTACTGACGGTCGGTGTGATAACCCGCCCTTCAGGGTAAAATGGTCGAGATTGACAAAGACGGAGTTTGGAGCCAAGCTTTTGGGAATCAAAGAATGATGAGGAATGTTGAGTTTTGATCATTTCAAACTTAACATGGTTCAGATAAAACTGAAGATTGGTCGAGCATCAACATGATGATCAAACCGTAGGTGGTACGGGCCAACCGAGAAGTTCGAAGTAAGATATGGTCGAAGAATGGATCGTGAGTGAACCATGAGACGACGTAAGCTGCTCTACCTTTCTTAGAAGAGTCTTAGATTGATCAGACGAAGATTTTAGAAGAATCACATTTTTGGAAGCACGACGGTTTAGAAGCTCGACGTTTCAGAAACCCGACGTTTCTTAGCGACGAAGTTTTCCGCGAAACTTCACATCTAGCATCAGAATATTATTTCAGAGATATTATAAGTTCGAAGCAGGACGGGAGTAAGCACGATGGGAGTAAGCACGACGGGAGTAAGCACGACGGGAAGCAAGCACGACGGGAAAACCTGAAGTTGGACAAAAACCCTAATTTCGGTTATACGAAATTTCTGGAGGAAGCCGGAGGCTCGGGAAATATTTTTAGAGGATCTCAGTATTCATCTGGAGTTTCTTAAAAATATTCAGAGAATCAGAACGGGAGCGGAAAAATATTCGGGATTGATCGCGAGACGAAAATTCATCAGAAAGACCGAAATCGCGCAAATCGACCGAGAAGCTCGAGGTGGCTCGATCTAAGGGATAAGAACGTGGTGTCAACCTTACAACCAGCTGAGTGTCAAGGGAAGCATGAGGTGTAGACGTGCATGGAAGGAGAACATGCAGCTTGACATGTAGAAGCACGAAGTGTCGCGATATCTGCAACGGAAGCATGTTGATCGACATGTGTGCGATGTGGTGTCGATCTGCATGAGACTAAGCTTTGCATCAGACAAGTGGAGGACGTGGTGTCTTCATCCAAGCCATCATGTACATGCTGAGTGACATGTGGAGCACGAGGTGCCGCGATGCATGCGACCGGAGCCATGCGGAGCGACACACGGGCTGCCACCAACCTGAATCTGATTCGCTGCTGTATACTATATAAAGACCACGACCCCTTCAGTTTCATTCATCATTCACACACCAAAATCACTCCAGAACGTGGTTAGAGAGAGAGAGAGAAAGTAGAAAAAAAGAAGTGAGAGATTCCGATCTTTTTCGAGGGTTTTAGAGAGTTTTCGAGATCAGTTTCTCTACTGATTTTGAGTGAGTGTCTGGGGAAGGTTCTGCCCATATCAGTTCGTCCAAAGGAGTTATTTTATTTCATGATCAAGTGGAGGTGCTGTCCAAGATCAGTTTAGTTCCACGGGTTCAGATCAGTCGAAGTTCTGAGGTACCGAAAGTCCGAAGAACTGTCCAGAAGCTAGGGGAGGTTCTGCTCGAGTTGAGTTCAGTCCAGACCAGTATCAGGGGAGGTTCTGTCCAAGTCAAGATCAGTCCAGTCCAGTCCATTCAATTCGTCCATTGGGTTTTGGCTAAGTCCTCTCCGATCAACAAGCTGCTTATCGGCAAAGAACACTGTGAGTTGGTTTTGTTTGAGTTCCACTTGGAACTTAGGATAGATCGAGTCTGCATATAGATTATAGATTAGAATGATCACGCTATTGCATGGTAGAGTCCTTAGGGTTATTTTGTTTATGAATTGGACTCAGCTTAGCGAGGGCTAAGTTGAGATAGAACGAAATTAAGACTGAGTTAATAACCTGATTAGGACTAGGGCTAGGATGCATCATGTTTTCTATTCTTGTGTGTTGATTTGATTGAGTGCAGGTTCCTGTTATCTTTAAGGATAGTTTATCAGCAGGAGGCTGAACTATTTGGGTAACAGTTTGATTGAGTTAATTATTGTTGTTTGAGGTTAGTCAGCTCTAGGTAAGGGAGTGACTAACCAGTTGATTTGTTTAGTTATGATATTGTTGTTAGTGTTGTAGAGTAGAGAGTCTTGATAGAGTCTAGGACTTTATCTTTAGGTTAGGTTCTAGATTGAGTTTGTGTTGTGTGAGTGTGCCGACAGTATGTGCGTAACCCGCCCATACTAGGCTTGTTTAGGGGTGATTAGTGTTTCCTCAGCCTCGTACCCAGCGGGTTTAAGGAAACCCCTTATTCGCTGGATCGGGAAGACTCAGAGAGACGGGATCATGGCCTAGGGCTGAGTTATTACACGACGGTGTAATGTGACAGTGACCCGAAGGACTGTGGGCTGTCGCGCGGTGACCCGAAGGACTGTGGGCCGCGGTCGGTTGAAAGTTCCTTCTTCTGGCCTTTGTGGTAGGGAGATAGGATATTGCCGATGTTGAGGAGGAACACGAAGTCACCATACCCCGGGTTAGAGTGTTGTGTTTTGTTAGAGTGCCGTGTTTAGTTAGATCGAGTCATAGTTAGATAGCATCTTGTTTTTGTGGTTGTGGTTGATTGATTTGCTTGCAGGTTTCTAACATTGAGTTCGAATTCTGGATATGGTACCAGATTAGGCTTGGTGTCTCTTTGGTTAGTGTAGACCCGAAGCTGATTGTATATTGTTTGGGTGATTGCTTGTGAAGGGTGGTGGATATTGAAGCTATGCGGTATCATTGGTTAGCCGATCATTTTCTTGTCTGATTGTTGATCGACTGGTTAATGATACTTGTATAGTCTAAGTGTTTAACACTACATGAGTATTGAACTCAGGCGTATATATGGTTAACTAGGGATTGGTTGTTGACTTGTTTGTATGCAGGTTCCCGTTACTTGAAGTTAGATAATGGCAGGAGGCCATATCTAACTTAGTAACGGTTTGTTTATTTAATGTTGGATTTGATTGATTGCATGATAGGATAGATTGCTTGTTATTTTGGGTTGTCTGGGCTAGTTTCTAGGTTTGGGTAGAGGTAACCAGCTCACTGAGTAACATTAGGTTACTCACCCAACTCCGTTGTCCCTTTTTGCAGGTAGCTTTAGTGTAGGATGACCGTGTAGCTCGGAGCTGGACGTTAGGACCACCGGAGTAGATTTGCATGCCTTTTGTAAACGGTATTTTAGATTTGCGTTAGTTGACTCGATTTTGGCGTTAGGCCGGGACCGGTCTCGATTTATATCTATGTATGGATATTTCTTTGAATTAATAAAGTATTGGTTTTATATGCGCATCATGAGTACTCTGATATGTGACTAGTCCGGTCTAACACAACGTTAGGTCGTCGCACGGGTTGAAAAGCCTTAGGCCTCGATCTAACGGACAACGTTAACTCTTGGTACGGGTTGCAAAGCCTTATGCCTTGAGTTAGCGGGACGAGTTAGTGGATGAACTGGTCTAAGCTGCGGAGTAAATTCTGCGACTCTGACCGGATTGTTCCTAACCCGTCATGTAGCGCTTCCGGACCATGGTGTTGGGTTGGACGGTCAGTCATGTTCTTGTTTGATTGTTGGCTGGCCGGTTGGCTTTTCATCTCCAATCCTTGGTATTAGTTGGTTCATCGGTCATGTTCTAGTTATTGATTGTTGGCCGGTGGATCGACCTATGTCTAGGACGGTTCGGGGGTGTTACAGAGGTGGTATCAGAGCATGGTTACGTCCATGCTTCCGGAACTCATGATTTAATCGGTTTTCAAATATTTTTATCGAGTCAAAAAGAGTCGCAAAAGGCATTAGGGAATCCGGTCACGTCCAGCGGTAAGATTTATAGTTTTAGAATTAGATAGTGGAGTCTAGAATAGCTAGGTTGCTTAGATAGAATTGTTAGGTTGCTGGTTAGCATTGCTAGGTTGTTTAGTTTGCATTGCGGTTTGTTTGCTTGTTAGTTAGTTAACTAACTTGCTTGTGAGTGTTCTTTTGAGTTGCAGCTTGTAAGTGTGTTCGTTGATCGGCACTTTAATGGTGGAAACCTTAAAGTATAGAGAGTTCAAGGCCAAAAACCCAAAGAGAAAGAGTGAAGACAGGATCAGAGGGACTGGACAGTGGTATGGACTGGACAAGTGGGAACGAGACTTCAGTGGAAACGACTTCATCAGCATTAGAGAAAAGAGAGTTTCAGAGTGTTACGGCAGAGTGACGATCAAAATCCAGCAGTGGTTCAACAGAAGAATTACGAAGACGAATGTGGAAACCTTGAGGAGGACACTCAAGAAACTTTGATGGACAGAGTATTGGGATATGGGGATGAGTTCATTATGAGAGAAGCATTAACACAGAGTGAGTTCAGAACCAGAAGTCTGGGTGGAGACCGAAGAAACCGAAGGGAGACATCAAGGGCAAACCGATAAAGAAGCATATCAAGTGATCAAGACCGGCGAGACAAAGTGATCCAAGGAGAAATTGTAATCAAGAGGAGGAGCATGTCATGAAGCTGAGTGTTTGAACCACTAAGAATTCGAGGACGAATTCTATTAAGGGGGGAAGAATGTGATAACCCGCCCTTCAGGGTAAAATGGTCGAGATCGACAAAGACGGAGTTTGGAGCCAAGCTTTTGGGAATCAAAGAATGATGAGGAATGTTGAGTTTTGATCATTTCAAACTTAACATGGTTCAGATAAAACTGAAGATTGGTCGAGCATCAACATGATGATCAAACCGTAGGTGGTACGGGCCAACCGAGAAGTTCGAAGTAAGATATGGTCGAAGAATGGATCGTGAGTGAACCATGAGACGACGTAAGCTGCTCTACCTTTCTTAGAAGAGTCTTAGATTGATCAGACGAAGATTTTAGAAGAATCACATTTTTGGAAGCACGACGGTTTAGAAGCTCGACGTTTCAGAAACCCGACGTTTCTTAGCGACGAAGTTTTCCGCGAAACTTCACATCTAGCATCAGAATATTATTTCAGAGATATTATAAGTTCGAAGCAGGACGGGAGTAAGCACGATGGGAGTAAGCACGACGGGAGTAAGCACGACGGGAAGCAAGCACGACGGGAAAACCTGAAGTTGGACAAAAACCCTAATTTCGGTTATACGAAATTTCTGGAGGAAGCCGGAGGCTCGGGAAATATTTTTAGAGGATCTCAGTATTCATCTGGAGTTTCTTAAAAATATTCAGAGAATCAGAACGGGAGCGGAAAAATATTCGGGATTGATCGCGAGACGAAAATTCATCAGAAAGACCGAAATCGCGCAAATCGACCGAGAAGCTCGAGGTGGCTCGATCTAAGGGATAAGAACGTGGTGTCAACCTTACAACCAGCTGAGTGTCAAGGGAAGCATGAGGTGTAGACGTGCATGGAAGGAGAACATGCAGCTTGACATGTAGAAGCACGAAGTGTCGCGATATCTGCAACGGAAGCATGTTGATCGACATGTGTGCGATGTGGTGTCGATCTGCATGAGACTAAGCTTTGCATCAGACAAGTGGAGGACGTGGTGTCTTCATCCAAGCCATCATGTACATGCTGAGTGACATGTGGAGCACGAGGTGCCGCGATGCATGCGACCGGAGCCATGCGGAGCGACACACGGGCTGCCACCAACCTGAATCTGATTCGCTGCTGTATACTATATAAAGACCACGACCCCTTCAGTTTCATTCATCATTCACACACCAAAATCACTCCAGAACGTGGTTAGAGAGAGAGAGAGAAAGTAGAAAAAAAGAAGTGAGAGATTCCGATCTTTTTCGAGGGTTTTAGAGAGTTTTCGAGATCAGTTTCTCTACTGATTTTGAGTGAGTGTCTGGGGAAGGTTCTGCCCATATCAGTTCGTCCAAAAGAGTTATTTTATTTCATGATCAAGTGGAGGTGCTGTCCAAGATCAGTTTAGTTCCACGGGTTCAGATCAGTCGAAGTTCTGAGGTACCGAAAGTCCGAAGAACTGTCCAGAAGCTAGGGGAGGTTCTGCTCGAGTTGAGTTCAGTCCAGACCAGTATCAGGGGAGGTTCTGTCCAAGTCAAGATCAGTCCAGTCCAGTCCATTCAAGTCGTCCATTGGGTTTTGGCTAAGTCCTCTCCGATCAACAAGCTGCTTATCGGCAAAGAACACTGTGAGTTGGTTTTGTTTGAGTTCCACTTGGAACTTAGGATAGATCGAGTCTGCATATAGATTATAGATTAGAATGATCACGCTATTGCATGGTAGAGTCCTTAGGGTTATTTTGTTTATGAATTGGACTCAGCTTAGCGAGGGCTAAGTTGAGATAGAACAAAATTAAGACTGAGTTAATAACCTGATTAGGACTAGGGCTAGGATGCATCATGTTTTCTATTCTTGTGTGTTGATTTGATTGAGTGCAGGTTCCTGTTATCTTTAAGGATAGTTTATCAGCAGGAGGCTGAACTATTTGGGTAACAGTTTGATTGAGTTAATTATTGTTGTTTGAGGTTAGTCAGCTCTAGGTAAGGGAGTGACTAACCAGTTGATTTGTTTAGTTATGATATTGTTGTTAGTGTTGTAGAGTAGAGAGTCTTGATAGAGTCTAGGACTTTATCTTTAGGTTAGGTTCTAGATTGAGTTTGTGTTGTGTGAGTGTGCCGACAGTATGTGCGTAACCCGCCCATACTAGGCTTGTTTAGGGGTGATTAGTGTTTCCTCAGCCTCGTACCCAGCGGGTTTAAGGAAACCCCTTATTCGCTGGATCGGGAAGACTCAGAGAGACGGGATCATGGCCTAGGGCTGAGTTATTACACGACGGTGTAATGTGACAGTGACCCGAAGGACTGTGGGCTGTCGCGCGGTGACCCGAAGGACTGTGGGCCGCGGTCGGTTGAAAGTTCCTTCTTCTGGCCTTTGTGGTAGGGAGATAGGATATTGCCGATGTTGAGGAGGAACACGAAGTCACCATACCCCGGGTTAGAGTGTTGTGTTTTGTTAGAGTGCCGTGTTTAGTTAGATCGAGTCATAGTTAGATAGCATCTTGTTTTTGTGGTTGTGGTTGATTGATTTGCTTGCAGGTTTCTAACATTGAGTTCGAATTCTGGATATGGTACCAGATTAGGCTTGGTGTCTCTTTGGTTAGTGTAGACCCGAAGCTGATTGTATATTGTTTGGGTGATTGCTTGTGAAGGGTGGTGGATATTGAAGCTATGCGGTATCATTGGTTAGCCGATCATTTTCTTGTCTGATTGTTGATCGACTGGTTAATGATACTTGTATAGTCTAAGTGTTTAACACTACATGAGTATTGAACTCAGGCGTATATATGGTTAACTAGGGATTGGTTGTTGACTTGTTTGTATGCAGGTTCCCGTTACTTGAAGTTAGATAATGGCAGGAGGCCATATCTAACTTAGTAACGGTTTGTTTATTTAATGTTGGATTTGATTGATTGCATGATAGGATAGATTGCTTGTTATTTTGGGTTGTCTGGGCTAGTTTCTAGGTTTGGGTAGAGGTAACCAGCTCACTGAGTAACATTAGGTTACTCACCCAACTCCGTTGTCCCTTTTTGCAGGTAGCTTTAGTGTAGGATGACCGTGTAGCTCGGAGCTGGACGTTAGGACCACCGGAGTAGATTTGCATGCCTTTTGTAAACGGTATTTTAGATTTGCGTTAGTTGACTCGATTTTGGCGTTAGGCCGGGACCGGTCTCGATTTATATCTATGTATGGATATTTCTTTGAATTAATAAAGTATTGGTTTTATATGCGCATCATGAGTACTCTGATATGTGACTAGTCCGGTCTAACACAACGTTAGGTCGTCGCACGGGTTGAAAAGCCTTAGGCCTCGATCTAACGGACAACGTTAACTCTTGGTACGGGTTGCAAAGCCTTATGCCTTGAGTTAGAGGGACGAGTTAGTGGATGAACTGGTCTAAGCTGCGGAGTAAATTCTGCGACTCTGACCGGATTGTTCCTAACCCGTCATGTAGCGCTTCCGGACCATGGTGTTGGGTTGGACGGTCAGTCATGTTCTTGTTTGATTGTTGGCTGGCCGGTTGGCTTTTCATCTCCAATCCTTGGTATTAGTTGGTTCATCGGTCATGTTCTTGTTTGATTGTTGGCCGGTGGATCGACCTATGTCTAGGACGGTTCGGGGGTGTTACAGTCGGGGCCTGGAACTCGTGCACAGAAGATTGTCGCTTGAGGACCCAAAGCAGTGTGGGCGCTAGGCGCCCGGCACCTAGAGGCAGCACGGGCGCTAGGCGCCCGGCGCCTAGAGGCAGCACGGGCGCTAGGCGCCCGGTGCCTAGAGGCAGCACGGGCGCTAGGCGCCCGGCGCCTAGAGGCAGCACAGGCGCTAGGCGCCCGGCGCCTAGAGGCAGCACGGGCGCTAGGCGCCCGGCGCCTAGAGGCAGCACGGGCGCTAGGCGCCCGGCGCCTAGAGGCAGCACGGCGCTAGGCGCCCGGCGCCTAGGGGCAGGTTGCGGTCGGCTGCTTGGTTCCTTCGGTTTGCGGGTGTTCGTGTGCATCCTTCGGAGGATTTTTCGTACGACAAATAGTCTTAGCCGTTGATTTCGAGATAACCGTTTTTGACCCCAACAGACTCCCCAAAAGCATAAAAGTCCAGAGACTTTCGGGTCCAAAGACCTTCGGGTCCAAAGACCTTCGGGTCCAAAGACCTAAGGGTCCAAAGACCTTCGGGTCCAAAGACCTTCGGGTCCAAAGACCTTCTGGTCCAAAGAACATCAGGGTTCCATAGACCTAAGGGTCCAAAGAACCTCAAGGTTCCATAGACCTAAGGGTCCAAAGAACCTCAAGGTTCCTAAGACCTAAGGGTCCAGAAAACCTCAAGGTTCCTAAGACCTAAGGGTCCAGAGAACCTCAGGGTTCCAAAGACCTTTGGGTCCAAAGAACAGTTGGGGTCAAAAACGGTTATCTCGAAATCAACGGCTAAGACTATTTGTCGTACGAAAAATCCTCCGAAGGTTGCACACGAACACCCGCAAACCGAAGGAACCAAGCAGCCGACCGCAGCCTGCCCCTAGGCGTCGGGCCCCTAGCGCCCGTGCTGCCACTAGGCGCCGGGCGCCTAGCGCCCGTGCTACTTCTAGGCGCCGGGCGCCTAGCGCCCGTGCTGCCTCTAGGCGCCGGGCGCCTAGCGCCCGAAGCTGCCTCTAGGCGCCGGGCGCCTAGCGGCCGAAGCTGCCTCTAGGCGCCCTAGCGCCCGTGCTGCCTCTAGGCGCCGGGCGCCTAGCGCCCGTGCTGCCTCTAGGCGCCGGGCGCCTAGCGCCCGTGCTGCCTCTAGGCGCCGGGCGCCTAGCGCCCGTGCTGCCTCTAGGCTCCGGGCGCCTAGCGCCCGTGCTGCCTCTAGGCGCCGGGCGCCTAGCGCCCGTGCTGCCTCTAGGCGCCGGGCGCCTAGCGCCCGTGCTGCCTCTAGGCGCCGGGCGCCTAGCGCCCGTGCTGCCTCTAGGCGCCGGGCGCCTAGCGCCCGTGCTGCCTCTAGGCGCCGGGCGCCTAGCGCCCGTGCTGCCTCTAGGTGCCGGGCGCCTAGCGCCCGTGCTGCCTCTAGGCACCGGGCGCCTAGCGCCCGTGCTGCCTCTAGGCACCGGGCGCCTAGCGCCCGTGCTGCCTCTAGGCGCCGGGCGCCTAGCACCCGTGCTGCCTCTAGGCGCCGGGCGGCTAGGACGCCCGTGCTGTCCCTAGGCGCCGAGCGGCTAACGCGCCCGCGTTGCGCTGGTCGCCGGACAACAAAACATTCGGCGAACGCGGCAAATCCTCGCGAAACCATCCCCGACAATAGTGCAACCAAATACTTTGCACCTTTCGTAAAATAATCCTAGACAATACTTCACGAGACAGCTTCTGCACGATTAAACTCGACAACATTTTACGAAACAGTTTCCGCAAAATTAACTCGACAACATTTTGTTGAATAACTCTCGTTAAATAAAAGCTCGGGAATATTTTACGAAACATCATTCGTGAAGTATAACAAGATCACAAGCTTCTTGACCTGACCAGTTCGCTCATAGCTTGACGAAACAAGAAGCCCCACTCAAGTGACATCTTGCCGTTCGTTTTCACTTGTCTACCCACCTTAGCCTTCTTCGAGTTTTGCCTACTTCTCCTACCTTTGCTTCAACGATTCTGCAACGATTCTGCACTGTTCCTTCGGGTTTCATCAAAAATCGATTCTCGATTCAGTGTCAGACTTTTCGAAGACCTTTGACAATGAAACGTTAGAAGACGAAGAGGAACGGACATGAGGCAATCTCGAGTAATCAACGAGACTAAGGTACGTCCGATTTAGAAAATTTTATCAAGGTTTTCGTAGGAAAGGAATGAGAACGTCTTGTAAACTGCCGTAAAATTTAGGGAACTTAGAACCTAGGTGGATAGTCTAGCAAGCTAAGTCTTAGGCATTTTCTTCCAGTTTCGTTCTATTGTTCCTTGACTGTCTAGGCAGAACGCGCAAACCGATCTAATCTCTCGGAAAACCGAGAAACGATCGCCACGCATCCTTGGCATACTCATTCTACTTCATAAAGAAAAAAATCCTTTCAAAAGGCAAACGGCACTCTAAGATTCGTCCGAAACGCTAGCGGCATAACGGCGTGGTCAAACCGTAACAAACATAGTCTTGAAAACTCTACACCGTCTCTTGTTGCAATCTCGTGACAAGAAACTCGTACAACGTCAGACTAACAGCACGACGGTGAGCTAAAAAATTAACGGAATAACCTTCGGTAAAACTCCATGAGTAATTCGAAGCAACTTTCGCCAAGAGACGAAATCAAAGCGGAAACATTTCCCGTCTAACTCATAACTCGGAAAACTCCGCTAAGATTTGCATGTCTATCTCAACGAACGCTATCCGGCCCTTGGCCGACTACATCTTTCCATAAAGCCCGAACCGGAATTCGGCATCACCATTAAGGACAATCGTGAACCAATATGACCTTAACGCGAAAAGATCGCAGTCTGATCGTTTACCAACTCCTTGGTTAAACGGCTGAACACAGCCTTCACGCCAAGACAAAACAGTTGAACGATCGCCGCTCCAATCACTTAAGGGCCAAACGATAATCCATGATTTGTCATAAAGCGCCAAGTTACCATTACGCGAGCAACTCTGTCACATAGCCCAAAAGCAGAAATCATGCGATAAATTTCTCGTAATAAAATCAGTCCTAACCGCCATACGGTTAACGGAAAAATTTGAACTTAACATCGACTGATTAAGTTCTATACGCCCCGTAAACAAAGCATGAAAAGAAACACTCGTGACAAAGCTCCAAGAGTTATACGAGTCGTCCTTAAAATCCCGGAAGGCCAACACTTCGCGAAACAAAGCGAAGGTAGACGCTTCTCCCTGGGTCAAATATATGCGACCCCTGGTCCTAATCCCTCGTCCAAACTGAAACAACAGTTTCTGACTACGGACATTCGCAAAACATCTCCAAGCCCGCGAACATTTGAAACGCGGCACAAGAGAAAATTGACTCGTACGCATTTGAAATACGTATACTCATATACTCCCACGATTTTGCAGAAATCGAATTTTCGAAACTCTTCGCAAACAAATTCGCCAATCGCTAAACGGCCTCAACAATGGATCCAGTATCCGCCAAATAAATCATAAACTATCGCCCGGAAACATTCCGCGATTTCTAAAAGCCCATAGTCCTTTATGGCATAAGAAAAACAAACTTCAAAGCACTGCGAGACGTCGCTTCGTGCCTGAACATTCGTTTTTTGATTAAAACCTTCATACGCCTTCTAAACGGCATCATATCGTTGTTGCTGATCACAACAAACGAACTCTAACGTCCTAAACAGACAAGCCACCTAAGGGTAGGCTCTTTTACATCCGACAAGGATCCCATAGCGCGCTATACAAAAAATCCAAATTTGGTTCAGCACTTCGTAAAGGAAGTAGCTCGATTCGTGCCCAGACAAATCATATAAGCCGATACCACTTCGTGGATTTTAAAACGGTACGAATCAGGTTAAAATCACAAACAGGCAAAACGAAAGCCGATTTGTCATCGCACAGCCTCAGTCTGAGAGTAAACCTAGGTCTTGCCCTAAATCCAGCCTTGCTGGTATCTTAACATCTCATAGGCAAAGCGTCAACGACGCGAGATCCCAAAACTTGTCTCTTCACTCAAGTTTGTACGTTTCCACGAATTTCCGCGTAAATCGTAAACCGCAGAAAAATCTCGCTTTGTACAAACGACGGATACGGTGATCATCAGGGAGGCAGGAATGAGACGACAACTCACACCATGTCCCTCTAACTTCGATAGACAGAAGTTCTGAAAACGCAACATTAATATTTTATAAAGATTGAGCCGCAGAGTTCAACAGATGCCCTGAAAAAGGCCGGGATTCGAAGCCACCAACGGCCAGTCCCACAAATGTACATCATGGCCTCTTAACGTCCGAAACACAATCAAAATAAAAATCTCTGAAAGGATTGATAAACCTAGACGCTCTCCGGAGCATCACCTTCATCCTCAAAAATCACCCAAAGTAGGAACGGTCTCACCGTCGCCTCCATTGGTCGCACCACTGCTGCATGTTTCATATGCGCCGGCTTCACGATCCTTGACTGCGTAGTCCTGGTCCTCCGAACCCTCCGAATCCGGGACAAGGGTGCACACGGGTTTCAGACCAGCGAGAATCGAGTCGAAGTCCTCTCCGTCAAACTTGCGAGTCCCCGTCTCCTCAAGACTCTGAATCTTCTCTTGAAGACGACAGACTTTCGAGGACATATGTTCTTCTCTTTCTTCACATTGAGCGACGAACTCACGGTCTTTCCGACGTCACGTTCAAGATCGTCAATCAAAGGTGATGTGGACGTCTGCAATGAAATATTCTTAGCCACAAATTTCGACTTACAACTCATAATCTTCCGCCCGCAAGATCGTCTCCGCGTCTTACAGGCTGGGGGGCTAACTGTTGGGGTCAAAAACGGTTATCTCGAAATCAACGGCTAAGACTATTTGTCGTACGAAAAATCCTCCGAAGGTTGCACACGAACACCCGCAAACCGAAGGAACCAAGCAGCCGACCGCAGCCTACCCCTAGGCGTCGGGCGCCTACCGCCCGTGCTGCCTCTAGGCGCCGGGCGCCTAGCGCCCGTGCTGCCTCTAGGCGCCTAGCGCCTAGCGCCCGAAGCTGCCTCTAGGCGCCGGGCGCCAAGCGCCCGTGCTGCCTCTAGGCCCCGGGCGCCTAGCGCCCGTGCTGCCTCTAGGCGCCGGGCGCCTACCGCCCGTGCTGCCTCTAGGCGCCGGGCGCCTAGCGTCCGCGCTGCTTCGGGTCCTCGAGCGACAATCTTCTGTGCACGAGTTCCAGACCCCGACCGTCAGTAATCTGTGCCTCGAGTCCTTCCCGAGTTCTCGCGGAATGAATCATTGGGATTTCGCATACAAAACTCCCGTTCTTACTCTGAACTAAAAACCGTCGGAAACACTTCGGAAGCTCGTAAGATATCAACGGAAAAGAAGATCTTAAATCATTCATACGAAACGATGATGGTTATCTAAAACACCACGCATCTCAACTCTACGAAGGATTGAAGATCTTCCGAAGAAATCGTAGAAAACAGCGGAAGTCCTCGAAACGGCCCGAAAGGGACCAAACGCGATCGGACAACCCATTTACGATTATCTAGGATATGTACGGCGATTTACGTTTATCTTTACGCAACAAGATAAATCCTAAATTTCCGGAAGGATAAATGTCAAGTTTCCCGAAGATAAACATGAAGGTCGACGAAAATGGAAAAAGCCCGCCTTGCGGCCCAGAAGGAGAATAGACCGTCATAGGAAGGAGTATATAAAGGAGCTTAGGGAGAGGAAGAAAGGCGGAGCAAAATTCCTAGAGAGAAAGCAAATCCGAGATTGGAGACCTAGAGAGCTCCTGTTAGCTTACAAACTTAGAATTTAGGCGGTTGACTAGCAAGGCAAGACCTAGAACGTCCGGCCGCCTCTCATTCTATTTTCATCTTGTCCGCAGACTCTTGTTTCTCGCGGAAGGATCTAACAATCATTTTACTCAGAGTTTCGCACATAGAAACCCTAGGCGTTATTCTCGACACGCCCGTTTCTATGACAAACGCTCGTACTAGACGAACTCCGCCAGGCAGTTCGATCTCTTGTTCAAATCTTTCTAACTGAACTACGTCCGACTTGATCCTCGAAAGGGGTACGTAGGCAGCCTTTCTCAAGGTCCAGTCCCAACTCTTAACAAAACCCTTTTTGTACGATTTTCGTCTTTTGTTATCTTTCCATATTTTCCGCACCTGTTCGGTCACTTGTCGTTGGTTGTCGCAGAGAATCCGGACTTTCAGGGAAAGTTGGGTTAACTTGGCTTTCCTCCATATTTTACTTATCAAAATCGACAGTGCGAATTTTGGTTCCCACAAGAACTAAGGGTCCAATGACCTAAGGGTCCAAAGACCTTAGGGTCCAAAGACCTTCGGGTCCAAAGAACCTCAGGGTTCCATAGACCTAAGGGTCCGAAGAACCTCAGGGTTCCATAGACCTAAGGGTCCGAAGAACCTCAAGGTTCCATAGACCTAGGGGTCCAAAGAACCTCAAGGTTGCTAAGACCTAAGGATCCAGAGAACTTCAAGATTCCTAAGACCTAAGGGTCCAGAGAACCTCAGGGTTCCATAGACCTAAGGGTCCAAAGAACCTCAAGGTTCCTAAGACCTAAGGGACCAGAAAACCTCAGGGTTCCATAGACCTAAGGGTCCAAAGAACCTAAAGGTTCCTAAGACTTCAAGATTCAATGGGTAGAACTCCCGGGTTCAAAGTAAGGCCTCAGGGCCCAGGTAAGGAACCTAAGGGATCTAAACCCCAAGAGACTCCAAGTTCGAGGGACCGAGAACTTAAGGTTTCAAACCAGACCGGAACTCACTAGTTCCCAGCAACGATCTTACATCCCTAAGACTAAAACTCGCGTTTTATGAACAGGACTCGGGTCCTAGAAGGGTTATGGTCGGCCTTCGGCCCATAACCTCGACCCTAAAATCTCGAGCGACGTCTACAAAATACAGATGCACAAAGGAAATAGATAAAGACCACGAAGGGCCATAAGTCTTAAACAAAAAAGGCATGAAGGCCCAAGTCTGGAAATAAAACCCCGAAAGGCGGAAATGCAACAATAGCCCATCGGGCTCAAGAGTTCAACAAAAAACAAGAGAGAGAATTTAGGCCTCAGGAGCAGCAGCTGGATCATCCACGAGAGCAGGAGGATCCACCTCAGCAGTTTCCTTCACGGGGATAAGCGGTTCATCATCATACGAAGGAGGAGGCAACCCACGAAGCTTAGCCTCAGACTCCTTCACCATCTTGTAGCGTTCAAACTCCACCACGAAGTCCCACTTATCAGTCTGCCCCTTCAGATAATCCCTCACCACTTCCCAGCGAGCTGTCATCTTAGCCCCACTCACCGCCATCGTCCTCTTATCCTCGAAGAGATTCTTCTCGTTCCTCAGCTCCTCCAGCTCTCCCCTCACCGCATGCAGCTTAGACGTCAGCACGGCATGCTCAGTAGCAGCATTCTCATCCAGCTCCTGCGACTTCTTCAACCTGAGCTGAAGAGACTTAAGCTTTTTCCCTTGCGCCAGGCCTCTGTCTTTCTCCTCGCGAAGCTGAGCCTTCAGAGCCTCAATTTCCTTAGAAGTGTCTTCATTCACCATGTCCTTGAGGTGGTGAACTTGAGACATAAGCTGCAGCAAATACAATACCACAATCATCACGGCGCACTACGGAGCCAAAGCAATAACAGAAACGCGTCAATATACCTGAAGAAGGTCGAGCTGGATAGAGTTAACAGCTTTGGGAAGGTCGTCGGTAGGAAGATTGCACATACTCCCCGGGAAAACCTTGGTAGAGAGGTCATCCAACACCGGCTTCAGGTCAACACCAGAGATCGTCGGGGTCGAAGAACGAGTTCTCCTCTTGGAGACGGTGGGAGCTGGAGTACTAGATCCTTTGCGCTTGAGGCTCCCCGTAATCTGAACATCGTCATCCCCTGAAACGACAACTTCCATAGGAGCCTTCTTAGCAGAAAGGTTCTCCCAAGCCTTCTTGAAAGCATCCATGGAGCCGTGTCCTGAAGGTCCAGACATGTTTCC
Organism: Hirschfeldia incana; assembly: GCA_026261945.1. Taxonomy (NCBI): domain Eukaryota; kingdom Viridiplantae; phylum Streptophyta; class Magnoliopsida; order Brassicales; family Brassicaceae; genus Hirschfeldia; species Hirschfeldia incana. The sequence continues at coordinate 2,143,699 of JABCMI010000039.1, forward strand.
TGCAAAGAAAAATTCGCAAAGTCAGTAATCAAACAATAAAGACAAAAGGAGATACAATGAGCTTACCCCAAATGCTGCAGCGACTATGAACCTCTCGGTTAACAAGGGCAGTGATCTGACGACGCTCCGTTGGAAGGCTGTACACCCTCTCAGCTACCTCCTTCCCTTTGGGTGTTGATGGGTGCGACACGTCTGCGAACGACAAGACAAACGAGTAAACATCAAAATCAGGCTCAAACTAATATTGAGGTAACCTACCCGGTATGTGTCAGACCGTCGCGAAGCCAGGAAGAGCTGCAAAAACAAATATTTCCTCCCATTTGCCATTGAAAACCGGATGGCGCTTCCTTACCTTCTTCTTAATCTCCAAGACCAAAGTATTCTTGCCACGAGGGCGAAGATAGTACTTCCCCTTTGACCCAGATAAGGTTATAATGCAATACGGGTAGAGGATTTCGTTCAAACCTATCATCATACCCTCCAGCTCGCCGAGATTTTGAATGGCGATTAACGTTCTCCAAGCCGGAGGAGTCAGTTCGCCCGGAGAAATGTCGAAAAATCCGACAGCTTGGTAATCAACGAAGGGATCCGATCACGAAAGTCGGATTCGAAGTAGGCCTCGTAGATCGGAATCTCGTCCACCTGGAAATCCGAGATTCGCTACGACGGGTCAGGAACCCGAATAACCAGGTCTTGAGGAAGTTCGTACTTCTTCCTCCAAGCCCTGACATCCTCCTCCATCACCGAAGAAGCTGGACCTAACGACGAAGACCCCCCATCTCCGCCTTCGACAGAGGCATCATCGACCTCAACGATCCGAGAATCCCTAGTGTCTACCACGGGAGAATGAGAAGAAGAGGTCTTAGACCTATCAACAGGAGAAGGCTCTAGGGTTTTGCTAGGAGATTCCCCAGACATTTCTATCTAATCGGACCTAAAACAAAGAAGGAAGAGAGAGGAAAGACAGCTACCTGCTGAAAAACTTCTTCGAAGAAATGAGCCGCCAGGAAGATCTAGAGAAGGCAGGGATGAAATGGAGAAAAACTCGGCTTCGATCACAGAAAAAGGGAAGAAATCCTAGTCTGAAGTCCACGCGCCTCGATCGTCTCGCCACGCGCACGAATGAGCGCCAAACGGAGAAGCTGAACCGATAATGAGATTCCCCTAAAAAACCCATCCCATCTTTGATTATTTCTACCAAGGAAGTGAGGGTCCGAAGCCTCCGGGGAGAACCATTTTCTTTGGTCCTGTGAAGAAAGGGCCAACAATGGTTCCATACTTTACCTCAGGATACAACGAGGTGTTAGCCCTTCTCCTGCTTGAAGAAATGGTACCAAGATCCAAGACTACATGTTATCCCTGTATCCCTACGAAGCAATCAAGGAATAAGGGGCAAACTGTTGGGGAAAAATATCCAGGGCTAAAGATTTCTCCAGCCTCCGAAGGGGCCTTGATTTCCGGGCCCTCGTTTGGAAGGGACCCAGGGTCCTTCCTCTATTCAAAGAATCAATCTCCACCAGGGCCTAGCCACTGCCGAAAGGACCAAGGGTCCGATCCTCCGCACAAATATAGAAGTTTCCTAAACCGAGGGGAAAGTAATATATTCAAGAATATTGCGAAGACCGCCTTACTTCAGCCGACTTATATCAACTATAAAAGGGGAACCCAAACCCTAGAACAAGGGATCGACACTTTGGGGCTTAGAGACTAGAGAGTTAGGCGATAGAACTAGGGTTTATACATACCTAACGTTGTAATCCCGAAATCACTCAATAATAACAGTCTCTTTGCCTCGATTTCTCTTCTCTAAACACATACAAATTCGTACCTATTCACTAGTCTTCTTGTGTTCCGTAGTACTAAAACGACCCTACACAAAAATACCATAACAGCTATATGGCTTTCGAGCCATAGTTGCTTGGCAAGACGTGTGGATGGTTGAGTGATTTAAAGGAGGGATCAGTCCCTGTTTGAAAATCGTCGTCTAGGACCTGAATCTTGTTATTGATTAGATCAAGACCTGAAGTCATTTGACAAAGCATTAGATCTCCTAAAAACATGAATTTTTGTTTTAGGAATGTAAGGTCGTTGCTGAGAACTAGGGAGTTCCAGCTTGATTCGAACCCTGAAGTTCTTGGACCATTGAACTCGGAAGTTCTTAGGATCTAGAACCTTTTGGTTCCATACCTAGGCCCTGAGGCTGTTTTCCGAACCCGAAGGTTTGTTTATTGAACCCTAAGGTTTTGGTTAACCTTTGGATCATGGGACCATGGTTTAACTCAGGGGATATTCCTAACCTGGAGGTCAATACTTTTGGATCCTAAGATCTTTGGTAATTCTCTGAGGTTGGTATCAGGACTTTTGAAGTCCTTGATCCCGAGGGTCTTTTAGACTCGAAATCCTTTGATTCTTTTAGGTGATCTTTACGAATCCGGAGATTCTTTAAAGGCCTATTGGTTTTGATGGACCCAAGAGTTCCAAAGAACTTAAAATCATTTCGAACCCGGAGGTTCTAGACCGTGATGGCAACATTGAATCATGAGAGATTCGAGACCCTGAGGTCATATTGAACCCTGAGGTTCTTTGGACCCTGAGGTCTTGTGGAACCCTGAGGTTCTTTGGACCCTGAGGTCTTGTGGAACCGTGAGGTTCTTTGGACCCTGAGGTCTTGTGGAACCCTGAGGTTCTTTGGAACATGAGGTCTTGTGGAACCATGAGGTTCTTTGAACCCTGAGGTCTTGTGGAACCCTGAGGTTCTTTGGACCCTGAGGTCTTGGACCCTGAGGTCTTATGAAACCCTGAGGTCTTATGGAACCCTGAGGTTCTTTGGACCCTGAGGTCTTTGACCCTGAGGACTTATGGAACCCTGAGGTTATTTGGACCCTGAGGTTTTGGACCCTGAGGTCTTATGGAACCCTAAGGTACTTTGGACCCTGAGGTCTTGGACCCTGAGGTCTTGGACCCTGAGGTCTTATGGAACACTGAGGTTCTTTGGACCCTGAGGTCTTGGACCCTGAGGTCTTATGGAACCCTGAGGTTCTTTGGATTTTATGCGTTTGGGGAGTCTTTTTGATCGCACTATCCTGCCCGGAGGCGCGCCACTCTCGATCTAAATTGAGAAATCGCACTCTGCTATCCGGAGGCGTAGGCCACTCTCGAAAGTCTCAATGCTGCACTCTACCTGAGGTCTTATGGAACCCTAAGGTACTTTGGACCTTGAGGTCTTGGACCCTGAGGTCTTGGACCCTAAGGTCTTGGACCCTGAGGTCTTATGGAACACTGAGGTTCTTTGGACCCTGAGGTCTTGGACCCTGAGGTCTTATGGAACCCTGAGGTTCTTTGGACTTTATGCGTTTGGGGAGTCTTTTTAATTGCACTATGCTGCTCGGAGGCGCACCACTCTCGATCTAAATTTAGAAATCGCACTCTGGTATCCGGAGGCGTAGGCCACTCTCGAAAGTCTCAATGCTGCACTCTACCTTTCTGCAGAAAAGTCACTCTCAGACTTACTGTGGTCTTGGGTCCCCCCCCCCCCCAAGGTGACTTCCACGTCTGGATAGGTATTGAATTTTTTGTGCTCAACCGGTATTTCCGCACTTTGCTCCCTGCATATCAGCCGCTAGAATCTGATTACAGTACTTGGCCGTGTACGTCATGCCCCCCGCGTGTGTTTAGCTCATGGTGTTCTTAACGCGGGGTTTGGGTAGCATTTAGTACGTGGTCCCCACGTAAGTCTTGGCTATATGCCTTTACGCGGGGCCCTGTTGTGCAAACATCGGTGCAGAGCTGATCAGACCTCTTCCATATCTGTCTGCACCTTAGGTGAGTAGCGTCACCAGCTAGGGGGTTAGCTAAGATCTGAGGTCCCTAAGGTCCTGATCAGCTGGTATGCCCCTTTAAGTATATTGGTATTCCCTTAACTCCTTTTAGTCGAAACCAAGTGTATTTTTTAAGCCTAGTCCGAAGACGTTCTCGTTATACATAGGAGTAGGAAAACTAATATACTTAAATATATAGTATAGTAGTATATATAGAGCTTGATCCGAAGATCTCACTTTTAGAAATGGTAGAATTTGAGGTGCAATGCGTTCCAACAGTTGGGTTGGACCTTGCCTTTACTGTCGTGCAGTTTGTAGGCTCCTGCCCCTGCACCCCTATTACCTGGTAAGGGCCCTCCCATACGGGGAGTTTTCCGGCTGATATATCCCTTGTGTGGTTGCAGACTCGCGTTAGGACCCAATCTCCTTCTTGGAAGGTTCGGGATCTCACATTTTTGTTGTAGCTCTTGACTACTTTTATTTGGTATGATGCGTTCCTAAGGCGGGCCACTTTTTTTTTTTCGTCTAATAGGTCTAGACTTAGGTACATCAGCTCGTCATTCTCTTTTGGAGTTAGGATGTTGGAGATTGTAGTCTTAACGTGCACCTCAGTGGGTATTCGGTGCCATAGACGAGTGAGAAAGGGGTCTCTTGTGTAACCGTCTTTGGAGTTGTCCGATAGGCCCAGAGAACTCCGTGTAGTTCCTCTGCCCATCGCCCATGAGCTTTCTCCAAACGCTTCTTAAGCATGTTTACCACCGTTTTGTTGGTTGACTCTGCTTGTCCGTTCGATTGGGGATGTCGTGGTGCTGAATATGAGAGTTTGATGTTCCATTCTTTGCAGAAGTCCTGGAAGTCGTTGCTGGTAAACTGAGGTCCATTGTCAGTGACAATCTCTTGAGGTGCTCCGAAGCGGGTAATCACGTTCGTCCAGATGAACTTTCTGATTTGGAGATATGTGATCTTTGCCAGGGCTTTGGCTTCCACCCACTTCGTAAAATAAACGGTCATCACCAGGAGGAAGACCTTTTGCCCCAGCGCCATAGGGAATTTCCCCACAATATCCATGCCCCATTTGCGAAAAGGCCAAGGAGAGCTTAGGGATTTGAGGTTCTCTGGTGGCAAGTTGGAGATTGGGGCGTGTTTTTGGCATTGGCTGCAGGTTTTAGCCTGCTTAAGGGAGTCCTTCGCCATGGTTGGCCAATAGTAGCCAGACCTTCTTGCTCTGAGTACCAGACTCCGTCCACTGGAATGGGAACCACATTCCCCTTCATGGAGCTCTTCTAGTATTCGTGCAGCTTCTCTAGGGGTTACGCACCGTAGGTACGACCCTGAAAAGGATCTCCTGTATAATTTTCCTTCTGAGATGCAGTATCTGGCTGCTTGCCTGTTGACCTTCCGGCTCTTATCTCGATCTTCGGGTAGGACGTCGTTCCTTAGGTAATTGGTAATGGGAGTCATCCAGGTTTCCCCTTTGTCTACTACTGCTACCTCCTCTGGTTCTGCCTCTTTCTCGGTTACTGGCCATTGTAGGACCAACAAGGGAATACTCATTTGATCATTGGTTTCCAAGGCGTAACCTAGGTTTGCTAGAGCATCGGCTTGGGAGTTTTGCTCCCTAGGGATCTGTGTAAGTTTGCAGTTTTTGAATTGGTCAAGCAGACGTTTGGCCACTGATAGGTATCTGATCATATTTGGATCCTTAGCTTGGTAGTCTCCTTGGACTTGGCTGATGATGAGCTGTGAGGCGCTGAAGACCTGGATATCTTCCACTCCCATTTTTCTGGCTAACGCCAGACCTGCTATTAGGGATTCGTACTCAGCTTCGTTGTTGGTTGTGTTATGATATTTTTGTGTAGGGTCGTTTTAGTACTACGGAACACTGGAAGACTAATAGATTTCGTGTATTTGTATGTGTTTAGAGAAGAGAAACTGAGGCAAAGAGATGTATTATTGAGTGATTTTGGGATTACAACGTCTTAGGTGTATAAACCCTAGTTCTATCGCCTAACTCTCTAATCTCTAAGCCTTAAAGTGTCGATCCCTTGTTCTAGGGTTTGGGTTCCCCTTTTATAGTCGATGTAAGTCGGTCAATCTTGGGCGGCTTCCGTAATATTCAGGAATATATAACTTTCCCCTCGATATGGGAAACTTCCATATTCATGCGGAGGATCGGATCCTTGGTCCTTACGGCAAGGGCTAGGCCTTGGTTCCTCGATACAGGGACTGGACCCTGGATACTTATTAAATGGAGATCGGACCCTGGTGCCACCTGGTGGAGATGGGTCCTTTGAGTAGAGGAGGGACCCTGGGTCCTTTCCAAACGAGGACCCGGAAGTCAAGGCCCCTTCGAAGGCTGGAGAAACCTCTAGCCTTGGATATTTTTCCCCAACAGTTTGCCCCTTATTCCTTGATTGGAGGGACCCTGGGTCCTTTCCAAACGAGGACCCGGAAGTCAAGGCCCCTTCGAAGGCTGGAGAAACCTCTAGCCTTGGATATTTTTCCCCAACAGTTTGCCCCTTATTCCTTGATTGCTTCGTAGGAATCAAGGGATAATATGTAGTCTTGGATATTGATTATATTTCTTCCAGCAGGAGAAGGGTTTTATTCATAATCAGGTTCTGGAATCTGAGACATAAGAACTGGGCTGGTATGACGATCTGAAATATTTTTGATTCGAAGTTTTCAAAAATTGATCTGAACGAGTCTTGCTGATCTGGATTCTCTTTCCTTTTCGGGAGCTGATATCTCGGAAGATCCGGGGAGCGGGCTGATTTGAATTTTAAATCCTGCCTCGGAGACCGTAGGATTTTTTGAATTCGGCGGTTTTCCCGAGGTAGTGTCAAACGGCTCTTTCCTTTTCCTGATAAATATGCGCTTCGGATTTTCGATTGCCTTCATCGCTTCCTCTTCTTCTTAGTCTTCTAGAATTGTGTTCAAATTTTTCTTCTTCTCTTTTATTACAATGGCGGAGACGAGAGATTCGGGGAAGAGGGTGGAGTCTAGATCGTCTAGATCTGGCAGCCCTCAAGATCTTCGAGCGTCTACGCCGTTCATACCACTCGGATCTCCACTGGTGGGCCCTGCTTCGTTAATCGGGGAAGATGAAGTACGCGACCTCCGGAGAAAGTACGCGCTCCCTTCTTCTATTGCTCTCCGCATTCCTGAGCCGTCAGAACGTGCGTCCGGCGGTATGCCCGAAGAGATCGCTATTTATGAAGCTTTCTTCGAGTCGGGTTTTAGAGACGACGTACCGTCATTGGTTGCGATTTTATGCGACTATTTTCATATCTCGCCGTCCCAGCTTAATCCTCCAGCTTGGCGCATTCTCACGGCGATCCAGAATCTGGACGACGAAGAGAATTTGACTTTGGGGGTCAATGAGGTTCTCTTTGCTTATCACTTACCTCCAATAAATGGCAACGAAGGACGTTTCCATCTTCGCCCTCGCGCGGGTCTTCCTATAGTTGAGGAGCTGCCAAAGACCGATCGCAAGGGGCTAGCCTTTGAGAAAAGATGGCCCGAGAAGTATATTTTCATGAACCTTCCTGGATCCTACTATCGATGGAATTTCACGGGTGAGGAATGCTTCCGTTGTTTGTAGTCGAATTTTGCTTATTTCTTTTTGGTTCTTTTGCAGACGGGACTAGTCCTGCTCCGGCCGATGGGAAGGATAACGTTCTTCGTGCGAGGCAGATTCCTGTCGAGCGGCGCCTAGTACCTTATCTTCTTAGCCCAGAGGTGTTGCGCCGTAGCAAGCTGTGGGGTGAGTCCTTCTTTTTAAAGTTGGTCGGGTCTTTTATTATCATATTGTTCGTGTGAGTTTTGTGATCAGTGTGTGATGGAAGAGGATTCAGAGAATCCAGTAGCTTCTTTCAGGAGGGCCACTGATGCGATTTCGGCCAAGAAAGGTCTGTCTATGCAGGAGGTGACTGGTAGGACGAGTGCGACTATTGGGGGTAAGCGCAGGATGATGGACGTCGAGGATTCTTCCTAGGGTTGGGACCATGAATCGAGGGAGGATTCGACTCCGGCGAGTCGACAACCACCACCGAGCGGACATTCGCATGGAGGGCTAACGTCGGTTTTGAATAATTTGAATGAGAGCGTATTTCCCAAGATGCAGGTTCTGTTTTCGGACAAAAGTTCTTCAGGGGCAGTGCGGCAGATTCAGAGTGGGCTTCTTCAGGTGGATAACAGCTTTTTGCTTCTTATTTCGAATCCTTGGTTCACGTCTCCCTTTTTATATAGGTTCTTTCGCAACTATACCATTTGAGCGACTGGTTGGCGAAAGAGGGCATTAAACGGGACAAGATGGTGGAAGTGTCCAGGCGATTATCCCGTGAGGAGGACAGACGAGTTGCTGCGGAATTAGAACTTCGGGACTTGAAGGACAAGGTTCGTGCCATTGAGGGCTCGGTAGAGATTGCTTCGGCTGAATCCCTTCGGTTGAGTCGAGAGAAGCAAGAATTAGAAGAGGCTGTCGCAGAACTTCGATCGGAGGTAGAGATTTTGAGGAATGAGAAGATCATGGCCGTGAGTGGGGCAAGGATGGTTGCCCGTTGGGAGGTAATGAGGGAATGGCTCCGGGGACAGACCTCCCAATGGGATCTGCTCAAGGAATTCTCTCAGTTTAAGACGGTGGTTTTGGCCGAGGCGGCGCTTAAGGTGTCGAGCCTCCCACGTTTGAAGACGAGCCAGCTATCCCTTCGTCTAGGCGTGGTAGATCTTAGGGATTTGTAATGATTGTCCTTTAAGGCTTGTTGTCGAACTGGGATATTCTTTTTTTTGAATTTGTATCCTGATTTGCCTTGGGATTCGAAGCATGTTTCTGGGCCTGAAAATAAAGCCGTGTTAGATCTCGTAATCCTGTTAAAACACAAGTTTTCAAGGATGTGAAATCGTTGTCGTGAGCTGATGAGTTCCGATCCGGTTTGAACCCTTAGGTTCTTGATCCCTCGAACTCGGAAGTTCTCAGGGTCTAGGCCCCTTAAGTTCCTTACCTGGGCCCTGAGGCCTTACTTTGAACCTGGGAGACTTTGCCCATTAAATCTTGAAGGAGTAGGAGCCTTTAGGCTCTCTGGATCCTTAGGTCTTAGGAACCTTGAGGTTCTTCGGACCCTTAGGTCTTGGGAACCTTGAGGTTCTTTGGACCCTTAGGTCTATGGGACCTTGAGGTTCATTGGACCCTTAGGTCTATGGACCCTTAGGCCTTTGGACCCGAAGGTCTTTGGACCCGAAGGTCTATGGAACCTTGAGGTTCTTTGGACCCTTAGGTCTTTGGACCTGAAGGTCTATGGAACCTTGAGATTCTTTGGACCCTTGGGTCTATGGACCCTTAGGTCTTTGGAACCTTGAGGTTCTTTGGACCCTTGAGTCTTATTGACCCTTAGGTCTTTGGAACCTTTAGGTCCTTTAGACCCTTAGGTCTATGGACCCTTAGGTCTATGGAACCTTGGGGTTCTTTGGACCCGAAGGTCTTTGGACCCGAAGGTCTATGGACCCGAAGGTCTTTTGGAACCTTGAGGTTCTTTAGACCCTTGGGTCTATGGACCCTTAGGTCTTTGGAACTTTGAGGTTCTTTGGACCAGAAGGTCTTTGGACCCGAAGGTCTATGGACCCGAAGGTCTTTGGACCCGAAGGTCTTTGGACCTGAAGGTCTTTGGACCCGAAGGTCTTTGGACCCGAAGGTCTATGGACCCGAAGGTCTTTGGACCCGAAGGTCTTTGGACCCGAAGGTCTCTGGACTTTTATGCTTTTGGGGAGTCTTTTTGATCGCTCTCTGCTGCCCGGAGGCGAGGCACTCTCGATCTAAATTGAGAAATTGCACTGTGCTACCCGTGGGCATAGGCCATTCTCGAAATTCTCAATGCTGCACTCTACCTTTCTGCAGAAAGGTCACTCTCAGACTTATTGTGGTCTGGGGTGGGTCCCCTCGCAAGGTTCTGTCAACCCAGACACACTACCTTCCACGTCTGGATAGGTATGTGGGAACCGAAATTCGCACTGTCGATTTTAGTTAAGTTTATACGTAGGAAAACTAAGTTGACCTAGTTTTCCCCGAGGATCCCGGCTATCTGCTGGGCCACGCACGACAAAGTTAAGACATGTTAAGTTGAGAATAAATGCGTAAAATAAAGAGAGCAAAAAGAAAGAATTTTATTTCCGAATTTGCGGAGAGCGTTGGAACAATAGGTCGAGATCGCGGCCGTAAGAGCTGTCGATCGTCGCTAGTCTCAAAACCCTAGATCTAACCTAATTGAGTCGCAGCTCGCTAAAAAGGAAATAAAGCCTAAGTTCTAAATTGCTCTGAGAGTAGTTTGCCTTGTGATTTTTGGATCCCCTTTCCTCTGCTCCTAGACTTGCTTATATACTCCCATATGACGGTCTATTCCTGACGGGCCGGCGCGAGCTGGGCTTTTTCCATTTTCGTCGGCCTTCATGTTTATCGGGAAAGTTGACATTTATCTTTTCGGAAAATTGATGTTTATCTTTTTGGAAGTTTGACATTTATCCTGTTTTGAGAAGATAATCGCAAACTGTCGTATCTATCTTTTTAAAAAATCGTAAAATGGTTATCCGATCTTGTTTGGTCTCCGTCGGACCGTATCTCGGATTTCCGCTATTTTTACGATTTCCTCGAGAGAACGTTCCTACTTGGACATTGGGTTTTTCGGAAGATCTTCGATTCTTTTACGTGGCAAATGGTGTTTTTAGATAACCGTTGCTGCTTTCTACGAAATTCTCCCATCCGTTGACGTCTTACGGGTTTTCCGAAGGCTAGGAGGAAGAAAAGGAGTTTGGTTTGCGGGATTTCAGAAAGTCGCAAAACTTCGATTTCTGGCGGTTTGAGGACTTGGAACTTACGCACGAAGGCTAGCCGTCCGATAACTCGAGCTAGCGCCCGTGCGGGCGCTAGGCGCCCGGCGCCTAGAGGCAGCGCGGGCGCTAGGCGCCCGGCGCCTAGAGGCAGCGCGGGCGCTAGGCGCCCGGCGCCTAGAGGCAACGCGGGCGCTAGGCGCCCGGCGCCTAGAGGCAGCACGGGCGCTAGGCGCCCGGCGCCTAGAGGCAGCACGGGCGTTGGCGCCCGGCGCCTAGAGGCAGCACAGGAGCTAGGCGCCCGGCGCCTAGAGGCAGCACGGGCGCTAGGCGCCCGGCGCCTAGAGGCAGCTTCGGGCGCTAGGCGCCCGGCGCCTAGAGGCAGCACGGGCGCTAGGCGCCCGGCGCCTAGAGGCAGCACGGGCGCTAGGCGCCCGGCGCCTAGAGGCAGCGCGGGCGCTAGGCGCCCGGCGCCTAGAGGCAGCGCGGGCGCTAGGCGCCCGGCGCCTAGAGGCAGCGCGGGCGCTAGGCGCCCGGCGCCTAGAGGCAGCGCGGGCGCTAGGCGCCCGGCGCCTAGAGGCAGCGCGGGCGCTAGGCGCCCGGCGCCTAGAGGCAGCACGGGCACTAGGCGCCCGGCGCCTAGAGGCAGCCCAGGGTCGTCGATCGTTTCTTTCGGCTCGTGCCAGTTTTTTGAGTTCTTTTTACTTCTCGGAGATTTTTATCGTGTAGAGAATGTTTCTAATCGTTGATTTCGGAATGTCTTAACATTTTCCCGAGTTTTCTAGAATGAAACTTATTCTCCTAATGCTTCTCTAACATCTTTCGTATTTTGTCCGAACTTTTCGGACATCGATTTCGTCTTGACCGATTTTGACCCCAACAGTTAGCCCCCCAGCTAGCTAGGAGCCGTAGCGGTCGTAAGTCCTAGCTTGCTGTATGGTTTGTGAGGAAAGTATGGAGACGAAATCGTGCCGAAGGTCGGGGTAAATAGTAAAATTTCATGCCTATAAAGGCTTGTGAATCCTTTACCATTCTTACTTCACCCAAGAATCTTAAGTCAATTTCTCCCTCAAAGATTCTCTCTCTATTTTTAAGAAAAGAATGACTTCAAGGTCAAAATCTTCGAGGAGACAGTCTCGCTCTGCTTCGGGTAGTTTCCACGCCGAGGAGGAAGCTCCGAAGCCCGAGGTTTCAGAGGTCGAGAGGAACGCGTACTGTGACGCCGTCTTCGGTCCCGATCCCCCTCTGCCTGTGATTCCGATTCCCCGGCGTCCTGTGAAGGCGCGTGTGGAAGCTGATTCGCCGAGCGAGGTGTCTCCCGAGTATCTTGAGATTCTTCGAAAGTTCTATAACGTTCCGGAGAAAGTCGTGTTTCGCATTCCCCTTGGGGATGAGAGTCCGGAGCGTCCTCCGGAGGGTTACTTTACTTGCTACGAGGCATTCCTGACGCAATGTCGATTATGGTTCCCGATCCCTGGGGTCATCGTCCAAGCTTTCGATCGTTTCGGAATCTCAATCAGCCAGTTGAACGTGCCGGCTCTAGAGAGCTGGCTTGGCGTTGTGATTCTAAGTTACGAGTTAGGAATGGATCTTAGTCCTTCGGACTTTGAAGGGCTGTGGCTTTCCAAGAGCGTGAAAACCAATGGAATATTTGCCATGAAATCGAGGACTGATCACTCGGTAATTTGTGGGCTTCCCTCGCATGCTAAGGATTTCGTTAATCGTTTCTTTTTCGTGAGGATAGATGGAGAGTCTGTCGAGGAGAGCTTTCTTCATCTATTCCCGACGGAATGGTTGTACCGACGTGGTAAGATTATCGCAATTTTTTTTTTTTTCGAAATCGAAAGGCGAACCCTGAATGCATGTGCACGTTTTTCTTATTGTAGAGAATAGGTGTCTCACGCACATCCCTTCCGATCTTACCGTCAAGAGAGACATATTCAGGTCGAGGGCTTGTTCCTGGGATTCTTTCGATCTCGACCGGATTCGGAAGGCGGTCGCGCTTCACCGATTGCGAGGCGGTACGCGACTTCTTATCAATGATGGATCCTTCGTGTTTGCTCCTTCGAGGCGGAGGGGGAAATCTTCGAAGGGCAAAGGGATCGCTTTCGAGGCCTCGTCGGAAAACAACGAGCCATCGAGGTACGATCCCGACTTTGTCGCAGAGAGCGGGGGTGCTTCCAGTCCGAACCCTCTTCCAGATGACTTCTTTGATGAGCTCCCCCGGCTTTTACCCGTGACGAGTCTTTGGACAACGAGGAGAGGGACAAGGTGACAGCGGAAGGCACTCGTTTGGTTAACGAGGTTTGTTTCCGACACTTAAGCAAATCCTTCCTATCATTTTGCTTGACCTTGACTTTTTTGCAGGCCGTGAGAGTATGGAATGCGTCAATCGACGGAAGTTTCCGCACTGCTCGATTGGCCCGCTTCAAAGCGGAGGAGACCGAAAGGGAGTTTGCCAAGTATCGGTTGGAGGTTGAGGAGCGAAACCGTCGGCAAGCCGAGGTCCAGGCTCGAGCCCTCGTCCGTGCAGAGAGGAGAGGACGGAGAAGAGCCGCCGCCGAAATGAATCGACGGGCGGAAATCTTTTCTACCGAATTTGAGGCGTACAAAGAGGCTCAGGACTTCGTAGGTGACTTTCGCGAGTGTCGCGGTTCGGTGGGTACTCTTCACAAGGTGCAGCGTGAGGGTTTCTCGCTTTCCAGCGAACTTGCCGCGATGGATGGTTCGATGAGAGTATGTGCTAACGCCGAATCCTCTGTTCCTCTGATCGAAGGAAGAATTCGGGAATTGTGGAATCCTATTCAAGTCTCGGAAGATACAGCGGATGCCGGTGCAGACGCGAATGCAGGTGACGGGGGCGAAGAGGTCGACCAGCCTGATTCCTCGTATGGGATAACTTTTTCTGATTGTCTTGCGTTTGATTATAATTTGTAATAAGCCAAGTGGGGCTGTTTGTATGTGTTGCGACCTTCAGGAGGTTGCGTGACTTTATGTTTTTCGGGATCGGCCGTTGGTGGCCTTTGAATCCTTATTATGAATGCTTTATGAATTATGCGTTTTGATTTATACTTTCGCCAAGTGTAGAGGACTTTGAATACGCGTAGTCACTTCGTATTCTAGCTCTTTTTTTTGTCGCTTAACCTGCGGGTTACTTTGTAGCGAACGTTAGGTTTATAAGCGATAAGAGGCAAGTTTTGGGATCTCGTATGCTGGATACTTATGCACATGAGATTTTTTAGATACCACCAAGGCTGGGTTTAGGGCAAGACCTAGGTCTAATTTCGGACTGAAGCTATGCGATGACTAATCGGCTTTTCGTTTTGCTTGTTTGCGATTTCGACCTGACTCGTACCGTTTTAGATTCCGCGAAGTGCTTATCGGCTTATATGATTTGTTTGGATACGAGTCGAGCTACTTCCTTTACGAAGAGCTAACCAAAATTTGGATTTCTTGTATAGCGCGCTACGATATCCTTGTTGGATGAAAAAGGACTTCGTCGGAAGCCAGACTACGAATTTGATTTGAGTGAAACGTTTCTATGTTTTTCCGTCGGGGCCAATCGACGGAATGGGATTTTTAGAGTCGCGGAAAGACTGTTTGACAGAGTTTTTTTTTTGGAGGAGAGTAGAGAATCGAAACTGGTCAGGAACTCGCGACGTCTCGCGTTCCTTAAAGATACGATTTTCGTTTTCCGTAATATTGGTGCTTTTGATAAGCAATTTCGAATTTAAGGCTGTAAAAAGCTTCGAGAATGTTGAATACATGTAGAGAATATTTTTGCGGGAGTAAAAGATTATTCGTTCCCATCTCCCCCCCCCCCTTTTTGGTGAGGGGGATAGCTGAACTCGTCGGGTTTCGACGAGCTGCCTACGTACCTCTTGCGAGGATCAAGCCATCTCGTAGTTCTGCTTATATCGCGGATGTTATTACTCCACGACTTCCGGCCCTTCGACTGTCTTAGCTAAGTCGGCGGCCGCGTCGGGAGTTGGGTCATCCGTTCCGTCGGCGATGGACTCGAGGATTGGCTTATCATCCTGAGTCGTGGCCTTTTTGGACGAATCCGAGTCGTCCTTTGCCGAGTTCTCGGAGATACTCAGATGCTTCTTAGTTCGCTTCAGGTTAGCCGCTGGGGCGTTCCGATTGCTGCGCAATTTATGTTCAGCCAGGAAGCAGAGTCGCGACTGTTTTTGGCTTCCCCAGATTACCGCCGTTCCAGTTGGTGTTGGAAACTTGACGCTGAGATGGTAAGTGGATGGGACTGCCTTCATGGCGTTTATCCAAGGAGTCCCCATTATGGCGTTGTAGATAGCCGGGTTATCCACTACCGCGAATTCGACGATCTTTGTGACCTCTTTCGCCATGACTGGGAGCCTGATCTTTCCGAGGGTCATTGTAACACCCCCGAACCGTTCTAGGCATAGGTCGAACCACCGGCCAACAATCAAACAAGAACATGACCGACGGACCGACACCACACCTTGATCCGGAAGCGCTACATGACGGGCTAGGGATAATCCGGTCAATGTCACAGAATTTAATCCGCAACTTAGACCAGTTCATCCACTAACTCGTCCCGCTAACTCAAGGCACAAGGCTTTGCAACCCGTACCAAGAGTTAACGTTGTCCGTTAGATCGAGGCCTAAGGCTTTTCAACCCGTACGACGACCTAACGTTGTGTTAGACCGGACTAGTCAAATATCAGAGAACCATTGTAACGAATATAAAACATCACTTTTATAAAATATAGAAAGATTCGTTACAAGTAAAGTAGTACCGATGGATCCAGGCCTAGTGCCAACATCGAGTCAAAATACATCTTAAACAAGTACCGTTTTATAAAAGGAAAGGCAAAAGTTCTCCCAGTGCTCCTAACGTCCAGCTTCCACGCTACCCGGTCTCCTACTAAGGTTATCTGCAACAAAAGTGAGTTTAATGAGTAACCTAGTGTTACCCAGTGAGCCAGGGCCCCAACTAACAAATACAACTCCTCGCCATCCCAACCCCAAACAATCTAAGACGAGGAGTTCACCTAGCAATAACACAACAACAATAATAATAACCACAATCATCACTCGAGACTTCCCCCGTGGAAACCCGAGTGAATCAACAAGGACATAAACATAAATAAGATAAGCAGCGGAAAATAATCCACCATTAGCATAATAGATATATGCCTCACTATGGCTATACTTAAATAATGCCTCACTATGGCTATATCTGATATCATAACCTTCCTCCTCACTATCTCAACCACAGAACACCTAACTCATAGCCACAAAGGCACATGAGCTAGAACATCCAATGAAACTGACATGTTACCCCCGATAAGGTGGCACATGACGGAGCATGCTTTCTAGCAACCTCTCCGTACAGAGCATGCTTTATGCAACCTCTCTGCCCAGCCGCGTAGGGACATACTCCAGCAACCTTCCTTGCCGCAAACTAACATGTAATACCCACAAAGAATACCACATGACGGAGCATGCTTTCTAGCAACCTCCCCGTACAGAGCATGCTTTATGCAACCTCTCTGCCAAGCCGCGTGGGGACATGCTTACGTAACTTTCCTTGCCGCGTAGCATTGCTGATCAGGCAAGCTATCAACACAACTCAACATCATACCAGTAGTACCAGGAGTCCAGCCTATATGGCTTAAGACCCTTGGTATGAGACTAATAGGGAATTCAGCCTATATGGCCTATATCCTCTACTAACTCAACCATAATGATATGTACTCGGAATTGGCCTATATGACCTAAATTCCAAAGTACTAACATCATCACAATCCCTGCAAAACAATCAACACAACCAAGCAAGCAAGCAATCTAACAACCTAACGATCAATCAATTCCAGATCCTAACTATCCACAACCTAGCGATATCATCTAAGCATTCAACGTTCTCTAACTAACCAATCAACCTAACCATTAGCATGCTACTACGATTCTCAAGCAATACCTAAGCATGCTACTAACTAATCAACCTAATCATTACTACTAACTAAACAAACCGTTACTCAGTTTAGACATGGCCTCCTGCCATGATCCAACTTCCAAATAACAGGAACCTGCAAGAAAACAAGTTAACAAACAATTGCCGTGACTCACAGTATTTGGTTCGTTGTGGCTTTGACCCCTTCCCGAATCCTTGACCAAAACCCTTTCTTGAACTCCTCAAATAGCCTCACGTCTGAACTGATCTTCAACTGATCTGACCTTGATTTGACTTGACTGATCCTTACTTGACAGAACCTCCCCTAGCTGTTGGATGATTCCTTCGGAAATTTGGGCTGAGTGTCGAACTGTTACCTCAACTAAACTGAACTGATTTTGAACAGCACCTCCACTTGATCATTAATGAATATGAGTAGAGTGGATGGATTGATTTGGGCAGAGCTTCCGCGTAACAATCGCAGAAAATCTTCGATTGGACAGAACTTCGCTTCTCGGTGGAGTATCGGTCTTCAGAAGTTGACAACACCTTAGATACACCACTTTCTTTCACTCTCTCTCTCTCTCTAGGACGTTGATTTGCTTCCCAGATCTTCACTTTAATAACCTTGAGTTGGACAGAACCTTCCCTAGGCGTTGATTCGAAATCAGTAGAGAAACTGATCTCGAAAACTCTCTAAAACTCTCGACAAAGATCAGAACTTCTCACTTTCTTTTTCTACTTCTCTCTCACGTTTTTCACTTGCTTTGGACAGGTCTGGATGTTTAGAAATGAGCTGGGTCGTGAGGTATTTATAGGATACATCAGCGAATCAGAATCAGCTTGGTGGCAGCCCGTGTGTCGCTCTGCATGGCTCCGGACGCATGCATCGCGGCACCTCGTGCTCCACATGTCACTCAGCATGTCCAAGACTCATGCCAGACGCCACATTGCCTCCCAGATGCCAAGCAGCATGACTGGAACTCATGCAAGTCGACACCCAAGTGCACACATGTCGATCAGCATGCTTCAGTCGCAGGTAGAGCGGCACCTCGTGCTTCTGTGTGTCACTTTGCATGCTGTGCTCTCCTGGGCTTCAACAGCTCCTGCTTCCATTGCCACATACCATGCCAGACAGGATACAACACGTTCTTATCTCATAGATAAGGCCACCTCGAGCTTCTCGGTTGATTTGCGCGATTTCGGTCCTTCTGGTGAATTTTCGTCCCGTGATCAATCCCGAATATTTTTTCCGCTCCCGTTCTGATGATCTGAATATTTTTAATAAACTCCTGATGAATACTGAGATCCTCTAAAAATATTTCCCGAGCCTCCAGCTTCTTCCAATAATTTCGTAAAACCGAAATTAGGGTTTTCGACCAACTTCGGGTTTTCCCGTCGTGCTTGCTTCCCGTCGTGCTTACTTCCCGTCGTGCTTACTCCCGTCCTGCTTCGAACTTATAATATCTCCAAAATAATATTCTGATGATAGACGTGAAGTTTCGGGGAAAACTTAGTCGCTAAGAAACGTCGGGTTTCTGAAACGTCGAGCTTCTAAACCGTCGTGCTTCCAAAAATGTGATGCTTCCAAAATCTTCGTCTGATCAATCTAAGACTCTTCTAAGAAAGGTAGAGCAGCATAAGTTGTCTCATAGTTCACTTACGATCCATTGCTTGTCCACATCGTACTTCGAACTTCTCAGTTGGCCCGTACCGCCTGCGGTTCGATCATCAAGTTGATGCTCGACCAATCTTCTATCTTCTCCGAACCATGCTAAGTTTTGTGTGATCAAAACTTAACATTCCTCCAGTTGTGTAATCTCCCAAAAGCTTGGCTCCAGATCCTGACCTTGACTTCCTCGACCATTTTATCTTGAAGGGCGGGTTATCACAGTCATGGAGGTGACGCCCGAGAATCCAGTCAACGGTCTCGGTTCTGGGATGACTTCTCCGAGGGGTATATTCATCCTTTGGAGAGTATCGCGGAACATGATGTTGACCGTGCTTCCTGTGTCGATGAGGATGCGGCCGACTTCGAGATCTTGAATCACCAAGTCGATGACCAGAGGATCGTAGTGGGGTTTGTCGAGTCCGGCCGTATCCTGCTCTTCTGGGCACCATCCGGGACCTGTTTCGGCTTTCCGCCCATAGGCTTTGATCGACGAAACAGAGTCCTGGTAGAAGTGCGATCCTCCGATGACCATGTTGATCCTCTGGCGATTGCTGTTGTTTCCTTCGCCATCTTGCCTTCGTCCGCGTTTTTCGCCCGATTGAGTTCCAGCAGCGTTACTCTCGGGATTGGCTCCGTCGGTCTTTGGCGGACGGTCGGAATCTAAGAGCAGGTCTTTCAAGCTTCTCACCGTTGCTAGCTCGCCGGCGAGTAGTTTTGTAATGAGTCTGCGCCGAGAACTTTGCAATTGGCGGTAGAGTGACCTCTCGTCTGGTGGAACTCGCAGCTGGAGTTGTCCTTGTACGAGTTCCGCGTCCAAGTGTTTCCGGCGGTCCTCCCTTGCTCGGAGTTGACGGCATAGTTATGCTCGCCTTGGATGTCTTCCCCCTCGTGATGGACGTACTTGTCGTTACGTGAGGTTTTCTTCTTGCTGGACGCTTTCTGCGATCCGTGCTTTTGTGCCAGGACTTTCATCTCTTCTTCCATGATGATGAAATCCGTCGCCTTGTGGAGAGTGTCCTGGATGGTGCGCGGTCTCTCCAGAGAAATCCACTTTCGGAATTTCGACTTGTACCAGAGGTTTTTCCTTAGGGCGTCGATGGCGACTCTATCGCTGAGGCCTGTTACCCTGGACATTACGAGTTTGAACCTCTTAATGTAGTCGCGGAGCGGCTCGTCTTCCTTTTGATTGAGGCTCCAAAGGTCTACATCGGAAGTTTCCCTGTCCATGAACATGGAAAACTGCTTCAGAAAGGCTGAAGCTAGCTGGCGAAAGCTTCCGATGGAGTTTCTTTTCAAGCGTGAGAACCACTCGAGCGCAGCACCTCTGAGGTTCTCGACAAACAGGAGACAGCAGCCGACGTCTTTTTCCCGCTCTGGAAGTTTAGACCTGGCCATCGCAATCTGAAAGGATTGCAGGTGTGCCTTCGGTTCTGTGGTTCCGTCGTAGGTGGGAAGTTTTATTTTCCCGGGATCCGAAACTCGTGCGTCCGTGATTCGAGACGTGAACGGAGTCTTCCTCGATTCTTCGAGGAGCAGGTCGATCTCGGGAGCAGTACTGGTTGTGTGGTGAATCTGCGATTTTACTGCTTTCACCTCGGCTGCAGTCTTCGCGATGTATTCGCGTAGATCGTGGATCTCATTGGCGCCGTTTGCGCTTCTCTGTCTACGCTGGCTGCCATAGGCCCGGGTCTGGTCTTCGGCTAGCCTCTCTTGCTCTGACCAGTAGAGGTCTTCCTCCTCTTCCGTCATCGGTTTCTCGAAGGCTGCCGCCAGTCGAGCCGATTGACTTCGGGTCCTTCTGTGGTGGACGTCGGCGTCTTCGTCGGACGGATCCGACTGGTCGCTGATATCCAGATTGATTCTTTCGACGTCGACTCCTTCGTTTTCCCTCGCGGGAGGTGGAAGGTTATCCATCGTTTTCTTCTGCCCCGCCGGAGTGGTATCGTCAGGGATGAGTTCCGAGGATTCTCTCGGGGCGTCTTTTTCTTTGTCTCCGGAAGTTCCGAAGTCAAGTCTCCTGACACGCCTCACCTTGGTGGATCCGCGCGGGAGTTTGCTTTTCGCTGTTAAGGTGCTGACCTGTTTAGCGAGCGAAGCCATTAGCTTCTCTTGTTCTTCCGACCGTTTCTGGGCGGTGGCGAACAGTTCCTTCACCTGGTCTAGCATCGCGGTGTTTGCCTCAGCAGTGACCGTCGATACGTTTCCAGCGGGAGTCTTCTCAGCGTTGGCATCGGCGGCTGGTCCGTCGTGCGTTTGCTTGTCTTTTTCCGCGTTAGCAGGCATGCTTAACTGGGCGTGCGTAGTTGCGAGAAAGATAATTCCGTGATCCCCCTCCTTCTAGCGCCAAACTGTGGGAACCGAAATTCGCACTGTCGATTTTAGTTAAGTTTATACGTAGGAAAACTAAGTTGACCTAGTTTTCCCCGAGGATCCCGGCTATCTGCTGGGCCACGCACGACAAAGTTAAGACAGGTTAAGTTGAGAATAAATGCGTAAAATAAAGAGAGCAAAAAGAAAGAATTTTATTTCCGAATTTGCGGAGAGCGTTGGAACAATAGGTCGAGATCGCGGCCGTAAGAGCTGTCGATCATCGCTAGTCTCAAAACCCTAGATCTAACCTAATTGAGTCGCAGCTCGCTAAAAAGGAAATAAAGCCTAAGTTCTAAATTGCTCTGAGAGTAGTTTGCCTTGTGATTTTTGGATCCCCTTTCCTCTGCTCCTAGACTTGCTTATATACTCCCATATGACGGTCTATTCCTGACGGGCCGGCGCGAGCTGGGCTTTTTCCATTTTCGTCGGCCTTCATGTTTATCGGGAAAGTTGACATTTATCTTTTCGGAAAATTGATGTTTATCTTTTTGGAAGTTTGACATTTATCCTGTTTTGAGAAGATAATCGCAAACTGTCGTATCTATCTTTGTAGAAAATCGTAAAATGGTTATCCGATCATGTTTGGTCTCCGTCGGACCGTATCTCGGATTTCCGCTATTTTTACGATTTCCTCGAGAGAACGTTCCTACTTGGACATTGGGTTTTTCGGAAGATCTTCGATTCTTTTACGTGGCAAATGGTGTTTTTAGATAACCGTTGCTGCTTTCTACGAAGTTCTCCCATCCGTTGACGTCTTACGGGTTTTCCGAAGGCTAGGAGGAAGAAAAGGAGTTTGGTTTGCGGGATTTCAGAAAGTCGCAAAACTTTGATTTCTGGCGGTTTGAGGACTTGGAACTTACGCACGAAGGCTAGCCGTCCGATAACTCGAGCTAGCATGGCGCTAGGCGCCCGGCGCCTAGAGGCAGCACGGGCGCTAGGCACCCGGCGCCTAGAGGCAGCACGGGCGCTAGGCGCCCGGCGCCTAGAGGCAGCACGGGCGCTAGGGGCCCGGCGCCTAGAGGCAGCACGGGCGCTAGGCGCCCGGCGCCTAGAGGCAACGCGGGCGCTAGGCGCCCGGCGCCTAGAGGCAGCACGGGCGCTGGGCGCCCGGCGCCTAAAGGCAGCTTCGGGCGCTAGGCGCCCGGCGCTTAGAGGCAGCACGGGCGCTAGGCGCCCGGCGCTTAGAGGCAGCACGGGCGCTAGGCGCCCGGCGCCTAGAGGCAGCACGGGCGCTAGGCGCCCGGCGCCTAGAGGCAGCACGGGCGCTAGGCGCCCGGCGCCTAGAGGCAGCACGGGCGCTAGGCGCCCGGCGCCTAGAGGCAGCACGGGCGCTAGGCGCCCGGCGCCTAGAGGCAGCACGGGCGCTAGGCGCCCGGCGCCTAGAGGCAGCGCGGGCGCTAGGCGCCCGGCGCCTAGAGGCAGCGCGGGCGCTAGGCGCCCGGCGCCTAGAGGCAGCGCGGGCGCTAGGCGCCCGGCGCCTAGAGGCAGCGCGGGCGCTAGGCGCCCGGCGCCTAGAGGCAGCACGGGTGCTAGGCGCCCGGCGCCTAGAGGCAGCCCAGGGTCGTCGCTCGTTTCTTTCGGCTCGTGCCAGTTTTTTGCGTTCTTTTTACTTCTCGGAGATTTTTATCGTGTAGAGAATGTTTCTAATCGTTGATTTCGGAATGTCTTAACATTTTCCCTAGTTTTCTAGAATGAAACTTATTCTCCTAATGCTTCTCTAACATCTTTCGTATTTTGTCCGAACTTTTCGGACATCGATTTCGTCTTGACCGATTTTGACCCCAACAAGGTATTAAATTGTTTGTGCTTAACCGGTTATTTGTGTTGGGGAAAAATATCCAAGGCTAGAGTTTTCTCCAGCCTCCGAAGGGGTCTCGACCTCCGGGCCCTCGTTTGGAAAGGACCCCGGGTCTCTCCTCGACTTAAAGAGTCCATCTACACCAGGTGGCACCAGGGCCCGATCCCCATTTAACAAGTACCCAGGGTCCAGTCCCTGTATCAAGGAACCAAGGCCTAGCCCTTGCCGTACGGACCAAGGATCCGATCCTCCGCATGAATATGGAAGTTTCCCATATCGAGGGAAAAGTAATATATTCCTGAATATTACAGAAGCCGCCTAAGATTGACCGACCTACATCAACTATAAAAGGGGAACCCAAACACTAGAACAAGGGATCGACACTTTGGGGCTTATAGATTATAGATTTAGGCTAGAAAACTAGGGTTTATACACCCAAAACGTTGTAACGCCAAACACACTCAATAATACATCTCTTTGCCTCGATTTCTATTCTCAAAACACATACAAACTCGTATCCATTTATTAGTCTTCCAGTGTTCCGTAGTACTTAAACGACCCTACACAAAAATATCATAACAGTTTGGCGCTAGAAGGAGGGGAGTAACTCAACTACGTGACGATGGCATCGGAAGACGAGTCCAATCAAGCTAATCTGACCCCGAAGGAGAAAGAGCTTCTGAGCCGATTCGAAACCCTTCAGAGTCAAATTACCGACCTTCACAAGGCTCAGGAAACCGCACCTGCAGGTCTGAAACTCGTCCAGGAAGTTCAATTCCTAAAAGATCAACTTGGAGAACACTCCAAGCAACTCCAGCAAAGCGCCGAGAAGCTAGACGCCATGGAAGCCGAGAACATCGCTCTCAGACGAGAAAACTGATCCCTCGGGGCAGTAGGGAACAAACAAAAACGGTTCAGAACCAAAGTTCGACCTATGGCTTCGCTCAACACCCCGCACGACGGCGAGGAAACACCTCAGCAGCCCGGAGACGAACCCGGCGATCAAGAAAACATTCGAGACGTAACCCGAGAAGAAGAAGACGACGAATCCGATACTGAGGACGAAGAGTACTCACCTGATCATCCCGAGATCTCGGATCCAGCTTTAGCCGCTTACCTAGAGAAGGTGGTATCCGAAAAATTCGGCACCATCCAATCCATGGTGGAAAGGCTCCCCGGAGTAGCTCCCCCCTTCCGTAGAAGTGATCCCAGGTCGTACTCCGACACGCCTTTCGTGAAGGAGATTGCTTCGATCGAGATGCCTCGGAAGTTCTCTTTTTCGAGCATCAAGATGTACGAGGGAACAAGAGATCCTGACAACCACATCGCCCAGTATAAGCAACGCATGGTAGCCGTGGCTATTCCGAAAGACGCAAGGGAAGCCACCATGTGCAAGGGCTTCGGGTCGACTCTAACCGGTCCTGCCCTCCAATGGTATATCAACCTCCCCACGGGGTCCATAGCATCCTTCGCCGCCCTCAGCGACAAGTTCGTGGAACAGTTCGCTAGTAGCCGCCACCTGGAAAAGAGATCAGATGACCTCTACGAAATCCAACAATACAGAAACGAATCCCTACGCTCCTACATAGCTCGTTTCAACCAGGAGAAGGTCTCCATACCCGAGTGTAACGCCGATACAGCAATCTCAGCCTTCAAGAAGGGCCTACTTCCGGAGGGAGAGCTCTACAAGGAATTAACTAAGTACAGATGCGGAGACATGGCGGATGTACTATCCCGTGCCTGGGCCCAAGTAAGGTGGGAAGAAGACGTCGTGAGCAGGGCCAAGGTTTCCTCCAAGTACGATCAGAAGTCCTCCAAACCATCGAAAGACGAGCGTGAAGAAACCATCCGACCCCGACCTTCCCGGGAATCCACCAGTCAGAGCAGGGGCAGA
Source organism: Hirschfeldia incana (assembly GCA_026261945.1). Taxonomy (NCBI): domain Eukaryota; kingdom Viridiplantae; phylum Streptophyta; class Magnoliopsida; order Brassicales; family Brassicaceae; genus Hirschfeldia; species Hirschfeldia incana. The sequence continues at coordinate 2,168,005 of JABCMI010000039.1, forward strand.
TACCAACATCGCCCCTTACCTCGGTCCGAAGGAATGATGGTTTCAACTTGGCCCAGCATCTCCCACCTAGCGATGTCCAAACCGGAGCTCATTGGAGTCTTGAGGCAGATGGGCCCACAAGTCAAGTGGCCACCTAAAATGAGGTCCCTTGACGCTACCCGGAACCCTAAAAGATGGTGTGGGTTCCACAACGATCACGGCCATACCAACGTCCCTTAAGGTTGGAAGTAGCCGAGCTTCTCAAGAAGGGTTACCTAAGGGAGTTCCTCTCGGATAAGGCCAAGGATCTCCTCAACAGAGAGGGCCCCGCTCTCCCCAACGAAGCGGTCCCTGCGCTACCTCCACCACAAGAACGAGTGATCCATGTCATCTCCGGAGGATTAGAAGTAAGCGGGATCAGCAGCGCCGCAGCCAAACAAAGTACTCGCAATGCTAGGAACGGTCAAGAGACCGAAGCTCCCAAGCGCCCACTCTTGGGAACGGACGAAATCAGCTTTACTGCGAGGGAGCAGGAACGAGTCCTCGCTCCCCATCATGACGCCCTCGTTATCTCGCTTGTTATAGCCAACTGCCTAGTTAAACGAATATTGGTGGACAATGGCAGCTCCAGCAACATTATCTTCCACTCGGCCTATAAGGATTTAGGGCTAGACCCTAAAACACTAACGAGGAAAGCGGTCCCGCTCGTGGGATTTAGCGGAGAGGTGAAGCAAACCGAGGGGGAAGTCCTTCTCCCAGTCTATGCCGAGGGGATAAACCAAATCGCCAAGTTCCTGGTCGTCGACTGTCCGTCGTCTTACAACGTAATACTAGGGAGGCCCTGGATCCACGACATGGGAGCCGTACCATCAACCCTCCATCAATTGGTAAAATTTCCTACCCCCTGGGGCGTGAAGGTCATTAGAGGGGACCAAGAAAATTCTAGGTCCTGCTATCAAACCACCCTGAAGGGAAGGACCCAAGCTTTATAGCAATTACAGAAGCAGCCTCTCGTTCCTCACGCCGAAGAACCCTAGGTTGAAGACATGGACGAAGTCCCCCTGATAGAAGGGAACCCGGAGCGGAACCTCAAGATAGGCTCCAAGCTGCCTAAGGATCTGAGACGGAGGCTGATCGATTTCCTAAGATCTAACTCCGACTGCTTTGTATGGTCCCACGAAGACATGCCCGGAATCGACCCCAGCGTCATCATGCACCAGCTCCAAGTGAATCCCGAGCATCCTCCTGTTAGACAAAAGAGAAGGAAGTTCGCTCCCGAAAGGGATGAAATCATTAACCAAGAGGTCAAGAACCTGCTCGACCCAGGGTTCATAAGAGAGGTGCAATATCCCGACTGGCTCGCCAATGTGGTGGTTGTGAAAAAGAAAAATGGAAAATGGAGGGTCTGCATCGATTTCACGGACCTCAACAAGTCCTGCCCAAAGGATCCATTCCCCTTGCCTCATATAGAGAAGCTGGTGGATGCCACCGCTGGGCACCAACTAATGAGCTTCATGGACGCCTTCTCGGGATACAACCAAATCATGATGCATCCCGACGACCAAGAAAAGACGTCCTTTATGACTTCCAGGGGCATCTACCGCTACAAGGTCATGCCGTTTGGTCTGAAGAATACTGGATCTACCTATCAGAGGCTGGTCAACACGATGTTTGCCGATCAGATAGGCCAGACCATGGAAGTCTACATCGACGACATGCTGGTAAAATCTCTTGACTCAGAAGATCATAGCTCACATCTCCAGCAAGCGTTTACCACCCTGAGGAAATACAATATGAAGCTCAACCCCTCTAAATGTTCCTTTGGAGTAAGCTCCGGGAAATTCGTGGGATACATAGTCACCCACAGGGGCATAGAAGCAAATCCGGAGCAAATAAGGGCCATCCAGGCGATTCCTCCCCCACGGAACGTCAAAGAGATTCAAAAACTCACGGGAAGAATGGCAGCCCTCAGCAGATTCATCTCCAGGCTTTCTGACAAGTCCCAAGCCTTTTTCGAAACACTAAAGAACCCTAAAGACTTTCAGTGGACAGAGAAGTGCGAAGCCGCACTGTCCGACCTCAAGGCCTATCTCACTACTCCACCACTCCTATCTAAACATCTAGAAGGGGAAACCCTACTGCTTTACCTCGCCGTGTCCGAACACGCAGTTAGCGCAGTCCTCGTAAGGGAGGAGGAAAGAAGGCAGCATCCCATATACTACGTCAGCAAATCCATGCTAGACGCAGAAACTCGCTACAGCCAGCTAGAGAAACTAGCCCTCGCCCTGGTGGTCGTGGCCCGGAAGTTACGTCCCTACTTCCAGTCCCATCAAGTCGTGGTAGTCACGTCCTTCCCCATCAAAGCAGTCCTTCATAAACCCGAGGTATCAAGACGTTTGGCAAAATGGGCCGTAGAATTGGGAGAGTACGACGTGATCTTCAGCCCAGCTGCCGCTATTGTTGGGGTCAAAAACGGTTCTCTCGAAATCAACGGCTAAAACTATTCATCATGCGCGGACTTTCCATAAAACAAGCGTCGAAAACAAGACAAGTCGTATAGCTTAAAGAACCTATGTTAAAGTCGATCGTTCTTGATTTACACGATAAACTCTACGAGAAAACCAAATAAGATTTAGTCGTAAAACTTCGATGATACAATCAAGAAGAACCGAGAGACATTAGGTCCGTAGCTAAGATGACACGACCATACGAAAGTATACGGAAGAAACGGGAAGTAATCTAGGTTTGGACAGGCCGAATGATAAAGAATCCGCCTTCAAACTTCAAATAGCCCGTGATGGTCCTAGCCGCCGGGAAACTTCAAGGAGCCCGTTCTCTCAAACCGTGAGGATCCAGAAAACGAGTAACATATCAAATCGAAGCCCTCGCCGAGACGCACGTGATGCCTCTAGGCGCCGGGCGCCTAGCCCCCGTGCTGCCTCTAGGCGCCGGGCGCCTAGCGCCCGTGCTGCCCATAGGCGCCGGGCGCCTAGCGCCCGTGCTGCCCGTAGGCGCCGGGCGCCTAGCGCCCGTGCTGCCCGTAGGCGCCGGGCGCCTAGCGCCCGTGCTGTCCGTAGGCGCCGGGCGCCTAGCGTCCGTGCTGGCTCGGGTCTCCGAGCGACAATCTTCCGTGCACAAGTCCCAGGCCCCGGCCGTCAGAAGTCTGTACTTTGAATCTTTCTCAAGTCCTCGCGGAATGAATCATTGAGATTTCGCGTACAAAACTCCCGTTCTTACTCCAAACTAAGATCGTCGGGAACACTTCGGAAACTCGTAAGATATCAACGGAAAGGAAGATCTTAAATTCTTCGTACGAAACAGTGATGGTTATCCTAAGACACCACTCATCTCAACTCTACGAAGGAATGAAGATCTTCCGAAGAAATCGTAAAAAACAGCGGAAGTCCTAGAGACGGCCGAAAGGGACCAAACGCGATCGGACAGTCTGTTTACGATTATCTGAGATAGATACGACGATTTACGTTTATCTTTACATAACAAGATAAATGCTAAATTTCCAAAAGGATAAATGTCAAGTTTCCCGAAGATAAATGTCAAGTTTCCCGATAAACATGAAGGCTGACGAAAATGGAAAAAGCCCGCTTCGCGGCCCAAAAGGAGAATAGACCGTCATAAGAAGGAGTATATAAAGGAGCTTTGGGAGAGAAGGAAAGGCAAGAGCAAAATCCTAGAGAGAAAGCAAATCCGAGATTGGAGACCTAGAGAGCTCCTGTTAGCTTAAGAACTTAGAATTGAGGCGGTAGACTAGCAAGGCAGGACCTAGAACGTCCGGCCGCCTCTCGTTCTATTTTCATCTTGTCCGCAGACCCTTATTTCTCGCGGAAGGATCTACCAATCCTTTTACTTAGAGTTCCGCACATAGGAACCCTAGGCATTATTCTCGACATGCCCGTTTCTATGACAAACGCTCATACTAGACGAACTCCGCCAGGCAGTTCGATCTCTTGTTCAAACCCTTCCAACTGAACTACGTCCGACTTGATCCTCGAAAGGGGTACGTAGGCAGCCTTCCTTAAGGTCCAGTCCCAACTCTCTACAAAATCCTTTTTGTACGATTTTCGTCTTTTGTTATCTTTACATATCCTCCGCACTTGTTCGGTCACTTGTCGTTGGCTGTCGCAGGGAATCCGGGCCTTCAGGGAAAGTCGGGTTAACTTGGCTTTCCTCCGTTTTTACTTATCAAAATCGACAGTGCGAATTTCGGTTCCCACAGCTATCAAGTCCCAGGTCCTAGCTGATTTCGTGGCTGAGTTCTCTCCCTCTATGCTTCCGGACCCAGATCTAGAAACTACGCTCCAGGGAAAAGAAGCGGAAGAAGGTCAATGGACCCTGCACGTGGATGGCTCCAGCAATGTAAGAGGCGCAGGGGTAGGACTGGTTCTGACCTCCCCTACGGGAGAATCGGCCTCAAGGGGTGTACGCTGAAACTTCAAAGCAACAAACAACGAGGCAGAATACGAGGCTTTAATAGCAGGCCTAGAACTAGCCAAGGAAATGGGAGTAAAAGACATCCAAGTTTTCAGTGACTCGCAGCTCATCATCAGTCAAGCTCAAGGGGATTATCAAGCCAAAGACCCTAGCATGATCAGGTATCTATCTGTGGCCAAACGTCTCCTAGACCAATTCACAAGCTATAAGCTTACCCAAATACCTAGGGAACAAAACTCCCAAGCCGATGCTCTAGCAAACCTGGGTTCCGCATTAGAAACCAAGGAACATATGAGTATTCCGCTGTTGGTCCTGCAATGGCCAGCAACCCACAAAGAGGTTGAACCGGAAGAAGTGACGGTAGTAGACGAAGGAGAAACCTGGATGACCCCTATCACCGACTATCTAAGAAACGACGTCCTACCTGAAAACCGAGAGGAGAGTCGGAAGATCAAGAGACAAGCGGCCAAATACTGCATTTCGGAGGGAAAACTATATAGAAGATCCTTCTCAGGACCCTACCTACGATGTCTATCCCCTAGAGAAGCCACACGAATATTAGAGGAACTCCACGATGGGGAATGCGGTTCACACTCCATCGGACGGAGCCTGGTTCTCAGGGCGAAAAGGGCTGGTTATTACTGGCCTACCATGGCGAAGAACTCCCTCAAACAGGCCAAAACCTGTAGCCAATGCCAGAAACACGCCCCAATTTCCAACTTACCACCAGAGAACCTGAAGTCCTTAAGTTCCCCATGGCCCTTCCGTAAATGGGGCATGGACATCGTGGGGAAATTCCCAATGGCGCCGGGGCAGAAGGTCTTCCTCCTAGTAATGACCGATTACTTCACGAAGTGGGTAGAAGCCAAAGCCTTGGCAAAAATCACGGACCTCCAGATCAGGAAATTCATCTGGACGAACATAATAACCCGCTTCGGAGCACCTCAGGAAATTGTCACAGACAATGGACCCCAATTTACCAGCAGCGACTTCCAGGACTTCTGCAAAGATTGGGATATCAAACTCTCATATTCAGCACCAAGGCACCCGCAATCAAATGGACAAGCAGAGTCAACCAACAAAACGGTGGTGAACATGCTCAAGAAGCGCTTGGAAAAGGCTCACGGGCGATGGGCAGAAGAGTTACATGGAGTCCTTTGGGCCTACCGGACGACTCCAATGACAGCTACCCAAGAAACCCCTTTCTCACTCGTCTACGGCACCGAGTCAGCAATACCAACCGAGGTACATGTCAAGACCACGATCTCCAACATCCTAACCCCCAGAAAACTCGCCCCCGGATGGGAGGGGCCCTATCAGGTAATAGGGGTGCAAGGGGCAGGAGCCTATAAGCTGCAAGACAGCACATGCAAGGTACAACCCAACTGCTGGAACGCCTTGCACCTCAAATTCTATCATTTCTAAAGGCAAGATCTTCGGGTCGAGCTCTATATATACTATTATATATTTAAGTATTTTGGTTTTCCTACTCCTATGTATAACGAGAACGTCCTTGGACAAGGCTTATAAAATACATTTGGTTTCGACTAAAGGGAGTTAAGGAAACACCAATATATTTAAAGGGGCATACTAGCTGGGTCAGGGACCTTCAGGACCTCAGATCTTAGCTAGCCCCCTAGCTGGTGAGGCTACTCACCATAGGTACAGACAGATATGGAAGGGGTCTGATCAGCCCTGAGCCGATGTCTGTGCGATAGGGCCCCGCGTAAAGGCCTATAGCCAAGAGTTATGCGGGGACCACGTACTAGTGCCATTCAAACCCTCGTGAAATACGCTGTAAGCTAAACGCACGCTGGGGGCATGACGTACACAGCCAAGTACTGTAATCAGATTCTGGCGGCTGATATGCAGGGAGCAAAGTGGAAATAACCGATTAAACACAAACAATTTAATACCTATCCAGACGTGGAAGGTAGTGTGTCTGGGTTGACAGAACCTTGCGGGGGGACCCACCCCAGTCCACAATAAGTCTGAGAGTGACCTTTCTGCAGAAAGGTAGAGTGCAGCATTGAGAATTTCGAGAATGGCCTATGCCCACGGGTAGCACAGTGCGATTTCTCAATTTAGATCGAGAGTGGCTCGCCTCCGGGCAGCAGAGAGCAATCAAAAAAACTCCCCAAAAACATAAAAGTCCAGAGACCTTCGGGTCCATAGACCTTAGGGTCCAAAGACCTAAGGGTCCAAAGACCTTCGGGTCCAAAGACCTTCGGGTCCAAAGACCTTCGGGTCCAAAGACCTTCGGGTCCATAGACGTTTGGGTCCATAGACCTCCGGGTCCAAAGACCTCCGGGTCCAAAGACCTTAGGGTCCAAAGACCTTCGGGTCCAAAGACCTTCGGGTCCAAAGACCTTCGGGTCCAAAGACCTTCGGGTCCAAAGACCTTCGGGTCCAAAGACCTTCGGGTCCATAGACCTCCGGGTCCAAAGACCTTCGAGTCCATAGACCTTCGGGTCCATAGACCTTCGGGTCCATAGACCTTCGGGTCCAAAAGACCTTCGGGTCCATAGACCTCCGAGTCCAAAGACCTTCTGGTCCATAGACCTCCGGGTCCAAAGACCTTCTGGTCCAAAGAACCTCAAGGTTCTCAAGACCCAAGGGTCCAAAGAACCTCAAGGTTCCAAAGGCCTAAGGGCCCAAAGAACCTCAAGGTTCCAAAGACCTTCTGGTCCAAAGACCTTCGGGTCCAAAAACCTTCGGGTCCAGAGACCTTCGGGTCCAGAGACCTTCGGGTCCAGAGACCTTCGGGTCCAAAGACCTTCGGGTCCATAGACCTTCGGGTCCATAGACCTTCGGGTCCAAAGAAGGTCGGGTCCATAGACCTTCGGGTCCAAAGAACCTCAAGGTTCTCAAGACCCAAGGGTCTAAAGAACCTCAAGGTTCCAAAGGCCTAAGGGCCCAAAGAACCTCAAGGTTCCAAAGACCTAAGGGTCCAAAGAACCTCAAGGTTCCCAAGACCCAAGAGTCCAAAGAACCTCAAGGTCCCAAAGGCCTAAGGGCCCAAAAAACCTCAATGTTCCAAAGACCTAAGGGTCCAAAGAACCCCAAGGTTCTCAAGACCCAAGGGTCCGAAGAACCTCAAGGTTCCTGAGACCTAAGGGTCCGTAGACTTAAGGGTCCGAAGAACCTCAAGGTTCCTAAGACCTAATGGTCCAGAAAGCCTAAAAGCTCCTACTCCTTCAAGATTTAATGGGTAAGGCCTCAGGGCCCAGGCCAGAAACAGGCTCCGAATCCCAAGGCAAATCAGGATACAAATTCAAAAAAAAGAGAGAATATCCCAGTCCGACAACAAGCCTTAAAGGATAATCATTACAAATCCCTAAGATCTACCACGCCTAGACGAAGGGATAGCTGGCTCGTCTTCAAACGTAGGAGGCTCGACACCCTTAAGCGCCGCCTCGGCCAAAATCATCGTCTTAAACTGAGAAAATTCCTTGAGCAGATCCCATTGGGAGGTCTGTCCCCAGAGCCATTCCCTCATTACCTCCCAACGGGCAACCATCCTTGCCCCACTCACGGCCATGATCTTCTCATTCCTCAAAATCTCTACCTCCGATCGAAGTCCTGCGACAGCCTCTTCTAATTCTTGCTTCTCTCGACTCAACCGAAGGGATTCAACCGAAGCAGTCTCTACCGAGCCCTCAATGGCACGAACCTTGTCCTTCAGGTCCCGAAGTTCCAATTCCGCAGCAACTCGCCTGTCCTCCTCACGGGACAGTCGCTTTGATACTTCCACCATCTTGTCCCGTTTAGTGCCTTCTTTCGCCAACCAGTCGCTCAAATGGTGTAGTTGCGAAAAAACCTATATAAAAAAGGAGACGTGAACCAAGGATTCGAAATAAGAAACAAAAAAACTGTTATCCACCTGAAGAAGCCCACTCTGAATCTGCCGCACTGCCCCTGAAGAACTTTTGTCCGAAAACAGAACCTGCATCTTGGGAAATACGCTCTCATTCAAATTATTCAAAACCGACGTTAGCCCTCCATACGAATGTCTGCTCGTTGGTGGTTGTCGACTCGCCGGAGTCGAATCCTCCCTCGATTCATGGTCCCGACCCGAGGAAGAATCCTCGACATCCACCATCCTGCGCTTACCCCCAGCAGTCACACTCGCCCTACCGGTCACCTCCTGCATAGACAGACCTTTCTTGGCCGAAATCGCATCAGTGGCCCTCCTGAAAGAAGCTACCGGATCCTCTGAATCCTCTTCCATCACACTCACTGATCACAAAACTCACGCGATCAATATGATAATAAAAGACCCGACCAACTTTAAAAGGAAGGACTCACCCCACAGCTTGCTACGACGCAACACCTCTGGGCTAAGAAGATAAGGTACTAGGCGCCGCTCGACAGGAATCTGCCTCGCACGAAGAACGTTATCCTTCCCATCGGCCGGAGTAGGACGAGTCCCCTCTGCAAAAGAACCAAAAAGAAATAAGCAAAATTCGACTACAGACAACAAAAGCATTCCTTACCCATGAAATTCCATCGATAGTAGGATCCAGGGAGGGTCATGAAAATATATTTCTCGGGCCACCTTTTCTCAAAGGCTAGTTCCTTGCGATCGGTCTTTGGCAGCTCCTCAACTATAGGAAGACCCGCGCAAGGGCGAAGATGGAAGCGTCCCTCGTTGCCATTTATTGGAGCTAAGTGATAAGCAAAGAGAACCTCATTGACCCCCAAAGTCAAATTCTCTTCGTCGCCCAGATTCTGGATCGCCGTGAGAATGCGCCAAGCAGGAGGATTAAGCTGGGACGGCGAAATATGAAAATAGTCGCATAAACTCGCAACCAACGACGGTACGTCGCCTCTAAAACCCGACTCGAAGAAAGCTTCATAAACAGCGATCTCTTCGGGCATACCGCCAAACGCACGTTCCGAAGGTTCAGGAATTCGGAGAGCAACAGAAGAAGGGAGCGCATACTTTCTCCGGAGGTCGCATACTTCATCTTCCCCGATTAACGAAGCAGGGCCCACCTGTAACACCCCCGAACCGTCCTAGATATAGGTCGATCCATCGGCCAACAATCAAACAAGAACATGACCGACGAACTAACCTATACCGAGGATTGGAGATGAAAGGCCAGCCGGCCAGCCAACAATCAACCAAGAACATGACTGACCGTCCAACCCAACACCATGGTTCGGAAGCGCTACATGACGGGCTAGGAACGATCCGGTCAGAGTCGCAGAATTTACTCCGCAACCTAGACTAGTTCATCCACTAACACGTCCCGCTAAATCAAGGCATAAGGCTTTGCAACCCGTACCATGAGTTAACGTTGTCCGTTAGATCGAAGCCTAAGGCTTTTCAACCCGTACAACGACCTAACGTTGTGTTGGTTCGGACTAAACCAATATCATATCGGACCCGTTAATTTTTAAGATTTAAATCTAAGACTTTTAAGAATATTTGCAATACTTTAGGGATCCCAAATCCGATAAAATGCAGCGAAAATATAAATCGAATAAAAATCAAACCGTAGCCAAATGCACTGCAAATCTACTCCGGTGGCCTATGCGTCCAATCTCTACAGCCTAACTCCTGAAAAAGACAGCGAGAGTTGGGTGAGTAACAGAAGGTCACTCAGTGAGCTGGCTACCTAAACACCTAAACCTAGCTAGCTCAGACAACCCAAGAATAACAGTCAATCTAGCCTAAGCGCAGAAAATAAAGCTTTAAGGCTAATCCCCAAAACCGCACCGATTAAGGTATGCTCGACCTTAATCTCATAATACTAATATTAGACATGGCCAAACGACCATCTACTCAACGGATCCCTAATCTAACAATCAAGACTCGATCAGCACCGTATCTCGGTGCTAATGCTATCTCGAGGGTTCCTCACCTCAAGACGACACAATAAAACTAACTCGACACACTATCCTAACTCTACGACTCAATACTCTAACATGGGCCCTAGTGATCTCGTGTTCCTCCTCAACATCGGCAATATCCTATCTCCCTACCAAAAAGGCCAGAAGAAGGAACTTTCAACCGACCGCGGCCCACAGTCCTTCGGGTCACCGCGCGACAGCCCACAGTCCTTCGGGTCACTGCCACATTACACCGTCGTGTAATAACTCAGCCCTAGGCCATGATCCCGTTTCTCTGAGTCTTCCCGATCCAACGAATAAGGGGTTTCCTTAAACCCGCTGGGTACGAGGCTGAGGAAACACTAATCACCCCTAAACAAGCCTAGTATGTGCGAGTTACGCCCATACTGTCGGCTACACTCAACACACTAATCCTAATAAGACCAAGACTCCTAAATACACTAAGGAGTCTACGACACTAACACCAGTACTCGTAGTCCAGCCTATATGGCATAGGACTCGTAGTACTAAACTCGACACGGAAGGAAATCAGCCTATATGGCCTAAGATCTCCTGTATAACACCATCCCTGCACAACAACAATCACTACCAAACCAAGCAATCAATAGTCCTAATATCTCTAAGGCAGGTCTAACCCAATACTAATCAACCCATAAATAAATAAAGGAAAACATGTATCTCAATCCTAATAATTCAGCTACGCCATAATTTATCATACTATACCGGTTTATGCATCATTCATCCTAGTCCTAGTCAGGTTATAACTCAGTCTTAATTCCATTATATCTCAGCTTAGCCCATGCTAAACTGAGTCCAATTAATAAATAAAATAACCCTAGGACTCTATCATTCATCAGTGTGATAACTACTCTATATGCAACTCGATCTATCCTAAGTTCCAAGTGGAACTCAAACAAACCAACTCACAGTGTTCTTGCAGCTGGTTGATAGGAGAGAGCCTAGCCAAAACCCAATGCTTCTGTCTTCAATGGACTGGTATGGACGAATCAGGACTTGGACAGAACCTCCTCTAGCTTCTGGATGTTCTTCTCGGACTTCGGTAGAGTAACGGCTCTCGAAAATGCTCTAACTCTCTCAAAACAACTCCAAATCTCTTACTTTCTTTTTTTACTTCACTTTCTCTCTCTAAGCTATGTTTATGAGTGATATATGAGTGTGTGGGATGAATGAAATGAGCAGGGGTCGTGGCCTTTATATAGATATGGCCAGCCAGTGAGATTTCTCCACACAAGCGCCTGTGTGTCGTCGCGCATGCTTTAGGTCGCATGCGTCGCGACACACGGGTGTCCAAATGTCGAAAGGCATGCTTCCTCTCCATGCCAGAAGACAGCACCACGTCCATATGTCATTCAGCATGGCTGGAGTGCTTACATCGCGACACACGGGCCTCTGGGTGTCGTTACGCATGCGAAGGTTGCAGATATCGCGCCATGTCGTGCTTCGGGTGTCCAACTGCATGGAACTGACTCATGCACACCTACACCTCATCCTTTTGATGACACTCAGCAGGATGAATGGTTGACAACACGTTCTTATCAAGCCACCTCGAGCTTCTCGGTTAATTTGCGCGATTTCGGTCTTTTTGGTGAATTTTCGTCCCGCGATCAATCCCGAATATTTTTCCGCTCCCGTTCTGATTATCTGAATATTTTTAATAAACTCCTGATGAATACTGAGATCCTCTAAAAATATTTCCCGAGCCTCCGGCTTCTTTCAATAATTTCGTAAAACCGAAATTAGGGTTTTCGACCAACTTCAGGTTTTCCCGTCGTGCTTGCTTCCCGTCGTGCTTACTTCCCGTCGTGCTTACTCCCATCCTGCTTCGAACTTATAATATCTCTGAAATAATATTCTAATGCTAGATGTGAAGTTTCGGGGAAAACTTAGTCGCTAAGAAACGTCCGGTTTCTGAAACGTCGAGCTTCTAAACCGTCGTGCTTCCAAAAATGTGATGCTTCCAAAATCTTCGTCTGATCAATCTAAGACTCTTCTAAGAAAGGTAGAGCAGCATACGTCGTCTCATGGTTCACTCACGATCCATTGTTTGTCCACATCGTACTTTGAACTTTTCGGTTGGCTCCGGTGGCCTGATACTTTAGGGATCCCAATTCCGATAAAATGCAGCGGAAATATAAATCGTATAAAAATCAAACCATAGCCAAATGCACTGCAAATCTACTCCGGTGGCCTATGTGTCCAATCTCTACAGCCTAACTCCTGAAAAAGACAACGAGAGTTGGGTGAGTAACAGAAGGTCACTCAGTGAGCTGGCTACCTAAACACCTAAACCTAGCTAGCTCAGAAAACCCAAGAATAACAGTCAATCTAGCCTAAGCACAGAAAATAAAGCTCTAAGGCTAATCCCCAAAACCGCACCGATTAAGGTATGCTCGACCTTAATCTCATAATACTAATATTAGACATGGCCAAACGACCATCTACTCAACGGATCCCTAATCTAACAATCAAGACTCGATCAGCACCGTATCTCGGTGCTAATGCTATCTCGAGGGTTCATGTGATAACCCGCCCTTCAAGATAAAATGGTCGAGGAAGTCAAGGTCAGGATCTGGAGCCAAGCTTTTGGGAGATTACACAACTGGAGGAATGTTGAGTTTTGGTCACACAAAACTTAACATGGTTCGGAGAAGACAGAAGATTGGTCGAGCATCAACTTGATGATCGAACCGCAGGCGGTACGGGCCAACCGAGAAGTTTGAAGTACGATGCGGTCAAGCAATGGAACGTGAGTGAACCAAGAGACAACTTAAGCTGCTCTACCTTTCTTAGAAGAGTCTTAGATTGATCAGAAGAAGATTTTGGAGGCATCACATTTTTGGAAGCACGACGGTTTAGAAGCTCGACGTTTCAGAAACCCGACGTTTCTTAGCGACGAAGTTTTCCGTGAAACTTCACATCTAGCATCAGAATATTATTTCAGAGATATTATAAGTTGGAAGCAGGACGGGAAGTAAGCAGGACGGGAAGCAAGCACGACGGGATCAAAGCACGATGGGAAATCCCGAAGTTGGACGAAAACCCTAATTTTGGTTTTACGAAATTATTGGAAGAAGCCGGAGGCACGGGAATTATTTTTAGAAGATCTCAGTATTCATCAGGAGTTTATTAAAAATATTCAGATCATCAGAACGGTTGCGGAAAAATATTCGGGATTGATCACGGGACGAAAATTCACCAGAAGGACCGAAATCACGCAAATCAACTGAGAAGCTCGAGGTGGCCCTATCTAAGAGATCAGGACGTGCTGTCCTTCATCCAGGGAGCTTAGTGTCACCATAGCACGACATGTCACCGCAGGATGAAGCCTCTCATGCAGCATGACACACGAAGCACGACATGGCACCGTACTGACACGCAGGCGACCCGTGTGTCGCGACGCATGCTCTCCATCCATGCTGAAGAACACCTGGACGTGCAGCTGTCATCTGGCATGTCAAGGAGACGTGCATAATGACATTTGGACACCCGTGTGTCGCGACGCATGCGACCGGAAGCATGCGGGACGACACACGGGCAGTTGGGTGGCAAAATCTCACTGGTTGGTGTATACTATATATACCTGCACCCCCAGCTCGTTTTCATTCATCCTTCACACACCAAAAGAACTCAGAAACGTGGTTAGAGAGAGAGAGAGAAAGTAGAAAAAAGAAGTAAGAGATTCCGATCTTTTTCGAGAGTTTTAGAGAGTTTTCGAGATCAGTTTCTCCACTGATTTCGAATCAACGCCTAAGGGAGGTTCTATCCAACTCAAGGTTATTAAAGTGAAGATCTGGGAAGCAAATCAACGTGCCTAGAGAGAGAGAGTGAAAGAAAGTGGTGTATCTAGGGTGTTATCAACTTCTGAAGACCGATACTCCACCGAGAAGCGAAGTTCTGTCCAATCGAAGATTTTCTGCGATTGTTACGCGGAAGCTCTGCCCAAATCAATCCATCCACTCTACTCATATTATTTAATGATCAAGTGGAGGTGCTGTTCAAGATCAGTTCAGTTCAGTTGAGGTAACAGTTCGACACTCTGCCCAAATTTCCGAAGGAATCATCCAACAGCTAGGGGAGGTTCTGTCAAGTAAGGATCAGTCAAGTCAAGGTCAGATCAGTTGAAGATCAGTCCAGACGTGAGGCTATTTGAGGAGTTCAAGAAAGGGTTTTGGTCAAGGATTCAGGAAGGGGTCAAAGCCACAACGAACCAGATACAGTGAGTCACGGGAATTGTTTGTTAACTTGTTTTCTTGCAGGTTCCCGTTATTTGGAAGTTGGATCATGGCAGGAGGCCAGGTCTAAACTGAGTAACGGTTTGTTTAGTTAGTAGTAATGATTAGGTTGATTAGTTAGTAGCATGCTTAGGTATTGCTTGAGAATCGTAGTAGCATGCTAATGGTTAGGTTGATTGGTTAGTTAGAGAACGTTGAATGCTTAGATGATATCGCTAGGTTGTGGATAGTTAGGATCTGGAATTGATTGAGCGTTAGGTTGTTAGATTGCTTGCTTGCTTGGTTGTGTTGATTGTTTTGCAGAGATGGTGATGATGTTTAGGTCATATAGACCAATTCCGAGTACATATTATTATGATTAAGGATCTAGGCCATATAGGCTGAATTCCTATTTTGTGTTGTACTAAGGGTCCTAAGCCATATAGGCTGGATTCCTGGTACTACTGGTATGATGTTGAGTTGTGTTGATAGCTTGCCTGATCAGCAATGCTACGCGGCAAGGAAAGTTACGTAAGCATGTCCCCACGCGGCTTGGCAGAGAGGTTGCATAAAGCATGCTCTGTACGGGGAGGTTGCTAGAAAGCATGCTCCATCATGTGGTATTCTTTG
The DNA here is from genome assembly GCA_026261945.1 of Hirschfeldia incana. Classification (NCBI taxonomy): domain Eukaryota; kingdom Viridiplantae; phylum Streptophyta; class Magnoliopsida; order Brassicales; family Brassicaceae; genus Hirschfeldia; species Hirschfeldia incana. The sequence continues at coordinate 2,183,154 of JABCMI010000039.1, forward strand.
TGGGTATTACATGTTAGTTTGCGGCAAGGAAGGTTGCTGGAGTATGTCCCTACGCGGCTGGGCAGAGAGGTTGCATAAAGCATGCTCTGTACGGAGAGGTTGCTAGAAAGCATGCTCCGTCATGTGCCACCTTATCGGGGGTAACATGTCAGTTTCATTGGATGTTCTAGCTCATGTGCCTTTGTGGCTATGAGTTAGGTGTTATGTGGTTGAGATAGTGAGGAGGAAGGTTATGATATCAAATATAGCCATAGTGAGGCATTATTAATTATAGCCATAGTGAGGCATATATCTATTATTATGCTAATGGTGGATTATATTCCGCTGCTTATCTTATTTATGTTTATGTCCTTGTTGATTCACTCGGGTTTCCACAGGGGAAGTCTCGAGTGATGATTGTAGTTATTATTATTGTTGTTGTGTTATTGCTAGGTGAACTCCTCGTCTTAGATTGTTTGGGGTTGGGATGGCGAGGAGTTGTATTTGTTAGTTGGGGCCCTGGCTCACTGGGTAACACTAGGTTACTCATTAAACTCACTTTTGTTGCAGAAAACCTTAGTAGGAGGCCGGGTAGCTTGGAAGCTGGACGTTAGGAGCACCGGGAGAACTTTTGCCTTTCCTTAGGCCTGGATCCATCGGTACTACTTTACTTGTAACGAATCTTTCTATATTTTATAAAAGTGATGTTTTTTATTCGTTACAATGGTTCTCTGATATTTGACTAGTCCGGTCTAACACAACGTTAGGTCGTCGTACGGGTTGAAAAGCCTTAGGCCTCGATCTAACGGACAACGTTAACTCTTGGTACGGGTTGCAAAGCCTTGTGCCTTGAGTTAGCAGGACGAGTTAGTGGATGAACTGGTCTAAGTTGCGGATTAAATTCTGTGACATTGACCGGATTGTCCCTAGCCCGTCATGTAGCGCTTCCAGACCAAGGTGTGGTGTCGGTCCGTCGGTCATGTTCTTGTTTGATTGTTGGCCGGTGGTTCGACCTATGCCTAGAATGGTTCGGGGGTGTTACAGTGGTGGTATCAGAGCATGGTTTCGTCCATGCTTCTGGAACCTGCGTTTTTAATCGGTTTTCAAACGTTTTTCGAGTCAAAAAAGGAGTCGAAAGGCATTAAAGTATTCCGGTCACGTCCAGCCGTTCTGGTAAGAAATTTAGGATTTACCTTTTTATTGGTTGTAGATGGATACTCGGGGGACAAGTCAAGGTAGGCAGTGGGGATTGTTTTCAAGGGATGGTCGAGCAAATGATGATCCAGAACAAGGGGTTTCTACTGGGAACAGAGTTGATCACGAAGATATGAGTCAGAATGGAAATCAGTTTTCACCAAGTCATGGACATAGTCAGTCGCAGCTGCAAGCGAGTCCACATTCAGATGAACAACCAAGACAGGGAGACAATCCAGAGGAAGAAGTTCCACGGGGAGGATTAGTATATTTGCTTACTCAAGTACTACGTCAAGTTTCAAGGAACGCACAGCCTGAGGATTCTTTAAACTTGGAGTATCTGAAGGTCCTGAAGACGATGAAGAGTTTGGAAACATACAAGTTCAACGGAGGAATCAACATGTTTGAGGCGGAAGAATGGATGCACATGATGGAGATAAACTTTGAAGCAATGGAGTGTCCAGATAAATACAAGAAGAGAGTGGCGGTTTACTATCTACAAGAAGATGCACGTAACTGGTGGGAAAGCGTGGAGCGTTCACATGGGAATCCTATTACATCTTGGGATGTCTTTCAGTATGAGTTCAGAAGGAAATACTTTCCACCTGAGGAAAGACATCGATTGGAGAGACAGTTCATGAATCTTACTCAAGGAGATAGGACAGTACGTGAGTATGATGCAGAGTTCACCAAACTTCGGCGCTATGTATTTAACGGTCAGGAAGACGAAGCAACAATGATCCGGAACTTCATGTATGGGTTACAACCTGAGCTAAGTAGCAGACTCGTGTCAGGTAACTTTGGAAATCTCACAGACTTAGTCGAGAGGGCAGTAAATGTGGAAAGTGCAGTAGCAGCAGAAGCAAAGCATGAACCAAGAAGAAAAGGCGTCAATGGCCAAATAATACACTCCTAGGATGCTTCTCTGGTTAGTTGGGGATAGATCCTTGCAAGAACGAATCAGAGACTCAAATTCTTCAAGGTTTGTGGAATGAATGGTGACACAAAGAGATGTGAGAGGTCTCCTTGATACTCCTAAGTGAATCCCTTGGATATGACACACCAAGACAATCACTCTTGTGGTTTTGTTAGATATGACACACTAACAAAGACTCAAGAACACTCAGAACTACAAGGGAGCTTGCAGCCGACAAAGAGAGAGACAAGAGTCTGAAAATAAAAGATAGCTTGGTTCTCATTAGGGCACCCACGACCATATATATATAGAGAGCAAGGAACAGGCTCCTTGGTCTCTAAATGGGCCTTAAAAAAAATCATAGTCTTTAGAAATAACATAAAATAAGTCTAAAACCCGAGATCATCAAATGAGTGATAGGAAAGCAACATATGGCCTCATTAAAAACCTATCTCTAGAAAACCCAATGGGACAAAACCAAAGAGAGGGAAAAAGAGCACACACATGTTACTTGCTCATTTGATGTCTATCTAGAAAAAGAAACGGCTTGAATTGTGGTAAGTGTGTCTTGGATGATCAAGCTTCTTCCAAGACTCTCTTCTTGCTTCAATGAAATCTTGAGTAATCCTCCAATGGCTTCTTTGAGTTGTCTGCTTTTGGCTCGAGTCATAGGACCTTCAGGTATGGCTAGAGCACCTTCATCAGCTGGCTCCTCCATGATCTCATTGTCTTCTTTGGTTGACTGGTCCATGATCATATCATCCCCTCCCTCTTGAAAAGGATTTGTCCTCAAATCTGCTTCATCTGCAATAAAAGGGATAAGATCAGAAACATTGAAGCTATTAGTTATATCATACCTCCCTTGAAGATCAAGCTTGTAGGCATTGTCATTGATTTTCTGGATGACTTCAAAAGGGCCATCAATCCTGGGCATCAACTTAGACTTCCTCTCGTTTGGGAACCTTTCTTTGCGCAAGTGAACCCACACTTTATCTCCAACATCAAAGATCATCTCACGCCTGCCTTTGTTTGCTCTTTTAGTGTACTGCTTGGTCTTCTCAACAATGTTTCTTCTTGCCTGCTCATGAATCTGCTGCACCATTTCTGCTTTCTTTTTCCCATCCATACTGACCCTTTCACACTCAGGTAAAGGCATTAGATCCAAAGGTGAGATGGGATTGAACCCATAAACAATTTCAAAAGGAGAATACTTAGATGCAGAATGCTGAGCATGATTATAAGCAAATTCACAGTGTGGCAAATATTCCTCCCATGATTTCAAATTCTTTTTAATGAATGCACGCAAGAGAGTTCCAAGAGTTCTATTAACTACCTCAGTTTGCCCATCAGTTTGTGGATGACATGTAGTAGAGAACAAAAGCTTAGTACCTAGCTTAGACCAAAGAGTCTTCCAAAAATAACTAAGAAATTTGGTATCTCTATCAGAGACTATGGTCCTAGGCATGCCATGAATGCGCACAATCTCTTTAAAGAACAGGTTAGCAACATGCAATGCATCATCAGTTTTATGGCAAGCTATGAAATGTGCCATTTTAGAAAATCTGTCCACAACTACAAAGATAGAATCCTTACCTGTCTTGGTCCTTGGCAAACCCACAGTAAAATCCATAGATATATCATTCCAAGGGTGAGTAGGAATAGGCAAAGGAGTATACAAACCGTGTGGTTGAACCTTAGATTTGGCAAGCTTGCAAGTGGTGCATCTCCCACAGATTCTCTCAACATCTTGTTTCATGTGTGGCCAGTAGAAATGATCCTGCAACACTTTAAGAGTTTTTGCTATACCAAAATGACCCATCAGACTTCCTCCATGGGATTCCCTGACAAATAGATCTCTCAAAGAACAATTAGGCACACATAAACGATTGTCATAGAATAAGAACCCATCCTGTCTAAAGTAGTGACCAGCAGCATACTTAGCACATGAATTATAAGCTTCTTGAAAGTCAGGATCAGATGAATACATTTCTTTAATTTGTTCAAAGCCTAGCAACTTAGCATCAAGAGTATTCAAGAGAACATACCTTCTGGATAGTGCATCAGCAACTATATTTTCCTTACCTTGTTTGTACTTGATCACATAAGGGAAGGTTTCAATGAATTCCACCCATCTGGCATGTCTCTTGCTGAGCTTGCTTTGTCCCTTAAGGTACTTGAGAGATTCATGGTCTGTGTGAATGAAAAACTCCTTTGGCCAGAGATAGTGCTGCCAAGTTTGTAAAGCTCTCACCAAGGCATAGAGTTCTTTATCATAGGTGGCATAGTTGAGAGTGGCTCCACTAAGTTTCTCACTGAAGTATGCAATAGGCCTTCTATCCTGCATTAACACAGCACTAATACCAATTCCTGAGGCATCACATTCAATCTCAAATGTTTTAGAAAAGTCAGGAAGTATAAGAAGAGGAGAATGAGTAAGCTTCTCTTTAAGGATTTGAAATGCGGTTTCTTGTGCTTCTCCCCACTTGAATCCAACATCTTTCTTGATTATCTCAGTCAGTGGAGCTGCTAGAGTGCTGAAATCTTGTACAAAGCGCCTATAGAAACCTGCAAGCCCATGAAAACTCCTTACTTCTCCCACTGTAGTTGGACGTGGCCACTCTTGTATTGCTTTGATCTTCTCGGGGTCAACCTTTACACCATCTGCACTCACAACAAAACCTAGAAAGACCAAGTTATCTGTGCAAAACGTGCACTTCTTCCGGTTGGCATAAAGCTTTTCATTTCTCAAAACATTCAAGACAGCCTTAAGATGTTCTATATAATCCTCAAGACTTTTGCTGTAGACTAAGATATCATCAAAATACACTACAACACAGATGCCTATGAAAGATCTAAGAACATGATTCATCAATCTCATGAATGTACTAGGAGCATTGGTTAATCCAAAAGGCATGACCAACCACTCATATAAACCATGCTTAGTTTTGAATGCAGTCTTCCACTCATCTCCCTCTTTCATTCTAATTTGATGGTAACCACTTTTCAAATCAATTTTAGAAAATATGCAAGAGCCATGCAATTCATCAAGCATATCATCTAATCTAGGAATAGGGTGGCGATACTTCACTGTTATATTGTTGATTGCTCTACAATCAACACACATGCGCCAGCTACCATCTTTCTTAGGCACAAGGAGCACTGGAACTGCACATGGACTCAAGCTTTCTCGGATATGACCTTTCTCCATCAGCTCCTCTACTTGTCTTTGCAACTCTTTAGTCTCCACTGGATTAGTTCTGTATGCAGGTCGGTTTGGTAGTGTTGAACCAGGTACAAAGTCGATTTGGTGCTCAATCCTGCGGACTGGTGGCAAACCAATGGGGATATCTTCTGGAAACACATCTGCATATTCCTGTAGGAGAGAGACTAGTTCACTCGGATGATCCAGTGTGTGATCAGTAACTGTTAGTAAAGTCTCCTTAAACATAAGCAAGATAATAGAATTTTGAGAGTAGAGAATTCTTTTAATATCTCCCTGTTTGGCATAGAGGCTGTGATGCTTCTGATCAGGTTTGAGGTCTATTTCTTTCTTTTTCTGAAGCTGGAGTTGATCTTCATGAACCTCTTTAGGAGATAGAGGCACCAGAACAGTCTTCTTTCCCTTAAATTCAAATGTGTGCTTGTTAGTGAAGCCATCATGAATCACACGCCTATCAGATTGCCAAGGTCTTCCAAGGAGAATATGGCTTGCTTCCATGGGTAACACATCACACAAGATCTCATCCTTGTATCTACCAATGGCTATGGGAACCAGTACTTGATTAGAGACCCTCATCTCACCTTCCTCATTAAGCCATTGCAACCGGTAAGGCCTGGGGTGTTTCTGAACTTTCAAACCCAACTTCTTCACCATAGTTTCACTAGCTACATTGACACAGCTTCCTCCATCAACTATGAGACTGCACACCTTGCCTTGAACAAGACACCTCGTGTAGAACAGGTTCTCTCGCTGCTCAAGCTCTTCAGTCTTAGTTTGTAGGTTCAAGAGCCTCCTTGTCACCAACAATCTTCCTCTCACTGGTTCTACTTCACTTTCTTCTCCAGACTCCTCATGATCAGACTCAGATTTCTCTTCCAGTGATTCATACTCTCCATTCTCAAGAAGAATCATAACCTTTTTGTTGGTGCACTCATTAGCATAATGCCCTCGTCCTTGACACTTGAAACACTTAACATCTCTGGTTCTGGAGCTAGTAGCTTCGGCCTTTCCTTTGTCTTTGCTGAATGTGCTGCTTGGATTAGCTTCTTCTTTCTGTTGAAGCTTGCTCTCTTTCAGATAGGCTGGTTTCTCTTCTTTAGAATACTGATACTTGCTGGATTCATAGCTTCCACGCGAGTGATGCTTCCTCTTGATCTGTTGCTCCACAAGAATGGCTTTGTGCAACATCTCTTCGATCTCCACATAATGCTGCATCTCTACTCTGTCCTGTATCTCCCGGTTAAGTCCTCCAAGAAACCTTGCCATAGTAGCCTCTCTGTCCTCAGAAATACTAGCCCTTAACATCAGCAACTCCATATCTTGATAATACTCTTCAACAGTGTTTGATCCTTGGGTGAGCCTCCTTAGTTTCTGGTGTAGATCACGGTGGTAATGGCTAGGCACGAATCTCTTGCGCATGAGAGACTTCATCTCGTGCCATGATTCAACTGGATACTCCTGGTTGAGTCTTCTAGTAGTCACTAGCTGATCCCACCAACTCAAGGCATAGTCATGGAACTCAGTGGCTGCAATTTGGATCCTTTGAGCGTTGGTGTAGTGCTTGCAATTGAAAACAAGCTCAATTTTCTTCTCCCACTCCAAGTAAGCATCTGGATCAACCTTGCCATGGAAAGGAGGGATCTTGATCTTTAGACCAGTGAACTCTTCTTTTTGAGATCTCCTTTCACCATGATCACGTCTATGTCTCCTTCTGCTATCTCTTGAGGATGATGACGAACCACTTCTCTCAACTCTGTGACGCTCATAGTAATTATCAGTCTCCTGTGAACCACCATGCTCCTGTGGAGCCTCAGTTTCAACTCGCCGATTCCTCCTGGACTCATTGCTGTGGCCTTGACCAGTAGCTTGCCTTAGTTCAGCTCGGATCTCTTTCATACTCTCCTTAATCATCTCAGTCATGTTAGCTACCATAGTCTTGTTCAACTGATCTGTCATAGCATCCATCAGCAGCTTGTTCTTTCTCATCAAATCAGCTTCCTCATCTGTGTCATTCCCCATTGTACCTGAGATCAAAGAACAAACTCAGCCAGTAAGAAAGTTCAAGAAAAAAAATTCAAAATCAAAGATGGGAACAACAACAAAAAATGAAACAAGCAGCAAAATATAGATACAATCAGATTTGAATTTTCTGCAGCTTAAACAACAAGAAGCTCAAGTGACTCTTCACTATCCAACGATCAACAATTCTTATTTTCTCAGATTTCGACAACAAAAGAACAGATCTATCAGTCTTATACAAGTTAATCAACAGATCTAATGATAAACTGATAGAAACAACAGATCTAACACAATAAAAACAAGAACTGAACAGATCCAGTACAGATCTATAATAGAAACTTGTAGATCTATCACTTTTTAAAACAGAAACTCACAGATCTGAAACAAACAATCCAAGAGACAAACAGATCTAGATCAGATCTATAAGTGAAACTCTCAGATCTATCAGATTTAAAACACAGATAAACAGATCTATCAATATTGAACTCAGATTTGAACATATCTGAAAAGACAAACGAAAATCAGAGAAAAAGATTAACACTTCCCTAGCCAGAGTTGCTCTGATACCACATAATACACTCCTAGGATGCTTCTCTGGTTAGTTGGGGATAGATCCTTGCAAGAACGAATCAGAGACTCAAATTCTTCAAGGTTTGTGGAATGAATGGTGACACAAAGAGATGTGAGAGGTCTCCTTGATACTCCTAAGTGAATCCCTTGGATATGACACACCAAGACAATCACTCTTGTGGTTTTGTTAGATATGACACACTAACAAAGACTCAAGAACACTCAGAACTACAAGGGAGCTTGCAGCCGACAAAGAGAGAGACAAGAGTCTGAAAATAAAAGATAGCTTGGTTCTCATTAGGGCACCCACGACCATATATATATAGAGAGCAAGGAACAGGCTCCTTGGTCTCTAAATGGGCCTTAAAAATAAATCATAGTCTTTAGAAATAACATAAAATAAGTCTAAAACCCGAGATCATCAAATGAGTGATAGGAAAGCAACATATGGCCTCATTAAAAACCTATCTCTAGAAAACCCAATGGGACAAAACCAAAGAGAGGGAAAAAGAGCACACACATGTTACTTGCTCATTTGATGTCTATCTAGAAAAAGAAACGGCTTGAATTGTGGTAAGTGTGTCTTGGATGATCAAGCTTCTTCCAAGACTCTCTTCTTGCTTCAATGAAATCTTGAGTAATCCTCCAATGGCTTCTTTGAGTTGTCTGCTTTTGGCTCGAGTCATAGGACCTTCAGGTATGGATAGAGCACCTTCATCAGCTGGCTCCTCCATGATCTCATTGTCTTCTTTGGTTGACTGGTCCATGATCATATCACCAAATGGGAAAGCAAAGTGTTGAGCTCAGGGATACTAGTAAGCAAGGCCTAACAAGGAAAAGAGACAACGACTCAAAATCTTGGAATGGAAACCAAGAATGTTTTAATTGTGGTGAGGTTGGTCACATTGCTCGACATTGCATTGAAAATCAAGCTGCATTGAGTGAATAACATCCCCCACTTGCTCTACAGGAAGACAGACCCCCGAGGAAGAGAAAGAGTAGGATTTAGATCTTTAGGAAAACCTTAACCTTCAGGCCGATGTGGTAAGTATGGGTTATAACTTCTTGATTGAAGTCTTTAGTGCATGATTGGTTGTGAGGTGTTTAGAAAGAATTGTTTTGTTATTAATTGCCGTTCTGTGCTATTGCACAAGAACTTGTGGTTTGTGTTCTTGTTGTGTGTAGGAACGTTGTGGCAGGTAATGACCCCCGAAGACCAAACCCTTGAAGACTGAGAGTGCGGTCAGTAGTGTTCTGGTTGTTGGTTCTTATGAGCGGATCTGAAACGACACAGTATGATATACTGGGAGTTTATTTGGTGCATGGTTAGTTCTGAGGAGATATCTATCAAAAGGAAATGATAGATATAGAAGATTTAAGCATCCGAAGAAATCAAGATTGAAGAAGTGGTTATGTGGGAGAGTGTTATGGCAGAGTAGGAGCAAGAGGACGACTCAGTATGAATGAAGAGGTGTATCAAGACAGAGTGAGTTCAGAATCAGAAGTTTGGGTGGAGACCAAAGAAACCAAATTAGGGAAGAAACCAAGGGCAAACCGATAAAGAAGCACATCAAGTGATCAAGACCGCGAGACAAGTGATCCAAGGAGAAATTTTCATCAAGGGGAGGAACATGTCATGAAGTTGAGCCATTGGACAACTAAGAATTCGAGGACGAATTCTATTAAGGGGGAAAGAATGTGATAACCCGCCCTTCAAGATAAAATGGTCGAGGAAGTCAAGGTCAGGATCTGGAGCCAAGCTTTTGGGAGATTACACAACTGGAGGAATGTTGAGTTTTGGTCACACAAAACTTAACATGGTTCGGAGAAGACAGAAGATTGGTCGAGCATCAACTTGATGATCGAACCGCAGGCGGTACGGGCCAACCGAGAAGTTTGAAGTACGATGCGGTCAAGCAATGGAACGTGAGTGAACCAAGAGACAACTTAAGCTGCTCTACCTTTCTTAGAAGAGTCTTAGATTGATCAGAAGAAGATTTTGGAGGCATCACATTTTTGGAAGCACGACGGTTTAGAAGCTCGACGTTTCAGAAACCCGATGTTTCTTAGCGACGAAGTTTTCCGTGAAACTTCACATCTAGCATCAGAATATTATTTCAGAGATATTATAAGTTGGAAGCAGGACGGGAAGTAAGCAGGACGGGAAACAAGCACGACGGGATCAAAGCACGACGGGAAATCCCGAAGTTGGACGAAAACCCTAATTTTGGTTTTACGAAATTATTGGAAGAAGCCGGAGGCACGGGAATTATTTTTAGAAGATCTCAGTATTCATCAGGAGTTTATTAAAAATATTCAGATCATCAGAACGGTTGCGGAAAAATATTCGGGATTGATCACGGGACGAAAATTCATCAGAAGGACCGAAATCGCGCAAATCAACCGAGAAGCTCGAGGTGGTCCTATCTAAGAGATCAGGACGTGCTGTCCTTCATCCAGGGAGCTTAGTGTCACCATAGCACGACATGTCACCGCAGGATGAAGCCTCTCATGCAGCATGACACACGAAGCACGACATGGCACCGTACTGACACGCAGGCGACCCGTGTGTCGCGACGCATGCTCTCCATCCATGATGAAGAACACCTGGACGTGCAGCTGTCATCTGGCATGTCAAGGAGACATGCATAATGACATTTGGACACCCGTGTGTCGCGACGCATGCGACCGGAAGCATGCGGGACGACACACGTGCAGTTGGGTGGCAAAATCTCACTGGTTGGTGTATACTATATATACCTGCACCCCCAGCTCGTTTTCATTCATCCTTGACACACCAAAAGCACTCAGAAACGTGGTTAGAGAGAGAGAGAGAAAGTAGTAAAAAGAAGTAAGAGATTCCGATCTTTTTCGAGAGTTTTAGAGAGTTTTCGAGATCAGTTTCTCCACTGATTTCGAATCAACGCCTAAGGGAGGTTCTATCCAACTCAAGGTTATTAAAGTGAAGATCTGGGAAGCAAATCAACGTGCCTAGAGAGAGAGAGTGAAAGAAAGTGGTGTATCTAGGGTGTTATCAACTTCTGAAGACCGATACTCCACCGAGAAGCGAAGTTCTGTCCAATCGAAGATTTTCTGCGATTGTTACGCGGAAGCTCTGCCCAAATCAATCCATCCACTCTACTCATATTATTTAATGATCAAGTGGAGGTGCTGTTCAAGATCAGTTCAGTTCAGTTGAGGTAACAGTTCGACACTCTGCCCAAATTTCCGAAGGAATCATCCAACAGCTAGGGGAGGTTCTGTCAAGTAAGGATCAGTCAAGTCAAGGTCAGATCAGTTGAAGATCAGTTCAGACGTGAGGCTATTTGAGGAGTTCAAGAAAGGGTTTTGGTCAAGGATTCGGGAAGGGGTCAAAGCCACAACGAACCAAATACAGTGAGTCACGGCAATTGTTTGTTAACTTGTTTTCTTGCAGGTTCCCGTTATTTGGAAGTTGGATCATGGCAGGAGGCCAGGTCTAAACTGAGTAACGGTTTGTTTAGTTAGTAGTAATGATTAGGTTGATTAGTTAGTAGCATGCTTAGGTATTGCTTGAGAATCGTAGTAGCATGCTAATGGTTAGGTTGATTGGTTAGTTAGAGAACGTTGAATGCTTAGATGATATCGCTAGGTTGTGGATAGTTAGGATCTGGAATTGATTGAGCGTTAGGTTGTTAGATTGCTTGCTTGCTTGGTTGTGTTGATTGTTTTGCAGAGATGGTGATGATGTTGTTAGTACTTTGGAATTTAGGTCATATAGACCAATTCCGAGTACATATTATTATGATTAAGGATCTAGGCCATATAGGCTGAATTCCTATTTTGTGTTGTACTAAGGGTCCTAAGCCATATAGGCTGGATTCCTGGTACTACTGGTATGATGTTGAGTTGTGTTGATAGCTTGCCTGATCAGCAATGCTACGCGGCAAGGAAAGTTACGTAAGCATGTCCCCACGCGGCTTGGCAGAGAGGTTGCATAAAGCATGCTCTGTACGGGGAGGTTGCTAGAAAGCATGCTCCGTCATGTGGTATTCTTTGTGGGTATTACATGTTAGTTTGCGGCAAGGAAGGTTGCTGGAGTATGTCCCTACGCGGCTGGGCAGAGAGGTTGCATAAAGCATGCTCTGTACGGAGAGGTTGCTAGAAAGCATGCTCCGTCATGTGCCACCTTATCGGGGGTAACATGTCAGTTTCATTGGATGTTCTAGCTCATGTGCCTTTGTGGCTATGAGTTAGGTGTTCTGTGGTTGAGATAGTGAGGAGGAAGGTTATGATATCAAATATAGCCATAGTGAGGCATTATTAAGTATAGCCATAGTGAGGCATATATCTATTATTATGCTAATGGTGGATTATATTCCGCTGCTTATCTTATTTATGTTTATGTCCTTGTTGATTCACTCGGGTTTCCACGGGGGAAGTCTCGAGTGATGATTGTAGTTATTATTATTGTTGTTGTGTTATTGCTAGGTGAACTCCTCGTCTTAGATTGTTTGGGGTTGGGATGGCGAGGAGTTGTATTTGTTAGTTGGGGCCCTGGCTCACTGGGTAACACTAGGTTACTCATTAAACTCACTTTTGTTGCAGAAAACCTTAGTAGGAGGCCGGGTAGCTTGGAAGCTGGACGTTAGGAGCACCGGGAGAACTTTTGCCTTTCCTTTTATAAAACGTTAGGAGCATCGGAGAGAGCCTAGCCAAAACCCAATGCTTCTGTCTTCAATGGACTGGTATGGACGAATCAGGACTTGGACAGAACCTCCTCTAGCTTCTGGATGTTCTTCTCGGACTTCGGTAGAGTAACGGCTCTCGAAAATGCTCTAACTCTCTCAAAACAACTCCAAATCTCTAATTTTTTTTTTCTACTTCACTTTCTCTCTCTAAGCTATGTTTATGAGTGATATATGAGTGTGTGGGATGAATGAAATGAGCAGGGGTCGTGGCCTTTATATAGATATGGTCAGCCAGTGAGATTTCTCCACACAAGCGCCTGTGTGTCGTCGCGCATGCTTTCGGTCGCATGCGTCGCAACACACGGGTGTCCAAATGTCGAAAGGCATGCTTCCTCTCCATGCCAGAAGACAGCACCACGTCCATATGTCATTCAGCATGGATGGAGTGCTTACATCGCGACACACGGGCCTCTGGGTGTCGTTACGCATGCGAAGGTTGCAGATATCGCGCCATGTCGTGCTTCGGGTGTCCAACTGCATGGAACTGACTCATGCACACCTACACCTCCTCCTTTTGATGACACTCAGCAGGATGAATTGTTGACACCACGTTCTTATCAAGGCACCTCGAGCTTCTCGGTTAATTTGCGCGATTTCGGTTTTTTTGGTGAATTTTCGTCCCGCGATCAATCCCGAATATTTTTCCGCTCCCGTTCCGATTCTCTGAATATTTTTAATAAACTCCTGATGAATACTGAGATCCTCTAAAAATATTTCCCGAGCCTCCGGCTTCTTTCAATAATTTCGTAAAACCGAAATTAGGGTTTTCGACCAACTTCGGGTTTTCCCGTCGTGCTTGCTTCCCGTCGTGCTTGCTTCCCGTCGTGCTTACTCCCGTCCTGGTTCGAACTTATAATATCTCTGAAATAATATTCTGATGCTAGATGTGAAGTTTCGGGGAAAACTTAGTCGCTAAGAAACGTCGGGTTTCTGAAACGTCGAGCTTCTAAACCGTCGTGCTTCCAAAAATGTGATGCTTCCAAAATCTTTGTCTGATCAATCTAAGACTCTTCTAAGAAAGGTAGAGCAGCTTACGTCGTCTCATGGTTCACTCACGATCCATTGCTTGTCCACATCGTACTTTAAACTTTTCGGTTGGCCCGTACCGCCTGCGGTTCGATCATCAAGTTGATGCTCGACCAATCTTCTGTCTTCTGCAAACCATGCTAAGTTTTGTGTGATCAAAACTTAACATTCCTCCAAATATATAATCTCTCAAAAGCTTGGCTCCATATCCCGACCTTGACTTCCTCGACCATTTTACCCCGAAGGGCGGGTTATCACACCACCAGTGGAGATCCGAGTGGTATGAACGGCGTAGACGCTCGAAGATCTTGAGGGCTGCCAGATCTAGACGATCTAGACACTACCCTCTTCCCCGAATCTCTCGTCTCCGCCATTATAATAAAAGAGAAGAAGAAAAATCTGGACACAATCCTCGAAGGCTAAGAGGAAGAAGAAGCGATGAAGGCAATCGAAAATCCGAAGCGCATATTTATCAGGAAAATGAAAGAGCTGTTGAACACTACCTCGGGAAAGCCGCCGAATTCAAAAATCCTACGGTCTCCGAGGCAGGATTTAAAATTCAAATCAGCCCGCTCCCCGGATCTCCCGAGATATCAGCTCCCGAAAAGGAAAGAGAATCCAGATCAGCAAGACTTGTTCAGATCGATTTTTGGAAGTTTCGAATCAAAAATATTTCAGATCATCATACCAGCCGAGTTCTTATGTCTCGGATTCCGGAACCTGATTATGAATAAAATCCTTCTCCTGCTGGAAGAAATGGCACCAAGATTCAAGACTACATATTATCCCTTGATCCCTGCAAAGCAATCAAGGAATAAGGGGCAAACTGTTGGGGAAAAATATCCAAGGCTAGAGTTTTCTCCAGCCTCTGAAGGGACCTCGACTTCCGGGCCCTCGTTTGGAAAGGACCCAGGGTCTCTCCTCGACTTAAAGAACCCATCTCCACCAGGTGGCACCAGGGCCCGATCTCCATTTAACAAGTACCCAGGGTCCAGTCCCTGTATCGAGGAACCAAGGCCTAGCCCTTGCCGTAAGGACCAAGGATCCGATCCTCCACATGAATATGGAAATTTCCCATATCGAGGGGAAAGTAATATATTCCTGAATATTACGGAAGCCGTCCAAGATTGACCGACCTACATCAACTATAAAAGGGGAACCCAAACCCTAGAACAAGGGATCGACACTTTGGGGCTTAGAGATTATAGAGTTAGGCTAGAAAACTAGGGTTTATACACCAAAAACGTTGTAACGCCAAACACACTCAATAATACATCTCCTTGCCTCGATTTCTATTCTCAAAACACATAAAAACTCGTATCCATTCATTAGTCTTCCAGTGTTCCGTAGTACTTAAACGACCCTACACAAAAATATCATAACACCTATGGTGAGTAGCCTCACCAGCTAGGGGGCTAGCTAAGATCTGAGGTCCCGAAGGTCCCTGATCCAGCTAATATGCCCCTTTAAGTATATTGGTGTTTCCTTAACTCCCTTTAGTCGAAACCAAATGTATTTTATAAGCCTAGTCCGAGGACGTTCTCGTTACACATAGGAGTAGGAAAACCAAAATACTTAAATATATAATAGTATATATAGAGCTCGACCCGAAGATCTTGCCTTTAGAAATGATAGAATTTGAGGTGCAAGGCGTTCCAGAAGTTGGGTTGTACCTTGCATGTGCTGTCTTGCAGCTTATAGGCTCCTGCCCCTTGCACCCCTATTACCTGATAGGGCCCTTCCCATCCGGGGGCGAGTTTTCTGGCTGATTTATCTTTTGTGTGGTTACAGACTCGCCTTAGGACCCAGTCCCCTTCTTGGAAGGTTCTGGATCTCACCTTCTTGTTGTAACTCTTGGCTACCTTTACTTGGTACGACGCGTTCCTCAGGCGGGCTGCTTCCCTTTTTTCGTCTAGGAGGTCTAGGCTTAGGTACATCAGCTCGTCATTTTCCTTGGGGGTTAGGATGTTGGAGATCGTGGTCTTGACATGTACTTCGGTTGGTATTGCTGACTCGGTGCCATAGACGAGTGAGAAAGGGGTTTCTTGGGTAGCTGTCTTTGGAGTCGTTCGGTAGGCCCAAAGGACTCCATGTAGCTCTTCTGCCCATCGCCTGTGAGCCTTTTCCAAGCGCTTCTTGAGCATGTTCACCACCGTTTTGTTGGTTGACTCTGTTTGTCCGTTTGATTGCGGGTGCCTTGGTGCTGAATATGAGAGTTTGATATCCCAATCTTTGCAGAAGTCCTGGAAGTCGTTGCTGGTAAATTGGGGTCCATTGTCTGTGACAATTTCCTGAGGTACTCCGAAGCGGGTTATTATGTTCGTCCAGATGAATTCCTGATCTGGAGGTCCGTGATTTTTGCCAAGGCTTTGGCTTTTACCCACTTCGTGAAGTAATCGGTCATCAATAGGAGGAAGACCTTCTGCCCCGGCGCCATTGGGAATTTCCCCACGATGTCCATGCCCCACTTACTGAAGGGCCATGGGGAACTTAGGGACTTCAGGTTCTCTGGTGGTAAGTTGGAGATTGGGGCGTGCTTCTGGCATTGGCTACAGGTTTTGGCCTATTTGAGGGAGTCCTTCGTCATGGTAGGCCAGTAATAACCGGCCCTTCTCGCCCTGAGAACCAGGCTCCGTCCGCTGGAATGTGAACCGCATTCCCCATCGTGGAGTTCCTCTAATATTCGTGCGGCTTCTCTAGGGGATAGGCATCGTAGATAGGGTCCTGAGAAGGACCTCCTATATAGTTTTCCCTCCGAAATGCAGTATCTAGCCGCTTGTCTCTTGATCTTCCGGCTCTCCTCTCGGTTTTCAGGTAAGACGTCGTTTCTTAGATAGTCGGTGATAGGGGTCATCCAGGTTTCTCCTTCATCTACTACCGTCACTTCTTCCGGTTCAAACTCTTTCTGGGTTGCTGGCCATTGCAGGACCAACAACGGAATACTCATATGTTCCTTGGTTTCTAATGCGGAACCCAGGTTTGCTAGAGCATCGGCTTGGGAGTTTTGTTCCCTAGGTATTTGGGTAAGCTTATAGCTTGTGAATTGGTCTAGGAGACGTTTGGCCACCGATAGATACCTGATCATGCTCGGGTCCTTGGCTTGATAATCCCCTTGAGCTTGACTGATGATGACCTGCGAGTCACTGAAAACCTGGATGTCTTTTACTCCCATTTCCTTAGCTAGTTCTAGACCTTCTATTAATGCCTCGTATTCTGCCTCGTTGTTTGTTGCTTTGAAGTTGCAACGTACAGCCCTTGAGGCCGATTCTCCCGTAGGGGAGGTCAGAACCAGTCCTACCCCTGCGCCTCTTACATTGCTGGAGCCATCCACGTGCAGGGTCCATTGACCTTCTTCCGCTTCTTTTCCCTGGAGTGTAATTTCTAGATCTGGGTCTGGAAGCATAGAGGGAGAGAATTCAGCCACAAAATCAGCTAGGACCTGGGACTTGATAGCGGCGGCTGGGCTGAAGATCACGTCGTACTCTCCCAATTCTACGGCCCATTTCGCCAATCGTCCTGATACCTCGGGTTTATGAAGGACTGCTTTGATGGGGAAGGAGGTGACTACCACGACTTGATGGGACTGGAAGTAGGGACGTAACTTCCGGGCCGCGACCACCAGGGCGAGGGCTAGTTTCTCTAGCTGGCTGTAGCGAGTTTCTGCGTCTAGCATGGATTTGCTGATGTAGTATATGGGATGCTGCCTTTTTTCTCCTCCCTTACGAGGACTGCGCTAACTGCGTGCTCGGACACGGCGAGGTAAAGCAATAGGGTTTCCCCTTCTAGAGGTTTAGATAGGAGTGGTGGAGTAGTGAGGTAGGCCTTGAGGTCGGATAGCGCGGCTTCGCACTTCTCTGTCCACTGAAAGTCCTTAAGGTTCTTTAGTGTTTCGAAGAAGGCGTGGGACTTGTCAGAAAGCCTGGAGATGAATCTGCTGAGGGCTGCCATTCTTCCCGTAAGTTTTTGAATCTCTTTGACGTTCTGTGGGGGAGGAATCGCCTGGATGGCCCTTATTTGCTCTGGATTTGCTTCTATGCCCCTGTGGGTGACTATGTATCCCAGGAATTTCCCGGAGCTTACTCCAAAGGAACATTTAGAGGGGTTGAGCTTCATATTGTAGTTCCTCAGGTTGGTGAAAGCTTGCTGGAGATGTGAGATATGATCTTCCGAGTCAAGAGATTTTACCAGCATGTCGTCGATGTAGACTTCCATGGTCTGGCCTATCTGATCGGCAAACATCGTGTTGACCAGCCTTTGGTAAGTGGACCCAGCATTCTTCACACCAAACGGCATGACCTTGTAGCAGTAGATGCCCCTGGAAGTCATAAAGGACGTCTTTTCTTGGTTGTCGGGATTCATCAGGATTTGGTTGTATCCCGAGAAGGCGTCCATGAAGCTCATTAGTTGGTGCCCAGCGGTGGCATCCACCAGCTTGTCTATATGAGGCAAGGGGAATGGATCCTTTGGGCAGGACTTGTTGAGGTCCGTGAAATCGATGCAGACTCTCAATTTTCCGTTTTTCTTTTTCACAACCACCACATTGGCCAGCCAGTCGGGATATTGCACCTCTCTTATGAACCCTGCGTCGAGCAGGTTTTTGACCTCTTTGTTAATGATTTCATCCCTTTCGGGAGCGAACTTCCTTCTCTTTTGTCTAACAGGAGGATGCTCGGGATTCACTTGGAGCTGGTGCATGATGAAGTTGGGGTCGATTCCGGGCATGTCTTCGTGGGACCATGCAAAGCAATTGGAGTTAGATCTTAGGAAATCGATCAGCCTCCGCCTCAGATCCTTCGGCAGCTTAGAGCCTATTTTGAGGTTCCGCTCCGGGTTCCCTTCTATTAGGGGGACCTCGTCCATGTCTTCAACCTCGGTTCTTCGGCGTGAGGAACGAGAGGCTGCTTTTGTAATTGCTATAAGGCTTGGGTCCTTCCCTTCAGGGTAGTTTGATAGCAGGACCTAGAATTCTCTTGGTCCCCTCTAATGACCTTCACGCCCCAGGGGGTAGGAAATTTCACCAATTGGTGAAGGGTTGATGGTACGGCTCCCATATCGTGGATCCAGGGCCTTCCTAGTATTACGTTGTAAGACGACGGACAGTCGACGACCAAGAACTTGGCGGTTTGGTTTATCCCCTCGGCATAGACTGGAAGAAGGACTTCCCCCTCGGTTTGCTTCACCTCTCCGCTAAATCCCACGAGCGGGATCGCTTTCCTGGTTAATGTTTTAGGGTCTAGCCCTAAATCCATATAGGCCGAGTGGAAGATAATGTTGCTGGAGCTGCCATTGTCCACCAATATTCGTTTAACTAAGCAGTTGGCTATAACAAGCGAGATAACGAGGGCGTCATGATGGGGAGTAAGGACTCGTTCCTGCTCCCTCGCAGTAAAGCTGATTTCGTCCGTTCCCAAGAGTGGGCGCTTGGGAATCTCGATCTCTTGACCGTTCCTAGCATTGCGAGTACTTCTTTTGGTTGCGGCGTTGCTGATCCCGCTTACTTCTGATCCTCCGGAGATGACGTGGATCACTCGTTCTTGTGGCGGAGGTAGCGCAGGGACCGCTTCATTGGGGAGAGCGGGGCCCTCTCTGTTAAGGAGATCCTTGGCCTTGTCCGATAGGAACTCCCTTAGATAACCCTTCTTGAGAAGCTCGGCTACTTCCAACCTTAAGGCTATACAGTCCTCAGTGGTATGGCCGTGATCGCTGTGGAACCCACACCATCTTTTAGGGTTCCGGGTAGCATCGGGGGACCTCATTTTAGGTGGCCACTTAACTTGTGGGCCCATCTGCCTCAAGACTCCAATGAGCTCTGGTTTGGATATCGGTAGGTGGGAGATACTGGGCCAAGTAGAAACCATCATTCCTTCGGACCGAGGTAAGGGGCGATGTTGGTATCTGCCCCTACTCTGGTTGGTGGATTCCCGGGAAGGTCGGGATCGGATGGTTTCTTCACGCTCGTCTTTTGAGGGTTTGGAGGACTTCTGATCGTACTTGGAGGAAACCTTGGCCCTGGTCACGACGTCTTCTTCCCACCTTACTTGGGCCCAGGCACGGGATAGTACATCCGCCATGTCTCCGCATCTGTACTTAGTTAGCTCCTTGTAGAGCTCTCCCTCCGGAAGTAGGCCCTTCTTGAAGGCTGAGATTGCTGTATCGGCGTTACACTCGGGTATGGAGACCTTCTCCTGGTTGAAACGAGCTATGTAGGAGCGTAGGGATTCGTTTCTGTATTGTTGGATCTCGTAGAGGTCATCTGATCTCTTCTCCAGGTGGCGGCTACTGGCGAATTGTTCCACAAACTTGTCGGTGAGGGCGGCGAAGGATGCTATGGACCCCGTGGGGAGGTTGATATACCATTGGAGGGCAGGACCGGTTAGAGTTGACCCGAAACCCTTGCACATGGTGGCTTCCCTTGCGTCTTTCGGAATAGCCACGGCTACCATGCGTTGCTTATACTGGGCGATGTGATTGTCAGGATCACCTGTTCCCTCGTACATCTTGATGCTCGGAAAAGAGAACTTTCGAGGCATCTCGATCGAAGCAATCTCCTTCACGAAAGGTGTGTCGGAGTACGACCTGGGATCACTTCTACGGATGGGGGGAGCTACTCCGGGGAGCCTTTCCACCATGGATTGGATGGTGCCGAATTTTTCTGATACCACCTTCTCTAGGCAAGCGGCTAGAGCTGGATCTGAGATCTCGGGATGATCAGGTGAATACTCTTCGTCCTCTGTATCGGATTCATCTTCTTCTTCTTCCCGGGTTGCGTCTCGAATATTTTCTTGATCGCCGGGTTCGTCTCCGGGCTGCTGAGGCATTTCCTCGCCGTCGTGCGGGGTGTTGAGCGAAGCCATTGGTTGAACTTTGGTTCTGAACCGTTTTCGTTTGTTCCCTACTGCCCCGAGGGATCGGTTTTCTCGTCTGAGAGCGATGTTCTCGGCTTCCATGGCGTCTAGCTTCTCGGCGCTTTGCTGGAGTTGCTTGGAGTGTTCTCCAAGTTGATCTTTTAGGTGTTGAACTTCCTGGACGAGTTCCAGACCTGCAAGTGCGGTCTCCTGAGCCTTGTGAAGGTCGGTAATTTGACTCTGAAGGGTTTCGAATCGGCTCTGAAGCTCCTTCTCCTTCGGGGTCAGATTGGCTTGATTGGACTCATCTTCTGGTGCCATCGTCACGTAGTTGAGTTACTCCCCTCCTTCTAGCGCCAAACTGTTATGATATTTTTGTGTAGGGTCGTCTTAGTACTACGAAACACTGGAAGACTAATAGATTTCGTGTATTTGTATGTGTTTAGAGAAGAGAAACTGAGGCAAAGAGATGTATTATTGAGTGATTTTGGGATTACAAAGTCTTAGGTGTATAAACCCTAGTTCTATCGCCTAACTCTCTAATCTCTAAGCCCCAAAGTGTCGATCCCTTGTTCTAGGGTTTGGGTTCCCCTTTTATAGTCGATGTAAGTCGGTCAATCTTGGGCGGCTTCCGTAATATTCAGAAATATATTACTTGATATGGGAAACTTCCATATTCATGCGGAGGATCGGATCCTTGGTCCTTACGGCAAGGGCTAGGCCTTGGTTCCTCGATACAGGGACTGGACCCTGGATACTTATTAAATGGAGATCGGACCCTGGTGCCACCTGGTGGAGATGGGTCCTTTGAGTAGAGGAGGGACCCTGGGTCCTTTCCAAACGAGGACCCGGAAGTCAAGGCCCCTTCGAAGGCTGGAGAAACCTCTAGCCTTGGATATTTTTCCCCAACAGGTTGCTTTAAAATTGCGACGCACGATCCTTGAAGCTGACTCTCCTGTGGGTGAACTTAGGACTAATCCTACTCATGCGCCTCTCCCGTTGTTGGAACCGTCAACGTGTAATGTCCATTGGCCTTTCTCCACCTCTTAAATATAGTATAGTAGTATATATAGAGCTTGATTCGAAGATTTCAGTTTTAGAAATGGTAGAATTTGAGGTGCAAGGCGTTCCATCAGTTGGGTTGGACCTTGCCTTTACTGTCTTGCAGTTTGTAGGCTCCTGCCCCTTGCACCCCTATTACCTGGTAAGGGCCCTCCCATCCGGGGCGAGTTTTCCAGCTGATTTATCCCTTGTGTGGTTGGAGACTCACCTTAGGACCCAATCTCCTTCTAGGAAGGTTGGGGATCTCACCTTCTTGTTGTAGCTCTTGGCTACTTTCATTTGGTATTATGCGTTCCTAAGGCGGGCCGCTTCTCTTTTTTCGTCTAGTAGGTCTGGACTTAGGTACATCGGCTCGTCATTCTCTTTTGGAGTTAGGATGTTGGAGATTGTAGTCTTAACGTGAACCTCAGTGGGTATCACTGATTCGGTGCCGTAGACGAGTGAGAAAGGGGTCTCTTGTGTAGCCGTCTTCAGAGTTGTCCGATAGGTCCAGAGAATTCCGTGTAGTTCCTCTGCCCATCGCCCATGAGCTTTCTCCAAGCGTTTCTTGAGCATGTTTACCACTGTTTTGTTGGTTGACTCTGCTTGTCCTTTCGATTGAGGATGTCGCGGTGTTGAATATGAGAGTTTGATGTTTCATTCTTTGCAGAAGTCTTGGAAGTCGTTGCTGGTAAACTGATGTCCATTGTCGGTGACAATCTACTGAGGTGCTCCGAAGCGGGTAATCACATTCGTCCAGATGAATTTTCTGATATGGAGATCTGTGATCTTTGCCAGGGTGTTGGCTTCCACCCACTTCGTAAAATAGTCGGTCATCACCAGGAGGAAGACCTTTTGCCCCGCCGCCATAGGGAATTTCCCCACAATATCCATGCCCCATTTGCGAAAAGGCCAAGGAGAGCTTAGGGATTTGAGGTTCTCTGGTGGCAAGTTGGAGATTGGGGCGTGTTTTTGGCATTGGCTGCAAATTTTAGCCTGCTTAAGGGAGTACTTCACCACGGTTGGCCAATAGTAGCCAGCCCTTCTTGCTCTAAGTACCAGACTCCGTCCACTGGAATGGGAACCACATTCCCCTTCATGGAGCTCTTCTAGTATTCGTGCAGCTTCTCTAGGGGTTAGGCACCGCAGGTAGGGCCCTGAAAAGGATCTCCTGTATAGTTTTCCTTCTGAGATGCAGTATCTAGCTGCTTGCCTCTTGATCTCGATCTCGATCTCTGGGTAGGACGTCGTTCGTTAGGTAATTGGTGATGGGGGTCATCCAGGTTTCCCCTTCGTCCACTACTGCTACCTCCTCTGGTTCTGCCTCTTTCTCGGTTGCTGGCCATTGTAGGACCAACAAAGGAATACTCATATGATCCTCGGTTTCCAAGGCGGAACCTAGGTTTGCTAGAGCATCGGCTTGGGAGTTTTGCTCCCTAGGGATCTGAGTAAATTTGCAGTTTTCGAATTGGTCAAGCAGACGTTTGGCCACTGATAGGTATCTGATCATACTCGGATCCTTAGCTTGGTAGTCTCCTTGGACTTGGCTGATGATGAGCTGCGAGTCGCTGTAGACTTGGATGTTTTCCACTCCCATTTGTCTGGCTAACGCCAGACCTGCTGTTAGGGCTTCGTACTCAGCTTCGTTGTTGGTTACTTTAAAGTTGCAACGCACGGCCCTTGAAGCTGACTCTCTTGTGGGGGAAGTTAGGACTAATCCTACTCCTGCGCCTCTCATGTTGCTGGAACCATCAATGTGTAGTGTCCATTGGCCTTTCTCCATCTCTTTTTCATGGAGCGTAGCTTCTTGATCCAAGCCTGGAAGCATGGAGGGAGAGAACTCAGCCATGAAGTCGGACAGGACCTGTGACTTGATGGCGGTAGCTGGACGAAAGAATACATCATACTCCCCCAATTCTATGGCCCATTTTGCCAGTCGTCCATACACCTCAGGCTTATGAAGTACCACTTTGATAGGGAACGACGTGACTACCACTATTTGGTGAGCTTGGAAATAAGGGCGTAATTTCCAAGCCGCCACAACCAGGGCGAGGACTAGCTTCTCTAGATGGATGTAGCGGGTCTCTGCGTCCAGCATGGACTTGCTCACGTAATATATATGGTGCTGTCTCCTTCCTTCCTCTCCTACGAGGACCGCGCTAACCGCATGCTCGGATACGGCTAGGTAGAGCAATAGGACCTCTTCTTCCAGGGGTTTGGATAAGAGTGGTGGAGTAGTGAGACAGGCCTTGAGGTCAGATAGTACAGTCTCGCACTTCTCCGTCCATTTGAAGTCTTTGGGGTTCTCTAGTGGTTCGAAGAAGGCATGTGACTTGTCGGAGAGCTTGGAGATGAGGGCTGCCATTCTTACTGTCAGTTTTTGAACCTCCTTGACGTTTCGAGGGGAAGGTATCGCCTGGATGGCCCTTATCTGCTCTCGGTTTGCTTATATGCCCCTGTGAGTGACTATGTACCCCAAGAATTTCTCAGAGCTCACTCCGAACGAGCATTTGGAAGAGTTGAGCTTCATATTGTACCTTCTGAGGGTGGTGAACGCCTGTTGAAGGTGCGAGATATGATCTTCGGAGTCCAAAGACTTTACCAGCATGTCGTTGATATATACTTCCATGGTCAGTCCTATCTGATCAGCAAACATCATGTTGACGAGCCTCTGATAGGTGGATCCGGCATTTTTTAATCCGAAAGGCATAACCTTGTAGGAATAGATGCCCCTGGAGGTCATGAAAGATGTATTCTCCTTGTCCTCTGGGTGCATCAATATTTGCTTGTATCCGGAGAAGGCGTCCATGAAGCTCATTAGCTGATGTCCGGCAGTGGCACCAACCAGCTTATCTATATGAGGTAAAGGGAAAGGATCCTTTGGCAGGACTTGTTGAGGTCAGTAAAATCGATGCAAACTCTCCACTTCCCGTTCTTCTTCCTTACGACTACTAAATTAGCAAGCCAGTCAGGATATTGTACCTCTCTTATGAATCCTGCGTCGAGCAGGTTCTTGACTTCCTCGTTAATGATCTCATCCCTTTCAGGAGCAAACTTCCTCCTTTTTTGTTTGACCGGGGGATGCTTCGGATCCACTTGAAGCTGGTGCATGATGATGTCGGGGTCGATCCCGGACATTTCCTCGTGAGACCAAGCGAAGCAATCAGAGTTAGACCTTAGGAAGTCAATCAGTCTCCTTCTTAGGTCTTTCGGAAGCTTAGAGCCTATCTTGAGGTTCCGCTCCGAATTCCCTTCCACCAGGGGGACCTCGTCCATCCCTTCAACCTCCGGTTCTTCGGTATGAGGAGCTGGAGGCTCCTTTTGTAATTTATATAAGGCATGGGTCTTTCCCTTAAGGGTGATCTGATAGCAGGACCTGAAATTTTCCTGGTCTCCCTTGATAACCTTTACGCCCCATGGAGTAGGGAACTTTACCAATTGATGAAGGGTTGAAGGTACGGCTCCCATGTCGTGGATCCAAGGCCTTCCTAATATCACGTTGTAGGATGACGGAGAGGCGACGATTACGAACTTAGTGGTTTGGTTTATCCCCTCAGCGTAGACTGCGAGAAGGACCTCTCCTTCGGTTTGTTACACTTCTCCACTGAATCCTGCTGGGGAAAAATATCAGAGGCTAAAGATTTCTCCAGCCTTCGAAGGGGCCCTTGATTTCCAGACCTTTCTCCTAAGGAAGACCCAGGATCCAGTCCCTGCTAGAAGGTTCCAGGATCCAGTCCTTGCCGGAAGGAACCAGGGTCCGACCCTCCGCAACAATATGGAAGTTTTCCAATAAAGGGAAAACTTCTATTTCTACGATTATGGAAGAGTTCCCCCTACTTCAGCCGACATACATCTACTATAAAAGGGGAGCCCAAACCCTAGAACAAGGGATCGACATTCATAGGCGGATAAATTAGAGTTTAGGCTAAGAAACTAAGGGTTTATACACCAAACGTTGTAAATGCTCATATACACTCAATAATACATCTCTTTGCATCGATTTCTCTTCTAAATACATAGAAATATTCAAGTCTTCATGTGTTCCGTAGTACTTAAACGACCCTACACAAAAATACCATAATAGTTTGGCGCTAGAAGGAGGGGAGTAACTCAACTACGTGACGATGACACCGGAAGACGATTCCAACCGAGCTGAACTAACCCCGAAGGAGCAGGAGCTCCTCAGCCGGCTTGAAACTCTTCAAAGCCAAATCACCGACCTTCACAAGGCTCAGGAAACGGCGCCCGCAGGTCTAGAACTCATCCAAGAATTTCAAAACCTAAAAGACCAACTTGGAGAACACTCCAAAAAACTTCAACAGAGCGTCGAGAAGGTAGACGCTATGGAGGCCGAGAACCTTGCTCTCCGACGAGAGAATCAATCCCTCGGGACAGTTGGGAACAAGCGAAAGCGGTTCAAAACCATAGTCTGACCTATGGCCTCGCTTAGCACCCCTCGCGGCAACAAGGAAACACCTCAGCAGCATAACATCTTAAACAATGGGTCCGATAACCAAGAGTCTGCTCGAGATACAATTCGGGAAGAAGGGAACGCCGATTCTGACACGGAGGACGAGGAATACTCACCTGATAATCCCGATATCTCGGATCCAGCTCTAGTTGCCTACCTAGAGAAGGTGGTCTCCGAGAGATTCGACACCATCCAATCTATGGTGGAAAGGCTCCCCGGAGTAGCTCCCCCTATCCGGAGAAGTGACCCTAGGTCTTACTCTGACACACCTTTCGTGAAAGAGATTGCTTCGGTAGAGATGCCTCGCAAGTTCTCTTTCCCGAGCATTAAGATGTATGTAGGAACTGGAGATCCCGACAACCATATCGCCCAGTACAAGCAGCGCATGATATTCGTGACTATCCCCCCAAAGAAGCAAGGGAATCTACCATGTGCAAAGGATTCGGGTCAACATTGACCGGTCCTGCCCTCCAATGGTACATCAATCACATCTTTCGCCGCCCTCAGTGACAAGTTTGTGGAACAATTCGCCAGCAGTCGTCATTTGGAGAAGAGATCAGATGACCTTTACAAGGTCCAAAAATACAGGAACGAGTCCTTATGTTACTACATAGCTCGCTTCAACCAGGAAAAGGTCTCCATTCCCGAGTGCAATGCTGATACAGCCGTCTCAGCTTTCAAGAAGGGCCTGCTTCCAGAAGGAGAACTGTGGGAACCGAAATTCGCACTGTCGATTTTAATCAGTAGAAAATGGAGGAAAGCCAAGTTAACTAGACTTTCCCTTAAGGTCCGGATTCTCTGCGACAGCCAATGAGAAGTGACCGAACAAGTGCGGAAAATATAGAAAGATAACAAAAGACGAAAATCGTACAAAAAGGGTTTTGTTAAGAGTTGGGACTGGACCTTGAGAAAGGCTGCCTACATACCCCTTTCGAGGATCAAGTCGGACGTAGTTCAGTTAGAAAGATTTGAACAAGAGATCGAACTGCCTGGCGGAGTTAGTCTAGTACAAGTGTTTGTCATAGAAACGGGCGTGTCGAGAATAACGCCTAGGGTTTCTATGTGCGGAACTCTGAGTAAAGGGATTGTTAGATTCTTCGGAAGGAACAGAAGTCTGCGGACAAGATGAAGGTAGAACGAGAGGCGGTCAGACGTCCTAGGTCATGCCTTGCTAGTCTAACAACCTAAGTTCTAAGTTCACTCAATCTAAAATCTCGGATCTGCTTTCTCTCTAGGATTTTTTCTGCTCTGCCCCCTTTGCTTCTCTCCCCCAAGCTTCTTTATATACTCCTTCATATGACGGTCTATTCTCCTTTTGGGCAGCGAATCGGGCTTTTTCCATTTTTGTCGGTCTTCGTGTTTATCGGAAACTTGACATTTATCTTTCTCGGAATTTTAACATTTATCTTGTTATGTGAATATAAACATAAACCGTTGTATCTATCTTAGAAAATCGTAAATGGATCGTCCGATCGTGTTTGGTCCCTTTCGGGCCGTTTTTCGGATTTCCGCTGTTTCTCCGATTTCCTCGAAATAATACTCCTATTTTGATATCGAATTTCTCGGAAGATCTCCGACGATCTTTGTTTGGAATAAGAACGGGAGTTTTGTTCGCGGAATCTCAACGATTCGTTCCGCGAAAACTTGGAAAGGACGCAAAGTACTGACTTCTTGCGGCCGGAGCCTAGAACTTACGCATGAAGACTAGCCACCCGCCTACCCGAACCAACGCGGGGCTAGCCGCCCGGCGACCAGGACCAGTGCGGGCGCTAGCCGCTCGTCGAACTGGGCCGGCGCTAGGCACCCGTCAACCACGGCCAGCACGGGCGCTAGGCGCCTGGTGACCTGGGCTGGCGCTAGCCGCCCGGCGACCACGGCCAGCACGGGCGCTAGGCTCCCGACGACCTGGGCCAGCCCTAGGCGCCCGGCGACCACGGCCAGCACGGGCGCTAGGCGCCCGACGACCTGGGCCAGCGCTAGTCGCCCGGCGACCATGGCCAGCACGGGCGCTTGGCGCCCGGCGACCTGGGCCTGCACTAGGCGCCCGGGGACCACGGCCAGCACGGGCGCTAGGCGCCCGGCAACCTGGGCCGGCGCTAGCCGCCTGGCGACCACAGCCAGAATGGGCACTAGGCGCCCGGCGACCTGGGCCGGCGCTAGTCGTCCGGCGACCACTGCCAGCACAGGCGCTAGGCGCCCGGCGACCTGGGCCTCGGCTAGGGCTTCGATTTGATATCTTGCTCGTTTTCTGGGTCCTCACGGTTTGAGAGAACGGGCACTTTGAAGTTTCCCGGCGACCAGGACCAGCACGGGGGCTAGTCGCCCGGCGGCCAGAGCCAGTACTGGGGCTAGCCGCCCGGGACATGCGTCTCGGCGAGGGCTTCAATTTGATATCTTGTTTATTTTCTGAGTCCTCACGGTTTGAGAGAACGGACTCTTTGAAGTTTCAAGGCGGATTCCTTGTCGTTCGGCCTGTCCAAACTTAGATCACTTCCCGTTTCTTCCGTATACTTTCGTATCGTCGTGTCATCCCAGCTACGGACCTAATGTCTCTCGGTTCTTCTTGATTGTATCATCAAAGTTTTACGACTAAATATGGTCGTGTCATCCCAGCTACGGAGCTAATGTCTCTCAAGTTTATTGTGTAAAACAAGAAAGATCGACTTTAACATAGGTTTTTTAAGCTATACTTGCTTTCGACGCTTGTTTTATGGAAAGTCCGCGTACGATAAATATTTTTAGCCGTTGATTTCGAGATAACCGTTTTTGACCCCGACAGTTAGCCCCCTAGCCTGTAAGACGCGGAGACGATCTTGCGGGCGGAAGATTATGAGTTGAAAATCGAAATTTTTGGCTAAGAGTATTTCCTTGCGGAAATCCACATCACCTTTGATTGGCGATCTCGAACGTGACGTCGGGAAGCCCGTGAGTTCGTTGGTCAATGTGAAGAAAGAGAAGAACATATGTTCTCGAAAGTCTGTCGTCTTCAACAGAAGATTCAAAGTCTGGAGGAGACGGGGACTCACAACTTCGACTCGATTCTCGCTGGTCTGAAATCCGTGTGCACCCTTGTCCAGGATTCAGAGGGTTCGGAGGACCAGGACCACGCAGTCAAGGATCGCGAAGACGGGGCATATGAGACATGCAGCGGTGGTGCGACCAATGGAGGCGACCGTGAGACCGTTCCTACTTTGGGTGAGTTTTGAGGATGAAGGGGATGCTCCGGGGAGCATCCAGGTTTATCAACCCCTTCAGAGATTTTTATTTTTATTGTGTTTCGGCCGTTAAGAGGCCATGATGTACATTTTCGGGACTGGCCGTTGGTGTCTTCGAATCCCGGCCTTTTTCAGGGCATCTGTTGAACTCTGCGGCTCAATCTTTATAAAATATTAATGTTGCGTTTTTAGGACTTCTGTCTATCGAAGATAGAGGGACAGTGTAACACCCCCGAACCGTTCTAGGCATAGGTCGAACCACCGGCCAACAATCAAACAAGAACATGACCGACGGACCGACACCACAATCATCACTCGAGACTTCCCCCGTGGAAACCCGAGTGAATCAACAAGGACATAAACATAAATAAGATAAGCAGCGGAATATAATCCACCATTAGCATAATAATAGATATATGCCTCACTATGGCTATACTTAATAATGCCTCACTATGGCTATATTTGATATCATAACCTTCCTCCTCACTATCTCAACCACGGAACACCTAACTCATAGCCACAAAGGCACATGAGCTAGAACATCCAATGAAACTGACATGTTACCCCCGATAAGGTGGCACATGACGGAGCATGCTTTCTAGCTTCTGGATGTTCTTCTCGGACTTCGGTAGAGTAACGGCTCTCGAAAATGCTCTAACTCTCTCAAAACAACTCCAAATCTCTTACTTTCTTTTTTTACTTCACTTTCTCTCTCTAAGCTATGTTTATGAGTGATATATGAGTGTGTGGGATGAATGAAATGAGCAGGGGTCGTGGCCTTTATATAGATATGGCCAGCCAGTGAGATTTCTCCACACAAGCGCCTGTGTGTCGTCGCGCATGCTTTAGGTCGCATGCGTCGCGACACACGGGTGTCCAAATGTCGAAAGGCATGCTTCCTCTCCATGCCAGAAGACAGCACCACGTCCATATGTCATTCAGCATGGCTGGAGTGCTTACATCGCGACACACGGGCCTCTGGGTGTCGTTACGCATGCGAAGGTTGCAGATATCGCGCCATGTCGTGCTTCGGGTGTCCAACTGCATGGAACTGACTCATGCACACCTACACCTCATCCTTTTGATGACACTCAGCAGTATGAATGGTTGACACCACGTTCTTATCAAGCCACCTCGAGCTTCTCGGTTAATTTGCGCGATTTCGGTCTTTTTGGTGAATTTTCGTCCCGCGATCAATCCCGAATATTTTTCCGCTCCCGTTCTGATTATCTGAATATTTTTAATAAACTCCTGATGAATACTGAGATCCTCTAAAAATATTTCCCGAGCCTCCGGCTTCTTTCAATAATTTCGTAAAACCGAAATTAGGGTTTTCGACCAACTTCAGGTTTTCCCGTCGTGCTTGCTTCCCGTCGTGCTTACTTCCCGTCGTGCTTACTCCCATCCTGCTTCGAACTTATAATATCTCTGAAATAATATTCTGATGCTAGATGTGAAGTTTCGGGGAAAACTTAGTCGCTAAGAAACGTCGGGTTTCTGAAACGTCGAGCTTCTAAACCGTCGTGCTTCCAAAAATGTGATGCCTCCAAAATCTTCGTCTGATCAATCTAAGACTCTTCTAAGAAAGGTAGAGCAGCATACGTCGTCTCATGGTTCACTCACGATCCATTGTTTGTCCACATCGTACTTTGAACTTTTCGGTTGGCTCCGGTGGCCTGATACTTTAGGGATCCCAAATCCGATAAAATGCAGCGGAAATATAAATCGTATAAAAATCAAACCATAGCCAAATGCACTGCAAATCTACTCCGGTGGCCTATGTGTCCAATCTCTACAGCCTAACTCCTGAAAAAGACAACGAGAGTTGGGTGAGTAACAGAAGGTCACTCAGTGAGCTGGCTACCTAAACACCTAAACCTAGCTAGCTCAGACAACCCAAGAATAACAGTCAATCTAGCCTAAGCACAGAAAATAAAGCTCTAAGGCTAATCCCCAAAACCGCACCGATTAAGGTATGCTCGACCTTAATCTCATAATACTAATATTAGACATGGCCAAACGACCATCTACTCAACGGATCCCTAATCTAACAATCAAGACTCGATCAGCACCGTATCTCGGTGCTAATGCTATCTCGAGGGTTCATGTGATAACCCGCCCTTCAAGATAAAATGGTCGAGGAAGTCAAGATCAGGATCTGGAGCCAAGCTTTTGGGAGATTACACAACTGGAGGAATGTTGAGTTTTGGTCACACAAAACTTAACATGGTTCGGAGAAGACAGAAGATTGGTCGAGCATCAACTTGATGATCGAACCGCAGGCGGTACGGGCCAACCGAGAAGTTTGAAGTACGATGCGGTCAAGCAATGGAACGTGAGTGAACCAAGAGACAACTTAAGCTGCTCTACCTTTCTTAGAAGAGTCTTAGATTGATCAGAAGAAGATTTTGGAGGCATCACATATTTGGAAGCACGACGGTTTAGAAGCTCGACGTTTCAGAAACCCGATGTTTCTTAGCGACGAAGTTTTCCGTGAAACTTCACATCTAGCATCAGAATATTATTTCAGAGATATTATAAGTTGGAAGCAGGACGGGAAGTAAGCAGGACGGGAAGCAAGCACGACGGGATCAAAGCACGATGGGAAATCCCGAAGTTGGATGAAAACCCTAATTTTGGTTTTACGAAATTATTGGAAGAAGCCGGAGGCACGGGAATTATTTTTAGAAGATCTCAGTATTCATCAGGAGTTTATTAAAAATATTCAGATCATCAGAACGGTTGCGGAAAAATATTCGGGATTGATCACGGGACGAAAATTCACCAGAAGGACCGAAATCGCGCAAATCAACCGAGAAGCTCGAGGTGGCCCTATCTAAGAGATCAGGACGTGCTGTCCTTCATCCAGGGAGCTTAGTGTCACCATAGCACGACATGTCACCGCAGGATGAAGCCTCTCATGCAGCATGACACACGAAGCACGACATGGCACCGTACTGACACGCAGGTGACCCGTGTGTCGCGACGCATGCTCTCCATCCATGCTGAAGAACACCTGGACGTGCAGCTGTCATCTGGCATGTCAAGGAGACGTGCATAATGACATTTGGACACCCGTGTGTCGCGACGCATGCGACCGGAAGCATGCGGGACGACACACGGGCAGTTGGGTGGCAAAATCTCACTGGTTGGTGTATACTATATATACCTGCACCCCCAGCTCGTTTTCATTCATCCTTCACACACCAAAAGAACTCAGAAACGTGGTTAGAGAGAGAGAGAGAAAGTAGAAAAAAGAAGTAAGAGATTCCGATCTTTTTCGAGAGTTTTAGAGAGTTTTCGAGATCAGTTTCTCCACTGATTTCGAATCAACGCCTAAGGGAGGTTCTATCCAACTCAAGGTTATTAAAGTGAAGATCTGGGAAGCAAATCAACGTGCCTAGAGAGAGAGAGTGAAAGAAAGTGGTGTATCTAGGGTGTTATCAACTTCTGAAGACCGATACTCCACCGAGAAGCGAAGTTCTGTCCAATCGAAGATTTTCTGCGATTGTTACGCGGAAGCTCTGCCCAAATCAATCCATCCACTCTACTCATATTATTTAATGATCAAGTGGAGGTGCTGTTCAAGATCAGTTCAGTTCAGTTGAGGTAACAGTTCGACACTCTGCCCAAATTTCCGAAGGAATCATCCAACAGCTAGGGGAGGTTCTGTCAAGTAAGGATCAGTCAAGTCAAGGTCAGATCAGTTGAAGATCAGTCCAGACGTGAGGCTATTTGAGGAGTTCAAGAAAGGGTTTTGGTCAAGGATTCGGGAAGGGGTCAAAGCCACAACGAACCAGATACAGTGAGTCACGGCAATTGTTTGTTAACTTGTTTTCTTGCAGGTTCCCGTTATTTGGAAGTTGGATCATGGCAGGAGGCCAGGTCTAAACTGAGTAACGGTTTGTTTAGTTAGTAGTAATGATTAGGTTGATTAGTTAGTAGCATGCTTAGGTATTGCTTGAGAATCGTAGTAGCATGCTAATGGTTAGGTTGATTGGTTAGTTAGAGAACGTTGAATGCTTAGATGATATCGCTAGGTTGTGGATAGTTAGGATCTGGAATTGATTGAGCGTTAGGTTGTTAGATTGCTTGCTTGCTTGGTTGTGTTGATTGTTTTGCAGGGATGGTGATGATGTTGTTAGTACTTTGGAATTTAGGTCATATAGACCAATTCCGAGTACATATTATTATGATTAAGGATCTAGGCCATATAGGCTGAATTCCTATTTTGTGTTGTACTAAGGGTCCTAAGCCATATAGGCTGGATTCCTGGTACTACTGGTATGATGTTGAGTTGTGTTGATAGCTTGCCTGATCAGCAATGCTACGCGGCAAGGAAAGTTACGTAAGCATGTCCCCACGCGGCTTGGCAGAGAGGTTGCATAAAGCATGCTCTGTACGGGGAGGTTGCTAGAAAGCATGCTCCATCATGTGGTATTCTTTGTGGGTATTACATGTTAGTTTGCGGCAAGGAAGGTTGCTGGAGTATGTCCCTACGCGGCTGGGCAGAGAGGTTGCATAAAGCATGCTCTGTACGGAGAGGTTGCTAGAAAGCATGCTCCGTCATGTGCCACCTTATCGGGGGTAACATGTCAGTTTCATTGGATGTTCTAGCTCATGTGCCTTTGTGGCTATGAGTTAGGTGTTATGTGGTTGAGATAGTGAGGAGGAAGGTTATGATATCAAATATAGCCATAGTGAGGCATTATTAATTATAGCCATAGTGAGGCATATATCTATTATTATGCTAATGGTGGATTATATTCCGCTGCTTATCTTATTTATGTTTATGTCCTTGTTGATTCACTCGGGTTTCCACAGGGGAAGTCTCGAGTGATGATTGTAGTTATTATTATTGTTGTTGTGTTATTGCTAGGTGAACTCCTCGTCTTAGATTGTTTGGGGTTGGGATGGCGAGGAGTTGTATTTGTTAGTTGGGGCCCTGGCTCACTGGGTAACACTAGGTTACTCATTAAACTCACTTTTGTTGCAGAAAACCTTAGTAGGAGGCCGGGTAGCTTGGAAGCTGGACGTTAGGAGCACCGGGAGAACTTTTGCCTTTCCTTAGGCCTGGATCCATCGGTACTACTTTACTTGTAACGAATCTTTCTATATTTTATAAAAGTGATGTTTTTTATTCGTTACAATGGTTCTCTGATATTTGACTAGTCCGGTCTAACACAACGTTAGGTCGTCGTACGGGTTGAAAAGCCTTAGGCCTCGATCTAACGGACAACGTTAACTCTTGGTACGGGTTGCAAAGCCTTGTGCCTTGAGTTAGCAGGACGAGTTAGTGGATGAACTGGTCTAAGTTGCGGATTAAATTCTGTGACATTGACCGGATTGTCCCTAGCCCGTCATGTAGCGCTTCCAGACCAAGGTGTGGTGTCGGTCCGTCGGTCATGTTCTTGTTTGATTGTTGGCCGGTGGTTCGACCTATGCCTAGAATGGTTCGGGGGTGTTACAGTGGTGGTATCAGAGCATGGTTTCGTCCATGCTTCTGGAACCTGCGTTTTTAATCGGTTTTCAAACGTTTTTCGAGTCAAAAAAGGAGTCGAAAGGCATTAAAGTATTCCGGTCACGTCCAGCCGTTCTGGTAAGAAATTTAGGATTTACCTTTTTATTGGTTGTAGATGGATACTCGGGGGACAAGTCAAGGTAGGCAGTGGGGATTGTTTTCAAGGGATGGTCGAGCAAATGATGATCCAGAACAAGGGGTTTCTACTGGGAACAGAGTTGATCACGAAGATATGAGTCAGAATGGAAATCAGTTTTCACCAAGTCATGGACATAGTCAGTCGCAGCTGCAAGCGAGTCCACATTCAGATGAACAACCAAGACAGGGAGACAATCCAGAGGAAGAAGTTCCACGGGGAGGATTAGTATATTTGCTTACTCAAGTACTACGTCAAGTTTCAAGGAACGCACAGCCTGAGGATTCTTTAAACTTGGAGTATCTGAAGGTCCTGAAGACGATGAAGAGTTTGGAAACATACAAGTTCAACGGAGGAATCAACATGTTTGAGGCGGAAGAATGGATGCACATGATGGAGATAAACTTTGAAGCAATGGAGTGTCCAGATAAATACAAGAAGAGAGTGGCGGTTTACTATCTACAAGAAGATGCACGTAACTGGTGGGAAAGCGTGGAGCGTTCACATGGGAATCCTATTACATCTTGGGATGTCTTTCAGTATGAGTTCAGAAGGAAATACTTTCCACCTGAGGAAAGACATCGATTGGAGAGACAGTTCATGAATCTTACTCAAGGAGATAGGACAGTACGTGAGTATGATGCAGAGTTCACCAAACTTCGGCGCTATGTATTTAACGGTCAGGAAGACGAAGCAACAATGATCCGGAACTTCATGTATGGGTTACAACCTGAGCTAAGTAGCAGACTCGTGTCAGGTAACTTTGGAAATCTCACAGACTTAGTCGAGAGGGCAGTAAATGTGGAAAGTGCAGTAGCAGCAGAAGCAAAGCATGAACCAAGAAGAAAAGGCGTCAATGGCCAAATAATACACTCCTAGGATGCTTCTCTGGTTAGTTGGGGATAGATCCTTGCAAGAACGAATCAGAGACTCAAATTCTTCAAGGTTTGTGGAATGAATGGTGACACAAAGAGATGTGAGAGGTCTCCTTGATACTCCTAAGTGAATCCCTTGGATATGACACACCAAGACAATCACTCTTGTGGTTTTGTTAGATATGACACACTAACAAAGACTCAAGAACACTCAGAACTACAAGGGAGCTTGCAGCCGACAAAGAGAGAGACAAGAGTCTGAAAATAAAAGATAGCTTGGTTCTCATTAGGGCACCCACGACCATATATATATAGAGAGCAAGGAACAGGCTCCTTGGTCTCTAAATGGGCCTTAAAAAAAAATCATAGTCTTTAGAAATAACATAAAATAAGTCTAAAACCCGAGATCATCAAATGAGTGATAGGAAAGCAACATATGGCCTCATTAAAAACCTATCTCTAGAAAACCCAATGGGACAAAACCAAAGAGAGGGAAAAAGAGCACACACATGTTACTTGCTCATTTGATGTCTATCTAGAAAAAGAAACGGCTTGAATTGTGGTAAGTGTGTCTTGGATGATCAAGCTTCTTCCAAGACTCTCTTCTTGCTTCAATGAAATCTTGAGTAATCCTCCAATGGCTTCTTTGAGTTGTCTGCTTTTGGCTCGAGTCATAGGACCTTCAGGTATGGCTAGAGCACCTTCATCAGCTGGCTCCTCCATGATCTCATTGTCTTCTTTGGTTGACTGGTCCATGATCATATCATCCCCTCCCTCTTGAAAAGGATTTGTCCTCAAATCTGCTTCATCTGCAATAAAAGGGATAAGATCAGAAACATTGAAGCTATTAGTTATATCATACCTCCCTTGAAGATCAAGCTTGTAGGCATTGTCATTGATTTTCTGGATGACTTCAAAAGGGCCATCAATCCTGGGCATCAACTTAGACTTCCTCTCGTTTGGGAACCTTTCTTTGCGCAAGTGAACCCACACTTTATCTCTAACATCAAAGATCATCTCACGCCTGCCTTTGTTTGCTCTTTTAGTGTACTGCTTGGTCTTCTCAACAATGTTTCTTCTTGCCTGCTCATCCATACTGACCCTTTCACACTCAGGTAAAGGCATTAGATCCAAAGGTGAGATGGGATTGAACCCATAAACAATTTCAAAAGGAGAATACTTAGATGCAGAATGCTGAGCATGATTATAAGCAAATTCACAGTGTGGCAAATATTCCTCCCATGATTTCAAATTCTTTTTAATGAATGCACGCAAGAGAGTTCCAAGAGTTCTATTAACTACCTCAGTTTGCCCATCAGTTTGTGGATGACATGTAGTAGAGAACAAAAGCTTAGTACCTAGCTTAGACCAAAGAGTCTTCCAAAAATAACTAAGAAATTTGGTATCTCTATCAGAGACTATGGTCCTAGGCATGCCATGAATGTGCACAATCTCTTTAAAGAACAGGTTAGCAACATGCAATGCATCATCAGTTTTATGGCAAGCTATGAAATGTGCCATTTTAGAAAATCTGTCCACAACTACAAAGATAGAATCCTTACCTGTCTTGGTCCTTGGCAAACCCACAGTAAAATCCATAGATATATCATTCCAAGGGTGAGTAGGAATAGGCAAAGGAGTATACAAACCGTGTGGTTGAACCTTAGATTTGGCAAGCTTGCAAGTGGTGCATCTCCCACAGATTCTCTCAACATCTTGTTTCATGTGTGGCCAGTAGAAATGATCCTGCAACACTTTAAGAGTTTTTGCTATACCAAAATGACCCATCAGACTTCCTCCATGGGATTCCCTGACAAATAGATCTCTCAAAGAACAATTAGGCACACATAAACGATTGTCATAGAATAAGAACCCATCCTGTCTAAAGTAGTGACCAGCAGCATACTTAGCACATGAATTATAAGCTTCTTGAAAGTCAGGATCAGATGAATACATTTCTTTAATTTGTTCAAAGCCTAGCAACTTAGCATCAAGAGTATTCAAGAGAACATACCTTCTGGATAGTGCATCAGCAACTATATTTTCCTTACCTTGTTTGTACTTGATCACATAAGGGAAGGTTTCAATGAATTCCACCCATCTGGCATGTCTCTTGCTGAGCTTGCTTTGTCCCTTAAGGTACTTGAGAGATTCATGGTCTGTGTGAATGACAAACTCCTTTGGCCAGAGATAGTGCTGCCAAGTTTGTAAAGCTCTCACCAAGGCATAGAGTTCTTTATCATAGGTGGCATAGTTGAGAGTGGCTCCACTAAGTTTCTCACTGAAGTATGCAATAGGCCTTCTATCCTGCATTAACACAGCACTAATACCAATTCCTGAGGCATCACATTCAATCTCAAATGTTTTAGAAAAGTCAGGAAGTATAAGAAGAGGAGAATGAGTAAGCTTCTCTTTAAGGATTTGAAATGCGGTTTCTTGTGCTTCTCCCCACTTGAATCCAACATCTTTCTTGATTATCTCAGTCAGTGGAGCTGCTAGAGTGCTGAAATCTTGTACAAAGCGCCTATAGAAACCTGCAAGCCCATGAAAACTCCTTACTTCTCCCACTGTAGTTGGACGTGGCCACTCTTGTATTGCTTTGATCTTCTCGGGGTCAACCTTTACACCATCTGCACTCACAACAAAACCTAGAAAGACCAAGTTATCTGTGCAAAAGGTGCACTTCTTCCGGTTGGCATAAAGCTTTTCATTTCTCAAAACATTCAAGACAGCCTTAAGATGTTCTATATGATCCTCAAGACTTTTGCTGTAGACTAAGATATCATCAAAATACACTACAACACAGATGCCTATGAAAGATCTAAGAACATGATTCATCAATCTCATGAATGTACTAGGAGCATTGGTTAATCCAAAAGGCATGACCAACCACTCATATAAACCATGCTTAGTTTTGAATGCAGTCTTCCACTCATCTCCCTCTTTCATTCTAATTTGATGGTAACCACTTTTCAAATCTATTTTAGAAAATATGCAAGAGCCATGCAATTCATCAAGCATATCATCTAATCTAGGAATAGGGTGGCGATACTTCACTGTCATATCAGCTCTGCAATCAACACACATGCGCCAGCTACCATCTTTCTTAGGCACAAGGAGCACTGGAACTGCACATGGACTCAAGCTTTCTCGGATATGACCTTTCTCCATCAGCTCCTCTACTTGTCTTTGCAACTCTTTAGTCTCCACTGGATTAGTTCTGTATGCAGGTCGGTTTGGTAGTGTTGAACCAGGTACAAAGTCGATTTGGTGCTCAATCCCGCGGACTGGTGGCAAACCAATGGGTATATCTTCTGGAAACACATCTGCATATTCCTGTAGGAGAGAGACTAGTTCACTCGGATGATCCAGTGTGTGATCAGTAACTGTTAGTAAAGTCTCCTTAAACATAAGCAAGATAATAGAATTTTGAGAGTAGAGAATTCTTTTAATATCTCCCTGTTTGGCATAGAGGCTGTGATGCTTCTGATCAGGTTTGAGGTCTATTTCTTTCTTTTTCTGAAGCTGGAGTTGATCTTCATGAACCTCTTTAGGAGATAGAGGCACCAGAACAGTCTTCTTTCCCTTAAATTCAAATGTGTGCTTGTTAGTGAAGCCATCATGAATCACACGCCTATCAGATTGCCAAGGTCTTCCAAGGAGAATATGGCTTGCTTCCATGGGTAACACATCACACAAGATCTCATCCTCGTATCTACCAATGGCTATGGGAACCAGTACTTGATTAGAGACCCTCATCTCACCTTCCTCATTAAGCCATTGCAACCGGTAAGGCCTGGGGTGTTTCTGAACTTTCAAACCCAACTTCTTCACCATAGTTTCACTAGCTACATTGACACAGCTTCCTCCATCAACTATGAGACTGCACACCTTGCCTTGAACAAGACACCTCGTGTAGAACAGGTTCTCTCGCTGCTCAAGCTCTTCAGTCTTAGTTTGTAGGTTCAAGAGCCTCCTTGTCACCAACAATCTTCCTCTCACTGGTTCTACTTCACTTTCTTCTCCAGACTCCTCATGATCAGACTCAGATTTCTCTTCCAGTGATTCATACTCTCCATTCTCAAGAAGAATCATAACCTTTTTGTTGGTGCACTCATTAGCATAATGCCCTCGTCCTTGACACTTGAAACACTTAACATCTCTGGTTCTGGAGCTAGTAGCTTCGGCCTTTCCTTTGTCTTTGCTGAATGTGCTGCTTGGCTTAGCTTCTTCTTTCTGTTGAAGCTTGCTCTCTTTCAGATAGGCTGGTTTCTCTTCTTTAGAATACTGATACTTGCTGGATTCATAGCTTCCACGCGAGTGATGCTTCCTCTTGATCTGTTGCTCCACAAGAATGGCTTTGTGCAACATCTCTTCGATCTCCACATAATGCTGCATCTCTACTCTGTCCTGTATCTCCCGGTTAAGTCCTCCAAGAAACCTTGCCATAGTAGCCTCTCTGTCCTCAGAAATACTAGCCCTTAACATCAGCAACTCCATATCTTGATAATACTCTTCAACAGTGTTTGATCCTTGGGTGAGCCTCCTTAGTTTCTGGTGTAGATCACGGTGGTAATGGCTAGGCACGAATCTCTTGCGCATGAGAGACTTCATCTCGTGCCATGATTCAACTGGATACTCCTGGTTGAGTCTTCTAGTAGTCACTAGCTGATCCCACCAACTCAAGGCATAGTCATGGAACTCAGTGGCTGCAATTTGGATCCTTTGAGCGTTGGTGTAGTGCTTGCAATTGAAAACAAGCTCAATTTTCTTCTCCCACTCCAAGTAAGCATCTGGATCAACCTTGCCATGGAAAGGAGGGATCTTGATCTTTAGACCAGTGAACTCTTCTTTTTGAGATCTCCTTTCACCATGATCACGTCTATGTCTCCTTCTGCTATCTCTTGAGGATGATGACGAACCACTTCTCTCAACTCTGTGACGCTCATAGTAATTATCAGTCTCCTGTGAACCACCATGCTCCTGTGGAGCCTCAGTTTCAACTCGCCGATTCCTCCTGGACTCATTGCTGTGGCCTTGACCAGTAGCTTGCCTTAGTTCAGCTCGGATCTCTTTCATACTCTCCTTAATCATCTCAGTCATGTTAGCTACCATAGTCTTGTTCAACTGATCTGTCATAGCATCCATCAGCAGCTTGTTCTTTCTCATCAAATCAGCTTCCTCATCTGTGTCATTCCCCATTGTACCTGAGATCAAAGAACAAACTCAGCCAGTAAGAAAGTTCAAGAAAAAAAATTCAAAATCAAAGATGGTAACAACAACAAAACATGAAACAAGCAGCAAAATATAGATACAATCAGATTTGAATTTTCTGCAGCTTAAACAACAAGAAGCTCAAGTGACTCTTCACTATCCAACGATCAACAATTCTTATTTTCTCAGATTTCGACAACAAAAGAACAGATCTATCAGTCTTATACAAGTTAATCAACAGATCTAATGATAAACTGATAGAAACAACAGATCTAACACAATAAAAACAAGAACTGAACAGATCCAGTACAGATCTATAATAGAAACTTGTAGATCTATCACTTTTTAAAACAGAAACTCACAGATCTGAAACAAACAATCCAAGAGACAAACAGATCTAGATCAGATCTATAAGTGAAACTCTCAGATCTATCAGATTTAAAACACAGATAAACAGATCTATCAATATTGAACTCAGATTTGAACAGATCTGAAAAGACAAACGAAAATCAGAGAAAAAGATTAACACTTCCCTAGCCAGAGTTGCTCTGATACCACATAATACACTCCTAGGATGCTTCTCTGGTTAGTTGGGGATAGATCCTTGCAAGAACGAATCAGAGACTCAAATTCTTCAAGGTTTGTGGAATGAATGGTGACACAAAGAGATGTGAGAGGTCTCCTTGATACTCCTAAGTGAATCCCTTGGATATGACACACCAAGACAATCACTCTTGTGGTTTTGTTAGATATGACACACTAACAAAGACTCAAGAACACTCAGAACTACAAGGGAGCTTGCAGCCGACAAAGAGAGAGACAAGAGTCTGAAAATAAAAGATAGCTTGGTTCTCATTAGGGCACCCACGACCATATATATATAGAGAACAAGGAACAGGCTCCTTGGTCTCTAAATGGGCCTTAAAAATAAATCATAGTCTTTAGAAATAACATAAAATAAGTCTAAAACCCGAGATCATCAAATGAGTGATAGGAAAGCAACATATGGCCTCATTAAAAACCTATCTCTAGAAAACCCAATGGGACAAAACCAAAGAGAGGGAAAAAGAGCACACACATGTTACTTGCTCATTTGATGTCTATCTAGAAAAAGAAACGGCTTGAATTGTGGTAAGTGTGTCTTGGATGATCAAGCTTCTTCCAAGACTCTCTTCTTGCTTCAATGAAATCTTGAGTAATCCTCCAATGGCTTCTTTGAGTTGTCTGCTTTTGGCTCGAGTCATAGGACCTTCAGGTATGGATAGAGCACCTTCATCAGCTGGCTCCTCCATGATCTCATTGTCTTCTTTGGTTGACTGGTCCATGATCATATCACCAAATGGGAAAGCAAAGTGTTGAGCTCAGGGATACTAGTAAGCAAGGCCTAACAAGGAAAAGAGACAACGACTCAAAATCTTGGAATGGAAACCAAGAATGTTTTAATTGTGGTGCGGTTGGTCACATTGCTCGACATTGCATTGAAAATCAAGCTGCATTGAGTGAATAACATCCCCCACTTGCTCTACAGGAAGACAGACCCCCGAGGAAGAGAAAGAGTAGGATTTAGATCTTTAGGAAAACCTTAACCTTCAGGCCGATGTGGTAAGTATGGGTTCTAACTTCTTGATTGAAGTCTTTAGTGCATGATTGGTTGTGAGGTGTTTAGAAAGAATTGTTTTGTTATTAATTGCCGTTCTGTGCTATTGCACAAGAACTTGTGGTTTGTGTTCTTGTTGTGTGTAGGAACGTTGTGGCAGGTAATGACCCCCGAAGACCAAACCCTTGAAGACTGAGAGTGCGGTCAGTAGTGTTCTGGTTGTTGGTTCTTATGAGCGGATCTGAAACGACACAGTATGATATACTGGGAGTTTATTTGGTGCATGGTTAGTTCTGAGGAGATATCTATCAAAAGGAAATGATAGATATAGAAGATTTAAGCATCCGAAGAAATCAAGATTGAAGAAGTGGTTATGTGGGAGAGTGTTATGGCAGAGTAGGAGCAAGAGGACGACTCAGTATGAATGAAGAGGTGTATCAAGACAGAGTGAGTTCAGAATCAGAAGTTTGGGTGGAGACCAAAGAAACCAAATTAGGGAAGAAACCAAGGGCAAACCGATAAAGAAGCACATCAAGTGATCAAGACCGCGAGACAAGTGATCCAAGGAGAAATTTTCATCAAGGGGAGGAACATGTCATGAAGTTGAGCCATTGGACAACTAAGAATTCGAGGACGAATTCTATTAAGGGGGAAAGAATGTGATAACCCGCCCTTCAAGATAAAATGGTCGAGGAAGTCAAGGTCAGGATCTGGAGCCAAGCTTTTGGGAGATTACACAACTGGAGGAATGTTGAGTTTTGGTCACACAAAACTTAACATGGTTCGGAGAAGACAGAAGATTGGTCGAGCATCAACTTGATGATCGAACCGCAGGCGGTACGGGCCAACCGAGAAGTTTGAAGTACGATGCGGTCAAGCAATGGAACGTGAGTGAACCAAGAGACAACTTAAGCTGCTCTACCTTTCTTAGAAGAGTCTTAGATTGATCAGAAGAAGATTTTGGAGGCATCACATTTTTGGAAGCACGACGGTTTAGAAGCTCGACGTTTCAGAAACCCGATGTTTCTTAGCGACGAAGTTTTCCGTGAAACTTCACATCTAGCATCAGAATATTATTTCAGAGATATTATAAGTTGGAAGCAGGACGGGAAGTAAGCAGGACGGGAAGCAAGCACGACGGGATCAAAGCACGACGGGAAATCCCGAAGTTGGACGAAAACCCTAATTTTGGTTTTACGAAATTATTGGAAGAAGCCGGAGGCACGGGAATTATTTTTAGAAGATCTCAGTATTCATCAGGAGTTTATTAAAAATATTCAGATCATCAGAACGGTTGCGGAAAAATATTCGGGATTGATCACGGGACGAAAATTCACCAGAAGGACCGAAATCGCGCAAATCAACCGAGAAGCTCGAGGTGGCCCTATCTAAGAGATCAGGACGTGCTGTCCTTCATCCAGGGAGCTTAGTGTCACCATAGCACGACATGTCACCGCAGGATGAAGCCTCTCATGCAGCATGACACACGAAGCACGACATGGCACCGTACTGACACGCAGGCGACCCGTGTGTCGCGACGCATGCTCTCCATCCATGATGAAGAACACCTGGACGTGCAGCTGTCATCTGGCATGTCAAGGAGACATGCATAATGACATTTGGACACCCGTGTGTCGCGACGCATGCGACCGG
Organism: Hirschfeldia incana; assembly: GCA_026261945.1. Classification (NCBI taxonomy): domain Eukaryota; kingdom Viridiplantae; phylum Streptophyta; class Magnoliopsida; order Brassicales; family Brassicaceae; genus Hirschfeldia; species Hirschfeldia incana. The sequence goes on from JABCMI010000039.1 coordinate 2,227,376, forward strand.
AAGCATGCGGGACGACACACGTGCAGTTGGGTGGCAAAATCTCACTGGTTGGTGTATACTATATATACCTGCACCCCCAGATCGTTTTCATTCATCCTTGACACACCAAAAGCACTCAGAAACGTGGTTAGAGAGAGAGAGAGAGAAAGTAGAAAAAAGAAGTAAGAGATTCCGATCTTTTTCGAGAGTTTTAGAGAGTTTTCGAGATCAGTTTCTCCACTGATTTCGAATCAATGCCTAAGGGAGGTTCTATCCAACTCAAGGTTATTAAAGTGAAGATCTGGGAAGCAAATCAACGTGCCTAGAGAGAGAGAGTGAAAGAAAGTGGTGTATCTAGGGTGTTATCAACTTCTGAAGACCGATACTCCACCGAGAAGCGAAGTTCTGTCCAATCGAAGATTTTCTGCGATTGTTACGCGGAAGCTCTGCCCAAATCAATCCATCCACTCTACTCATATTATTTAATGATCAAGTGGAGGTGCTGTTCAAGATCAGTTCAGTTCAGTTGAGGTAACAGTTCGACACTCTGCCCAAATTTCCGAAGGAATCATCCAACAGCTAGGGGAGGTTCTGTCAAGTAAGGATCAGTCAAGTCAAGGTCAGATCAGTTGAAGATCAGTTCAGACGTGAGGCTATTTGAGGAGTTCAAGAAAGGGTTTTGGTCAAGGATTCGGGAAGGGGTCAAAGCCACAACGAACCAAATACAGTGAGTCACGGCAATTGTTTGTTAACTTGTTTTCTTGCAGGTTCCCGTTATTTGGAAGTTGGATCATGGCAGGAGGCCAGGTCTAAACTGAGTAACGGTTTGTTTAGTTAGTAGTAATGATTAGGTTGATTAGTTAGTAGCATGCTTAGGTATTGCTTGAGAATCGTAGTAGCATGCTAATGGTTAGGTTGATTGGTTAGTTAGAGAACGTTGAATGCTTAGATGATATCGCTAGGTTGTGGATAGTTAGGATCTGGAATTGATTGAGCGTTAGGTTGTTAGATTGCTTGCTTGCTTGGTTGTGTTGATTGTTTTGCAGAGATGGTGATGATGTTTAGGTCATATAGACCAATTCCGAGTACATATTATTATGATTAAGGATCTAGGCCATATAGGCTGAATTCCTATTTTGTGTTGTACTAAGGGTCCTAAGCCATATAGGCTGGATTCCTGGTACTACTGGTATGATGTTGAGTTGTGTTGATAGCTTGCCTGATCAGCAATGCTACGCGGCAAGGAAAGTTACGTAAGCATGTCCCCACGCGGCTTGGCAGAGAGGTTGCATAAAGCATGCTCTGTACGGGGAGGTTGCTAGAAAGCATGCTCCGTCATGTGGTATTCTTTGTGGGTATTACATGTTAGTTTGCGGCAAGGAAGGTTGCTGGAGTATGTCCCTACGCGGCTGGGCAGAGAGGTTGCATAAAGCATGCTCTGTACGGAGAGGTTGCTAGAGAGCATGCTCCGTCATGTGCCACCTTATCGGGGGTAACATGTCAGTTTCATTGGATGTTCTAGCTCATGTGCCTTTGTGGCTATGAGTTAGGTGTTCTGTGGTTGAGATAGTGAGGAGGAAGGTTATGATATCAAATATAGCCATAGTGAGGCATTATTAAGTATAGCCATAGTGAGGCATATATCTATTATTATGCTAATGGTAGATTATATTCCGCTGCTTATCTTATTTATGTTTATGTCCTTGTTGATTCACTCGGGTTTCCACGGGGGAAGTCTCGAGTGATGATTGTAGTTATTATTATTGTTGTTGTGTTATTGCTAGGTGAACTCCTCGTCTTAGATTGTTTGGGGTTGGGATGGCGAGGAGTTGTATTTGTTAGTTGGGGCCCTGGCTCACTGGGTAACACTAGGTTACTCATTAAACTCACTTTTGTTGCAGAAAACCTTAGTAGGAGGCCGGGTAGCTTGGAAGCTGGACGTTAGGAGCACCGGGAGAACTTTTGCCTTTCCTTTTATAAAACGGTACTTATTTAAGATGTATTTTGACTCGATGTTGGCACTAGGCCTGGATCCATCGGTACTACTTTACTTGTAACGAATCTTTCTATATTTTATAAAAGTGATGTTTTATATTCGTTACAATGGTTCTCTGATATTTGACTAGTCCGGTCTAACACAACGTTAGGTCGTCGTACGGGTTGAAAAGCCTTAGGCCTCGATCTAACGGACAACGTTAACTCTTGGTACGGGTTGCAAAGCCTTGTGCCTTGAGTTAGCGGGACGAGTTAGTTGATGAACTGGTCTAAGTTGCGGATTAAATTCTGTGACATTGACCGGATTGTCCCTAGCCCGTCATGTAGCGCTTCCAGACCAAGGTGTGGTGTCGGTCCGTCGGTCATGTTCTTGTTTGATTGTTGGCCGGTGGTTCGACCTATGCCTAGAATGGTTCGGGGGTGTTACAGTTCCTCACCCTCAAGACGACACAATAAAACTAACTCGACACACTATCCTAACTCTACGACTCAATACTCTAACATGGGCCCTAGTGATCTCGTGTTCCTCCTCAACATCGGCAATATCCTATCTCCCTACCACAAAGGCCAGAAGAAGGAACTTTCAACCGACCGCAGCCCACAGTCCTTCGGGTCACCGCGCGACAGCCCACAGTCCTTCGGGTCACTGCCACATTACACCGTCGTGTAATAACTCAGCCTTAGGCCATGATCCCGTCTCTCTGAGTCTTCCCGATCCAACGAATAAGGGGTTTCCTTAAACCCGCTGGGTACGAGGCTGAGGAAACACTAATCACCCCTAAACAAGCCTAGTATGTGCGGGTTACGCCCATACTGTCGGCTACACTCAACACACTAATCTTAATAAGACCAAGACTCCTAAATACACTAAGGAGTCTACGACACTAACACCAGTACTCGTAGTCCAGCCTATATGGCATAGGACTCGTAGTACTAAACTCGACACGGAAGGAAATCAGCCTATATGGCCTAAGATCTCATGTATAACACCATCCCTGCACAACAACAATCACTACCAAACCAAGCAATCAATAGTCCTAATATCTCTAAGGCAGGTCTAACCCAATACTAATCAACCCATAAATAAATAAAGGAAAACATGCATCTCAATCCTAATAATTCAGCTACGCCATAATTTATCATACTATACCGGTTTATGCATCATTCATCCTAGTCCTAGTCAGGTTATAACTCAGTCTTAATTCCATTATATCTCAGATTAGCCCATGCTAAACTGAGTCCAATTAATAAATAAAATAACCCTAGGACTCTATCATGCATCAGTGTGATAACTACTCTATATGCAACTCGATCTATCCTAAGTTCCAAATGGAACTCAAACAAACCAACTCACAGTGTTCTTGCAGCTGGTTGATCGGAGAGAGCCTAGCCAAAACCCAATGCTTCTGTCTTCAATGGACTGGTATGGACGAATCAGGACTTGGACAGAACCTCCTCTAGCTTCTGGATGTTCTTCTCGGACTTCGGTAGAGTAACGGCTCTCGAAAATGCTCTAACTCTCTCAAAACAACTCCAAATCTCTTACTTTCTTTTTCTACTTCACTTTCTCTCTCTAAGCTATGTTTATGAGTGATATATGAGTGTGTGGGATGAATGAAATGAGCAGGGGTCGTGGCCTTTATATAGATATGGTCAGCCAGTGAGATTTCTCCACACAAGCGCCTGTGTGTCGTCGCGCATGCTTTCGGTCGCATGCGTCGCAACACACGAGTGTCCAAATGTCGAAAGGCATGCTTCCTCTCCATGCCAGAAGACAGCACCACGTCCATATGTCATTCAGCATGGATGGAGTGCTTACATCGCGACACACGGGCCTCTGGGTGTCGTTACGCATGCGAAGGTTGCAGATATCGCGCCATGTCGTGCTTCGGGTGTCCAACTGCATGGAACTGACTCATGCACACCTACACCTCCTCCTTTTGATGACACTCAGCAGGATGAATTGTTGACACCACGTTCTTATCAAGCCACCTCGAGCTTCTCGGTTAATTTGCGCGATTTCGGTTTTTTTGGTGAATTTTCGTCCCGCGATCAATCCCGAATATTTTTCCGCTCCCGTTCTGATTCTCTGAATATTTTTAATAAACTCCTGATGAATACTGAGATCCTCTAAAAATATTTCCCCAGCCTCCGGCTTCTTTCAATAATTTCGTAAAACCGAAATTAGGGTTTTCGACCAACTTCGGGTTTTCCCGTCGTGCTTGCTTCCCGTCGTGCTTGCTTCCCGTCGTGCTTACTCCCGTCCTGGTTCGAACTTATAATATCTCTGAAATAATATTCTGATGCTAGATGTGAAGTTTCGGGGAAAACTTAGTCGCTAAGAAACGTCGGGTTTCTGAAACGTCGAGCTTCTAAACCGTCGTGCTTCCAAAAATGTGATGCTTCCAAAATCTTCGTCTGATCAATCTAAGACTCTTCTAAGAAAGGTAGAGCAGCTTACGTCGTCTCATGGTTCACTCACGATCCATTGCTTGTCCACATCGTACTTTGAACTTTTCGGTTGGCCCGTACCGCCTGCGGTTCGATCATCAAGTTGATGCTCGACCAATCTTCTGTCTTCTGCAAACCATGCTAAGTTTTGTGTGATCAAAACTTAACATTCCTCCAAATATATAATCTCCCAAAAGCTTGGCTCCATATCCCGACCTTGACTTCCTCGACCATTTTACCCCGAAGGGCGGGTTATCACACCACCAGTGGAGATCCGAGTGGTATGAACGGCGTAGACGCTCGAAGATCTTGAGGGCTGCCAGATCTAGACGATCTAGACACTACCCTCTTCCCCGAATCTCTCGTCTCCGCCATTATAATAAAATAGAAGAAGAAAAATCTGGACACAATCCTAGAAGGCTAAGAGGAAGAAGAAGCGATGAAGGCAATCGAAAATCCGAAGCGCATATTTATCAGGAAAATGAAAGAGCTGTTGAACACTACCTCGGGAAAGCCGCCGAATTCAAAAATCCTACGGTCTCCGAGGCAGGATTTAAAATTCAAATCAGCCCGCTCCCCGGATCTCCCGAGATATCAGCTCCCGAAAAGGAAAGAGAATCCAGATCAGCAAGACTCGTTCAGATCGATTTTTGGAAGTTTCGAATCAAAAATATTTCAGATCATCATACCAGCCGAGTTCTTATGTCTCGGATTCCGGAACCTGATTATGAATAAAATCCTTCTCCTGCTGGAAGAAATGGCACCAAGATTCAAGACTACATATTATCCCTTGATCCCTGCAAAGCAATCAAGGAATAAGAGGCAAACTGTTGGGGAAAAATATCCAAGGCTAGAGTTTTCTCCAGCCTCCGAAGGGACCTCGACTTCCGGGCCCTCGTTTGGAAAGGACCCAGGGTCTCTCCTCGACTTAAAGAACCCATCTCCACCAGGTGGCACCAGGGCCCGATCTCCATTTAACAAGTACCCAGGGTCCAGTCCCTGTATCGAGGAACCAAGGCCTAGCCCTTGCCGTAAGGACCAAGGATCCGATCCTCCACATGAATATGGAAATTTCCCATATCGAGGGGAAAGTAATATATTCCTGAATATTACGGAAGCCGTCCAAGATTGACCGACCTACATCAACTATAAAAGGGGAACCCAAACCCTAGAACAAGGGATCGACACTTTGGGGCTTAGAGATTATAGAGTTAGGCTAGAAAACTAGGGTTTATACACCAAAAACGTTGTAACGCCAAACACACTCAATAATACATCTCTTTGCCTCGATTTCTATTCTCAAAACACATAAAAACTCGTATCCATTCATTAGTCTTCCAGTGTTCCGTAGTACTTAAACGACCCTACACAAAAATATCATAACACCTATGGTGAGTAGCCTCACCAGCTAGGGGGCTAGCTAAGATCTGAGGTCCCGAAGGTCCCTGATCCAGCTAATATGCCCCTTTAAGTATATTGGTGTTTCCTTAACTCCCTTTAGTCGAAACCAAATGTATTTTATAAGCCTAGTCCGAGGACGTTCTCGTTACACATAGGAGTAGGAAAACCAAAATACTTAAATATATAATAGTATATATAGAGCTCGACCCGAAGATCTTGCCTTTAGAAATGATAGAATTTGAGGTGCAAGGCGTTCCAGAAGTTGGGTTGTACCTTGCATGTGCTGTCTTGCAGCTTATAGGCTCCTGCCCCTTGCACCCCTATTACCTGATAGGGCCCTTCCCATCCGGGGGCGAGTTTTCTGGCTGATTTATCTTTTGTGTGGTTACAGACTCGCCTTAGGACCCAGTCCCCTTCTTGGAAGGTTCTGGATCTCACCTTCTTGTTGTAACTCTTGGCTACCATTACTTGGTACGACGCGTTCCTCAGGCGGGCTGCTTCCCTTTTTTCGTCTAGGAGGTCTAGGCTTAGGTACATCAGCTCGTCATTTTCCTTGGGGGTTAGGATGTTGGAGATCGTGGTCTTGACATGTACTTCGGTTGGTATTGCTGACTCGGTGCCATAGACGAGTGAGAAAGGGGTTTCTTGGGTAGCTGTCTTTGGAGTCGTTCGGTAGGCCCAAAGGACTCCATGTAGCTCTTCTGCCCATCGCCCGTGAGTCTTTTCCAAGCGCTTCTTGAGCATGTTCACCACCGTTTTGTTGGTTGACTCTGTTTGTCCGTTTGATTGCGGGTGCCTTGGTGCTGAATATGAGAGTTTGATATCCCAATCTTTGCAGAAGTCCTGGAAGTCGTTGCTGGTAAATTGGGGTCCATTGTCTGTGACAATTTCCTGAGGTACTCCGAAGCGGGTTATTATGTTCGTCCAGATGAATTCCTGATCTGGAGGTCCGTGATTTTTGCCAAGGCTTTGGCTTTTACCCACTTCGTGAAGTAATCGGTCATCAATAGGAGGAAGACCTTCTGCCCCGGCGCCATTGGGAATTTCCCCACGATGTCCATGCCCCACTTACTGAAGGGCCATGGGGAACTTAGGGACTTCAGGTTCTCTGGTGGTAAGTTGGAGATTGGGGCGTGCTTCTGGCATTGGCTACAGGTTTTGGCCTATTTGAGGGAGTCCTTCGTCATGGTAGGCCAGTAATAACCGGCCCTTCTCGCCCTGAGAACCAGGCTCCGTCCGCTGGAATGTGAACCGCATTCCCCATCGTGGAGTTCCTCTAATATTCGTGCGGCTTCTCTAGGGGATAGGCATCGTAGATAGGGTCCTGAGAAGGACCTCCTATATAGTTTTCCCTCCGAAATGCAGTATCTAGCCGCTTGTCTCTTGATCTTCCGGCTCTCCTCTCGGTTTTCAGGTAAGACGTCGTTTCTTAGATAGTCGGTGATAGGGGTCATCCAGGTTTCTCCTTCATCTACTACCGTCACTTCTTCCGGTTCAAACTCTTTCTGGGTTGCTGGCCATTGCAGGACCAACAACGGAATACTCATATGTTCCTTGGTTTCTAATGCGGAACCCAGGTTTGCTAGAGCATCGGCTTGGGAGTTTTGTTCCCTAGGTATTTGGGTAAGCTTATAGCTTGTGAATTGGTCTAGGAGACGTTTGGCCACCGATAGATACCTGATCATGCTCGGGTCCTTGGCTTGATAATCCCCTTGAGCTTGACTGATGATGACCTGCGAGTCACTGAAAACCTGGATGTCTTTTACTCCCATTTCCTTAGCTAGTTCTAGACCTTCTATTAATGCCTCGTATTCTGCCTCGTTGTTTGTTGCTTTGAAGTTGCAACGTACAGCCCTTGAGGCCGATTCTCCCGTAGGGGAGGTCAGAACCAGTCCTACCCCTGCGCCTCTTACATTGCTGGAGCCATCCACGTGCAGGGTCCATTGACCTTCTTCCGCTTCTTTTCCATGGAGTGTAATTTCTAGATCTGGGTCTGGAAGCATAGAGGGAGAGAATTCAGCCACAAAATCAGCTAGGACCTGGGACTTGATAGCGGCGGCTGGGCTGAAGATCACGTCGTACTCTCCCAATTCTACGGCCCATTTCGCCAATCGTCCTGATACCTCGGGTTTATGAAGGACTGCTTTGATGGGGAAGGAGGTGACTACCACGACTTGATGGGACTGGAAGTAGGGACGTAACTTCCGGGCCGCGACCACCAGGGCGAGGGCTAGTTTCTCTAGCTGGCTGTAGCGAGTTTCTGCGTCTAGCATGGATTTGCTGATGTAGTATATGGGATGCTGCCTTTTTTCTCCTCCCTTACGAGGACTGCGCTAACTGCGTGCTCGGACACGGCGAGGTAAAGCAATAGGGTTTCCCCTTCTAGAGGTTTAGATAGGAGTGGTGGAGTAGTGAGGTAGGCCTTGAGGTCGGATAGCGCGGCTTCGCACTTCTCTGTCCACTGAAAGTCCTTAAGGTTCTTTAGTGTTTCGAAGAAGGCGTGGGACTTGTCAGAAAGCCTGGAGATGAATCTGCTGAGGGCTGCCATTCTTCCCGTAAGTTTTTGAATCTCTTTGACGTTCTGTGGGGGAGGAATCGCCTGGATGGCCCTTATTTGCTCTGGATTTGCTTCTATGCCCCTGTGGGTGACTATGTATCCCAGGAATTTCCCGGAGCTTACTCCAAAGGAACATTTAGAGGGGTTGAGCTTCATATTGTAGTTCCTCAGGTTGGTGAAAGCTTGCTGGAGATGTGAGATATGATCTTCCGAGTCAAGAGATTTTACCAGCATGTCGTCGATGTAGACTTCCATGGTCTGGCCTATCTGATCGGCAAACATCGTGTTGACCAGCCTTTGGTAAGTGGACCCAGCATTCTTCAGACCAAACGGCATGACCTTGTAGCAGTAGATGCCCCTGGAAGTCATAAAGGACGTCTTTTCTTGGTTGTCGGGATTCATCAGGATTTGGTTGTATCCCGAGAAGGCGTCCATGAAGCTCATTAGTTGGTGCCCAGCGGTGGCATCCACCAGCTTGTCTATATGAGGCAAGGGGAATGGATCCTTTGGGCAGGACTTGTTGAGGTCCGTGAAATCGATGCAGACTCTCCATTTTCCGTTTTTCTTTTTCACAACCACCACATTGGCCAGCCAGTCGGGATATTGCACCTCTCTTATGAACCCTGCGTCGAGCAGGTTTTTGACCTCTTTGTTAATGATTTCATCCCTTTCGGGAGCAAACTTCCTTCTCTTTTGTCTAACAGGAGGATGCTCGGGATTCACTTGGAGCTGGTGCATGATGAAGTTGGGGTCGATTCCGGGCATGTCTTCGTGGGACCATGCAAAGCAATTGGAGTTAGATCTTAGGAAATCGATCAGCCTCCGCCTCAGATCCTTCGGCAGCTTAGAGCCTATTTTGAGGTTCCGCTCCGGGTTCCCTTCTATTAGGGGGACCTCGTCCATGTCTTCAACCTCGGTTCTTCGGCGTGAGGAACGAGAGGCTGCTTTTGTAATTGCTATAAGGCTTGGGTCCTTCCCTTCAGGGTAGTTTGATAGCAGGACCTAGAATTCTCTTGGTCCCCTCTAATGACCTTCACGCCCCAGGGGGTAGGAAATTTCACCAATTGGTGAAGGGTTGATGGTACGGCTCCCATGTCGTGGATCCAGGGCCTTCCTAGTATTACGTTGTAGGACGACGGACAGTCGACGACCAAGAACTTGGCGGTTTGGTTTATCCCCTCGGCATAGACTGGAAGAAGGACTTCCCCCTCGGTTTGCTTCACCTCTCTGCTAAATCCCACGAGCGGGATCGCTTTCCTGGTTAATGTTTTAGGGTCTAGCCCTAAATCCATATAGGCCGAGTGGAAGATAATGTTGCTGGAGCTGCCATTGTCCACCAATATTCGTTTAACTAAGCAGTTGGCTATAACAAGCGAGATAACGAGGGCGTCATGATGGGGAGTAAGGACTCGTTCCTGCTCCCTCGCAGTAAAGCTGATTTCGTCCGTTCCCAAGAGTGGGCGCTTGGGAATCTCGATCTCTTGACCGTTCCTAGCATTGCGAGTACTTCTTTTGGTTGCGGCGTTGCTGATCCCGCTTACTTCTGATCCTCCGGAGATGACGTGGATCACTCGTTCTTGTGGCGGAGGTAGCGCAGGGACCGCTTCATTGGGGAGAGCGGGGCCCTCTCTGTTAAGGAGATCCTTGGCCTTGTCCGATAGGAACTCCCTTAGATAACCCTTCTTGAGAAGCTCGGCTACTTCCAACCTTAAGGCTATACAGTCCTCAGTGGTATGGCCGTGATCGCTGGGGAACCCACACCATCTTTTAGGGTTCCGGGTAGCATCGGGGGACCTCATTTTAGGTGGCCACTTAACTTGTGGGCCCATCTGCCTCAAGACTCCAATGAGCTCTGGTTTGGATATCGGTAGGTGGGAGATACTGGGCCAAGTAGAAACCATCATTCCTTCGGACCGAGGTAAGGGGCGATGTTGGTATCTGCCCCTGCTCTGGTTGGTGGATTCCCGGGAAGGTCGGGATCAGATGGTTTCTTCACGCTCGTCTTTTGAGGGTTTGGAGGACTTCTGATCGTACTTGGAGGAAACCTTGGCCCTAGTCACGACGTCTTCTTCCCACCTTACTTGGGCCCAGGCACGGGATAGTACATCCGCCATGTCTCCGCATCTGTACTTAGTTAGCTCCTTGTAGAGCTCTCCCTCCGGAAGTAGGCCCTTCTTGAAGGCTGAGATTGCTGTATCGGCGTTACACTCGGGTATGGAGACCTTCTCCTGGTTGAAACGAGCTATGTAGGAGCGTAGGGATTCGTTTCTGTATTGTTGGATCTCGTAGAGGTCATCTGATCTCTTCTCCAGGTGGCGGCTACTGGCGAATTGTTCCACAAACTTGTCGGTGAGGGCGGCGAAGGATGCTATGGACCCCGTGGGGAGGTTGATATACCATTGGAGGGCAGGACCGGTTAGAGTTGACCCGAAGCCCTTGCACATGGTGGCTTCCCTTGCGTCTTTCGGAATAGCCACGGCTACCATGCGTTGCTTATACTGGGCGATGTGATTGTCAGGATCACCTGTTCCCTCGTACATCTTGATGCTCGGAAAAGAGAACTTTCGAGGCATCTCGATCGAAGCAATCTCCTTCACGAAAGGTGTGTCGGAGTACGACCTGGGATCACTTCTACGGATGGGGGGAGCTACTCCGGGGAGCCTTTCCACCATGGATTGGATGGTGCCGAATTTTTCTGATACCACCTTCTCTAGGCAAGCGGCTAGAGCTGGATCTGAGATCTCGGGATGATCAGGTGAATACTCTTCGTCCTCTGTATCGGATTCATCTTCTTCTTCTTCCCGGGTTGCGTCTCGAATATTTTCTTGATCGCCGGGTTCGTCGCCGGGCTGCTGAGGCATTTCCTCGCCGTCGTGCGGGGTCTTGAGCGAAGCCATTGGTTGAACTTTGGTTCTGAACCGTTTTCGTTTGTTCCCTACTGCCCCGAGGGATCGGTTTTCTCGTCTGAGAGCGATGTTCTCGGCTTCCATGGCGTCTAGCTTCTCGGCGCTTTGCTGGAGTTGCTTGGAGTGTTCTCCAAGTTGATCTTTTAGGTGTTGAACTTCCTGGACGAGTTCCAGACCTGCAAGTGCGGTCTCCTGAGCCTTGTGAAGGTCGGTAATTTGACTCTGAAGGGTTTCGAATCGGCTCTGAAGCTCCTTCTCCTTCAGGGTCAGATTGGCTTGATTGGACTCATCTTCTGGTGCCATCGTCACGTAGTTGAGTTACTCCCCTCCTTCTAGCGCCAAACTGTTATGATATTTTTGTGTAGGGTCGTTTTAGTACTACGAAACACTGGAAGACTAATAGATTTCGTGTATTTGTATGTGTTTAGAGAAGAGAAACTGAGGCAAAGAGATGTATTATTGAGTGATTTTGGGATTACAACGTCTTAGGTGTATAAACCCTAGTTCTATCGCCTAACTCTCTAATCTCTAAGCCCCAAAGTGTCGATCCCTTGTTCTAGGGTTTGGGTTCCCCTTTTATAGTCGATGTAAGTCGGTCAATCTTGGGCGGCTTCCGTAATACTCAGGAATATATTACTTTCCCCTCGATATGGGAAACTTCCATATTCATGCGGAGGATCGGATCCTTGGTCCTTACGGCAAGGGCTAGGCCTTGGTTCCTCGATACAGGGACTGGACCCTGGATACTTATTAAATGGAGATCGGACCCTGGTGCCACCTGGTGTAGATGGGTCCTTTGAGTAGAGGAGGGACCCTGGGTCCTTTCCAAACGAGGACCCGGAAGTCAAGGCCCCTTCGAAGGCTGGAGAAACCTCTAGCCTTGGATATTTTTCCCCAACAGGTTGCTTTAAAATTGCGACGCACGATCCTTGAAGCTGACTCTCCTGTGGGTGAACTTAGGACTAATCCTACTCATGCGCCTCTCCCGTTGTTGGAACCGTCAACGTGTAATGTCCATTGGCCTTTCTCCACCTCTTAAATATAGTATAGTAGTATATATAGAGCTTGATTCGAAGATTTCAGTTTTAGAAATGGTAGAATTTGAGGTGCAAGGCGTTCCATCAGTTGGGTTGGACCTTGCCTTTACTGTCTTGCAGTTTGTAGGCTCCTGCCCCTTGCACCCCTATTACCTGGTAAGGGCCCTCCCATCCGGGGCGAGTTTTCCAGCTGATTTATCCCTTGTGTGGTTGGAGACTCACCTTAGGACCCAATCTCCTTCTTGGAAGGTTGGGGATCTCACCTTCTTGTTGTAGCTCTTGGCTACTTTCATTTGGTATTATGCGTTCCTAAGGCGGGCCGCTTCTCTTTTTTCGTCTAGTAGGTCTGGACTTAGGTACATCGGCTCGTCATTCTCTTTTGGAGTTAGGATGTTGGAGATTGTAGTCTTAACGTGCACCTCAGTGGGTATCACTGATTCGGTGCCGTAGACGAGTGAGAAAGGGGTCTCTTGTGTAGCCATCTTCAGAGTTGTCCGATAGGTCCAGAGAATTTCGTGTAGTTCCTCTGCCCATCGCCCATGAGCTTTTTCCAAGCGTTTCTTGAGCATGTTTACCACTGTTTTGTTGGTTGACTCTGCTTGTCCTTTCGATTGAGGATGTCGCGGTGTTGAATATGAGAGTTTGATGTTTCATTCTTTGCAGAAGTCTTGGAAGTCGTTGCTGGTAAACTGATGTCCATTGTCGGTGACAATCTCCTGAGGTGCTCCGAAGCGGGTAATCACATTCGTCCAGATGAATTTTCTGATATGGAGATCTGTGATCTTTGCCAGGGTGTTGGCTTCCACCCACTTCGTAAAATAGTCGGTCATCACCAGGAGGAAGACCTTTTGCCCCGCCGCCATAGGGAATTTCCCCACAATATCCATGCCCCATTTGCGAAAAGGCCAAGGAGAGCTTAGGGATTTGAGGTTCTCTGGTGGCAAGTTGGAGATTGGGGCGTGTTTTTGGCATTGGCTGCAAATTTTAGCCTGCTTAAGGGAGTACTTCACCACGGTTGGCCAATAGTAGCCAGCCCTTCTTGCTCTGAGTACCAGACTCCGTCCACTGGAATGGGAACCACATTCCCCTTCATGGAGCTCTTCTAGTATTCGTGCAGCTTCTCTAGGGGTTAGGCACCGCAGGTAGGGCCCTGAAAAGGATCTCCTGTATAGTTTTCCTTCTGAGATGCAGTATCTAGCTGCTTGCCTCTTGATCTCGATCTCGATCTCTGGGTAGGACGTCGTTCGTTAGGTAATTGGTGATGGGGGTCATCCAGGTTTCCCCTTCGTCCACTACTGCTACCTCCTCTGGTTCTGCCTCTTTCTTGGTTGCTGGCCATTGTAGGACCAACAAAGGAATACTCATATGATCCTCGGTTTCCAAGGCGGAACCTAGGTTTGCTAGAGCATCGGCTTGGGAGTTTTGCTCCCTAGGGATCTGAGTAAATTTGCAGTTTTCGAATTGGTCAAGCAGACGTTTGGCCACTGATAGGTATCTGATCATACTCGGATCCTTAGCTTGGTAGTCTCCTTGGACTTGGCTGATGATGAGCTGCGAGTCGCTGTAGACTTGGATGTTTTCCACTCCCATTTGTCTGGCTAACGCCAGACCTGCTGTTAGGGCTTCGTACTCAGCTTCGTTGTTGGTTACTTTAAAGTTGCAACGCACGGCCCTTGAAGCTGACTCTCTTGTGGGGGAAGTTAGGACTAATCCTACTCCTGCGCCTCTCATGTTGCTGGAACCATCAATGTGTAGTGTCCATTGGCCTTTCTCCATCTCTTTTTCATGGAGCGTAGCTTCTTGATCCAAGCCTGGAAGCATGGAGGGAGAGAACTCAGCCATGAAGTCGGACAGGACCTGTGACTTGATGGCGGTAGCTGGACGAAAGAATACATCATACTCCCCCAATTCTATGGCCCATTTTGCCAGTCGTCCATACACCTCAGGCTTATGAAGTACCACTTTGATAGGGAACGACGTGACTACCACTATTTGGTGAGCTTGGAAATAAGGGCGTAATTTCCAAGCCGCCACAACCAGGGCGAGGACTAGCTTCTCTAGATGGATGTAACGGGTCTCTGCGTCCAGCATGGACTTGCTCACGTAATATATATGGTGCTGTCTCCTTCCTTCCTCTCTTACGAGGACCGCGCTAACCGCATGCTCGGATACGGCTAGGTAGAGCAATAGGACCTCTTCTTCCAGGGGTTTGGATAAGAGTGGTGGAGTAGTGAGACAGGCCTTGAGGTCAGATAGTACAGTCTCGCACTTCTCCGTCCATTTGAAGTCTTTGGGGTTCTCTAGTGGTTCGAAGAAGGCATGTGACTTGTCGGAGAGCTTGGAGATGAGGGCTGCCATTCTTACTGTCAGTTTTTGAACCTCCTTGACGTTTCGAGGGGAAGGTATCGCCTGGATGGCCCTTATCTGCTCTCGGTTTGCTTATATGCCCCTGTGAGTGACTATGTACCCCAAGAATTTCTCAGAGCTCACTCCGAACGAGCATTTGGAAGAGTTGAGCTTCATATTGTACCTTCTGAGGGTGGTGAACGCCTGTTGAAGGTGCGAGATATGATCTTCGGAGTCCAAAGACTTTACCAGCATGTCGTTGATATATACTTCCATGGTCAGTCCTATCTGATCAGCAAACATCATGTTGACGAGCCTCTGATAGGTGGATCCGGCATTTTTTAATCCGAAAGGCATAACCTTGTAGGAATAGATGCCCCTGGAGGTCATGAAAGATGTCTTCTCCTTGTCCTCTGGGTGCATCAATATTTGCTTGTATCCGGAGAAGGCGTCCATGAAGCTCATTAGCTGATGTCCGGCAGTGGCACCAACCAGCTTATCTATATGAGGTAAAGGGAAAGGATCCTTTGGCAGGACTTGTTGAGGTCAGTAAAATCGATGCAAACTCTCCACTTCCCGTTCTTCTTCCTTACGACTACTAAATTAGCAAGCCAGTCAGGATATTGTACCTCTCTTATGAATCCTGCGTCGAGCAGGTTCTTGACTTCCTCGTTAATGATCTTTCAGGAGCAAACTTCCTCCTTTTTTGTTTGACCGGGGGATGCTTCGGATCCACTTGAAGCTGGTGCATGATGATGTCGGGGTCGATCCCGGACATTTCCTCGTGAGACCAAGCGAAGCAATCAGAGTTAGACCTTAGGAAGTCAATCAGTCTCCTTCTTAGGTCTTTCGGAAGCTTAGAGCCTATCTTGAGGTTCCGCTCCGAATTCCCTTCCACCAGGGGGACCTCGTCCATCCCTTCAACCTCCGGTTCTTCGGTATGAGGAGCTGGAGGCTCCTTTTGTAATTTATATAAGGCATGGGTCTTTCCCTTAAGGGTGATCTGATAGCAGGACCTGAAATTTTCCTGGTCTCCCTTGATAACCTTTACGCCCCATGGAGTAGGGAACTTTACCAATTGATGAAGGGTTGAAGGTACGGCTCCCATGTCGTGGATCCAAGGCCTTCCTAATATCACGTTGTAGGATGACGGAGAGGCGACGATTACGAACTTAGTGGTTTGGTTTATCCCCTCAGCGTAGACTGCGAGAAGGACCTCTCCTTCGGTTTGTTACACTTCTCCACTGAATCCTGCTGGGGAAAAATATCAGAGGCTAAAGATTTCTCCAGCCTTCGAAGGGGTCCTTGATTTCCAGACCTTTCTCCTAAGGAAGACCCAGGATCCAGTCCCTGCTAGAAGGTTCAAGGATCCAGTCCTTGCCGGAAGGAACCAGGGTCCGACCCTCCGCAACAATATGGAAGTTTTCCAATAAAGGGAAAACTTCTATTTCTACGATTATGGAAGAGTTCCCCCTACTTCAGCCGACATACATCTACTATAAAAGGGGAGCCCAAACCCTAGAACAAGGGATCGACATTCATAGGCGGATAAATTAGAGTTTAGGCTAAGAAACTAAGGGTTTATACACCAAACGTTGTAAATGCTCATATACACTCAATAATACATCTCTTTGCATCGATTTCTCTTCTAAATACATAGAAATATTCAAGTCTTCATGTGTTCCGTAGTACTTAAACGACCCTACACAAAAATACCATAATAGTTTGGCGCTAGAAGGAGGGGAGTAACTCAACTACGTGACGATGACACCGGAAGACGATTCCAACCGAGCTGAACTAACCCCGAAGGAGCAGGAGCTCCTCAGCCGGCTTGAAACTCTTCAAAGCCAAATCACCGACCTTCACAAGGCTCAGGAAACGGCGCCCGCAGGTCTAGAACTCATCCAAGAATTTCAAAACCTAAAAGACCAACTTGGAGAACACTCCAAAAAACTTCAACAGAGCGTCGAGAAGGTAGACGCTATGGAGGCCGAGAACCTTGCTCTCCGACGAGAGAATCAATCCCTCGGGACAGTTGGGAACAAGCGAAAGCGGTTCAAAACCATAGTCTGACCTATGGCCTCGCTTAGCACCCCTCGCGGCAACAAGGAAACACCTCAGCAGCATAACATCTTAAACAATGGGTCCGATAACCAAGAGTCTGCTCGAGATACAATTCGGGAAGAAGGGAACGCCGATTCTGACACGGAGGACGAGGAATACTCACCTGATAATCCCGATATCTCGGATCCAGCTCTAGTTGCCTACCTAGAGAAGGTGGTCTCCGAGAGATTCGACACCATCCAATCTATGGTGGAAAGGCTCCCCGGAGTAGCTCCCCCTATCCGGAGAAGTGACCCTAGGTCTTACTCTGACACACCTTTCGTGAAAGAGATTGCTTCGGTAGAGATGCCTCGCAAGTTCTCTTTCCCGAGCATTAAGATGTATGTAGGAACTGGAGATCCCGACAACCATATCGCCCAGTACAAGCAGCGCATGATATTCGTGACTATCCCCCCAAAGAAGCAAGGGAATCTACCATGTGCAAAGGATTCGGGTCAACATTGACCGGTCCTGCCCTCCAATGGTACATCAATCACATCTTTCGCCGCCCTCAGTGACAAATTTGTGGAACAATTCGCCAGCAGTCGTCATTTGGAGAAGAGATCAGATGACCTTTACAAGGTCCAAAAATACAGGAACGAGTCCTTATGTTACTACATAGCTCGCTTCAACCAGGAAAAGGTCTCCATTCCCGAGTGCAATGCTGATACAGCCGTCTCAGCTTTCAAGAAGGGCCTGCTTCCAGAAGGAGAACTGTGGGAACCGAAATTCGCACTGTCGATTTTAATCAGTAGAAAATGGAGGAAAGCCAAGTTAACTAGACTTTCCCTTAAGGTCCGGATTCTCTGCGACAGCCAATGAGAAGTGACCGAACAAGTGCGGAAAATATAGAAAGATAACAAAAGACGAAAATCGTACAAAAAGGGTTTTGTTAAGAGTTGGGACTGGACCTTGAGAAAGGCTGCCTACATACCCCTTTCGAGGATCAAGTCGGACGTAGTTCAGTTAGAAAGATTTGAACAAGAGATCGAACTGCCTGGCGGAGTTCGTCTAGTACAAGTGTTTGTCATAGAAACGGGCGTGTCGAGAATAACGCCTAGGGTTTCTATGTGCGGAACTCTGAGTAAAGGGATTGTTAGATTCTTCGGAAGGAACAGAAGTCTGCGGACAAGATGAAGGTAGAACGAGAGGCGGTCAGACGTCCTAGGTCATGCCTTGCTAGTCTAACAACCTAAGTTCTAAGTTCACTCAATCTAAAATCTCGGATCTGCTTTCTCTCTAGGATTTTTTCTGCTCTGCCCCCTTTGCTTCTCTCCCCCAAGCTTCTTTATATACTCCTTCATATGACGGTCTATTCTCCTTTTGGGTGGCGAATCGGGCTTTTTCCATTTTTGTCGGTCTTCGTGTTTATCGGAAACTTGACATTTATCTTTCTCGGAATTTTAACATTTATCTTGTTATGTGAATATAAACATAAACCGTTGTATCTATCTTAGAAAATCGTAAATGGATCGTCCGATCGTGTTTGGTCCCTTTCGGGCCGTTTTTCGGATTTCCGCTGTTTCTCCGATTTCCTCGAAATAATACTCCTATTTTGATATCGAATTTTTCGGAAGATCTCCGACGATCTTTGTTTGGAATAAGAACGGGAGTTTTGTTCGCGGAATCTCAACGATTCGTTCCGCGAAAACTTGGAAAGGACGCAAAGTACTGACTTCTTGCGGCCGGAGCCTAGAACTTACGCACGAAGACTAGCCACCCGCCTACCCGAACCAACGCGGGGCTAGCCGCCCGACGACGAGGACCAGTGCGGGCGCTAGCATTGCTGATCAGGCAAGCTATCAACATAACTCAACATCATACCAGTAGTACCAGGAATCCAGCCTATATGGCTTAAGACCCTTAGTACAACACAAAATAGGAATTCAGCCTATATGGCCTAGATCCTTGATCATAATAATATGTACTCGGAATTGGTCTATATGACCTAAATTCCAAAGTACTAACAACATCATCACCATCCCTGCAAAACAATCAACACAACCAAGCAAGCAAGCAATCTAACAACCTAACGCTCAATCAATTCCAGATCCTAACTATCCACAACCTAGCGATATCATCTAAGCATTCAACGTTCTCTAACTAACCAATCAACCTAACCATTAGCATGCTACTACGATTCTCAAGCAATACCTAAGCATGCTACTAACTAATCAACCTAATCATTACTACTAACTAAACAAACCGTTACTCAGTTTAGACCTGGCCTCCTGCCATGATCCAACTTCCAAATAACGGGAACCTGCAAGAAAACAAGTTAACAAACAATTGCCGTGACTCACTGTATTTGGTTCGTTGTGGCTTTGACCCCTTCCCGAATCCTTGACCAAAACCCTTTCTTGAACTTCTCAAGTAGCCTCACGTCTGAAATGATCTTTAACTGATATGACCTTGACTTGACTGATCTTTACTTGAACAGAACCTCCCCTAGTTGTTGGATGATTCCTTTGGAAATTTGGGCAGAGTATCGAACTGTTACCTCATCTGAACTGAACTGATCTTGAACAGCACCTCCACTTGATCATTAATGAATATGAGTAGAGTGGACGGATTGATTTAGGCAGAGCTTCCGCGTAATAATTGCAGAAAGTCTTCAATTGGACAGAACTTCGCTTCTCGGTGGAGTATCGGTCTTCAGAAGTTGACAACACTCTAGATACACCACTTTCTTTCACTCTCTCTCTCTAGGAACGTTGATCTTCTTCTCAGATCTTCACTTGAATAACCTTGAGTTGGATAGAACCTTCCCTAGGCGTTGATTCGAAATCAGTAGAGAAACTGATCTCGAAATCTCTCTAAAACTCTCGAAAAAGATCAGAACTTCTCACTTTCTTTTTCTACTTCTCTCTCACGTTTTTCACTTGCTTTGGACAGGTCTGGATGTTTAGAAATGAGCTGGGGTCGTTAGGTATTTATAGGATACACCAGCGAATCAGAATCAGCTTGGTGGCAGCCCGTGTGTCGCTCTGCATGGCTCCGGACGCATGCATCGCGGCACCTCGTGCTCCACATGTCACTCAGAATGTCCAAGACTCATGCCAGAAGACCCATTGTCTCCCAGATGTCAAGCAGCATGACTGGAACTCATGCAAGTCGACACCCAAGTGCACACATGTCGATCAGCATGCTTCGGTCGCAGGTAGAGCGGCACCTCGTGCTTCTGTGTGTCACTTTGCATGTTGTGCTCTCCTGGGCTTCAAAAACTCCTGCTTCCATTGCCACATACCATGAAAGGCAGGATACAACACGTTCTTATCTCATAGATAAGGCCACCTCGAGCTTTTCGGTTGATTTGCGCGATTTCGGTCCTTCTGGTGAATTTTCGTCCCGTGATCAATCCCGAATATTTTTACGCTCCCGTTCTGATGATCTGAATAGTTTTTATAAACTCCAAATGATTCCTGAATTTATGGAAAATATTTCCCGAGCCTCCGGCTTTCTCCAATAATTTCGTAAAATCAAAATTAGGGTTTTCGTCCAACTTCGGGATTTCCCGTCGTGCTTCGATCCCGTCGTGCTTGCTTCCCGTCCTGCTTACTTCCCGTCCTGCTTCCAACTTATAATATCTCTGAAATAATATTCTGATGCTAGATGTGAAGTTTCACGGAAAACTTCGTCGCTAAGAAACGTTGAGCTTCTAAACCGTCGTGCTTCCAAAAATGTGATTCTTCCAAAATCTTCATTTGATCAATCTATGACTCTTCTAAGAAAGGTAGAGCAGCTTAAGTTTTCTCTTGGTTCACTCACGTTCCATTGCTTGACCGCATCATACTTCAAACTTCTCGGTTGGCCCGTACCGCCTGCGGTTCGATCATCAAGTTGATGCTCGACCAATCTTCTGTCTTCTCCGAACCATGTTAAGTTTTGTGTGACCAAAACTCAACATTCCTCCAGTTGTGTAATCTCCCAAAAGCTTGGCTCCAGATCCTGACCTTGACTTCCTCGACCATTTTACCCCAAAGGACGGGTTATCACATTCTTCCCCCCTTAATAGAATTCGTCCTCGAATTCTTAGTTGTCCAATGGCTCAGCTTCACGACACGTTCCTCCCCTTAATGAAAATTTCTCCTTGGATAACTTGTCTCGCGGTCTTGATCACTTGATGTGCTTCTTTATCGGTTTGCCCTTGGTTTCTTCTCTTCGGTTTCTTTGGTCTCCACCCAAACTTTTGATTCTGGACTCACTCTGTCTTGATACATCTCAAAGCTTTCCCTTAGTCTTGAATCCGTCCTTTCTTCTCTTCTTGATTTCCATGCTTTACTTATTCTCAAGTCGGCTCCATATCGCTTCACTCTCACGCTGACCTTATCTTCATATTGCTTCATTGTGTGTACTGCTCTCCCTTGAGTCTTCTTCTCAAAGTCGCTACATAACTCTTCACTTGATGAATACTGAATCGTCCTCTTGCTCCTACTCTGCCATAACACTCTCATACATAACCACTTCTTCAATCTTGATTTCTTCGGATACTCAAATCTTCTATATCTATCATTTCCTTTTGATAGATATCTCCTCAGAACTAACCATGCACCAAACAAACTCCTAGTATATCATACGGTGTCGTTGACTGATCGGCTCATAAGAACCAACAACCAGAACACTACTGACCGCACTCTCAGTCTTCAAGGGTTTGGTCTTCGGGGGTCATTACCGGCCACAACGTTGCTACACACAACAAGAACACAAACCACAAGTTCTTGTGCATTAGCACAGAACGACAATTAATAACAAAAAATTTCTTTCTAAACACCTCACAACCAATCATGCACTAAAAACTTCAATCAAGAAGTTAGAACCCATACTTACCACATCGGCCTGAATGTTAAGGTTTTCCTACAGATCTAAATCCTACTCTTTCTCTTCCTCGGGGGTCTGTCTTCCTGTAGAGCAAGTGGGGGGTGTTCTTCCCTCAATGCAGCTTGATTTTCAATGCAATGTCGAGCAATGTGACCAACCTCTCCACAATTAAAACATTCTTGGTTTCCATTCCAAGATTTTGAGTCGTTGTCTCTTTTCTTTGTTAGGCCTTGCTTACTAGTATCCCTGAGCTCAACACTTTGCTTTCCCGTTTGGCCATTGACGCCTTTTCTTCTTGGTTCATGCTTTGCTTCTGCTGATACTGCACTTTCAACATTTACTGCCCTCTCGACTAAGTCTGTGAGATTTCCAAAGTTACCTGACGCGAGTCTGCTACTTAGCTCAGGTTGTAACCTATACATGAAGTTCCGGATCATTGTTGCTTCGTCTTCCTGGCCGTTATATACATAGCGCCGAAGTTTGGTGAACTCTGCATCATACTCACGTACTGTCCTATCTCCTTGAGTAAGATTCATGAACTGTCTCTCCAATCGATGTCTTTCCTCAGGTGGAAAGTATTTCCTTCTGAACTGATACTGAAATAAATCCCAAGATGTAATAGGATTCCCATGTTGACGCTCCACGCTTTCCCACCAGTTACGCGCATCTTCTTGTAGATAGTAAACCGCCACTCTCTTCTTGTATTTATCTGGATACTCCATTGCTTCAAAGTTTGTCTCCATCATGTGCATCCATTCTTCCGCCTCAAACATGTTGATTCCTCCTTTGAACTTGTATGTTTCCAAACTCTTCATTGTCTTCAGGACCTTCAAATACTCCAAGTTTAAAGATTCCTCAAGCTGTGCGTTCCTTGAAACTTGACGTAGTACTTGAGTAAGCAAATATACTAATCCTCCCGGTGGAACTTCTTCCTCTGGATTCTCACCCTGTCTTGGTTGTGCATCTGAATGTGGAGTCGCTTGCAGCTGTGACTGACTATGTCCATGACTTGTTGAAAACCGATTTCCATTATGTTGGCTCATATCTCCGTGATAAACTCTGTTCCCAGTAGAAACCCCTTGTTCTGGATCATCATTTGCTCGACCATCTCTTGAAACAATCCCCACTGCCTACCTCGACTTGTCCCCCGAGTATCCATCTACAACCAATAAAAAGGTAAATCCTAAATTTCTTACCAGAACGGCTGGACGTGACCGGAATACTTTAATGCCTTTCGACTCCTTTTTTTTTTACTCGAAAAACGTTTGAAAACCGATTAAAAACGCAGGTTCCGGAAGCATGGACGAAACCATGCTCTGATACCACCACTGTAACACCCCCGAACAATTCTAGGCATAGGTCGAACCACCAGCCAACAATCAAACAAGAACATGACCGACGGACCGACACCACAATCATCACTCGAGACTTCCCCCGTGGAAACCCGAGTGAATCAACAAGGACATAAACATAAATAAGATAAGCAGCGGAATATAATCCACCATTAGCATAATAATAGATATATGCCTCACTATGGCTATACTTAATAATGCCTCACTATGGCTATATTTGATATCATAACCTTCCTCCTCACTATCTCAACCACGGAACACCTAACTCATAGCCACAAAGGCACATGAGCTAGAACATCCAATGAAACTGACATGTTACCCCCGATAAGGTGGCACATGACGGAGCATGCTTTCTAGCAACCTCTCCGTACAGAGCATGCTTTATGCAACCTCTCTGCCCAGCCGCGTAGGGACATACTCCAGCAACTTTCCTTGCCGCAAACTAACATGTAATACCCACAAAGAATACCACATGACGGAGCATGCTTTCTAGCAACCTCCCCGTACAGAGCATGCTTTATGCAACCTCTCTGCCAAGCCGCGTGGAGACATGCTTACGTAACTTTCCTTGCCGCGTAGCATTGCTGATCAGGCAAGCTATCAACACAACTCAACATCATACCAGTAGTACCAGGAATCCAGCCTATATGGCTTAGGACCCTTAGTACAACACAAAATAGGAATTCAGCCTATATGGCCTAGATCCTTGATCATAATAATATGTACTCGGAATTGGTCTATATGACCTAAATTCCAAAGTACTAACAACATCATCACCATCCCTGCAAAACAATCAACACAACCAAGCAAGCAAGCAATCTAACAACCTAACGCTCAATCAATTCCAGATCCTAACTATCCACAACCTAGCGATATCATCTAAGCATTCAACGTTCTCTAACTAACCAATCAACCTAACCATTAGCATGCTACTACGATTCTCAAGCAATACCTAAGCATGCTACTAACTAATCAACCTAATCATTACTACTAACTAAACAAACCGTTACTCAGTTTAGACCTGGCCTCCTGCCATGATCCAACTTCCAAATAACGGGAACCTGCAAGAAAACAAGTTAACAAACAATTGCCGTGACTCACTGTATTTGGTTCGTTGTGGCTTTGACCCCTTCCCGAATCCTTGACCAAAACCCTTTCTTGAACTTCTCAAGTAGCCTCACGTCTGAAATGATCTTTAACTGATATGACCTTGACTTGACTGATCTTTACTTGAACAGACCCTCCCCTAGTTGTTGGATGATTCCTTTGGAAATTTGGGCAGAGTATCGAACTGTTACCTCATCTGAACTGAACTGATCTTGAACAGCACCTCCACTTGATCATTAATGAATATGAGTAGAGTGGACGGATTGATTTAGGCAGAGCTTCCGCGTAATAATTGCAGAAAGTCTTCAATTGGACAGAACTTCGCTTCTCGGTGGAGTATCGGTCTTCAGAAGTTGACAACACTCTAGATACACCACTTTCTTTCACTCTCTCTCTCTAGGAACGTTGATCTTCTTCTCAGATCTTCACTTGAATAACCTTGAGTTGGATAGAACCTTCCCTAGGCGTTGATTCGAAATCAGTAGAGAAACTGATCTCGAAATCTCTCTAAAACTCTCGAAAAAGATCAGAACTTCTCACTTTCTTTTTCTACTTCTCTCTCACGTTTTTCACTTGCTCTGGACAGGTCTGGATGTTTAGAAATGAGCTGGGGTCGTTAGGTATTTATAGGATACACCAGTGAATCAGAATCAGCTTGGTGGCAGCCCGTGTGTCGCTCTGCATGGCTCCGGACGCATGCATCGCGGCACCTCGTGCTCCACATGTCACTCAGAATGTCCAAGACTCATGCCAGACGCCACATTGTCTCCCTGATGTCAAGCAGCATGAATGGAACTCATGCAAGTCGACACCCAAGTGCACACATGTCGATCAGCATGCTTCGGTCGCAGGTAGAGCGGCACCTCGTGCTTCTGTGTGTCACTTTGCATGCTGTGCTCTCCTGGGCTTCAAAAACTCCTGCTTCCATTGCCACATACCATTAAAGGCAGGATACAACACGTTCTTATCTCATAGATAAGGCCACCTCGAGCTTCTCGGTTGATTTGCGCGATTTCGGTCCTTCTGGTGAATTTTCGTCCCGTGATCAATCCCGAATATTTTTACGCTCCCGTTCTGATGATATGAATAGTTTTTATAAACTCCAAATGATTCCTGAATTGATGGAAAATATTTCCCGAGCCTCCGGCTTTCTCCAATAATTTCGTAAAATCAAAATTAGGGTTTTCGTCCAACTTCGGGATTTCCCGTCGTGCTTCGATCCCGTCGTGCTTGCTTCCCGTCCTGCTTACTTCCCGTCCTGCTTCCAACTTATAATATCTCTGAAATAATATTCTGATGCTAGATGTGAAGTTTCACGGAAAACTTCGTCGCTAAGAAACGTCGAGCTTCTAAACCGTCGTGCTTCCAAAAATGTGATTCTTCCAAAATATTCGTTTGATCAATCTATGACTCTTCTAAGAAAGGTAGAGCAGCTTAAGTTTTCTCTTGGTTCACTCACGTTCCATTGCTTGACCGCATCATACTTCAAACTTCTCGGTTGGCCCGTACCGCCTGCGGTTCGATCATCAAGTTGATGCTCGACCAATCTTCTGTCTTCTCCGAACCATGTTAAGTTTTGTGTGACCAAAACTCAACATTCCTCCAGTTGTGTAATCTCCCAAAAGCTTGGCTCCAGATCCTGACCTTGACTTCCTCGACCATTTTACCCCAAAGGACGGGTTATCACAGACAGGGTGTGAGTTGTCGTCTCATTCCTGCCTCCCTGATGATCACCGTATCCGTCGTTCGTACAAAGCGAGATTTTCCAGCGGTTTACGATTTACGCAAAAATTCGTGGAAATGTACAGACTTAAGTGAAGAGACAAGTTTTGGGATCTCGCGTCGTCGACGCTATGTCTATGAGATGTTAAGATACCAGCAAGGCTGGGTTTAGGGCAAGACCTAGGTTTACTCTAAGACTGAGGATGTGCGATGACAAATCGGCTTTCGTTTTGCATGTTTTTGATTTTAACCTGATTCATACCGTTTTAAAATCCGCGAAGTGGTATCGGCGTATATGATTTGTCTGGGCACGAATCGAGCTACTTCCTTTACGAAGTGCTGAACCAAATTTAGATTTTTTGTATAGCGCGCTATGGGATCTTTGTCGGATGTAAAAGAGCCTACCCTTAGGTGTCTTGTCTGTTTATGACGTTAGAGTTCGTTTGTTGTGATCAGCTACAACGATATGATGCCGTTTAGAAGGCGTATGAAGGTTTTAATCGAAAAACGAATGTTCAGGCACGAAGCGACGTCTCGCAGTGCTTTGAAGTTTGTTTTTCTTATGTCATAAAGGACCATGGGCTTTTAGAAATCGCGGAATGTTTCCGGGTGATGGTGGTGATTTCGATGGATACTAGATCCAAATTTGAGGCCGTTTGGAGAATTGGTTGTGGAAAGTTTTGAAAGTTCGATTTTCTTTAAAATCGTGGGAGTATACGAGTATACGCATTTCAAATGTGTACGAGTTAATTTTCCCTTGTGCCGCCTTTCAAATGTTCGCGGGCTTTGAGATGTTTTGCAAATGTCTGCAGTCAGAAACTGTTGTTTCAGTTTGGACGTGCAAGTTATAAAATTTTGATCGAGGAATTAGGACCAAGGGTCGCGTATATTTGACCTATGGAGAAGCGTCTACCTTTGCAAAGTGTTGGCCTTCCGGGATTTTATGGATGACTCATATAACTCTTGGAGCTTTGTCACGAGTGTTTCTTTTCATGCTTTGTTTACGAGGTGTATAGAACTTAATCAGTCGATGTTAAGTTCAAATTTTTCCGTTAACCGTATGGCTGTTAGGACTGATTTTATTACGAGAAATTTATTGCATGATTTCCGCTTTTGGGCTATGCAACAGAGTTGCTCACGTAATGGTCACTTGGCGTTTTATGACAAATCGTGGATTATCGTTTGGCCCTTAAGTGATTGGAGCGGCGATCGTTCAGCTGTTTTGTCTTGGCGTGAAGGCTGTGTTCAGCCGTTTAACCAAGGAGTTGGTAAACGATCAGACCACGATCCTTTCGCATTAAGGTCATATTGGTTCACGGTTGTCCTTAATGGTGATGCCGAGTTCAGGTCCGGGCTTTATGGAAAGACGTAGTTGGCCGAGGGCCGGAAAGCGTTCGCCGAGATAGACATGCCAATCATAGTGGAATTTTCCGAGTTATGGGTGATGGTGACACGGGAAATGTTTCCGCTTTGATTTTGTCTTTTGGCGAAAGTTGCTTTGATTACTCATGGAGTTTTACCGAAGGTGTTATTTCGTTAATTTTGTAGCTCACCGTCGTGCTATTAGTCTGACGTTGTACGAGTTTCTTGTCGTGAGTTTGCAACAAGAGACTGCGTAGAGTTTTCAAGACTATGTTTGTAACGGTTTGACTACGCCGTTATGCTGCTAGCGTTTCGGACGAATCTTAGAGTGTCGTTTGCCTTTTGAAAGGAATTTTTTCTTTAGGAAGCAGAATGAGTATGCCAAGGATGCGTGGCGATCGTTTCTCAGTTTTTAGAGAGATTAGATCGGTCTGCATGTTCTGCGTAGACAGTCAAGGAACAATAGAACAAAACTGGAAAAATGCCTAAGACTTAGCTTGCTAGACTATCCACCTAGGTTCTAAGTTCCCTAAATTTTACGGCAGTTTATAAGACGTTTTCATTCCTTTCTTACGAAAAATTAAAACCTTGATAAAAATTTCTAAGTCGAACGTACCTTAGTTTCATTGATTACTCGAGATTGCCTCATGTCCGTTCCTCTTTGTCTTCTAACGTTTCATTGTCGAAGGACTTCGAAAAGTTTGATACTGAATCGGGAATCGATTTTTGATGAAATCTTGGCGAAAATATCGGTATGAGAGAGAGATATTAATGCCTAAGTTCATGTTCTTATTTCTTTGAACTTCTGGTTAAATCGACCATGTAGCTGAAGGAACAGTGCCGAATCGTTGAAACAAAGGGAGGAGAAGTAGGTGATAACTCGAAGAAGGCTAAGGTGGGCGGATAAGTGAAAACGATTGGCAAGACGTCACTTGAGCGAGGCTTGATATTTTGTCAAGCTACGAGTGAACTGGTCAGGTTAAGAAGCTCATGATCTTGTTTTTCTTTACGAATGATATTTCGTAAAATATTGCCGAGCTTTTTCTTTACGAGAGTTTTTCAACAATATGTTGTCGAGTTAATTTTACGGAAACTGTTTCGTAAAATATTGTCGAATTTAATCGTGCAGAAGCCGTCTCGTGAAGTATTGTCTATGATTATTTTACGAAAGGTGCAAAGTATTGGATTTGATTATCGTCGGGATAGTTTCGCGAGGATTTGCCGCGTTCGCCGAACAGTTCCCGGGGGCGCCTAGAGCAGGACTCTGCGTCTAGCCGCCCGAGGGCGCCTAGAGCGGGACGCTGCGTCTAGCTACCCGGGGGCGCCTAGAGCTGGACGCTGCATCTAGCCGCCCGGGACCGTGCTCCTTGTGTCACTTGTCTGTTTTCTCGGTTTTTTTGGTTTCTCGATCGACACTTAGTCTCTCAAGGTTTCTTGATTAACACTTGGTTTTCCCGAGGACTTTCAGGTATCGATTTCATCTTGATCGATCTTGACCTCCAGCAAGAAGTTGTTTCCTAGAACGTTGTTGACCTTTTATTTTACAAGAGTTATTTTGCAAAATGTTGTCGAGTTAATTTTACGGAAACTGTTTTGTAAAATGTTGTCGAGTTTAATCATGCAAAAGGTGTCTCGTGAAATACTTTCGAGGATTTATTTTACGAAAGGTGTTCCGTAAAACGTTATCGAATTTTAACATTAGAAACGCTGATTGGTAACCCGATCAGTCGTGCTTTCTGTTTCACGAGTAATCTGGTGTTTCTTTGCGATTTCCAGGAGAACAAGTCTTGCTTTTCTGGGAATGTCTCAAACTCGGTAATTAGACCGTCATATCAGTCTTGGGCTCGATCCTACTCTAAAATTGTATGTGGGCCGTTTAGCCGCGATTCTGGTCCCTTTTGGGCCGTCATGGGACTTAGACGTTTTTACGATTTTCTTTAGAAAAAGCCGTTGAAGTGACGCTGGTTTTTCCGAAAGGATTTCAATTCCCCGTATAGTTAAGGCAATTGGTGTTCAAGCTAACCATAGCCGTTTTATACGGCATGCAGGAATCCGTCTCGACTACCAAGTCTTTTTATGAATTTTCCCGAGCGAGGGGGGTTGTGTCCATGGACCCGAGGACCGTGTTGCAGGAACTTGGACGGGGGTGCATGGTTGATAGGGCCCAAACTTGGTCGGGATGGTCCGTTCTCAGGACGTTTGTCCGTAAGATAATAATCTTAGATAACCGTTTGCATAAGCGTTGGTCGTAGGAGCAGTCACTGCTGAAGTTGTTTTACCAGCGTCGATGTGAGCTGCGAGTTTGTCTTTCATATTTCCAAACATTGCTTTGATCAAGCATTTTGCGGCCGTAAGAGTAATAGTAATCCGTCCTAGCGCCAAACTGTGGGAACCGAAATTCGCACTGTTGATTTTAATGAGTAGAAAATGGAGGAAAGCCAAGTTAACCAGAATTTCCCTGAAGGTCCGGATTCTATGCGACAGCCAACGACAAGTGACCGAACAAGTGCAGAAAATATAGAAAGATAACAAAAGACGAAAATCGTACAAAAAAGGTTTTGTTAAGAGTTGGGACTGGTCCTTGAGAAAGGCTGCCTACGTACCCCTTTCGAGGATCAAGTCGGACGTAGTTCAGTTAGAAAGATTTGAAAAAGAGATTGAACTGCCTGGCGGAGTTTGTCTAGTACAAGCGTTTGTCATAGAAACGGGCGTGTCGAGAATAACGCCTAGGGTTTCTATGTGCGGAACTCTGAGTAAAGGGATTGTTAGATTCTTCCGAAGGAACAGAAGTCTGCGGACAAGATGAAGGTTGAACGAGAGGTGGTCAGACGTCCTAGGTCATGCCTTGCTAGTTTAACCACCTAAGTTCTAAGTTCCCTCAGTCTAAAATCTCGGATCAGCTTTCTCTCTAGGATTTTTTCTCCTCTGCCCCCTTTGCTTCTCTCCCCAAGCTTCTTTATATACTCCTCCATATGACGGTCTATTCTCCTTTTGGGCAGTGAATCGGACTTTTTCCATTTCCGTCGGTCTTCGTGTTTATCGGAAACTTGACATTTATCTTTCTCAGAATTTTAACATTTATCTTGTTATGTGAAGATAAACATAAACTGTCGTATCTATCTTAGAAAATCGTAAATGGATCGTCCAATCGTGTTTGGTCCCTTTCGGGCCGTTTTTACGGATTTCCGCTGTTTCTCCGATTTCCTCGAAAGAATACTCCTGTTTTGATATCAAGTTTTTCGGAAGATCTCCGACGATCTTGGTTTGGAATATGAACGGGAGTTTTGTTCGCGGAATCTCAACGATTCGTTTTGCGAAAACTTGGGAAGGACGCAAAGTACAGACTTCTTACGGCCGGAGCCTAGAACTTACGCACGAAGACTAGGCACTCGCCGACCCAAACCAACGCGGGGCTAGCCGCCCGGTGACCAGAACCAGCGCGGGCGTTAGCCGCTCGGCGACCTGGGCCGACGCTCGGCGCCCGGCGACCACGGCCAGCATGGGCGCTATGCGCCCGGCGACCTGGGCTGGCGCTAGGCGCCCGGCGACCACGGCCAGCACGGGCGCTAGGCGCCCGACGACCTGGGCCGGCGCTAGCCGCCCGGCGACCACGGCCAGCACGGGCGCTAGGCGCCCGTCGACCTGGGCCAGCGCTAGGCGCCCGGCGACCACCGCCAGCATGTGCGCTAGGCGCCTGGCGACCACAGCCAGAATGTGCGCTAGGCGGCCGGCGACCACGGCCAGCACGTGCGCTAAGCGCCCGGCGACCTGGGCCGGCGCTAGCCGCCCAGCGACCACGGCCAGCACGGGCGCTAGGCGCCCGGCTACCTGGGCCGGCGCTAGTCGCCCGGCGACGACGACCAGCACGGGCGCTAGGCACCCGGCGACCTGGGCTTCGGCGAGGGCTTCGATTTGATATCTTGCTCGTTTTTTGGGTCCTCACGGTTTGAGAGAACGGGCTCTTTGAAGTTTCCCGGCGACCAGGACCAGCACGGGGGCTAGTCGCCCGGCGGCCAGAGCTAGCATTGAGGCTAGCCGCCCGGGACCTCCGTCTCGGCGAGATCTTCGATTTGATATCTTGCTCATTTTCTGGGTCCTCACGGTTTGAGAGAACGGGCTCTTTGAATTTTCAAAGCGGATTCCTTGTCGTTCGGCCTGTCCAAACTTAGACCACTTTCCGTTTCTTCCGTATACTTTCGCATGGTCGTGTCATCCCAGCTACGGACCTAATGTCTCTCGGTTCTTCTTGATTGTATCATCAAAGTTTTACGACTAAATATTAGTTGGTTTTCTCGTAAAGTTTATCGTGTAAAACAAGAAAAATCGACTTAAACATAGGTTTTTTAAGCTATACGACTTGTTTTGCTTTCGACGCTTGTTTTATGGAAAGTCCGCGCACGATAAATATTTTTAGCCGTTGATTTCGAGATAACCGTTTTTGATCCCGACAAGAATCTACAAAGAGCTAACGAAGTATAGGTGTGGAGATATGGCGGACGTGTTATCCCGCGCCTTGGCTCAAGTGAGATGGGAAGAAGACGTCGTGAGCAGGGCCAAGGCTTCCTCAAAATATGATCAGAAGTCCTCCAGACCTCCAAGGGACGATCGCGACTAGACCATCCAATCTCAACCTTCCAGAGAATCCAGCAATTCGAGCAGGGGCAGGTATCAGAACCGCCCTTTACCCCGATCCGAGGGAATGAGGGTGTCTACTTGGCCCAGTATTTCTGATCTCGCAATATCCAAACCGGAGCTCATTGGAGTCCTGAGGCAAATGGGTCCACAAGTTAAATGGCCTCCTAAGATGAGATCCCCCGATGCCAATCAAAACCTCAAAAGGTGGTGCGAGTTCCACAACGATCACAGCCACACCACTGAAGATTGTATAGCCCTGAGGATAGAGGTTGCTGAACTTCTCAAGAAAGGTTATCTGAGAGAATTCCTCTCGGGTAAAGCTAGGAACCTCCTGAACAAGGAAGGCTCTGGCCTTCCCAACGAAGCTGTTCCCGCATTACCTTCGAGTGATCCATGTCATCTCCGGAGGATCAGAAGTAAGCGGGATCAGCAGCGCCGCAGCCAAAAGATGTACTCGCAATGCCAGGAACGGTCAGGAGACCGAGGTCCCTAAACTCCCACTTCTGAGAACAGACGAGATTAGCTTCACCGCGAAGGACCAAGAAAAGGTCCTAGCTCCTCATCATGACGCCCTCGTCATCTCGGTGGTCATAGCCAACTGCTTGGTCAAGCGGATACTAGTGGATAACGGAAGCTCTAGCAACATCATCTTTCACTCAGCTTACATGGATCTAGGGTTGGATCCCAAGACGCTAACCAGAAAAGCAACCCCACTTGTGGGATTCAGTGGAGAAGTGAAACAAACCGAAAGAGAGGTCCTTCTCTTAGTCTACGCTGAGGGGATAAACCAAACCACTAAGTTTCTAATCGTCGACTGCCCATCATCCTACAACGTGATATTAGTATTAGGAAGGCCTTGGATCCACGACATGGGAGCCGTACCTTCGACCCTTCATCAATTGGTAAAGTTCCTGTCATGTCCCCGATCCTCGATAGGACCGCGGGACCGACCATGGTACAAGGGGACGCACCAAGTCAGGTCATCTGACCTGAAATCAGGTGTATCATGGTCCAAACAGATGGTTAAGTGATTCAAGATGTGAATACTTGATCATCAGAAGAAGGAAGGGAGTAAAAGAGAGCTGGACGAGTGAACCAAAAGCTGGACGTGGTCTGGGTCAAGCTCATCCAGCTGGATTAAGAGTGTGACTAGCTCACCAGAGGTTGTCCAGCTCACTGGAGCTGGTAGAAGCTAGGTCAGCTGGGGCAGCTATGGGGAAGCTCATCGCACCTCGGCGGAGTGTTCGGGTCCGGACCAGCCTAGAAGAGCTGAACGGTTACCCGGACTGGACCGACGGTCCGAACATATGTGAAATATGTGACGATGGGACCAAGACTTGCCCACTAGTCGGATATTCGCGAAACGGTGCCAAGGGGAACCGTTCGGTCCGTTCTCTCTCTCTTCGTACCGGTTCGCCTAAAGGGAGTTGGCGATCAATATATCTTTAAATAGAGGGTCTTTGACTTCGATATTGGTATCAGAAAATAGAGGCGGAGCCCTGGCAAAATCGTAACAGAGAGAAAGAGAGAAACGGTCCGTGAGAAGGGAGTATCCGACCAAGGGGTTACCGGAGCAAGACTAACCGGCGGCAAAGAATGGAAAACTCGTCGGAGGTATCTGGAGAAAGAGAAGGAGAAGACGCCGGCTCCTGAAGATCGAACTCCAAAGGTCAGTGATGCTATCCATGGTTCATTGTCCTTCACCGCGGCTAAGTCCGGTCTGGTGTGTGGGGACGATTGTGTTGGAAGCATCCTTTCTGTCTTGTCTTTGTATTCATCTTGCTTCATCTTTATTTTGATCGAGTCTGTGGGCGCAGACTCAACAAAGACAAACCTCGGCCTTGGCCGGTTTGGAGGAATCCTCCATGGCCGTGTGATATACCATGATTTTGACCCACTTTTACTCATGGTATTTATATGATTTTACTATATATATCTATGTTTTGGAGTCTTTTAGGTATGTTTTCAGGTTCAAGGGCATTTTGGAGTAAAGTGACTTTTAGGTGCCATTTGGAGCTTAAAGGAGAGTTTTCCCGAGATGACTTGAAGATCAGACATCGAGGTCGATATCCAGAGTTACATATCGATCGATACACACTTCGTGTAATCGATCGATGACGCATTTGAAGAAATGACGACGAGATACTCCATCGATCGATGTACACATAGTACCATCGATCGATATCGAGCGTGCAGAAGAAGGAAGAATATTCTCAATCGACTTGAAGCCCAAGATGTCTCAATATTACTATAATGCCCCTGACGAGTTTTTAACCTAATTGTACTCAATATTTATACCTTTGCCTATGTGTTTTGGCAAAAAAAGCTTTAACAACATATCATTGTTCTAGTATTTTCCTACTTATCAATAAAGTATTATTTTCATCTTAATTTTATTCTCATCTAAGGTTATAGAAGTCTAAGTTTAGAAGAAAGATACAAAGGAATTTGTTATCACGAGGAACTTGATTGTTCGGTCTTCTAAATGAATCTCTATCATTACCTAGATGCTATGAATCACTCAGTCATGTATGAGTAGATTCCATTGTTAGATTTACGGTTCAAATAGTTATGAGGGATTAGCCCCAACTATGGACTGTTGAGTTGTATACTCATTATCCTGATGAACCCTAATGCTTATTCTAGAGTAGCTAACTAGAATATGATCTTGGAATTGATTTAATCCATAAATCAGTCTCCTGACATCATCTTGAATAAGCTAAGATCCTCTAGGGATAAGCGAGAGCCGGTCTATGATCTTGGTGAACATATATTCGATTCGATCTAAAGCTATATCGACCGATACTCCAATAGAGTAATCGATCGACGACACACATATCGATCGATACAAGCTGTCAAACATCGATCGATATTTTCGGCAGACAGATCAATAGACGAGACTAGTAACGACAGTTATTAGCCAACTCTAAAGAGT
Source organism: Hirschfeldia incana (assembly GCA_026261945.1). Lineage (NCBI taxonomy): Eukaryota > Viridiplantae > Streptophyta > Magnoliopsida > Brassicales > Brassicaceae > Hirschfeldia > Hirschfeldia incana. The sequence continues at coordinate 2,262,082 of JABCMI010000039.1, forward strand.
CGAAGTTCTTTAGTATATGCAAGCAACTCATTAAAACATCCATAGCATTATAATCCTGAACTAGCTGAATAGTAACCTTGAATCTAACTATTTCTCTTATTGCTTACAACCCTCAAACATTCTCTTGAGCAATTAATCATTGCTCACAACTGCAATTTATATTTAAACCATTCCAAACTAGCTTAGTCACTAAGGATTACTATCTTTTGTGTTCCTTCGCTCCCCGTGAAATCGATCCCTAAGTACTACATCTGAACCTCTTATTTGAGAGAGTAATTCACTCCTAGGGTAATTTGAGTGAGATCAAATTTGGCGCCGTTGCCGGGTAGCTAAGATCGCCATTAGATTTAATCTGATTAGGTCTAGGTTATTTAAATTTCTGCTAAATCACCTTTTGACGCAAAATTTTTTTTCTTGATTTTCAGGTACATGCCCTGCAATACCAGAAGCAACAAGAATCATCAACTTGTGTACTCAGAAGACCCCCACAGCTTGGAGCGTTGCATCCGCAAGAACTTACGTTCCACATCGATCGACATAACCTCTACCTTGTCGACCGATACACCGACATCGATCGACATGAACACCCGTTCGTCGACCGATACTGCTCTACCACAGTCGACCGAGACACCTTCTATGCCGACCGATACTCGCCGCACTTCATTGCTCGACCACCGACTGTCGACCGATACTCTTCATCCGACATCGATCGATATAGATAACCTAACATCGACCGATACTACCCGACGAGTCATGGTAGCGCCTATTATTCTCAGAACCGATGAGAATGGAGACCTGCGTGATCAAGATGGTCACCTGCGTAACGCAGCAGGTCAGAAGCTGAATGCTCAAAAGGAAATCATTCCTGAGCAAGACACTACAGACTTCCTCCAACCTGCAGATGAAGCCAACGGAGCTAGAACCCTGGCAGATTACAACCGTCCAGATCAGTTATATACCAACCGATCAGCCATCCGCCCTCCTGCTATTCAGAGAGGAGATTTCGAGCTCAAGCCGCAGTACTACGGTCTCGTAGGACAGATACCCTTCTGTGGGTTATCTCATGAGCATCCTATGGATCATCTGGAAAGATACGAAGATATTATATCTTCTATCAAAGCTAACGGAGTCCCTGGAGACTATCTTTTCTGCAAGCTTTTCAAATACTCTCTATCAGGAGAAGCTTTGCTGTGGCTGCGACAACTACCACCAGGTTCCCTCACTACCTGGAAGGACATCAAAAACGCATTCCTGCGTGACTTCTTTGATGAGTCACGTGCTGAAGACTGGAGAAGGAAAATTGCTACATTCACTCAGGAACCTGGAGAATCTTTCAATGATACCTGGAACAGATTCAAGTCCCACCAGCGCGACTGCCCACATCATGGATACAACAACGTGCAACTACTCTGCACCTTCTACAGAGGCATCGCTCTAAAGTATCAAATGGCTCTTGACACTGCTAGTGAAGGAAATTTCAGCACAATGAATCCACATGACGCTGTGAAGTTAATTGATAACTTGGCTTCAAGCAACAGCACGAAGAACATCGTCAAAGCAAAATCTGTCTCATTCCTTGGGAAGGAACATATTAGTGAATTTCAATCACAGCTGGATAATGTTCAGAAGCTGCTTAACAACCAGATTTGCTCAGTTGAGGATGCAGAAACCGAAGAGGATCAAGTAGACGAAGATGTGAACTGGATCAGTGGAGCTGGATTTCAGAGATAGGAAACAGAAACTTCTCAGGACAGAGGAGCAGCTACAGTTCGCAGAAATCTTCCTACAACAGCAGCAACCCCAACAACAACAGGAGTTACGGAAACTCATTATACACCAATCCACCCCCACCCACCCAGGAAAGCAAGCTAGAAGAAATGCTGTAAAGAGTTCTACAGACACAACAGAAACTCCAGGTGGATTTCAACGGGAAGATTGACTCTGTCTACACCACTCTGAATTCAAAGCTTGATACTTTGAATACCTATGTGAAGAATGTGGAGACTCAAGTAGTTCAGACAGGAGAGGCTTTGAAGAAACAAGAAGCCTTGGCAAGAGCACCAGGAGAGCCTACTACTCACCACCACGTCAATGCCATTATAGATGATGATTTCTGGGAAGAAGTTCCCCAGGATAAGCTGCAAAATTCGACAGATGAAGCCTCGCCCGAAGCCGGATTTGACTCATATCAATCGACATCATCGGCTCGACATCGATCGATATCACCAAAAGCAAAGTGATCGATAAACTTTGACGAGTATCGATCGATAGACTTCGAGGAACCCTCCAAAGAGTGCAATTCAATCAAAATCATGTCACACGAAGCCTTTGCAGCCAAACACCCACGACCACCCACCGGTATGGACGTCAACCGATCTTCGGACCCCATCGATCGATACAGAGACCTTTCCATCGACCGATCCAGAGACACCAATATCGACCGACACACAGCAGTAGCCATCGATCGATATACTATCCCCCACCGCCGAGTGCAACTACCCAAAATCGATGTAGCACGACTTAATGCACTCCGGGAGCAGTCCAAACTTTCCAAATTCCTTCCTAAAGCCATATTAAAGAAACCCACAGACATCATTGAACCCATGGAGCCAGAAAAGGAAAACCTAGGAAGAGTCTTACGAAAAAGGAAAGAGAAGATTGCAAAGCACCTTAAAAGGGGAGCTAATGAAGCAGAGATGGAAAACTTCAGGAAACGAGTTCTAAGAATCCCTGCAGAGAAACCCTTTGAAGAAGCCTACTTTTCTCACAGATTGTGGATGTTCTTCAGAGAGACCAACGAGACAGAAGAAGACATCAAGAGGATGTTTCACCAAGTTCGTGACAGCTTGAAGAAGAGAATCACACTACCAAAGAGGAGAGATCCAGGGAAGTTCACAGTACCATGTTCCATCAGGGGCATTGAATTCCCTCGTGCCTTATGTGGTACAGGATCAGGAGTCAGCATCATACCTAAGATCATGGCAGACTACCTACGTCTGAAAATAGAGCCTACTGATGAGACATTCATCTTTGTGGATTGTTCTCAACAGAACTCTGGAGGCATAATTCGAAATCTTGAGGTACAGATTGGAGATGCCATCATCCCTACAGACTTCCACGTCCTGGATGTCAAGCTAAACTTCAAAACATCCCTACTACTTGGAAGAGCTTTCCTAGCCACCGTCGGAGCCGTTTGTGACCTAAAGTTCAACAAGCTCTGCCTAACTCTAATAGATTCCACCACCCTCTATGATCCTGTCCAGGTCATCAAGTTACCAGCCAAGGAGACCACAAAAGTCGTAGCAGCTTGTTTCTGTTCCCATGAGTACGATTCCATGGCCGAGTACGAAACCAATCTGGTTACATCGACCGATGAGAGCAACATCCCATCGCCCGATACCCATACCATCTCATCGACCGACGTAGCTAACACCACATCGATCAATAGACAGCCCTTTTGGAGGAACAACGCTGAAACCCTAGCATCAACAAACAGACCTATTGTGGAGTTTCCATATAGAGATTTTGAGCCAGCTACATCAGAACCGGACGACTACATACCTCTAGAGGAGGAATATGATGAAGATTACGAGGAAGAACGAGCTACAGAGAACAGATTCATTCGTGAAGAAGAAGATGGACACACTTCCCACACCTTCAGATTCAACGCATCGACTGATGTAAGCAAGCCTTCATCGACCGATATGCAACCAAGACGATCACTCAAACGACCCTATGAACCATCAAGCGATCCTATCGACTTTATATCCATTTACACTCCATCTAAAGATATAAAAGACGGAGACTACTCAATTGAAAGTTGGGCAAGCGACTACAATGAGAGTTTTGCAGTAGAGGCAATTCCAGTGCAATATGCAATTCAACTTGAGGAAGTCCCATCGACCGATACGTTTCAACAACAATCAATCGACAACCATCAGCCCACATCGACCGATGCACCTGATACAGCATCGCCCGATACTACCGCTACACCATCCGAGGTACAAATAAATAATATTGATTTTGGTTATCTAACTCCGGATGAGTTTGGTATTTTCAGAGATCCAGAAAGCAATGCACGAGCAATGGATGGGAGAATCATCCCAATCACAAAGAAGGACATAGGAGACATCCTTCAAACCGCCAATGGATCCATAAACCTCTTCAAACAACTACCTCACGCCGCTGTCCATCAGAACCATCAGCACATCAGCACAACCACAATGTCCAACCAAGACGGCGCTGTAGCTGATCATCCCATCACGAAGGATTCAGAATTTCAGCACATATCGATCAATAGACACAACCGTATATCGTTCGATATGCACCGTGAGATGGGCAGACGAGCTTTCAAAGATGGAATTCGACGCTTCTTATGGGAGAAGAAGGACGAATTTGGAGTTTTCAGAGATGAATCTGGGTATGCTAGAGGAGTCAATGGAGACATCATCCATGTTTCAAAGGAAGCCATAGAGGAGTTACTTAACAGAGCATCACTATTTGATTGGTCTTGCTTTTGTTTACCCATACATGCAGATCACTTCAACAAGGCAGAACCTACAGAGAAGCTCTACACAGAAGCTGAAGTCCAAAAAATGATCTATGAGGCCAAGAGTCCTTACATCTGGCAAACCTTTACCTATCCACATGAAATCGAGAGAGCCCGATCAGAACTCCAATCTGAAATCAACTGGATTCAGAGCGCTTATGTTATTCAACAGCAGAAGAAAGACGCCCTAGAAGAAGAAGTATCCACTCTCCGTTCGCAGTTGGAAACCAACGTGCCACCATCGACCGATGCTGGACATAATCCATCGACCGATACTCATCATACACCGTCGACCGATGCAGACCAACGCACATCGAACGATAGACGTATACCAAACACCTACAGCAAAGAAGAAATCACTAATCTCATCCGCAACATCTATCACGACATCAAACGAGAAGAGGCAAACACCACCAAGGATCTAGAAGACAAATATCAGCAGCTCAGCAACAACTTCACCTCATTCAAGGAACGTACATCAACAATGGCAGATACCATGGATCACATCATCAAGGCTCTACACCACACACACCAAACGATGAAATCCTTCTACACCTGCAAGAAGAAAATAACTGATGAGATGATCCCACCAATGGAAAATCGACTGCAAGAGGTTGAAGATACATTGAGAGAACTCTACGAGGATTACAGACGCGCAACATCGACCGATATGACACCTAGTCCATCGCACGATATGAACTCCAGCGAGTTCTGCACCAGAGCTGATTTGGAGAAAACAGTTCAAGATCTCTTCACCATGATCCAAGAGGTTGGAGATTCTTCCTACCAAAGCTTTGAGAAACTAAGGTTTCCAGTGCAAAGCGACGTCAAGAGTATGGAGTACACTATAGAGAACATCCAGAAGGAAATCAAAACCATCTCCAGACAACTCGCGGATAGACCAGCACCATTACCATCGACCGATATACCTAACAGGACATCGACCGACAGACCTACACCAGTGTCGATCGATATTGACTACCCGAGATCGATCGATAGGCTCATGGTACGAAGGAGAACATTTGAGAGACTCAATGACATACAAGAAGAACTCGGTGATCTATCCCAACACACCTATCCAACATTCAGAAACCACCAGTTCTACATTGAGAGCAATGCAGAAGGTCTAGAACGTATGCGCAACGAGGTCAGTGAATTAAGAGAAAAACTAACCAGAGGAGATAAAGCCACAAGAAGCTTCTTCACCACTTGGTTTGGAGAGAAACATGGAGAGAACACGGATGATGCTTGCTACTCAGCAAGTGTCATGAACTCACCTCACTAGTCTCAACACTAACATAGTCAAGCTAAAAGACTATAATAAAGCGCTGAGTGGGAGGCAACCCACTATTAGGTATTTTCTTACTTAGTTAAATCTGATTTATTTTTTTATTTTTCGTTTTTCATTTTTGTTTTTAAGTTTTTCAGATTATAGATGATTACCATCTCTATCGACCGATACGATCCTGTCGACATCGCTCGACATATTCCTTTCCTTATCGATCGACATAGACGACTCACTATCGCTCGATACGTAACAACGGTCAGGTATATCGTTCTAATTTTCGATATCAGTACATTCCTGATGATTTATTTATACCCTAATCCGACTATTATACACTGAGGACAGTGTATGATTTAAGTCTGGGGGGAGATTACTGATGCTACCTTACCTTTTTGATTTCACCAAAATGTTTTCAAAATTGGTTTTATTGAGTCAAGAAAGGGACTAGGATATTTTTCAAAAATTTTCTTTTTATCTAACCACTCTTTAGCACCATTCTTAGATCTGTTGATTGCAGAAAGTACTATAGATGCTAAAGTGGATCAACTGTCACCTACGACAATACTTCTCATGATTGCTTGGAAGAACCAAAGCTGATCTCCAACCTAACCTGACAATCTATTGCTTGTCTTGGGGCTTGGTATACAAGGGATCGGAATCCTCATGCAATTCTGGAAGGTAATAGTCTGTGTGCTTCTGATTCCCTTCCCTCTCTCTCTTCAGCATCCTAAGGAAAGAGATAAATTATTTGTATAAAGATGTGATATGATATCTTGAGAAGTAGAGGGGTAGGAGTGATTCCTGCGACCCCATTATTCTACTTTAAAGGATTGATCAAAGCGAGGGGCAGGATTGATTCTTGTAACCCCACTATTCGCTTATTCAAAAGTATGTGTTACTAAGTCAATAAGATAACGCAAAGATAGCCTTTGTGGCAATCAGTGTTCATCAAAATTTGAAACTATGAGGATCCAGAGAAGATAGATAAAAAGGGGGAAGAAAGGGATCAGAGAAGACTTGCCTGTGTGTTCAGAAACTTGTTTGAGTTGAATCCATGTGTTTCTTGATCGATATCCCCAAGGTAAAGCCTGCACTTTTATTTTTATGCATAAATGAGATCAGTAGAGGGGATAGACAGACAGGATTGTTAAGATATTTGGTTAGGAGATTTAGTTGCTAAGCTAGGATATGGCATAGTGTACTCATGTGATTAATAGGCATAAAATGTGGCTTGCAACAAAGTAGAGGTGATGATCCTAAAGTTAAGATTTAAATTGAGTCCCTGCTATTTTCAAACTTCTTTCTAAGACTACCTGTGTGTTTGCTTGAGGACAAGCAAAAGGTTAAGTCTGGGGGAGTTGATATACCATGATTTTGACCCACTTTTACTCATGGTATTTATATGATTTTACTATATATATATATCTATGTTTTGGAGTCTTTTAGGTATGTTTTCAGGTTCAAGGGCATTTTGGAGTAAAGTGACGTTTTAGGTGCCATTTGGAGCTTAAAGGAGAGTTTTCCCGAGATGACTTGAAGATCAGACATCGAGGTCGATATCCAGAGTTACATATCGATCGATACACACTTCGTGTAATCGATCGATGACGCATTTGAAGAAATGACGACGAGATACTCCAGCGATCGATGTACACATAGTACCATCGATCGATATCGAGCGTGCAGAAGAAGGAAGAATATTCTCAATCGACTTGAAGCCCAAGATGTCTCAATATTACTATAATGCCCCTGACGAGTTTTTAACCTAATTGTACTCAATATTTATACCTTTGCCTATGTGTTTTGGCAAAAAAATCTTTAACAACATATCATTGTTCTAGTATTTTCCTACTTATCAATAAAGTATTCTTTTCATCTTAATTATGTTCTCATCTAAGGTTATAGGATTCTAAGTTTAGAAGAAAGATACAAAGAGATTTGTTATCACGAGGAACTTGATTGTTCGGTCTTCTAAATGAATCTCTATCATTACCTAGATGCTATGAATCACTCAGTCATGTCTGAGTAGATTCCATTGTTAGATTAGGGTTCAAATAGTTATGAGGGATTAGCCCCAACTATGGACTGTTGAGTTGTATACTCATTATCCTGATGAACCCTAATGCTTATTCTAGAGTAGCTAACTAGAATATGATCTTGGAATTGATTTAATCCATAAATCAGTCTCATGACATCATCTTGAATAAGCTAAGATCCTCTAGGGATAAGCGAGAGCCGGTCTATGATCTTGGTGAACATATATTCGATTCGATCTAGAGCTATATCGATCGATACTCCAATAGAGTAATCGATCGACGACACACATATCGATCGATACAAGTTGTCAAACATCGATCGATATTGTCGGCAGACAGATCAATAGACGAGACTAGTAACGACAGTTATTAGCCAACTCTAAAGAGTCGAAGTTCTTTAGTATATGAAAGCAACTCATTAAAACATCCATAGCATTATAATCCTGAACTAGCTGAATAGTAACCTTGAATCTTCTCTTATTGCTTACAACCCTCAAACATTCTCTTGAGCAATTAATCATTGCTCACAACTCCAATTTATATTTAAACCATTCCAACCTAGCTTAGTCACTAAGGATTACTATATTTTGTGTTCCTTCGCTCCCCGTGAAATCGATCCCTAAGTACTACATCTGAACCTCTTATTTGAGAGAGTAATTCACTCCTAGGGTAATTTGAGTGAGATCACCGTGGTTTGGGAGGTATGATCGGATCTCATAGTTCATGATGGACTTGAGGGGATCCGATGATTGATTCTTCTTATTGGGTATTTATAAGGAATTATCATGATTAGAATTGGTATTGATCGAATTGAATTAGGGGGATTGAGTTGTGAACGGTTTGGTGGATCAAGGTCGAGATCATGATCGAGACCGGTTCTATGGGATACGACTTGGCCAATCTCTTGGTTATGAATTATCATGAGTTTACATGAATTTTATTGAATTATTCCATGTATATTTGGGATGGTCGTTTTCTGGCCTAATACGGTTTGATAGCTTAGGATCGGATCCATCCATGCAATTGATTGTTATTGTTGATGATAAATCTAATCAAGTACTTGTGTGTGTTTTGTGACGGATCCAGGTAGCAAAGGTGATCGTGGGAAAGCCAAGGAACCGTGAGGAACCAAGCCGTGGATGGGATGTGTGTGTGGAAGACAAATCTTTTGTAGCATTGGATTTATGTACCCTATTGTGCAACCTTAACTATTATGATCTAGCCTAGTGTGCATTGAATGATGAAGGAATGAATATTATGTATGAACCACATTGACTTATATATATGAAATCGTTTGCCCCTTATTCCGCTGTGTATTGTTGTGTTGATTGATGAACCTCGGATCAATGTAAAACACTTAGAAAAATATGAGTTAGGATTCGTACTTAACCAAACGAACTGACTTATGATCTTAAGTAAGACTGCGGTTCGGTTGGATTAAGGAATCCAGGATCGGGTCTACAAGTTGGTATCACAGCCTGGTTGATTCTAGGACTTGTTTAGGTTATGGTGCACACACACATCCGGCTATGGGTACTCGCGGTGAGGCTATGGGTTTTAACCTTGTTGATTGCTTGTTTTTGCTTGTCTTTTGGTTTGTAGAGGTTTGGAGTTACGGTTATGAACTAACCTCTTGCTTGTGTTGTCGTGCCAAAGGGAACAAGGAAGAAATCTAGGAAATGAAAGGATTCTTCTGGTGGATCCGGAACGGTGGTGATTGAGAAAGTCACTGAGACGCCTTTGTTACCTACCGCGGATGGGCTGGTAAACAATGAAAATGGATTGCCACAGGGACCAATCCTACCTAATGAGCCACGTGTGGAGATTCCTGAGGACCAGGACATGGTGGAACAGGAGGAAGATGTTGAGTCTTCCCATGCTGGTGATCATGAGGATCAAGAAGGTGCTGCGGTTGGGGGCAGGACCGGACCTGAGACTTTCGTGGCGGGACCAACCATGAAGGAGGTTCTGGACGCCATGAAGGCCATGGGAGATCTGTTGATTGCCTTGACACAAACATTCACCCCGTTGGTGAACTCGTCTTTGGGTCAAGCTAATCCTCCAATACGTACTGCCACACGGACTAGAGCCACGCGGACTTAACATACCGCGGATGTGGTGGAGATCGAGCCACCTGTGAAAAGAGCCCATAGGGTAGATTACCTTAAGGTGCTTGAACACATATCCAAATTGGGTACGAAGCACTTTGCTGGATGTGTGGATCCCATTGAAGCCGACGGGTGGAGGACTAGGTTGGTTCGTAAGTTCAGTTCTACTCGTTGTCCTGAGGAGTACAAGAGGGACATAGCAGTCCACTTCTTGGAAGGTGATGCTCACAACTGGTGGTTGGCCTTGGACAAGAGGACCAACGGCACCATTGATCGTTTTGCAGACTTTGAGGTTGAGTTCAACCACAAGTACTTTCCTGCTGAGGCGTGGGATCGTTTGGAGTCTAAGTTCTTGGATCTATCTCAATGACGCAAGACGGTCGTGAGTATGAAGAGGAGTTTAACCGGCTCAGGAAGTATGTGGGAAGGGAGCTGGAGGACGAGGCTGTACAGGTTCAGAGGTTCATCTGTGGCCTAAGGGCGGACCTGAAGACCTACTGCTCTGTCCGCACCTTCCATATGTTGTTTGAGCTGGTGGAAGGGATGTCTATTCTTGAGGCTAACATTGCTGAGGAAGCAAAACAGAAGTCACGGAGCCACACGACCACGACCGGGTCTGGTGGTGATCGGAAGAGGAAGAGAGACTCGGCTGATGAGGGTAAAACCTCAGGTGGTAAGCCGGAGTGCTCTAAATGTGGAAGGCGCCATGGTGGTGAGTACTGGAAATCCATGGGAGCTTGCACCCGCTGTGGGAAGATGGATCACTCGGCTTGGGACTGTCCAAACCCGGCCTCCAACAGCGGTTCAGCCACTTGTCACGGATGTGGAAAGGGTGGACACTACCGTAAGGACTGTCCCAAGAATCCGTCTGGTTCGGAGAAGGGTCGTGGGGAGTCGAGCAAGCCGAACCAGAACCGGAACCAGTCATCCGCACCAAGGGTGTACGAGCTGTGCAAGGACTCAGATGAGGCTAGACAGTTCCAATCGATCACTGGTAATAGTTTCTGTAAACTTGATCTTTTTAAATTTGTAGATTGCATGGTATGGAATCTAAAACGGTTTAGGATACTTTTGAATGGCCATTGTGTAGGGACCTTAAGTATTGGTGGTGTGGAAACACACGTATTGTTTGACACTGGAGCTACACATAGTTTTGTGAGTCCAGGAATGAATGGAAAGGGATTATTCCAATTGGGAAATGGGGATGAACCTTGCAAAGTGAGAGGGGCTGGTGGCCATGTTATGAACCCACTTGGGCTGGTAAATGATATCCCGGTATTAATCACGGATAGGGAGATGCCTGTAGATATGATTGTATACCCCCTTGAGAATCACGAAGTGATATTGGGCATGGACTGGCTTGGAAAGCATCGGGCCACTCTGAACTGTCACCGGGGAAGGGTGCAGTTTGAAACAGGGTGTGGACGTGCGGTCTGGTTTCAAGGAATGTGTTCGACTCCTGGGTTGAAAATGGTATCAGCACTCTGTGCAGAAATGATGCTATTGGATGGTTGTGAGGCCTATTTGGCTACCATCACCACTAAGGAGGTCGTGGGGGGTGGTGACCCGGATGGAATACCGCTGGTTAGGGAATTTGAGGATGTGTTTAGACCGCTACAGGGTGTTCCCCCTGATAGGACTGATCCATTCAGAATTGAACTGGAACCAGGGACGGCTCCATTGTCCAAAAGTCCATACCGCATGGCTCCTGCCGAGATGGCAGAGCTAAAGAAACAACTGGAAGAGTTGTTGGATAAGGGCTTCATACGCCCAAGTGTATCACCTTGGGGAGAACCAGTCCTCTTTGTGAAAAAGAAGGATGGAAGCTTTAGGTTGTGCATTGATTACCGAGGGCTGAACCGGGTTACTGTGAAGAACAAGTACCCCTTGCCTCGGATTGATGAGTTGTTGGATCAACTCAGGGGGGGCAAGTGGTTTTCCAAAGTGGACTTGGCATCTGGTTATCCAGAAGACTGCATTCCGGGCGCGGTATGGTCACTTTGAGTTTGTAGTGATGCCGTTCATATTGACTAATGCTCCGGCTGCTTTCATGAACATGATGAATGGTGTGTTCAGAGAATAGTTGGATGAGTTTGTGATTCTTCATTGATGATATACTCGTGTATTCAAAGAGAAAAAGAGGATCATGAAAGGCATCTCCGGGCAGTGTTGAAACGCTTGAGAGAGCAGAAACTCTTTGCTAAGTTAAGCAAGTGTAGTTTTTGGCAGAAAAGCATTGGTTTCCTTGGAAATATAGTGTCGGACAAGGGTGTATCAGTTGATCCTGAAAAGATCAAGTGCATACGGGAATGGCCACAACCAAGGAATGCTACGGAAGTAAGGAGCTTCCTAGGGTTGGCTGGATTCTACCGGAAGTTTGTGAAAGGGTTTTCGAGTGTGGCTCAGCCCATGACACAACTGATCGGGAAGGATGTAAAATTTGCATGGTCGGACCAGTGTGAGAAAAGTTTATCCGCACTGAAGGACATGCTGACAAGTGCTCCGGTATTGGTGCTACCTGAGGCCGATCAGCCTTATGTGGTATACACGGATGCATCTATCAGAGGACTGGGATGTCTCCTCACACAGAAAGAGAAGGTAATAGCCTATGCATCTCGACAGTTGAGGAAGCATGAGGGTAATTATCCAACCCATGACCTGGAAATGGCAGCTGTGGTTTTTGCTTTAAAGATATGGAGATCTTATCTTTATGGAGCAAAGGTACAAATACTTACAGACCACAAGAGTCTGAAGTATATTTTCACTCAGCCTGAGTTGAACCTTAGGCAGAGGAGATGGATGGAATTTGTTGCGGATTATAATCTGGACATAGCGTACCATCCGGGTAAGGCTAACCTGGTGGCTGATTCCTTGAGTCGTAGACGGGCTGAGGTTTCAGCAGAAAGGGAGGCTGATGATCTGGAAGGGATGGTGAGGTCATTGCGCCTTGATACTCTCATGGGTCAGGAAGAACCCTTGGGGTTGGAGGCAGTGAACCAGGCTGATCTCCTTACCAGGATCCGACAAGCACAAGGCTTGTATGAAAACCTTAAGAAGGTTGCTGCCAACGACAAGACTGATTACCAAATGGCGAGTAATGGTACCATCTTTGTCAATGGCAGGATCAGTGTTCCAAAAAATAAGGAACTGAAAGAAGAGATTATGAAGCAAGCTCATAAGTCTAAATTTTCAATCCATCCGGGGTTGAATAAGATGTATAGGGATTTGAAGAGGTATTACCATCGGGTGAGGATGAAAACTGATGTGGCTGAATGGGTGGCAAAGTGTCCTACTTGTCAACTCATCAAGGCCGAACATCAAGTTCACAGTGGCTTACTTCAGAATCTGCCTATACCGGAGTGGAAGTGGGATCACATCACAATTGACTTTGTGACTGGATTCCCCACCACTCGGAACAAGAAGGATGCAGTGTGGGTCGTGGTGGACCGTTTGACTAAGTCAGCACACTTTCTGCCCATATGGAAAGGTTATGGTGTGGATGAGATAGTGAGGATCTACATGGATGAGATAGTATGTTTGCATGGTGTTCCAGCAAGTATTGTCTCAGATAGAGATCCAAGGTTTACATCTTACTTCTGGCAAGCTTTCTAAAAGGCTTTGGGTACCAGAGTAAACATGAGCACAGTATATCATCCTCAAACGGATGGACAGTCCGAGAGGACGATTCAGACCTTAGAGGATATGCTAAGGGCATGTGTCTTAGACTGGGGTGAGTCTTGGGAAAGACACTTACCTTTGGTGGAGTTCGCGTATAACAATAGTTTCCATACAAGCATTGGCATATCGCCATATGAGGATTTGTACGGAAGACCTTGTCGGACACCTCTATGCTGGACCCAAGTGGGGGAGCGCAGCATGTTGGGTCCTGAGATTGTGGAAGAAACCATGGAGAAGAATCGTATGGTTAAAGACCATATGAAGGCGGCACAGGATCGCCAAAAGAGTTATGCTCATAAGCGTAGGAAACACTTGGAGTTTGAAGTTGGAGATCTTGTGTATCTCAAGATGATTACCTTCAAGGGTCGGACTAGAATTTCAGGAAGAAAGAAACTAGGTATGAGGTACTTGGGTCCGTTCAAGATCATTGAACGAGAGGGAGCAGTGGCGTAGAAGTTGGATCTGCCATCTAAGATGGATGGTTTCCACAATGTATTCCATGAGTCTCAACTCCGCAAATGTTTGACGGATCAGGAGATTGTATTGCCTGAGATTCCTGATGATCTGGGTAAGATCCTAACCTTAGAAACAAGGCCGGTTCGGATCGTGGATCGATCAGAGAAGGCAATGAGAAAGAAAATTGTTCCCATGGTTAAAGTGGTATGGGAATATAATGGTAAAAACCTTATCACTTGGAAAACGGAGGCAAGGATGAAATTTGAGTACCCAGATTGGTACAATCAGTTTTATCATGATGAGATCTCTAACTTGGATTCGAGGACGAATCCATTGTTAGTGGGGGAGACTTGTCATGTCCCCGATTGTGATAACCCACTCTTCGGGGTAAATGGTCGAGATCGACAAAGACAGAGATTAGAGCCAAGCTTTTTGGAATGAAAGACTGATCAGGAATGTTAAGTTTTGATCATTTCAAACTTAACATGGTTCAGAGAAAACAGAAGATTGGTCGAGCATCAACTTGATGGTCGAACCGCGGGCGGAACAGATCAACCAAGAAGTTTCGAAGTACGATGTGGTCAAGCAATGGATCGTGAGTGAACCATGAGATGAAGTAAGCTGCTCTACCTTTCCTAGAAAAGTCTTAGATTGATCAGACGAAGATTTTGGAAGAATCTCATTTTTGGAAGCACGACGGTTTAGAAGCTCGACGTTTCAGAAACCCGACGTTTCTTAGCGACGAAGTTTTCCGCGAAACTTCACATCTATCATCAGAATATTATTTCAGAGATATTATAAGCTCGAAGCAGGACGTGAGTAAGCAGGACGGGAAGCAAGCACGACGGGATCAAAGCATGACGGGAAAACCCTAATTTCGGTTTTACGAAATTATTGGAAGAAGACGGAGGCTCGGGAAATATTTTTAGAAGATCTCAATTTTCATCAGGAGTTTATTAAAAATATTCAGATAATCAGAATGGGAGCGGAAAAATATTCGGGATTGATCGCGGGACAAAAATTCATCAGAAATGCCGAAATCGCGCAAATAGACCGGGAAGCTCAAGGTGGCTTGATCTAAGGGATAAGAACGTGGTGTCAACCGTACAACCTGCTGAGTGTAAACACAAGGAGGAGGTGTAGACGTGCATGAAGCCAGAACATGCAGCTTGACATGTAGAAGCACGAGATGTCACCGTATCTGCAACCGGAGCATGCTGAGCGACATGTGTGCGATGTGGTGTCAATCTGGATGAGTTTAGGACGTGGATCAGACATCTGGATTGCGTGGTGTCATCTGGCATGCCATCCTGATCATGCAGCAAGACATGTGGAGCACGAGGTGTCGCGACGCATGCGTCCGGAGCCATGCGAAGCGACACACGCGCTGCAACCAACTTTGATCTGATTCGCTGAGGTATACTATATAAAGACCACGACCCCTTCAGTTTCATTCATCATTCACACACCAAAATCACACCAGAATGTGGTTAGGGAGGGAGAGAGAAAGTAGAAAAAAGAAGTGAGATGTTCCGATCTTTTTCGAGGGTTTAGAGAGTTTTCGAGATCAGTTTCTCTACTGATTTTGAATGAGTGTCTGGGGAAGGTTCTGCCCATATCATCTCGTCCAAGGGAGTTATTTTCTTTAATGATCAAATGGAGGTGCTGTCCAAGATCAGTTTAGTTCCACGGGTTCAGATCAGCCAAAGTTCTGAAGTACCGAAAGTCCGAAGAACTGTCCAGAAGCTAGGGGAGGTTCTGTTCAAGTTGAGTTCAGTCCAGACCAGTATCAGGGGAGGTTCTGTCCAAGTCAAGATCAGTCCATTCCAGTCCATTCAAGTCGTCCATTGGGTTTTGGCTAAGTCTTCTCCGATCAACAAGCTGCTTATCGGCAAAGAACACTGTGAGTTGGTTTGTGTGAATTTCACTTGGAATTTAGGGTAGTTTTGTGAGTTGGTTTGTTTGAGTTCCACTTGTAACTTAGGATAGATCGAGTTTGCATATAGATTTTAGATTAGAATGATCACACTATTGCATGGTAGAGTCCTTAGGGTTTATTGTTTATGAATTGGACTCAGCTTAGCACGGGCTAAGTTGAGATGAAGCGGAATGAAGACAGAGTTAATAACCTGATTAGGCGTAGGGCTAGGATGCATCATGTTTTCTATTTTTGTGTGTTGATTTGATTGAGTGCAGGTTCCTGTTCTCTTTAAGGATAGTTTATCAGCAGGAGGCTGAACTATCTGGGTAACAGTTTGATTGAGTTAATGCTTGTTGTTTGAGGTTAGTCAGCTCTTGGTAAGGGAGTGACTAACCGGTTGATTTGATTAGTTTTGATATTGTTGTTAGTATTGTAGAGTTATAGTATGTTGTTGGGGTCAAAAACGGTTCTCTTGAAATCAACGGCTAAAACTATTTATCATGCGCGGACTTTCCATAAAACAAGCGTCGAAAGCAAGACAAGTCGTATAGCTTAAAGAACCTATGTTAAAGTCGATCGTCCTTGTTTTACACGATAAACTTTACGAGAAAACCAACTCAGAGTTAGTCGTAAAAACTTCGATGATACAATCAAGACGAACCGAGAGACATTAGGTCCGTAGCTGAGATGACACGGCCATACGAAAGTATACGGAAGAAACGGGAAGTAATCTAAGTTTGGACAGGCCGAACGACAAAGAATCTGCCTTGAAACTTCAAAGAGCCCGTTCTCTCAAACCGTGAGGATCCAGAAAACGAGCAAGATATCAAATCGAAGCCCTCGCCGAGACGCACGTGCTGCCTCTAGGCGCCGGGCGCCTAGCGCCCGTGCTGCCTCTAGGCGCCGGGCGCCTAGCGCCCGTGCTGCCTCTAGGCGCCGGGCGCCTAGCGCCCGTGCTGCCTCTGGGCGCCGGGCGCCTAGCGCCCGTGCTGGTCCTAGCCGCCCGTGATGGTCCTAGCCGCCGGGAAACTTCGAAGAGCCCGTTCTCTCAAACCGTGAGGATCCAGAAAACGAGCAAGATATCAAATCGAAGCCCTCGCCGAGACGCACGTGCTGCCTCTAGACGCCGGGCGCCTAGCGCCCGTGCTGCCTCTCGGCGCCGGGCGCCTAGCGCCCGTGCTGCCTTTAGGCGCCGGGCGCCTAGCGTCCGTGCTGCCTTTAGGCGCCGGGCGCCTAGCGCCCGTGCTGCCTTTAGGCGCCGGGCGCATAGCGCCCGTGCTGCCCGTAGGCGCCGGGCGCCTAGCGCCCGTGCTGGTTCGAGTCTTCGAGCGACAATTTTCCGTGCACAAGTCCCAGGCCTCGGCCGTCAGAAGTCTGTACTTTGAATCTCTCCCGAGTCCTCGCGGAATGAATCATTGAGATTCCGCGTACAAAACTCCCGTTCTTACTCCAAACTAAGATCGTCGAAAACACTTCGGAAACTCGTAAGATATCAACGGAAAGGAAGATCTTAAATTATTCATATGAAACGATGATGGTTATCTAAGACACCACACATCTCAATTCTACGAAGGATTGAAGATCTTCCGAAGAAATCGTAGAAAACAACGGAAGTCCTAGAAACGGCCCGAAAGGGACCAAATGCGATCGGACGATCCATTTACGATTATCTAAGATAGATACGACGATTTACGTTTATCTTTACGTAACAAGATAAATGCTAAATTGCCGGAAGGATAAATGTCAAGTTTCCCGAAGATAAATGTCAAGTTTCCCAATAAACATGAAGGCCGACGAAAATGGAAAAAGCCCGCTTCGCGGCCCAGAAGAAGAATAGACCGTCATAGGAAGGAGTATCATATGGAGCTTTGGGAGAAGAAGAAAGGCAGAGCGAAAATCATTGAGAGACTTAGAGAGCAAATCCGAGATTGGAGACCTAGAGAGCTCATGTTAGCTTAAGAACTTAGAATTGAGGCGGTAGACTAGCAAGGCAGGACCTAGAACGTCCGGCCGCCTCTCGTTCTACCTTCATCTTGTCCGCAGACTTCTGTTCCTTCGGAAGAAACTAACAATCCTTTTACTCAGAGTTCCGCACATATAAACCCTAGGCGTTATTTTCGACACGCCCGTTTCTATGACAAACGCTCGTACTAGACGAACTCCGCCAGGCAGTTCGATCTCTTGTCCAAATCTTTCTAACTGAACTACGTCCGACTTGATCCTCGAAAGGGGTACGTAGGCAGCCTTTCTCAAGGTCCAGTCCCAACTCTTAACAAAATCCTTTTTGTACGATTTTTGTCTTTTGTTATCTTTCCATATTTTCCGCACCTGTTCGGTCACTTGTCGTTGGCTGTCGCAGAGAATCCGGATCTTCAGGGAAAGTTGGGTTAACTTGGCTTTCCTTCGTATTTTACTTAATCAAAATCGACAGTGCGAATTTTGGTTCCCACTGTTTGGCGCTAGAAGGAGGGGAAGACGGATTACTCTTACTCTTACGGCCGCAAAACGCTTGATCAAAGCAATGTCTGGAAAATTCATAAAAAGACTTGGTAGTGGAGACGGATTCCTGCCTGCCGTATAAAACGGCTATGGTTAGCTCGAACACCAGTTGCCTTAACTATATGGGGAACTGAAATCCTTTCGGAAAAACTAGCGTCACATCAATAGGTTTTTCTAAAGAAAAATCGTAAAAATGTCTAAGTCCCAAGACGGCCCAAAAGGGGCCCGAATCACGGCTACAAGACCCACATACGATTTTAGAGTAGGATCGAGCCCAAGGCTGATATGACGGTCTGATTTCCGAGTAGAGTTTCGACTATAAATGTTTTTTAGAATTTCTGGGAAAAATAAAGACTTGTTCTCCTGGAAATCGCGGAGAAACCCCATATTACTCATGAAACAGAAAGCACGACTGATCGGGTTACCAATCAGCGTTTCTAATGCTAAAATTTGATAACATTTTATGGAAAACCTTTCGTAAAATAAATTCTCGGAAATATTTCACGAGACAGCTTTTGCATGATTAAACTCGACAACTTTTTTACAAAACAGTTTCCGTAAAATTAACTCGACAACATTTTGTGAAATAACTCTCGTAAAATAAAACGTCAACAACGTTCTAAGAAACAATTCCTTGCTGGGATCATGATGAAATCGATGTCCAAAATTCTCGGAAAAACAATTAAAGAAACCTCGAGAGACTAAGTGTCGATCGAGAAACCTTTAAAAAAACCGAGAAAAACAGGCAGGTCCCGCGAGAAAGCACAGTCCCGGACGGCTAGCACGCCCGTGCTGTCCCTAGGCGCCGGGTGGCTAGCACGCCCGTGCTATCCCTAGGTGCCGGGCGGCTAGCACGCCCGTGCTGTCCCTAGGCGCCGGGCGGCTAGCACGCCCGTGCTGCCTCTAGGTGCCAGGCGGCTAACGCGCCCGTGCTGCGCTGGTCGTCGGGCAACAAAACATTCGTCAAGCACGGCCAATCCTCGTAAAGATTGACCCAAATATTATCCAAACTAATTTTACGAGACAATTTCCGTAAAATTAACTCGACAACATTTTGTTGAATAACTCTCGTAAAATAAAAGTTTGGCAATATTTTACGAAACATCATTCGTGAAGTATAACAAGATCGTAAGCTTCTTGACCAGACCAGTTCGCTCATAGCTTGACGAAACAAGAAGCCCCACTCAAGTGACATCTTGCCATTCGTTTTCACTTGTCTACCCACCTTAGCCTTCTTCGAGTTTCGCCTACTTCTCCTCCCTTTGCTTCAACGATTCTGCAACGATTCTGCATTGTTCCTTCGGGTTTCATCAAAAATCGATTCTCGATTCAGTGTCAGACTTTTCGAAGACCTTTGACAGTGAAACGTTAAAAGACAAAGAGGAACGGACATGACGCAATCTCGAGTAATCAATGAGAATAAGGTACGACCGACTTTGAAAGTTTTATCAAGGTTTTAATCTTTTCGTAGGATAGGAATGAGAGCGTCTTGTAAACTGCCGTAAAATTTAGGGAACTTAGAACCTAGGTGGATAGTCTAGCAAGCTAAGTCTTAGGCATTTTCTTCCAGTTTCGTTCTATTGTTCCTTGACTGTCTAGGCAGAACATGCAAACCGATCTAATCTCTCGAAAAACCGAGAAACGATCGCCACGCATCCTTGGCATACTCATTCTACTTCATAAAGAAAAAATTCCTTTCAAAAGGCAAACGATACTCTAAGATTCGTCCGAAACGCTAGCGGCATAACGGCGTGGTCAAACCGTTACAAACATAGTCTTGAAAACTCTACACCGTCTCTTGTTGCAATCTCGCAACAAGAAACTCGTACAACGTCAGACTAATAGCACGACGGCGAGCTAAAAAGTTAACGTAATAACCTTCGGTAAAACTCCATGAGTAACTCGAAGCAACTTTCGCCAAAAGACGGAATCAAATCGGAAACATTTCCCGTGTAACCCACGGAAACAAGACTACTTTGACTATCTGCGATTTTCTATCTCCATGAAACCGGTAATCCATCGCTTTCGTATAACAAGAACGTGTTACACAAAAACAGCATAAGGAAAACCAAGATCGGTCTCATGCAAAACGACATCGCAATACGGAAAATTATGTCCAATCGGGAAATAACCCAAAACTAAATCCGAACGTGTTCTTCGTCGATTCCTTAAACTTTATTTCCTCGGATAAAATGAAACAATTTTCATGCGACCAAAGGAAACTTTATACGAAGCATCTATCGTATAACTGAAACCTAAATTGGAAAATCGTTTCAAAAAGCCATCACCCATAACTCGGAAAACTCCGCTATGATTGGCATGTCTATCTCGGCAAACGCAATCCGGCCCTTGTCCGACTACACCTTTCCATAAAGCCCGAACCTGAATTCGGCATCACCATTAAGGACAATCGTGAACCAATATGACCTTAATGCGAAAGGATCGCAGTCTGATCGTTTACCAACTCCTTGGTTAAACGGCTGAACACAGCCTTCACGCCAAGACAGAACAGCTGAACGATCGCCGCTCCAATCACTTAAGGGCCAAACGATAATCCACGATTTGTCATAAAACTCCAAGTGACCATTTACGCGAGCAACTCTGTCGCATAGCCCAAAAGCAGAAATCATGCGATAAATTTCTCGTAATAAAATCAGTCCTAACAGCCATACGGTTAACGGAAAAATTTGAACTTAACATCGACTGATTAAGTTCTATACGCCCCGTAAACAAAGCATGAAAAGAAACACTCGTGATAAAGCTCAAAGAGTTATACGAGTCGTCCTTAAAATCCCGGAAGGCCAACACTTCGCGAAACAAAGCGAAGGTAGACGCTTCTCCCTGGGTCAAATATACGCGACCCCTGGTCCTAAGCCCTCGTCCAAACTGAAACAACAGTTTCTGACTACGGACATTCGCAAAACATCTCCAAGCCCGCAAACATTTGAAATGCGGCACAAGGGAAAATTGACTCGTACGCATTTGGAATGCGTATACTCATATATTCCCACGATTTCAAAGAAACCGGATTTTCGAAACTCTTTACAAACACAGAAACCGAAACTCTTCGCAAACAAATTCGCCAATCGCTAAACGGCCTCAACACTGGATCCAGTATCCACCAAATAAATCATAAACTATCGCCCGGAAACATTCGGCAATTTCTAAAAGCCCATAGTCCTTTATGGCATAAGAAAAACAAACTTCAAAGCACTGCGAGACGTCGCTTCGTGCTTGAACATTTGTTTTTCAATTAAAACCTTCATACGCCTTCTAAACGGCATCATATCGTTGTTGCTGATCACAACAAACGAACTCTAACGTCCTAAACAGACAAGCCACCTAAGGGTAGGCTCTTTTACATCCGACAAGGATCCCATAGCGCGCTATACAAAAAATCCAAATTTGGTTCAGCACTTCGTAAAGGAAGTAGCTCGATTCGTGCCCAGACAAATCATGTAAGCCGATACCACTTCGCGGATTTTAAAACGGTACGAATCAGGTTAAAATCACAAACAGGCAAAACGAAAGCCGATTTGTCATCGCACAGCCTCAGTCTGAGAGTAAACCTAGGTCTTGCCCTAAACCCAGCCTTGCTGGTATCTTAACATCTCATAGGCAAAGCGTCAACGACGCGAGATCCCAAAACTTGTCTCTTCACTCAAGTCTGTACGTTTCCACGAATTTTCGCGTAAATCGTAAACCGCAGGAAAATCTCGCTTTGTACAAACGACGGATACAGTGATCATCAGGGAGGCAGGAATGAGACGACAACTCACACCCTGTCCCTCTAACTTCGATAGACAGAAGTTCTGAAAACGCAACATTAATATTTTATGAAGATTGAGCCGCAGAGTTCAACAGATGCCCTGAAAAAGGCCGGGATTCAAAGCCACCAACGGCCAGTCCCACAAATGTACATCATGGCCTCTTAACGGCCGAAACACAATCAAAATAAAAATCTCTGAAGGGATTGATAAACCTAGACGCTCCCCGAAGCATCACCTTCATCCTCAAAACTCACCCAAAGTAGGAACGGTCTCACCGTCGCCTCCATTGGTCGCACCACCGCTGCATATTTCATATGCGCCGGCTTCACGATCCTTGACTGCGTAGTCCTGGTCCTCCGAACCCTCCGAATCCGGGACAAGGGTGCATACGGGTTTCAGACCAGCGAGAATCGAGTCGAAGTCCTCTCCGTCAAACTTGCGAGTCCCCGTCTCCTCAAGACTCGGAATCTTCTCTTGAAGACGACGGACTTTCGAGGACATATGTTCTTCTCTTTTTTCACATTGAGCAACGAACTCACGGTCTTTCCGACGTCACGTTCAAGATCGCCAATCGTAGGTGATGTGGATGTCCGCGATGAAATATTCTTAGCCACAAATTTCGATTTTCAACTCATAATCTTCCGCCCGCAAGATCGTCTCCGCGTCTTACAGGCTGGGGGGCTAACTGTTGGGGTCAAAAACGGTTCTCTCGAAATCAACGGCTAAAACTATTTATCATGCGCGGACTTTCCATAAAACAAGCGTCGAAAGCAAGACAAGTCGTATAGCTTAAAGAACCTATGTTAAAGTCGATCGTCCTTGTTTTACACGATAAACTTTACGAGAAAACCAACTCAGAGTTAGTCGTAAAAACTTCGATGATACAATCAAGACGAACCGAGAGACATTAGGTCTGTAGCTGAGATGACACGGCCATACGAAAGCATACGGAAGAAACGGGAAGTAATCTAAGTTTTGACAGGCTGAACGACAAAGAATCTGCCTTGAAACTTCAAAGAGCCCGTTCTCTCAAACCGTGAGGATCCAAAAAACGAGCAAGATATCAAATCGAAGCCCTCGCCGAGATGCACGTGCTGTCTCTAGGCGTCGGGCGCCTAGCTCCCGTGCTGCCTCTAGGCGCCGGGCGCCTAGCGCCCGTGCTGCCTCTAGGCGCCGGGCGCCTAGCGCCCGTGCTGGTCCTAGCCGCCCGTGATGGTCCTAGCCGCCGGGAAACTTCGAAGAGCCCGTTCTCTCAAACCGTGAGGATCCAGAAAATGAGCAAGATATCAAATCGAAGCCCTCGCCGAGACGCACGTGCTGCCTCTTGGCGCTGGGCGCCTAGCGCCCGTGCTGCCTCTCGGCGCCGGGCGCCTAGCGCCCGTGCTGCCTCTCGGCGCCGGGCGCCTAGCGCCCGTGCTGCCTCTAGGCGCCGGGCGCCTAGCGTCCGTGCTGCCTCTAGGCGCCGGGCGCCTAGCGCCCGTGCTGCCTCTAGGCGCCGGGCGCCTAGCACCCGTGCTGCCTCTAGGCGCCGGGCGCCTAGCGCCCGTGCTGCCCGTAGGCGCCGGGGGCCTAGCGCCCGTGCTGGCTCGGGTCTTCGATCGACAATCTTCCGTGCACAAGTCCCAGGCCCCGGCCGTCAGAAGTCTGTACTTTGAATCTTTTCCGAGTCCTCGCGGAATGAATCATTGAGATTCCGCGTACAAAACTCCCGTTCTTACTCCAAACTAAGATCGTCGGAAACACTTCGGAAACTCGTAAGATATCAACGGAAAGGAAGATCTTAAATTATTCATACGAAACGATGATGATTATCTAAGACACCACACATCTCAATTCTACGAAGGATTGAAGATCTTCCGAAGAAATCGTAGAAAACAACGGAAGTCCTAGAAACGGCCCGAAAGGGACCAAATGCGATCGGACAATCCATTTACGATTATCTAAGATAGATACGACGATTTACGTTTATCTTTACGTAACAAGATAAATGCTAAATTGCCGGAAGGATAAATGTCAAGTTTCCCGAAGATAAATGTCAAGTTTCCCGATAAACAT
The DNA here is from genome assembly GCA_026261945.1 of Hirschfeldia incana. Lineage (NCBI taxonomy): Eukaryota > Viridiplantae > Streptophyta > Magnoliopsida > Brassicales > Brassicaceae > Hirschfeldia > Hirschfeldia incana. The sequence goes on from JABCMI010000039.1 coordinate 2,286,439, forward strand.
GAAGGCCGACGAAAATGGAAAAAGCCCGCTTCGCGGCCCAGAAGAAGAATAGACCGTCATAGGAAGGAGTATATAAATGAGCTTTGGGAGAAGAAGAAAGGCAGAGCGAAAATCATTGAGAGACTTAGAGAGCAAATCCGAGATTGGAGACCTAGAGAGCTCCTGTTAGCTTAAGAACTTAGAATTGATGCGGTAGACTAGCAAGGCAGGACCTAGAACGTCCGGCCGCCTCTCGTTCTACCTTCATCTTGTCCGCAGACTTCTGTTCCTTCGGAAGAAACTAACAATCCTTTTACTCAGAGTTCCGCACATAGAAACCCTAGGCGTTATTCTCGACACGCCCGTTTCTATGACAAACGCTCGTACTAGACGAACTCCGCCAAGCAGTTCGATCTCTTGTCCAAATCTTTCTAACTGAACTACGTCCGACTTGATCCTCGAAAGGGGTACGTAGGCAGCCTTTCTCAAGGTCCAGTCCCAACTCTTAACAAAATCCTTTTTGTACGATTTTCGTCTTTTGTTATCTTTCCATATTTTCCGCACCTGTTCGGTCACTTGTCGTTGGCTGTCGCAGAGAATCCGGACCTTCAGGGAAAGTTGGGTTAACTTGGCTTTCCTCCGTATTTTACTTAATCAAAATCGACAGTGCGAATTTCGGTTCCCACATATGTGTGCCGACAGTATGTGCGTAACCCGCACATACTAGGCTTGTTTAGGGGTGATTAGTGTTTCCTCAACCTCGTACCCAGCGGGTTTAAGGAAACCCTTATTCGCTGGATCGAGAACACTCAGAGAGACAGGGTCATGGCCTATGGCTGAGTGGTTGCACGAAGAGGTAGTGACCGGCAGGGGCCCGACTGAACAGGGGCTGTCTCGTGGTGACCCGACTGTATTGTGGGCCACGATCTTCGTGTGACAACCGGCGGTGACCCGACTGTACTGGGGCTGTCGCGCGGTGACCCGACTGTACTGTGGGACGCGTTAGGTTAATATATCTTCTCCTGGTCTTTGTGATAGGGAGATGGGAGATTGCTGAGGATGATGAGGACGAACACGAAATCACCATGTCCCGGGTTAGAGTGTCGAGTTAGATCGAGTCGTAGTTAATTAGTATCTTGTTATTGTGTTTGTGGTTGATTGATTTGTTTGCAGGTTCTTGTTACTTCAAGTTAGATCTTGGCAGGAGGCCTAATCTAACTTAGTAACTGGTTCGATTAGTAGTAGTATTGATTGGAGATTGGTTGTTAATTTGTTTTCATGCAGGGTCCCGTTACTTAAAGTTAGATAACGGTAGGAGGCTGAATCTAACTTAACAACGGTTTGTTTATTTAATGTTGGATTTGATTGATTGCATGATAGGATAGATTGCTTGTTATTTTGGGTTGTCTGGGCTAGTTTCTAGGTTTGGGTAGAGGCCGCCAGATCACTGAGTAACATTAGGTTACTCACCCAACTCCGTTGTCCTTTTTGTAGGTCGCTTTAGGTAACGGATGATCGGTTAGCTTGGAGCTGGACGTTAGGACCACCGGAGTAGATTTGCATGCCTTTTGTAAACGGTATTTTGGATTTACGTTAGTTGACTCGATTTTGGCGTTAGGCCGGGACCGGTCTCGATTTATATCTATGTATGAATATTTCTTTGAATTAATAAAGTATTGGTTTTATATGCGCATCATGAGTACTCTGATATGTGACTAGTCCGGTCTAACACAACGTTAGGTCGTCGTACGGGTTGAAATGCCTTCGGCCTCGATCTAACGGACAACGTTAACTCTTGGTACGGGTTGCAAAGCCTTGTGCCTTGAGTTAGCGGGACGAGTTAGTGGATGAACTGGTCTAAGCTGCGGAGTAAATTCTGCGACTCTGGCCGTATTGTTCCTAACCCGTAATGTAGCGCTTTCGGACAATGGTGTTGGGTTGGACGGTCAGTCATGTTCTTGTTTGATTGTTGGCTGGCCGGTTGGCTTTTCATCTCCAACCCTTGGTATTAGTTGGTTCATCGGTCATGTTCTTGTTTGATTGTTGGATGGTGGACCGACCTATGTCTAGGACGGTTTGGGGGTGTTACACCGATCCTCGATAGGACCGCGGGACGGACCATGGTACAAGGGGACGCACCAAGTCAGGTCGTCTGACCTGAAATCAGGTGTACCATGGTCCAATCAGATGGTTAAGTGATTCAAGATGTGAATACTTGATCATCAGAAGAAGGAAGGGAGTAAAGGAGAGATGGACAAGTGAACCGGAAGCTGGACGTGGTCCGGGTCAAGCTCATCCAGCTGGATTAAGAGTGTGACTAGCTCACCTGAGGTTGTCCAGCTCACTGGAGCTGGTAGACTAGCTAGTTCAGCTGGGGCAGCTAGGGGGAAGCTCATCTCACCTCGGCAGAGTGTTCGGGTCCGACCAGCCTGGACGAGCTGAACGGTTACCCGGACTGGACCGACGGTCCGAACATATGTGAAATATGTGACGATTGGACCAAGACTTGCCCATTAGTCAGGGACGTCCCACAGGAAAAGGGAATGTTTCCCTCCGCGCCTAGGAACTGTTCCAAAGGGACAGTTAGTCGGATATTCGCGAAACAGTGCCAAGGGCAACCGTTCGGTCCGTTTTCTCTCTCTCTTCGTACCGGTTCGCCTAAAGGGAGTTGGCAATCGATATCTCTATAAATAGAGGGTCTCTGACTTCGATATTGGTATCAGAAAACAGAGGCGAAGCCCTGGCAAAATCGTAACAGAGAGAAAGAGAGAAACGGTCCGTGAGAAGGGAATATCCGACCAAGGGGTTACCGAAACAAGACTAACCGGTGGCAAAGCATGGAAAACTCGTCAGAGGGATCTGGAGAAGGATAAGGAGAAGGAGAAGACGCCGGCTCCTGAAGATCGAACTCCAAAGGTCAGTGATGCTATCCATGGTTCATTGTCCTTCACCACGGCTAAGTCCGGTCTGGTGTGTGGGGACGATTGTGTTGGAAGCATCCTTTCTGTCTTGTCTTTGTATTTATCTTACTTCATCTTTATTCTGATCGAGTCTTTGGGTTCAGACTCAACAAAGACAAACCTCGGCCTTGGCCGGTTTGGAGGAATCCTCCATGGCTGTGGTTTGGGAGGTATGATCGGATCTCATAGTTCCTGATGGACTTGAGGGGATCCGATGATTGATTCTTCTTATTCGATCATGATTAGAATTGGTATTGATCGAATTGAATTAGGGGGATTGAGTTGTGACCGGTTTGGTGGATCAAGGTCGAGATCATGATGATCGAGACCGGTTCTTTGGGATCCGACTTGGCCAATCTCTTAGTTATGAATTATCATGAATTTAAATGAATTTTATTGAATTATTCCATGTATATTTGAGATGGTCATTTTCTGGCCTGATACGGTTTGATAGCTTAGGATCGGATCCATCCATGCAATTGATTGTTATTGTTGATGATAAATCTAATCAAGTACTTGTGTGTGTTTTTTGATGGATCCAGATAGCAAAGGTGATCGTGGCAAAGCCAAGGAACCGTGAGGAACCAAGCCGTGGATGGGATGTGTGTGTGGAAGACAAGTCTTTTGTAGCATTGGATTTATGTAGCCTATTGTGCAACCTTAACTATTATGATCTAGCCTAGTCTGCATTGAATGATGAACAAATGAATACTATGTATGAACCACATTAACTTATATATATGAAATCGTTTGCCCCTTATTCCGCTGTGTATTGTTGTGTTGATTGAATGAACCTCAAATCAATGTAAAACACTTAGAAAAATATGAGTTAGGATTCGTACTTAACCAAACGAACTGACTTATGATCTTAAGTAAGACTGCGGTTCGGTTGGATTAAGTAATCTAGGATCGGGTCTTACAGTTCCCTACTCCCTAGGGCGTAAAGGCTATCAAAGGAGACCAGAAAAATTCCAGGTCCTGCTATCAGACCACCCTGAAGGGAAAGACCAAGGCCTTATAGCAATTACAGAAGGAATGTCCAGCTCCTCATACCGAAGAACCGGAGGTTGAAGGGATGGACGAGGTCCCTCTGGTGGAAGGGAATTCGGAGAAAAACCTCAAGATATGCTCTAAGCTTCCGAAGGACCTAAGGCGAAGGCTGATTGACTTCCTAAGGTCTAACTCCGATTGCTTCGCTTGGTCCCACGAGGACATGCCCGGGATCGACCCTGACATCATCATGCACCAGCTTCAAGTAGATCCTAAGCATCCCCTAGTCAGACAGAAAAGAAGGAAGTTTGCTCCAGAGAGGGATGAGATCATTAACGAGGAAGTCAAGAACCTGCTCGACGCAGGATTCGTAAGAGAGGTACAATATCCCGACTGGCTTGCTAATGTGGTAGTCGTGAGGAAGAAGAACGGGAAGTGGAGAGTTTGCATCGATTTCACTGACCTCAACAAGTCCTGTCCAAAGGACCCCTTCCCTTTACCTCATATAGATAAGCTGGTTGATGCCACTGCCGGACATCACCTAATGAGCTTCATGGACGCCTTCTCCGGATACAACCAAATATTGATGCACCCAGAGAATCAGGAGAAGACATCTTTCATGACCTCCAGGGGCATCTATTGCTACAAGGTTACGCCCTTCGGGTTAAAAAATGCCGGATCCACCTATCAAAGACTCGTCAACATGATGTTTGCTGATCAGATAGGCCAGACCATGAAAGTCTACATCGACGACATGCTGGTGAAGTCTTTGGACTCCGAAGATCATATCTCGCACCTTCAACAAGCGTTGGCCACCCTCAAAAGGTACAATATGAAGCTCAACCCTTCCAAATGCTCGTTCGGAGTGAGCTCCGGGAAATTCTTGGGGTACATAGTCACTCACAGGGGCATAGAAGCAAACCCAGAACAGATAAGGGCCATCCAGGCGATATCTTCCCCTCGAAACATCAAGGAGGTTCAGAAACTGACAGGAAGAATGGCAGCTCTCAGCAGGTTTATCTCAAGGCTCTCCAACAAGTCCCATGCCTTCTTTGAAACACTAAAGAACCCCTAAGACTTCAACTGGACAGAGAAGTGCGAGACCGCACTATCTGACCTCAAGGCCTACCTCACTACTCCACCACTCTTATCCAAACCACTGGAAGAAGAGGTCCTATTGCTCTACCTAGCTGTATCCGAGCATGCGGTTAGCGCGGTTCTCGTAAGAGAGGAAGGAAGGAGACAACACCCTATATATTACGTGAGCGAATCCATGCTAGACGCAGAGACCCGCTATAGCCATCTAGAGAAGCTAGCCCTCGCGCTGGTTGTGGCAGCTCGGAAATTACGCCCTTACTTCCAGGATCATCAAGTCGTGGTAGTCACCTCGTTCCCTATCAAAGCAGTCCTTCATAAACCCGAGGTATCTGGACGACTGGCAAAGTGGGCCATAGAGCTGGGGGAATATGATGTGGTCTTTTGCCCAGCTACTGCCATAAAGTCACAGGTCTTGCCCGACTTCGTGGCTGAATTCTCTCCCTCCATGCTTCCAGGCCTGGATCAAGAAGCCACGCTCTATGAAAAAAAGGTGGAGAAAGGACAATGGACACTACACATTGACGGTTCCAGCAACGTGAGAGGCGCAGGAGTAGGATTAGTCCTAACTTCCCCCACAGGAGAGACAGCTTCAAGGGCCGTGCGTTGCAACTTTAAAGCAACCAACAACAAAGCTGAGTACGAAGCCCTAATAGCAGGTCTGGCGTTAGCCAGACAAATCGGAGTGGAAGACATCCAGGTCTTCAGCGATTCACAGCTCATCACCAGCCAAGTCCTGGGAGACTACCAAGCCAAGGATCCGAGCATGATCAGATACCTATCAGTGGCCAAACGTCTGCTTGACCAATTCGAAAACTGCAAACTTACTCAGATCCCTAAGGAGCAAAACTCCGAAGCTGATGCTCTAGCAAACCTAGGTTCCACCTTGGAAACCGAGAAGCACATGAGTATTTCCTTGTTGGTCCTACAATGGCCAGCAACCGAGAAAGAGGCAGAACCAGAGGACGTAGCAGTGGTAGACGAAGTGGAAACCTGGATGACTCCCATTACCAATTACATGAGGAACGACGTCCTACCCAAAGATCGAGATGAAAGCCGCAAGGTAAAGAGGCAAGCAGCCAGATACTGCATCTCAGAAAGAAAACTATACAGGAGATGCAGGGCCCTACCTACGGTGCCTAACCCCTAGAGAATCTGCACGAATACTAGAAGAGCTACATGAAGGGGAATGTGGTTCCCATTCCAGTGGACGGAGTCTGGTACTCAGGGCAAGAAGGGCTGGCTACTATTGGCCAACCATGGCGAAGGACTCCCTTAAACAGGCAAAAACCTTCAGCCAATGACAAAAACACGCCCCAACCTCCAACTTGCCACCAGAGAACCTTAAATCCCTAAGCTCTCCTTGGCCTTTTCGCAAATGAGGCATAGACATTGTGGGGAAATTCCCTATGGCGCCAGGGCAAAAGGTCTTCCTCCTGGTGATGACTGACTATTTTACGAAGTGGGTAGAAGCCAAAGCCCTAGCAAAGATCACAGACCTCCAAATCAGAAAGTTCATCTGGACAAACGTGATTACCCGCTTCGGAGCACCTCAAGAGATTGTCACCGACAACTGACCTCAGTCTACCAGCAACGACTTCCAGGACTTCTTCAAAGAATGGAACATCAAACTCTCATATTCAGCACCGAGACATCCCCAGTCGAACGGACAAGCAGAGTCAACCAACAAAACGGTGGTAAACATGCTCAAGAAGCGCTTGGAGAAAGCTCATAGCGATGGGCAGAGGAACTACATGGAGTTCTCTGGGCCTGTCGGACAACTCCAAAGACGGCTTCCCAAGAAACCCCTTTCTCACTCGTGTACAGCACCGAATCAGTGATACCCACTGAGGTCCAAGTCAAGACTACAGTCGCCAATATCGTAACTCCAAAAGAGAATGACGAGCTGATGTACCTAAGTCTAGACCTACTAGACGAAAAAAGAGAAGCGACCCGCCTTAGGAACGCATCATACCAAATGAAAGTAGCCAAGAGCTACACCAAGAAGATGAGATCCCGAACCTTCCAAGAAGGAGATTGGGTCCTAAGGCGAGTCTGCAACCACACAAGGGATAAATCAGCCGGAAAACTCGCCCCCAGATGGGAGGGTCCTTACCAGGTAATAGGGGTGCAAGGGGCAGGAGCCTACAAACTGCAAGACAGTAAAGGCAAGGTCCAATCCAACTGCTGGAACGCGTTGCACCTCAAATTCTACCATTTCTAAATGTGAGATCTTCGGATCAAGCTCTATATATACTACTATACTATATATTTAAGTATTTTGGTTTTCCTACTCCAATGTATAACGAGAACGTCTTCGGACTAGGCTTATAAAATACACTTGGTTTCGACTAAAAGGAGTTAAGGGAATACCAATATACTTAAAGGGGCATACCAGCTGGATCAGGACCTTAGGGACCTCAGATCTTAGCTAACCCCCTAGCTGGTGAGGCTACTCACCTAAGGTGCAGACAGATATGGAAGGAGTCTGATCAGCCCTGCACCGATGTCTGCACAACAAGGCCCCACGTAAAGGCATATAGACAAGAGTTACGTGGGGAACATGTACTAAATTCTACCCAAACCCCGCGATAAAAACGCCACAAGCTAAACACATGCAGGGGGCATGACGTACACGGCTAAGTACTGTAATCAGATTCTAGCGGCTGATATGCAGGGAGAAAGGTGTGAAAATACCGGTTAAGCACAAAAAATTCAATACCTATCTAGACGTGGAAGGTAGTGTGTCTGGGTTGAAGTCTCCTTGCGGGGGGGGGGGGGGGGGGGGGCCCACCCCAAAACACAGTAAGTCTGAGAGTGACCTTTCTGCAGAAAGGTAGAGTGCAACATTGAGACTTTCGAGAGTGGCCTACGCCTTTAGTTTTAGTCATTAGCTTGACTTTTAGAGATCAGATGTAGTCGGGATGAGAGAACTTTCTCCAAAACAAGTCTTAGTGTCTACTCTCGGAAGCTTTCTCATTCTTTTGTGAAAGCCTCCTCCATAAACTCTTCTCATTTGTCTATCATCTCAGCGATAAGGACTGCTCAAAGCTTTGAAAATGGTTGTAAGATGCATATGCTGCGCACTCTGGATTTCCTGACACCATTAGAGAAGTGGGGAATCAATGATATATGGGACTTCCCTTTGTGCATTTTCTCTTCTTTTTATTTGTGCTATTCTTTCCTCCAGACTTGGATGATCGCGTTGTAGTGCTTCCATCAAAAATATTTTGACATACTTCAAACTCTTTGCTCTGTTACATTTCTGATGTCGATCGATGGTATTTGGTTGGCGTCGATTGATGCTGCTTCTGCTGGGCCTTTATCGACTTCACCTAAAAATCTCAACCCTCTCCCAGAAGCTTCTATATGCTGATGATCATCCAATACCTCAAAGTAAGAACTCATATTCTGACCTTTATCTGGTGGGATAGAAATCAACTTCAAATATTGCGCAACGAACCACAATCTTCAAATAATCCTCTTCACTCTTTTGTGAACCCCAACAGCTTCTTCTGCGCATATAATTGGTCTTAGACGTTCAGGGACAGTGATATATAATATTTTTCACATCATTATGCATATGTTTTCGTTTGTTTTCCTTCACTAACTCATGTCAGTCTAGTTCTTTCTTACCTTTTACATGGCTGTAGTTGGTATAAGAGGATACATGAAGAAAAGAAGCCGTCTTGGATTATTTCGGCGCAGAACGACAGAAGAACAGTCGCGAGGATGTTCTCATGCGGAACAGCAATGTGGAGCAGTCTGAAGAGTGTTCCAGACGAAAAAGGAAATATCCAATTCTGTTTCGTGATTTTTTCTCTAGCTACCTTATCCTCATAAATACCTAATGGTGCCTCCATATAAAAGCAGCCTCTATCTTTCTTTTATTTTTCACGCTAGTTTTACAAGTGACCTAGACTTGTTTATGGCGATTTGCAACTTGTAAGGGAGAAGATGCCATCTCTCGTAGAGAAGATTGTCCTGAACAATTTGTTTTCTACTCTTTTTCTAATGCAGTATTATTCAGATTCTATGTCTTTGTTTCCCTGCATCATGATCGAGTAGTCAGCTAGCTCGCCTAGGGTTTTGGGATATTGAAAATCGAGCTAAACATAGATAAGCAGAATCCCTCAAATTTTTCATTCATATTGGTCTTACTGCTTTCATTAAACTGATCACACAATGTTAGATCTGAAGCTAATCACCTAGCTAACCATGCAGGAGATAACTTGATATATATCGAATGAGCCTCCCTAATCATCGAAAGTAATTATTAGGGTATTAGGTGAACCAGATCAGACATGAAGTTGCATCTTTCCCCAAGCGAGAGCTTAGGAGGTGAGTCCAACTTGCAAAGGAATCAGTACCACGACAGTGGGCTGATTTAGTTGAGTGATCCGATGTTCCAGATTGCGTTAACCTGTGTTTGAATAATTGTTTGGCTCAAATCAATATCCGATGAAAACCCTAGTTTGGCTCCTTGTTTAAAATCGCATACAACCTATTTAATTTCTTGTCTTCTAAGTTACCTTTAATCAACAAAACACCCATCTTCATCTTAGCTTAATATAGAACTCATAAGAATAAAATGTAAGCTGGTCCTCTGAATTGAATCTCAATTACTACAATTACAACTGCTAAGCTTGACAGTAGCAATGATTCAATTTTATTGTATCAGACAGCTAGGTGTGAGGTCTTAAAATTTTATGCCCTTTTCATAATCGGTTCCGGATCAACAATGTATCTTGGCAGCTCGTTCAAATGTGAGTGTCGATCGACACAATCAGATGGGTGTAGATCGATCCTCTATGGTGGTTGTCGATCAATGAATAAGTTGGGTGTAGTGATAAATGATTTGACTTAAATCCAATGCCAAAGTAGTATAAAAGTGTCAAACCAATCTTAAGTGACCATGATGCAATGAATATGCAAGCGAATGATTAATCTAAGTACAATTGGTGGACTGGTATAAACAACATTACAGAAAATATGGGTATTAATAGCATTAAATTAGAGCATTTTTTGACAATTCTACCACCAAAACACTTATCAGATTCACTGCACATCGTCTCTATCTCTACGAAATATTTTACCACCAAACACTTATTTGAAGTTAGGCTAACGTGAATTTAATATATATATATATATATATATATATATATATATTAATTGGGCTGATACATAGACATTGGGTAGAGCGCATAATTTTTTTTGTCTTTCTTTTGAGACTAAGAGAAAAATTATTTATTTAGTTAGAAAAGGAAAATATATAAACAGTATGTGGCAACTGTGCAATTCTACCACCAAAACTCTCTCTCTCTCTCTCTCTCTCTCTCTCTCTCTCTCTCTCTCTCTCTCTCTCTCTCTCTCTCTCTCTCTCTCTCTCTCTCTCTCTCTCTCTCTCTCTCTCTCTCTCTCTCTCTCTCTCTCTCTCTCTCTCTCTCTCTCTCTCTCTCTCTCTCTCTCTCTCTCTCAAGAAAATGGCGACTGCAAACGTTCTCTCTTAACCATTGCTTCATTCTATTTCAATCTATTTGGCTTATATCTGTATATGCTTTAGTGATTTCTCTGGGCTGGTGAAAGTTTGTTACTTTCTCAGTTTCAGCTTCTTGAAATGCTTAATTGGTTTACGGGTTGGTGAAAGTTTGTTACTTTCTCTGTTCAAGCTTCTTAAAATGCTTTATTAGTTTCTGGGTTGGTGGAAAAAATTGTTACTTCGATTATTAATCATCAAATTAGGGAAAACTGGGAAAATAGCACAAGAGAATTAATATATTGTCCATATGCCATAATACGAACAAGAAGTTGTGCACTTAACACAATTTTTTTCTGTAACCCAATTAAGCACCTAATCTAATTGCAAAACGATTTAATTAATTTAATTTTTTCAAAAGTTAAAAGTAAAAAAAATAAAAGTTAAAAAATAACAAAAGGGGCTAACTCGTTTAATTCCCTTTGTTTCTATAAACCCTAATTTCTTTTTGGAAACTCTTTTACTATAAATTTATTTTTTTCTTTTTTTTAAACTTTTTTAAAACCTATAATCTAATTCCAAAACATTTTTTTTTTAAAAAATAACTTAAGAAACACAGAAAAATTTAGGATATCATAGATTTAAATATATTCTCTTAAGAGATTTTGGTGAGATTTATGAAAAAAAATATATTTTGACGTTGGTAGAACATACATCATACATACCTTAGTAGAATTTAGATAATATGGTAGATTGTGCAACCCCACTGCCATAGAAAAATAGTCTTTTGGTATATTTTGTAATTTCAACTTCGTAGATAGATTGGGAAGTAGTAGTAAATGAAATCTATTGTAGTTCAGAGATTAAGTAAATGACAGCTTGTTTATTTTACTAAGGAAGAATTGTAACCATTAGTAGGTTATACGTTCTACCAGAGATAGATATCAATATAGTTAACCAAAAATATAATCTACGTGCTCGTAGACAGTATATCATGTTTTCTGTCACCGTAGATCAAAATATGAAATTATGTTTCACTAATATTTAGTCAACCTAAACATTTTTCCATATTTTTTACTCTTAAAATAATTGATATGAATTTTTAAACTTGGTCAGGGGTACCTAAGTCTAAATCTGAACAAAAAGTGACTTATGACAAAGGGACAATGTAGCTGTGTTTTTAGTCTGTTTTGAAAATTTTTTCAATTAACAACTAGGTGTTCTCCTGCACCATGTGCAATAAGAAAATTTTCAAAATTTAATTTATATTTAAACATAAAATTTATTAAAATATTATAGATTTTACTATTATTACCAATATTTAAATGTATATTTGATTTATTTAAATATTAACCTAAGATAAAATGATTTTGTTTATATAAAAATATATTGAAGAATATATGTATGTATATATTTAAATTATAACCTTAGACGATATTTTATATCTATTTATATTGTCAAATATAATAAATTTATTTGTATAAAAATAAAAAAATGATATAACATTTTATAATTAACAGAAACTTAAAATAAACAATATTTATAATTTTTTTATAGGAATCTAATTTCTTATGATTAGAAATATATATTTTTTAAAATTGTAGCAATTTTTGAAAGCTTTAGTAATATAAATTGTATAATTATAAAAAATAAAATAAAATAGTATTTCAAAATTTGTAATGTTATATATGAATACATTTATTTTATAGATGATATATGAGATATTACCATATTTAAAAAATTACCAAAAATAAATATAAGTATTAAATGTAATATTTAAATTATTAACATATTTTAAAACGTTTACCAAAAATATAAATCAACATTAAATGGAATTATCCATGTCATATTTTCTTGTTATATCGATGTTATATTTCAATAGTATTATTTTTATATTTTAATTTCAGTATTTTTTAAAAAACTATAAAAATATTTTTGTAATCTTATTTCTTTTGATTTGGTATAACTTTTTCAATAAATATAAATGCCAAGAAATTATATATTTTGTTTGTTTTAGTGAAAATATATCAAACTGGAAAATTAATTGGTTAATTGATATTATGAAGATGAACATAAAAATTTCAATAAATTTTAAATACTTAAATATTAATATTTTTTATGGATTAAAGTTACTTTAGTTTTGTATTTTTGATGCACATTTATAATATTATTTATACAAATATGATATATAAATTGACGTAAACTTTTATATTTGTAATCGTATTTAGCTTAGTTTTATTAATGCGATATATATATATATATATATATATATATTATTTAATTAGTGATATATGAACTATTAATACATTATAATAGTTTATCAAAAATAAATATTTATATGTAAAATTAACATTGATGATGATATATGAGTTATTAGTCATTACCATATTTAAAATTCCTGCAGAAAATATAAGTTTTTATAAGAAAATTTTAATTATCACAATTTATTTTGATGCTATATCACTATTTTTTAAAGCATGTCATTTTTTTAGTGCCATGTCGTATTTTTTTAGTGACATGTCGTCATTTTTTAGTGAGAATGATTTTGGTTACGACATGTGTACAAATCACTTGCAAATAATATATAGGGGATGATATGTAAACTCTTCTTCTTAAAATTGCATTTCTTGTGGTAGGAGGCGTATGTAAAGAACAAGTACGGAGGACTCATTCCAAAGAAACCATCTCTCATTTCCAAGGTATGTTAATTAATCTTATTCACCACTAATAAGATTATGTGTGCGTATGTTTCTGAGATGTGTTGTTTTATTCCTATCAGGATCATGAGTGAGTATACTTTGACTCAGCTAATGTAAAGGACATTGCTTTCGACCAGAGCTTCAGAGCTCCTCTTCGAGCTGGTATTGACAAGCTTGCTCATGGTGTTGCTTTTATTCTTGGCCCTAGAGGTATATTATTACTGCTCTGTTCAATGTGTTTGTTGTACCAAAAAACTATATATATATATATATATATATATATTCTCATCTTGATGTGATGTGATGTTTTGAAGGGAGGAATGTTGTGTTGGATGAGTTTGGAAGTCCCAAGCTTGTGAACGATGGAGTCACCATTGCTAGAGCTATTGAGTTACCTGATGCCATGGAAAATGCTGGTGCAGCACTTATCTGTCAGGTTAGTTTGTGAGAGAGCTTTTATCTTTACTGTTATTTCTGAAAATTGGTGACTGATGATTTGTTGCGTTTGTTGTTGTTGTCGGTGTGATAAAGGTTGCGAGTAAGACTAATGAATCTGCTTCTGATGGGACAACCAGTGCGTCTGTCCTTTCTCAGGAAATCATCAAACACGAATTGTTGAGTGTCACTTCCGGTGCGAATCCTGTTTCCCTCAAGAGAGGTATCGACAAGACTATTCAAGTTTTGATCGAAAGCTTGAGAAGATAGCTAGACCTGTAAAAGGTTGTAGTGACATCAGAGGTAACTAACTTCAGTCGTGGCTACAAGAACGATGAGCTCATGGAAGAGATGATGGTCGATGGTCATGGTGAGTTAAATGAAGATGGAGAAGCTGATGAGTATAAGACTTATGTTGTTAGTATAAGAGTTATGTTGTTAGTGTAGAAGTCTGTTAAATGTCTAATTTATGAATTTAATACAATGTATATTTTGGTTATAAATCAATTTGGCAGTTTAAATATTACATTATAAAATCAGGAGATAACACAAAACTTATATGATAAGAAAAGAAAAATTTAATTCTAATAAAAAATTCAAAAAAGTAAATTAAATTTTTTTTATCTCAAGATCCAAACTCTAAACATGCCCTAAACCCCAACCCTAATATTTATTACCTCAAGATATATAAATGTCATCAAGTCGACTCATCATACCTTATACCTCAAAGAGATCATAATCTCCTCCCCGCCATCGTGAAAATCTACTAAAATATTGAAAACATGTTGTTGAACCCGTCAATGACAACTTTAATCCTTCCATCGTCTAAATTCACATCTTTGACGTCCCCTAATGCCTCCCCAATACTTTCAAATTAACGTTTTGGCTGATGGATAATTCCTCTCGGTCAGTAGGTTTCTGAAGTGATCCTGGATTGATTGATCACGTCCCAGAAGACTCTCCAGTGATGAGATAAGCAGTGGAATGAGTTAATACTTCTAAGAGTTGTGGAATGAGTTGATACTTCTATAGAATACTATCAAGGATTTGCTTGCAAGATAAAGATCAAGGATCCAAAATACACTTAAAACAAGCTTGATCAAACAAGATTCAGAAAGAACTTTATAACAAAAGAGTTTGATGATTTTATTGAAAGGATTTCGACCAGAATATAAAAAAAAAGTACATGCACAGCTTCTAAGAAACACACAAAATAATTAATGCAAACAAAAACTAAAGTTCAAATTTAAAAGTTAGACTTTCGGACTGCCTTCATGGACAAAATTGGGAAGGGAAATGGGTCTGGTTTGGGCTTTGTTTCATAAAGTGGCTTTTGTATAAGTGTTGTGTCCAAGCCTTATTAAAAATTATGTTCTGAAAACCCATTGGGACAAAACTAAACCAAGAAAAAGAGTGCAAGTCAACACCTCTCTTGATGAATGTCTTAGCTGGCTTGAATCATAACCAGAGTGGTTGGATAAGCACACTCAAGGCTGTCCTGGATAGTGTGTAGGAGTTGATGAAGATCTCGTATGGAGTTTTACTTGTCTGGCTCTAGTCATTGGACCAAGTGGTATAGCTAAATTCTTATTCCTTATTTCCTCAAGTTTAAGCTGCTCCATGGTTCCTTTTTCATCTTCATCTGACCATATGGACTTGACCATTACGGCATTGTCATCTGGCACAATCAGAATCACATCAGTTTCACCGAACTAGAGAGATCATCCAATAGTTATAAAATAGTATGGCTGGAACTTCAAAACCTCTTCAATATCCTCCTCCAATACAAAGTCAAAACGAAATATCACAAGCCTCAGATCCACCCCTCTAGCTCGATCCTCCACCTTCCAAATCTTTGGCAACATCAGGAGAAGGCCCTTCATGTCTTGTTGGCTCGGGTACATACACCTCCCACCATAGTCTTTGTATAACCTTCAATTAGCAATGTGTTATCAAAATTTGGTACCAAAATCTTCATGATATTTCTGTCTCCTTGAGTTATCATAACAAAAAGCAGAAGAACGGAAAACCCTAGCCTTCTCTGATTCTCTTGGCAACTCTTAGTTTTCGTCTAATTTGCAAAATTTGTTTAATTCAATTTTTTCGGTTTTATCTCCAAACTTAATCTTGTTATTTCCAGATTTTATAAAATACCATCCATAGTAGACTTTTTACATGTTCAGCTTTCAGACGTCCTAATGATTTTGGACTTTAGTCGACATTCTGCATTTTTTATTCAATGGCTGGACGAACATTATTAATTTTCATGAATCGTACAGCCATATTAATTTTATTTATTCTAGTGTAATAACCATATTTATTTTTCCTACAAACTTAAATAAGAACCTGAAGATGACAGAGTAACACTTTTACAGCATGATAGGAATAGTTACTGATATAAAATCGCATTTTAAACACTGGGAGTGTCACTTTCTAGCACTTTAAACACTGAAGTTTTTTTGCTAGCACTTTAAACCTCCAAAGTGACATTTTTAGCATAACAAACCTCCAACTACGTTTTTTTCTAGTGTGTGACCGGTTCTACAGGTAAAAATTTAATAAAAAAAATATTTTTTAAAAAAAAAATACAAATACACAAAAATTCGAATAAAATTGAGAAAATTGTAAAACTTTCAAAACAAAGTTCAAAAAATGTAAAAGTTCAAAATTATATCAATAAAAATTCAAATTTAAAAATAAATAAAATTTTAAAAATTCTTAAATAAGATCTAAAATGAAAAAAAATATCACATTTAAAAACTAAAGTAAAATTTTAAAAACTTTAAGAATTCTAAATATTTAACAAGAAAATCACATTTTAAATTCTAAATATTAAACGTAAGAAATTAAAAAGTTATACAATATAAAATATAAATATAAAATTTCAAATTTGAAGCATTCAAAAGGTGCAAGTTTATATTTTTGAACTTTTTGATTTTTTTAGTTGTTTTTTGAATCTTGCAGTTTTCCAATTTTATTCAAATGTTTATGTATTTTTATTAATTTTTCAGTTAGATATTTAGAATTTTAGTTTTTAATTTTAAATATTAAATTTTATATCTTATTTTTGAGTTTTATAATTTTTAAAGTTTTTAAAATTTTACTTTAGTTTTTAAATTTGATATTTTTATATTTTAGATCTTATTTTTAATTTTTTAGAATATTTCATATTTATTTTATTTTTAAAATTTAAATTCAAATTTTTATAGTTTTGAACTTTTACATATTTTTGAACTTTGTTTTGAAATTTTTACAAGTTCTCTATTTTTTCGAATTTTTATGTATTTTGTTATTTTTTATTAATTTTATTATTTTTTTAATATTTAACCTGTAAAACCGGTCACCTGTGAACAGGAAAACATAGCTGGAGGTTTGTTATGCTAAAAATGTCACTTTGGAGGTTTAAAGTGCTAGCGAAAAAACTTCAGTGTTTAAAGTGCTAGAAAATGACACTCTGAGGGTTTAAAATGCGATTTTCCCTAAATAAATGTAACTCACACCCACTAAATATATAAAACAGCTTGAAATCGCTAACTTATCCAACTTTACAATTTTATTAATCTTATATGGATTATTCTTGAATCAATTTGATTCCAACTTTTAGTAGTGGAAGAAAGTTTCCAATGCTAAATTATCTTTACTCCGCATTGAATCAAATTGAAGTTTCTCAAACAAAAAATTAGGTGACTGTATTTTGATTCCTACTTTTCTATTTGTTTGGAACCAGTGGCAGAGCCAGAAAAAAAGGTCATCATTGACAACATAAAATTTAAACATAAAATCATGAGAGACATTAGCATAGATTTTAATATTTAATCATAAATTTTTTGAAAAGTCAATGAAAATAAAATTTATTTCAAGAATTCATATGGGGCAACTGCTCTTTTCCCTCATCTCTACTTATGCCACTGTCTGGAACATACATTTCAGATCCGGTTATTTCTAATTTACATATTATCTTTAACCAGTGTTTATGGCCGTGCGGGTTCCAGTCAGTGGTGGAGCTACCCTTGTATGAGCGGGATCATATGACCCATATGGTGTTAATTTTTATTTTCTTAACTTGTATTCCTTATGAAAATACTAGAAAAATATTGCAAAGTTAGCTAATTGACCCCTATAATAATGCTAGTCACAAGATTGAGCCTTGTTAAAATTTGGGCCGGCTCCACCACTGGTTCCAGTTCAACAGCCGACGACATTCTTCTTTTATGAGACCACCTAAAGGGATAATGGAATTGGGACACAAAACTTGTTAGCTCAAGAAGTTGAGCTGTGACGATGTGAAACAGGAGGAGTGTTACACAGGAGGTTTGATGTAAAATACCGGTTAAGTTCGGTATTGATTTAATGAAGATATGTTGTGATAAGGATAAGCTTGCTTTGGCGCGAAGCAAGGAGAGATATTCTGTTAGGATTCAAGATCTTGTGAGGATAGAGATCAGCTAACAGAGTATATAAGGTCGTGTTCTGGGTGATGTCCAGGCACGAGTTTTAGGGTTAAGAAAAGCAGGTTCGAGCAGTGGGGCAAGAACGTGCTATTTGGGTTTGAGAAGAGTGTATGTACTTGTTCTCTGAACTTGGGTTAGATTAGGAATTGGTCCGTAGCTAGTCACCTTTTGACTTTGTGTAATTCGGATTATACATATCAAGTGAGATTGTCTAAAAGATTCTTAATAAATAAAGTATTGTTTTTGAAAGGCTCCTTGTGTAAGTTCCTGATATCCATTTGATCTTTCATTTGGTATTAGAGCAGATCACCTCTGTGGACTAGACAAGTCTACTCACAGGTGGAGATCCTGCGGTCATCATGGAAACCATGAAGGAACTAGTGTCGCTGCAGAAGCCAATCATGTTGGACGAAGGGAATTTTGGGCACTGGAAGGCAAGAATGCGACACATCATCAGAGGAATAGATGAGGACACTTGGACAGCAGTAGAACAAGGATGGAAGGCGCCTGTCATGATTATGGATGACAAGTCTACTGCGCCCATGCCAAAGGAGAGGTGGACAGATACAGATAAAGCAGCATCAAAATTTTGATTCAAAGGTTCTAACTACCATCTTCTCAGCGGTTGATCTGGATCAATTCAAGCTCATTCAAGGATGTGAATCTGCTAAGGAAGCGTGGGAGACACTTATCAACCACTTCGAGGGAAATACGAGTGTGCGACGCACAAGGATAGATCATCTAGCCTCTAAATTTGAGAACCTTCGGATGGAGGAAGATGAATCCGTTGGTAGCTTCATATCTAAGATTAGTGCCATTGCAAATGAGGCCTCTGTTCTTGGAAAGAAATACAAAGAGAAAAAGCTGGTTAAGAAAGTCGTGAGATGTCTTCCTTCTCGATTTGAAGCATATAAGGCAGTGTTGAAGATTGCTGTTAACACTGATGAAATGAAGTTTGACCAACTCGCTGGAATTCTCAAGGTACATGACCTGGAACGAAACGATGAACAAGGTTAAGGTCAGAAGGGAATGGCATTCTCTGTTGAGTCTAAGGAAGATGATAGAGTGAAGCGGATTGAAGAAAAGATGGTGCTGATGGCGAAAAACTTCAACAAAATGGCTAAACGTCTTGAGAAGGGACAAGGTCGATCTAACAACCGTTATCCACAGAGAGATGGAGAACGTAACATGAGCAGGAATGAGTCAGGAAGAAGTAATCGCAAGAAGGAAGTGCAATGTCATGAGTGTGAGGGATTTGGTCACTACAGATATGAGTGTCCTCTGGCTAAGAGAAAGGAGCTTAAGTGCATCGAGTGTAAAGGTTTTGGGCACACGAGGAGTGAATGTCCAAACAATATCAAGAAGGACAAATCACTTTTGTGTTTCAGTGACACAGGATCCGAGAATGACACAGAGTGCGAGGAGCTTCACATGAACTTTGTTGCCATGGTCGGAGAGACAGAGAATGGTGACACTATCTCGAGTTCAGACTCTGATTCAGAGGATGACATTACTCCAGAGAAGGGAGACGTAAGCCTAAATGAAGAGTATCGTACATTTTATGAGAAGTTTAATGAACTCAGCCTCAAGAATCTGCAGCTAATCAAAGATAAAGCTCTTCTAAAAGCTCAAGTCAACATTCTGGAGTTAGAATGTCCACTGACTAAGACGGAAGTTGACATCATGTCGAACTCACCTGAGAACAGGAGTGGTCAAGTGATGAATGAAAAAATAATTGCGGAGGAAGTCTACAACGTCAAAAGGCTTGAAACCCAGCTGGATCAAACTACCCAGTTGCTGAGTGAAGAACTCGATAAAAATAGGATGATGCAAAGAGAACTCAGTGAGAACTACAAGAAGATGAGAATGCTCAACATTGGTTCTGACTCGCTGGATCACATTCTATCCTTGGGTCAATCACCAAGTGTCAACTGGGGTCTTGGTTACCAGGGGACGGCATCACAAGAGGTCAGACCAACATAAGGAATCAAGTTTGTGAAAGCACCATCTCCTGTTGCTCCAGCTCCGACGAAACAGGGTGTTAAGCCTACAGTCCCTCAGGGAAGAAAGAAAGTGTCAGCACGAAGGAATGGATGTCAGTTTTGCTCCAAGCCAGGTCATAGAGTGTTCCAATGTTACTTTCGTTACAATCAGTATAGACGGGCGTGGACAGCAAACCTGTGTCATGTTGAACCAAGAAAATACGGTTGTGTATGGATTGCTAAATCCGACTTATATCCAAACTACGGGAACATAATCTTACAACAAATTACACCTTAGGTGGCTGACTCAGTTCCACTGAAGATTCTGCAGAAACCTGAAATGGACCTCTCGTGCAACATGGCATTCATCCAAAGTTTCACTGAGATTGATGATGAGTGTATGTCACTCACAGACTCAGAAATGTCACTTAACGAAACAGAGGAAGCACAATATCGTTTGAATGACTTCACTGATTTTGTTGGAAATGTGGCTTATACCACT
This sequence comes from Hirschfeldia incana, assembly GCA_026261945.1. NCBI lineage: Eukaryota > Viridiplantae > Streptophyta > Magnoliopsida > Brassicales > Brassicaceae > Hirschfeldia > Hirschfeldia incana. The sequence continues at coordinate 2,307,008 of JABCMI010000039.1, forward strand.
GAAGTGAATGAGAAGGAAGCAGAGATGTCGTGGTACTTTGACAGCGGGTGCTCTAGACATATGACTGGAAGCAGTGATGTACTAAAGGATGCACTGAAGCTCAAAGGAGGAAAGTTTACATTCGGAGATGGAGGAAAAGCTAAGATACGGGCAGTAGGAAATATGAGCAAGGAACATCTTCCTCGCCTGACGAATGTATACTATGTTGATGGATTAAAAGCCAATCTCATCAGTGTCAGTCAACTGTGTGATGAAGGACTCGAAGTGATATTCTCCAAAACTGAATGCCGAGCAGTTGATGACAAAGGGAAAGTCATTCTCTATGGGGTTCGGTTTGGCAATAACTGCTATATGTGGAAGGCTTCAAACCATTGTCTTCTGGTTAAGGAAAATAAGTTTGATATCTGGCATAGGAGGTTGGGTCACATGAACACAAACAGCTTATCAAGACTTATTCGAGCAGAAGTTGTGAGAGGGGTCCCTAAACTTGAAGGTCAACCTGAAGCAGTCTGTGGTGCATGCTGCAAAGGTAAGCAAGTTAAAGTTCAGCACAAACAGGTATCTCAATTAAACTCTCAACGTATTCTTGAACTTGTTCACATGGATCTTATGGAACCTATATCACCTCAAAGTGTTGTTGGAAAGCAGTACATCTTTGTTCTTGTTGATGATTTTTCCAGGTTCACCTGGGTCAGGTTCCTGAGACACAAGTCAGATGCCTTAGAGAGTTGTCGTATCCTGGCGCTCCAGTTGAAATAGGAGAAAGGTGGGATCATTCAGATTCGAAGTGATCATGGTGGTGAATTCAAAAATGAAATGTTTGATAGGTTCTGTCAAGAACAGGGGATCCAACATCAATACGCAGCCCCATGCACTCCTCAGCAAAATAGAATAGTTGAACGTAAGAACAGAACATTGCAGGAGATGTCAAGGGCTATGATGGCTGGAAATCAGGTTCCCTCTGGGTTCTGGGCTGACGCTGTTAATACTGCTTGCTACATCATCAACAGGATATATGTGAAGCCTAGAACTAAGATGACTCCGTATGAAGTTTTCAAGGGGAAGACTCCCAATCTTGCGTACTGTCACGTATTCGGGTGTGTGTGTTACATCCTCAATGACAAGGATCATCTGGGTAAGTTCGATGCAAAGAGTGATGTTGGAATGTTTCTTGGGTACTCGACAAACATCACAGCTTACAGAGTGTACAACTCCAGGACTAAGCAGATTGTTGATAAAGTAAACGTAGTGTTTGATGACAGTGTGGGATACTATGAAGTGAATGCCACACAGAGGAATGTCAGCATAACTCCCGAGGACAACTCTGTTCTTAGATCAACTGACTTGCCTGAAGAAGAAACATATGAAGTGTCAGATGTCGAGGATCAAATACTTCCTCAATCAAGCAAGGTTCACAAGAATCATTCACCAGAGGATGTCATTGGTGGAGTTTATGACGACCGAGTAACTCGCAAGAAGCAGATAAACTTCAAAGAAATGGTCAGATTGGCCTGTTTCATGGTAGAAATGGCGAAAGTTGAATGCTTTGTGTCTTTGGTAGAACCAAAGAATATTCAGGAAGCACTGAACGACGAATACTGGACTGCATCAATGCATGAGGAGATGGATCAGTTTGTCAGATTGCAAGTTTGGGATCTTGTTCCACGACCCAAGGATGCCAATGTTATTAGGACAATGTGGTTACACAAGAACAAAACAGATGAAAACGGGAACGTGGTCAGAAACAAATCCAGACTTGTTTCTCAAGGGTGCTCACAGATAGAGGGAGTGGATTTTGATGAAACGTTTGCCCCTGTAGCTCGACTGGAATACATTCGTCTGCTTTTTGCCATTGCATGCAAACTTCGAATCAAGCTTTATCAGATGGATGTCAAGAGTGCATTTTTGAATGGACTGTTACAGGAAGAAGTGTATGTGACACAACCGAAAGGCTTTGAGGATCCTCACTTCCCAGATCATGTCTACAAACTACGTAAAGCTCTCTATGGATTGAAACAAGCTCCTCGTGCATGGTACGACAGACTGACTCAGTTTCTGATAGCTTCGGGGTTCAAGAGAGGTGGGGTAGACAAAACTCTTTTTGTTCAAGAAATAGAAGCTCAACTACTTGTGGTACAAGTATATGTAGATGACATCATTTTCGGAAGCACATCTAGTGATCTTGTTAACGAATTTGTCGCAACCATGACGAAGGAGTTTGAGATGAGCATGGTGGGACTACAGATCAAGCAAATGAGTGATGGTATCTTTGTGACTCAAAGCAAGTACGCTAAGAATCTGGTTAAACGCTTTGGAATGGAGACAAGCAAAACAGCTAGAACTCCGATGAGCACAACTACCAAACTTTCACGAGATGAGGATGGAGCTTAGGTTGATGAAAAGTTGTATCGGGCTATGATCGGAAGTCTATTGTATCTTACAGCTAGTCGTCAGGATCCTTGCCTCAGTGTTGGCATATGTGCTCGATATCAGGCGTCACCAAGAGAGTCACATCTGAATGCTCTAAAGAGAGTCATCAAATATGTGAAAGGGACACTGGATTTTGGACTTCATTATACCTTTGACACTAACACTAATCTTACAGGTTATTGTGATGCAGATTGGGCAGGCTGTGTGGATGACAGAAGAAGCACGTCAGGTGGATGTTTCTTTCTAGGTAACAACAGGGTATCCTGGCACAGCAAGAAACATAATTGTGTTTCATTGTCGACTGCTGAAGCTGAATACATAACCTTGGGAAGCTGTTGCACTCAACTTATGTGGATGAGGCAAATGCTTGTGGATTATGGGTACGTTACTGACACTATGCTTGTACATTGTGATAACATGAGTGCGATAAATTTAACTAAAAATCCAGTGCAGCATTCTCGTACTAAGCATGTAGATCTTAGACACCACTTTGTCAGAGAGTTAGTTGAACTGAAACTCGTAATGGTTGAGCATGTTTCCTCAGAGAATCAGCTGGCAGATATCTTCACAAAACCCTTGGACTACAACATCTACTTAGGTCTGAGAAGGGCGTTGGAAATAGTTGATCTCAAAGCATGAATAAGACTGGACCAGGGATGTAAATAAGCATTAGAAGAGGAGCTTGACTGTCTAGTTGCGTCTGTACAGTGATCGAAGTTCAAGTGTCAGCAATTTACTGAAGTCTTTTCATGAGTCTCTCGTTAGTCAGCATGGCGTCTCAAGGTGTGACAAAGTCAAGTCACTATGTGACACTCAAAGAAGTTAAGGTAACACAAATTTAAGGCCTGAAAGGATAAGCACTCATTACGTGACAGGGTGTTACACCAGTTTGCATCGTGTTTTGATCACTGCTTGGATCAGGCAAGTCTATCCTCATCTCATCACTCGTCGTGGATCAGGGTTCTACAACACTTTGAATCTGGTGATGCTCTTTGGTGAGGTAATTTCATAGGCTTGTTGTAGAAGTAAAAGAAATTGAAAAACTCGCTGATGAGGCAGAGGTGACAATGTCTTAAGGCCCAACATGACAAGTACTCGTTGTGGGACAGGGTGTCACCCCACTCTGCATCCTACGACGATCACTACTTCAATTGGGCAAACTGGAACTCATTGACTCAAACATCGTGGATCTGGGTGCTGCAACACTTTGTGTCTGGTGATGCTCAATGAGGAGATGATGTTAAGTTTGGTGTCTTCGAATGATGATTATGGTTACTACACCGGCGAAAAAAAATAGAAGTGGTGATGGAAGACCCTGCTACTAATCTGATGAACATACACTCTTTGGATAGACAACGGTAGACTGGTCTGTGACAGCTACTCAGCTGAGAAACAGCTACAGACCGGAGCTGACCACTGAACGATATGATTGAGATGCGAGGTGACAGATGATCAAGTAACTCTGACGAATGCTATTCATATTTGCTTGTCTCTGGTCCAGCTACTGTACATATGTGAAACTGTGTCTTTGGTATGTGACATCGCCATGCTGAGTCTCTGAACATGTCGGTGGTTTTGAGTTTGAATCTATTTTTCAAAGTTCTTTGGGCTTTTTGGTTGTTAGTCGGATGGACTGAGACTGAATTGTGTGTGTCTTGGGCCATAATTTAAGTTTGGGCCGACTAATGTTTTTTGCTAAGTGTGCCAGGGTTTCTTTTTATATGTCACACCGAAGGTGACTCCCTTTCCCCCTCATATCAGTCGGCAACATGCAACCTCTCCAAAGAAGCTCTCGACTCAGTCAGTCTGGAAACTCACATCCTCCGGCTCCCTCAGAAGCACCGATCATGTGTACCTACTCCCGTAAGCAGCTGCGAAGGAATCAACCTCCCTCTCCACCTCCTGACGCGAGCGACAATGAGATGGAAACCCTCGCCGACGGAAACTCTTCCGATCAAACTGTGCCGCTTGGAGAAGAAGTAGAGGATTCCTCCGAACATGCAATGGAGTCTGCTCCGTCAGAGATCGAAGAACAAGAGCATGCAGCGGACTCACCACCGTCAGACCTTGTGCTAACTTTAGCACGTGCTCAAGAAGATCCATCGATCCTACGCATCTCTGGAGTTCCTGTCTCAGCTCGATTCTTCACCGATGAAGCGCGAGAGAGGTTCCAAATTCTTGAACCCCGGAAGTGGTTGCTGCTGCAGAACTGATCTATACTCTGTTCGACTGCGATCCGTTTCAACCCACGGTGGTCCGGGAGTTTATTGCTAACTTACCAGATGCGGAGAGTCGTGATGATGGAGTTGATGTCTATGTTCGAGGGTTTGCTAATATCTTCTCTCCCAGCCTCATCAACGCAATGTACTGTATTCCCCCGTTTGAAGAAAATCTGGAATGCGAGGAGGATAATTTGGACCAAGTATGTGCATTTCTCACAGGCAATCGAGTCAAACGCTGGGAAGACATGAGCTCTAAGTATCTCACGGTGACGAATCAGGTCTTATACAAACTGGTCTGCACCAACTGGATCCCTACTACCAGCTACACGGCTATGAATCCAGAGCGCTTGCGTTTTCTTTACACGCTGCATCACAACAGGAGCTTTGACTTCGGCAAGCTAGTCAACGATCAGATCATTGCGATGGGAGCAAATGTTAAGAATGACAAGAAGCATCGCATCATCTTTCCAACGCTTATTCAGCAAGTGCTTCTGTATCAACGCATTGTGCCTGCTGACAATCAAGATGTGGATGAAATTGGGTTTCCTATAGCTGTTGTCAAAGACAAGAAGGCTGGCTTGGGATCGGGAAGCAGCTCGCGTGAACCAGATCTTGAGAAAGACCTTGAACAACTGATGACGGATCTTAAGGCCGTCTATCTACGCCTAAGGAGTAAGAGTGGTTATGGGGGTTTGTGAAATGTCTTTTGGTAATGCTATATCTGATGATGTAAGGCTAAAATGTTGTTTTTCTCTGATTGTGCATCTCCGCAGGGGGAGAATACGGTGTTAGTGGTCGTCGTTGAAGAAAGGGTTAAGAAGACCAAAGTCGCTTCTAATTTTTTTTAAATAGTTATGCTGTTGCGGATTAAGAATGTGTTTTAATTTTGCCATTTTCTGTTTTCGGCTCCTCAGTTTAACTGAGGATTGATGTGTAATGAACGTTTAGAAAATTTTGTAATAATGGTTGTTGGTATTTGGGTAATGTTCTGTCATGCTATGATCAGTGTGAGCAGGTTGCAGAGAGTGTCACATTCAGACAAAAAGGGGGAGAATGTTAGCTCAAGAAGTTGAGCTGTGACGATGTGAAACAGGGGGAGTGTTACACAGGCGGTTTGATGTGAAACACCGGTTAAGTTCGGTATGGATTGAATGAAGATATGTTGTGATAAGGATAAGCTTGCTTTGGCGCGAAGCAAGGAGAGATATTCTGTTAGGATTCAAGATCTTGTGAGGATAGAGATCAGCTAACAGAGTATATAAGGTTGTGTTCTGGGTGATGTCCAGGCACGGGTTTTAGGGTTAAGAAAAGCAAGTTCTAGCAGTGGGGCAAGAACGTGCTATTTGGGTTTGAGAAGAGAGTGTATTCTCGTTCTCTGAACTTGGGTTAGATTAGAAATTATTCTGTAACTAGTCACCTTTTGACTTTGTGTAATTCAGATTAGACAGATCTAGTGAGATTGTCTAAAAGATTCTTAATAAATAAAGTATTGTTTTTGAAAGGCTCCGTGTGTAAGTTCCTGCTATTCATTTGATCTTTCAAAACTCTACTCCTCCTTACTCTCTCTCAGACTTTATGTTTTGTGACTACTCACATGGTCTTTTTCTTAAGGTTTGACCCGTCAAGATCCTTTTGAAGCATGCTCGTCACTTATACACCATTTTGTCTAAATCTATTTTTTTTTTTCGTTTTAAAATATAGTATGAAATAAAAAATACTTTAATCTACTCTATTGTTTTACTTTATAATAAATAATTAATTTATTTTGTTTACTATAAAATAGAGAATCAGATTACAATTCATCTCTATTATTGAGTTACTCTAAAGAAACTAATAAAACGGTCCACTGGAGATGGTTTTGTCTAATTTTTTTTTATCAAGGTTTTTTATCAAGGTTTTGTCAATTTATCTCTAGCTTCCAACCAGTTAGTACCATGCCTTTTCAGATAAAGCATTTCCAGAAAGAGCCTGATAACATATTTACTTGAAGTATCTGTTCACAATCGCAGAATGATGAAGTTTCGTTACCTCCCATTACAAGAAAGAGCATGATAACATATTTTCTCTGGCACTTTATATAGCATTTTGAAGAACTGTAACAAGCATCCCACCAACTGATCCTCTGTAGTATGCACCAATTGCAATATTACAATTCTACAGACGAGTAGTTGATCAGATTCTTTCTGTGCAAGTAAATGGAGGAACTGATGGGTTATTTACAAAGTGCACGAGGCTTGAGGTAGGGGTGTTCACTGTTGGGGTCAAAAACGGTCACGGCATAATTAACGCCTGAAAATCCTCGGAAACTATGTGAAAAAAATTAAATAAAAAATTAAATTATTATTATTTTCGTAAAAAATTACCGAAAGTAATTTTTACGGAAAAAAAACATCTGAAACGTCAATCTGCTCGAGCAACGAACTAATCGATCCGGACAGCGCACATTGGGCGATCTGAAGCATAGTTACACTCAACGATTTTCAAGTGGACCATCCGTTCAGGCCACTCGACAATCGCCAAGTGGACCATGCGCCAAAGCCACTCGACGATCGTCGAGTGGACTGTCCGACAAGTCCCCTCGACGTTTGTCGAGTAGACAGTGCGTCAAGGCCACGCGACGATCATCGAGTGGACTGTCCTACAAGGCCACTCGACGATCGTCGAGTGGACCATCACAGCCACTTGAGTGGAATGTACCGCAAGGCCACTCGACGATCCACTCGACGATCGTCGAGTGGACCAACACGGCCACTGGACGATCGTCAAGTGGACCAACACGGCCACTCAATAATTGTCAAGTGGACTGTCCCGCAATGCCACTCGACGATCAGCGAGTGGACTAACACGCCACTCGGCAATCGTTCAGTGAACCATTCAACAAGGCCACTCGACGATCTTCGAGGGGTCGGCTCAGACAAGCCACTTCACGATCGTTGAGTGGACTGTCACAAAATAATGATCCGAATTGAAACTCTCTGAACGACACAATCTCTGCATTCTCGGCTAATAGTCAGTATGACTTCCAAGGAACCGTGGCTATACTGCCGCTTGCCTTGTCTCGATCAAAGGCTCCCATCAAGAATTTACGATAAACATCGTGAAGGGTCTATTTTACGGAAAAATCGTAATAAACGCTATAAGTCGCAATACGGCCCAACGAAGCCTAAGACTAGACTATGAGCCCACTTACAACTTTACCAAAGAATATCTTATCAATACTATGACAGTTTATGCCTTATCCACAGGAGAAGATAAATGTCAAATTCCAGAAGATAAATGCCAAGTTTCCGGGGATAATCATGAAAATCGAGAAAAATATAATGTTTCCGCAAGATGGCAATGTCGGCAAAGTTGGCCTAGGGGCATATCATAAAAGCGTATGCCGACCTTTGAGGGAGTATATAAGTAGTTCTAGGCAAGAGACACAAAGGGAAAACATTTTATAAAGAAGAACTTAGCACTTAAAACATTTAGGCAACTTTTCGTTTTTGTTATACGAGCTGCGACTCAACTAGATTTAGCAGTCTAGGTTATTTGAACTAGGGGTCTCGTCGACAGCTCTCGTAGCAAAGGCTTCTACCTTGTTGTAACGCTCATACGCAAATTCGGAATAAAATCCTTTTGCTCTTTCTTACGATTTCTTATTTTTCTCGTCTTTTACTCGTGTTCTGATTGCTTGGCGTGTGGTTTAGCAGATATCAAGGATCTCTGGGAAATTAGGGTTTTCTTACTTTCCTAATATAAACGAAAATCGACGATGAGAATTTCGGTTCCCACACTCACTATCTCCCTACTTGTTTGTGTTGTGTATGAATGTGCTGTCCCATAAGATAGAAGCTGTACACGAGAAGAGTCTCCAGTTTCATCCACGATGCCAATATCTCTCTCTCACACATCTTAGTTTTGCTGATGATCGGATGGTCTTTTTTGGAAGGTTCAAAAGACTCCATAGAAGGTGTTATAGCTATATTTGATGACTTCACAGTGTGGTCAGACCTCTATATCAGTTTAGAGAAATCTACGGTATATATGGCTGCTATATTAGATGAAGAAAGGAGTAAAATACTGAAAAAAATTTCATTTGCTGAAGGGGATCCTCCCGTCCATTATTTGGAACTTCCACTGATGACTAAGGCTATGAGAAAGAAAGACTGCCTGCCCTTATTAGAAAAAAATCAAAGGTCGTATCAGTATTGGGAAAAGTCGATTTTGCTGACCATTGTAAACATCTGGGCAGCTGTCTTAAGACTTCCGAGTGAGTGCCTTAAAGAAATACAGCAGCTCTGTTCTGCCTTCCTCTGGTAAGGACCAGAACTAAAGCCCACTGGTACTCAAGTAGCTTGGCATGATATATGTAAACCACACTCTGAAGGAAGATTGGGTATCAGACAACTTAAAGAAGTGAATCTATGGTTTTAGCTCGTATGGAGGTTGCTATCAGGAAAATAACTGTGGGGGAAAAGGGATAAGGCTCAATATACTGAAAAATAAAAGTTTCTGGGAGGTGAGTTCGAAAATCCAACTAGGATCTTAGATGTGAAAAAGATGTTAAAACTGAGAGAAGTAGCAAAAAAACATTCACATGGAATCTGTGGGGAATGAACGTAATATTTATTCTTGTTTGATAGGTATTCCGAGCTTGGTGTTTTCTGGGAGAGAGGTTTAACTGACATAGGTCTCAGGAAAATTCGACGTAGAAGAAGCTAAGCCGAACTCTAGATCACGAGGAAGGCACCATTCATGTATGTTACATAAGATAGAAAATGAATTGGATTCCCTCAGAGTTAAACAGACTACTGCAGGAGATGATACTGATATGTGGAGGAGAGACTCGGGATTCAAACCAAAATACACAACATATGAGACTTGAGTGCTGTTACGAGAGACAAGACTGCATGGGCGAAGGGTATATGGTTTTCGCAGGTATCCCTAAGTATGCATTTGTGACTTGGCTTCTAGTGTTGGACAGATTATCAGAAATGGACAGAATTTCACAGTGGAGTTAGGGTTTTGATACCACTCATGTTCTCTGCAATAAACTGCCCGTAATATTGCAATCGCCTATTTTTCGAGTGTTCCTTCTCTGTAAATATTGCAATTGCCTATTTTCCGAGTGTTCCTTCTCTGCACAAGAATTCTACAAAGCTCTTACACCTCTGAATGGTCTGAGATTGATTTGTTGATCTCAGACTCAAACATGGAAAGCAAGAAGTTCTTCTGCATCAGATACGCGCTTCAAATCACAATACCTAAATTGTTGATATCACTCAAGTTACCCTAAGGAGTGAATTACTCTCTCAATTAAGAGAAAGTAGTTAGATTCAAGGTTACTATTCAGTTAATTCAGGATGATAATGCTATAGATGTTTTAATGAGTTGCTTGCATATACTAAAGAACTTCAATTCTTATATTTATCTAATATTTACTCGTCTATTGATCTGACTGCCGATAGTATCGATCAATGTTTTGACAGCTTGTATCGATCGATATGTTTGTCGTCGATCGATTACTCTATTTGAGTATCGATTGACATAGCTTTAGATCGAATTGAATATATGTTCACTAAGATCATAGACCCGCTCTTGCTTAACCCTAGAGGATCTCAGCTTATACAAGATTATTTCAGGAGAATGATTTATGAATTAAATCATTTCCAAGATCATATTATAGTTAGCTACTCTAGAATAAACATTAGGGTTCATCAGGATAATGAGTATACAACTCAACAATCTATAGTTGGGGCTAATCCCTCATAACTATTTGAACCATAAATCTAACAAGGGAATCTACTCAGATATGGCTGAATGATTCATAGCATCTAGGTAATAATAGAGATTCATAAAATAGAAGATCAAACAATTAAGTTTCACTAGATAACAAATCTCTTTGTATCTTCTTCTAAATCTTAGAATTTTATAACCTTTGATGAATAGAGAATAAGATGAAAAGAATAATCTAGATTGATAAATGAAAAGTACTTAGAACAATGAAAGCACTAGAAAGCATACAAAGCATAAAAAGCATACTTTGCCAAAAAAACATAGGCAAAGGTATAAATACTAAGTTCAATTAGGTTAAAAACTCGTCAGGACATTATTATAATAATGAGAAATCTTGAGCTTCAATTCGATTGAGAATATTTATTCTTCTTCTGCACGCTCGATATTGATCGATAGTCCTAGGCGTACATCGATCGATGGAGTATCTTGTCATCGTTTCTTCAGATGCGTCGTTGATCGATTACACATAATGTGTATCGATCGATATGTATCTCTGGATATCGACCTTCACGTCTGATCTTTATAGTCATCTCGAGAAAACTCTCCTTTAAGCTCCATAATGACACCTAAAACGTCAATTTATTCCAAAATGCCATTGAACCTGAAAACATACCTAAAAGACTCCAAAACATAGATATATATAATAAAATCATAGAAATACCATGGGTAAAAGTGGGTCAAAATCATGGTATATCAATCGTAGAGGGAACATTATAAACGAAGAAACTGGACCAGCCAATTCCTTTGCTCACGGGAGAAGATAATCAATAAGGAGATCCGAATAATCTCAGCCTATCCTGTCTAAAAGGAGGGAAGGGACTTGCTGGCATCTTGCAATTCTGGTTTGGTAAAAGAATATAAATGTTTTTTTTCAATTCTCAGAAGCAGCTTAGGAGTAGCGATCTTTCTAAAAAAAATAAAAGGTTTTGATGAAGACAAATTTAACGGTCATTCAAAATAATAATTGCTTTATTTAAAAGCAAGTTTTGGTGAAGAGCTAAATCCAAATATTGTTTAATATTGGCTTAGCTGCTTATTTTGTTAGGTCTATGTTCTGTGATATTTTATTTTTCTCTTTTGAATTAAGATAATCCTTGTAAAACAAGTGTATTGTTCCATCTTTAGTGAAGTAATAGTGTTTAAAAAAATGGGAAAATCACATAAAATCCTCAAAGTCTCAACTACTGACACTTTAAACCTTAAAAAATTTTAGTTAACACTTTTAAATTTCAAACTAATATTTTTATCATAAAAATCCTTCAACCTACTTTATTTCTTCATCAAGTAAAAAGTTGACTTTTTGTAGGAAAGGACGATGAAGTGTCGGTTTTTTTCCAAAATTTTAAATTTTAATTATTAAAAGAAATAAAAAATACAGAAATTAAATTAAAACTCAGAAAGTTAAAAAAACAGAAACTAAATAATAAAAATAAAAATGATTAAATAAAATAAGAAAATTAAATAAAAGTCAGAAAAAATAAAATTGAATTAAGATGCATAAATTTAACAAAAAAATAATTAATATTCAGAAAATTCACAAGAAAAATAAATCAAAATATCTTTAAGAAACAATCTAAAAAAAGTTAGAAAATTATCTTTTACAAAGTGACATATCATCGTTAACAATAAAAATTTCACCAATATTACTATTGATGATGATGGTTTCTCATATAAAAATTTCACCAATATTACTATTGATGATGATGCTATTTTAAATTGTCTAAAATAGCACTTTTGAAGTTTTTGTCACCAAAATGACACCAAAAAGAGAAAGTCACAGAAATGACATTTATTAATGGACAAAAAGTCCATAATACCCCTATTTAATAATACAGGTAAAATAAAAAAAAGTCTTTTCTCTTTGGACACATTACGATCACGTTCTTCCACGAATCACCTTCGGTAACGAGCTGTTGATAATCTCCGGCGACGAACACAACGAGCTGTATATCGGTATGCTTTAATCGTTACTATCAATGTTTTATGAAGAAATGTTCGAATCTACTTAGGGTATTCGAATTAAAATTTGGGGGTTTTGAGTTTGTTGTTCTTCAGATAACACATTTGAACTTATTTTTTTGTTGGAATCAAATTGAAAGGGCAGAATCAGAGTCGCAAAGAAGAAATTTCCGGAAGCCTTATTTACATATTAATTTGGTTTACAGAAGAATCAGAGTTTGTGACTTTGATTTTGGTAAGCGATGTTGAATGTTTTATATTCCTATTTCTTCTCTTATCAAGCTTTATTTATTTCATACTCAGATTTTTAACAGTGCTCGAATGTGGTGTTGAAGAATCTCGTTGGTATTGAAGAGATCAGGAGCAGCTCGTAGGTTGCGTAAGAGTGTATCTGAAGGTGGGGAGTTAGATGACGAGAAGATAGTTGGAGCTGGTGTCGATGCAGGGAAGCTTTTGGAGTCTGGCCAAGTTTATCGATGCTTTTGCTCTAGTGAGGTTTTTACTCTTTAAAGTTTGTTGCTTGTTGTCTCTGAAAGGTTGTTTGACTCTGTTGTTGACTTTTAATGTTTGTTTTATTGTAGGAGCTTGTGCAGATGAAGGAGATTGCAAAGTTAAAACAGTTGCCTCCGGTTTATACTGGCAAATGGGCAAATGCTTCTGATGCTGAAGTTGAGCAGGAGTTGGAAAAGGGTACACGCCTTTTAGTTACCTTCTGTGTCCCAAAGGAAGCTTCTTTGAAAATTAACGACTTGATTCGTGGTGAGGTACATTTTTGTTGTCACTCAATGGTTAGGTTAGGCAAAGTTGCAACCTTTGATATAGTGATATTGTAGAAATGTATATCTGTTGATGTACTGTTATTGAGAATGTGTGATAGTGTCTTGAAGGTATCTTGAAACTTGGATACTCTTGGAGATTTTGTGGTGATGAGGAGTAACGGCCAGCCTGTTTACAACTTCTGCGTTACGTTGATAAAAAAACAGTACAGAGAGATGGGATTCCTACCTCAGGGAATGGTGAACTATGTGGCACTCCTAGGTTGGGGAGACGGCACCATTCACTTCTTCATCTCTAAATCCGAGAAGTCAGCAAAGCTAGAGCCTGTTGGTTCTGTTGACTATGAGGAGGATAGGTATGGAAAGTATCTATGGGAGAATGGTTGCTTGCTTCAGGGTGAGCTTTCCATCAAGTTGCCTTTCTATTTTCCCGCAAGCTCTCCCTCCGGTATAGTGTCAACCTCTTTTTCTTATAATCTATCTCTCTTTTTTTTCTCAAGTTTACTGATGTCCTGTTTCCAGAAGCGAAGAAGATGTTTTCAGAAGCTGTTGATGCAGTTATCACTCAGTTTAAAGAACCATGTGTTGTGTACATAGCCGAGATCTAAAAGAAAGCTTATGGAGATGTTCCAAATCCAGTTGTTCTCCGTGGTAAAGATTTTGGTTTTGGGGCTGATGCGTTAAACATTAACTGTTTTCCTGGTTCTGAAGACCAAGTATCCGACATTAAGATGTTATCATGTTCACATTTGTGTCTGAATAGTAAAACTACTTCAGTAGTAAATTCAGCAGCTGTAATTAAAACATATATTTGATATTGCTGTTCTTGTCGCTACCACCTGTCATGACTTTTTTTTTTTCTCTTCATAGAATGCAGATAAGATCCATATCTCTGTTATGAATATATCTGAAAATCTTCATAAAAACAGTCAAAATCTATAAAAAAAACCATTGGCTATAGAAATTTGCAATAATTCTATCATGAAAGTGTTATAAAACACATATCTTATATAAGATAGCTTTTGGCGCTTTGAAGATGGGTTTCCAGAAAAATAAAATGAGTTTGTTTTCTTGCATAAGTCTGTTTTCGAAAAAAATCAAAAGCGTGTAAGGAATGTTAGACAATTCTTGTTTCAAGATGGCTATCATAAATTGAAACTTAATCTTCTAAAAAAACATAATAAAAATTTGTAAAGAAATTCATTTGCTATAGAAATCACCAAATAGAGTTCATTGACTACAAAATAGAGAATCCATATTAAAGTATTTAGGAAGAGCTTCCTGAAAATTTGTAAGAAAATTCATTTACTATAGAAATCACCTAAATAGTAAAGTATTTAGGAAGAGATTCCTGAAAATTTAACATTTAAAAAATAAAGAATGTTAGGGTAACAAGTGAAAAATGTATATAAACTTAAATATATATCATTTTTATGATAGCAAGTAAAATATTTAGAAAAGGCTCCTGACAAGATAAATATTTAGTTAAAAAAAGAGAAATGTAAGGATAGCAACTAAAATGTTTAGGAAAGGCTTCCTGAAAATTGAATATTTAATTAAAAAGAAAACATATTAGGATAGCAAGTAAAGTAATAAGAAGGGTTTCCTGAAAAAAACAATATTAAAAAAAGGAAAAATATTGGGATAGTAAGTGAAAAATGTACATATTGAAAAACTTACACACACACATATATATAAACAAACTCATTTTATTTTTCTGGAAACTCATCCTGAAAGTGTAAGAAATATTAGACAATCATTGCTCAGGATTGCTATCCTAAATTGAAACTTAATCTTCCAAAAAAAACATAATAAAATTTGTAAGAAAATTCATTTGCTATAGAAATCACCAAATAGAGTTCATTGACTACAAAATAGGGAATCCATATTAAAGTATTTAGGAAGAGCTTCCTGAAAATTTGTAAGAAAATTCATTTACTATAGAAATCACCTAAATAGTAAAGTATTTAGGAAGAGATTCCTGAAAATTTAAAATTTAAAAAATAAAGAATGTTAGGATAACAAGTGAAAATGTATATAAACAGAAATATATATCATTTTTATGATAGCAAGTAAAATATTTAGAAAAGGCTCCTGACAAGATAAATATTTAGTTAAAAAAGAGAAATGTTAGGATAGCAACTAAAATGTTTAGGAAAGGCTTCCTGAAAATTGAATATTTAATTAAAAAGAAAACAGATTAGGATATCAAGTAAAGTATTTAGGAAGGGTTTCCTGAAAAAATAATATTAAAAAAAATGTTGGGATAGTAAGTGAAAAATATACATATTGAAAAACTTACACACACACACACACATATATAAACAAACTCATTTTATTTTTCTGGAAACCCATCCTGAAAATGTAAGAAATATTAGACAATCCTTGCTCAGGATTGCTATCCTAAATTGAAACTTAATCTTCAAAAAAACATAATGAAAATTTGTAAGAAAATTCATTTGCTATAGAAATCACCAAATAGAGTTCATTGACTACAAAATAGAAAATCCATATTAAAGTATTTAGGAAGAGCTTCCTGAAAATTTGTAAGAAAATTCATTTATTATAGAAATCACCTAAATAGTAAAGTATTATTTAGGAAGAGATTCCTGAAAATTTAATATTTAAAAAATAAAGAATGTTAGGGTAACAAGTGAAAAATGTATATAAATTTAAATATATATCATTTTTATGATAGCAAGTAAAATATTTAGAAAAGACTCCTGACAAGATAAATATTTAGTTAAAAAGAGAGAAATGTTAGGATAGCAACTAAAATGTTTAGGAAAGACTTCCTGAAAATTGAATATTTAATTAAAAAGAAAACAGATTAGGATATCAAGTAAAGTATTTAGGAAGGGTTTCCTGAAAAAAATTAATATTAAAAAAGGAAAAATATTGGGATAGTAAGTGAAAAATGTACATATTGAAAAACTTACACACACACACACACACACACACATATATATATATATATATATATATCATATTTATGATATAAGGTAAAATGTTAATGAAGGGATAGAAATTCATGAAAAATATTTAGTTAAAAAAGAAAAATGTTAGGATATAAACTAAAATATTTAGGAATGGCTTCCAGAAAATTTAATATTTAATTAAAAAAACATATTCAGATAGCAAGTAAAGTATTCAAGAAGGGCTTCCTGAAACTTTAATATTTAAAAAGGAAAAATGTTGGGATAGTAAGTGAAAAATCTATATATTATTATCCTATTTATGATAAAAGGTAAAATGTTTAGGAAGGGATAGAAACTCATGAAAATTTAATATTTAGTTAAAAAAGAAAAATCTTAGGATAGCAACTAAAATGTTTAGGAATGGCTTCCTGAAAATTTAATATTTAATTAAAAATCAAATTAGGACAGCAAGTAAAATATTTAGGAAGGGCTTCCTGAAAATTTAATATTTAAAAAAGGAAAAATGTTGGGATAGTAATTGAAAAATGTATATATTGTTATCCTATTTATGATAAAAGGTAAAATGTTTAGGAGAGGATAGAAATTCATGTAAATTTAATATTTAGTAAAAAGGAAAAATGGTAGGATAGCAACTAAAATGTTTAGGAATGGCTTCCTGAAAATTTAATATTTAATATAAAAATCATATTAGGATAGCAAGTAAAGTATTTAGGAAGGGCTTCCTTAAAATTTAATATTTTTAAAAATGTATATGTTGAGATAGTAAGTGAAAAATGTACATATTGACAAAATTATACATATATATATATATATATATATATATATATATATATATATATATATATATATATCATATTCATTATAAATGGTAAAATGTTTAGAAATGGATAGAAATTCATGAAAATTTAATATTTAGTTAAAAAAAGAAAAGTGTTAGGATAGCAACTAAAATGTTTGGAAATGGCTTCATGAAAATTTAATATTTAATTAGAAATACATATTAGGATAGCAATTAAAGTATTTAGGAAGTGAAAATGTATATATTGACAAACTTATATATATATATATATATATATATATATATATATATATATATATATATATATATATCATATTTATGATAAAATGTAAAATGTTTTAGGAATGGCTTTCTGAAAATTTAATATTTAATTAAAAATCATATTAGGATAGCAAGTAAAGTATTTAGGAAGGTCTTCCTGAAAATTTAATATTTTAAAAAATAAAAATGTTGGGATAGTAAGTGAAAAATGTATATATTGTTCTCTTGTTTATGATAAAAGGTAAAATGTTTAGGAAGGGATAGAAACTCATGAAAATTTAATATTTAGTAAAGAAAAATGTTAGGATAGAAACTAAAATGTTTAGGAATGGCTTCCTGAAAATTTAATATTTAATTAAAAACATATTAGGATAGCAAGTAAAGTATTTAGGAAGGACTTCCTGAAAATTTAATATTTTTAAAAATGTATATGTTGAGATAGTAAGTGAAAAATGTAAATATTGAAAAAATTACATATATATATATATATTTATTTATTTATTTATATATATATATATATATATATTATATTTATTATAAATGGTAAAATGTTTAGAAAGGGATAGAAATTCATGAAAATTTAATATTTAGTTAAAAAAAAGAAAAATGTTAAGATAGCAACTAAAATGTTTGGGAATGGCTTCCTGAAAATTTAATATTTAATTAGAAAGACATATTAGGATAGCAATTAAAGTATTTAGGAAGTGAAAATGTATATATTGACAAACTTAAATATATATATATATATATATATATATATCATATTTATGATAAAAGGTAAAAAGGTTTTAGGAAGGGCTTCCTGAAAATTTAATATTTAAAAAAATAAAAATGTTGGGATAGTAAGTAAAAAATGTATATATTGTTATCTTCTTTATGATAAAAGGTAAAATGTTTAGGAAGAGATAGAAACTCATGAAAATTTAATATTTAGTAAAAAAGAAAAATGTTAGGATATAAACTAAAATGTTTAGGAATGGCTTCCTGAAAATTTAATATTTAATTAAAAAACATATTAGGATAGCAAGTAAAGTATTTAGGAAGGGCTTCCTGAAACATTAATATTTTTTTAAAAAAAGAAAAATGTTGGGATAGTAAGTGAAAAATGTATATATTGTTATCCTATTTATGATAAAAGGTAAAATGTTTAGGAAGAGATAGAAATTCATGAAAATTTGATATTTAGTAAAAAAGAAAAAATGTTAGGATAGCAACTAAAATGTTTAGGAATGGCTTCCTGAAAATTTAATATTTAATTAAAAAAACATATTAGGATAGCAAGTAAAGTATTTAGGAAGGACTTCCTGAAACATTAATATTTTTTTTAAAAAAGAAAAATGTTGGGATAGTAAGTGAAAAATGTATATATTGTTATCCTATTTATGATAAAAGGTAAAATGTTTAGGAAGAGATAGAAATTCATGAAAATTTGATATTTAGTAAAAATGAAAAAATGTTAGGATAGCAACTAAAATGTTTAGGAATGGCTTCCTGAAAATTTAATATTTAAATAAAAAATTATATTATATGTTGTCTGCGTAGTTATGTTGTCTGCATTAGAACATTCAACAAGAAAGAAGCATGAACACATTGACACAATGCTCTAAATTCATACACGAATCAATTCAGACATAATTAGATGAAGATTAACTATGTAAGAAGCTTTAATTTCAAAACAAACAAAAACGTACAAACGAACAAAGAGAAGAAACCAGAAACAAAGATAAAAGCTCCTTCAAGGATGGATTCAAATTATAGAAGACTACCCTAGAGAAGCTAATCACCATCACAACCATGTATTAAATCCCCCCCCCTACACAACCTCAACCCGATCTTCTTCACTTCTTCACCTTCCTCGTTGATGTTCTTTTAGCTGAAGACTTCGCCTTCACGCTCTTGGCAGCCGGATCCTTCACCTTGGCCTTCTTGGTTACAGCCGCTGCTTTCTTAGCAGCAGGAGCAGCCTTCTTCACAGGAGACGTTCTACTCAAAGTCCTCGCCGCTTTAGCAGGTCTCTCTTTAGCCTTGGGCTTAGCAGCAACAGCTCTGGTCTTTGAAACAATCTGGAGAATCTAAGCATATCAAGAAGTGTATAAATCTCAGGAACAGTTCTTAAAAGTTCCATACCTTCAATGTGACTGAAGGTCGTGTTGATTGCTGCAATCCATTTCTCCCTTTCACCATTGATCTTATCCAGAAGCATTCTTCGGTTCTGTTCCTCAGTAAGTTTGGCTTCATGAGCTCTGCCTTCAGCCTCATCCATGGCTTTGACTTGAATTGTCTCTCGCTCAAGTTCACCTCTCTCTTTCCCAGTCTGGCGCTGCTACGCTTGAATCTGTAACTCCGTTGCGATCCTAGCCTGCTCTTTCTGGATAGAAGACTCCTCTTGCATCTTAACCAACTCAAACGTTATGCCATCTCTGAGTTTCATGATCCGTCTGCAGAAGTTCCCAAGTCAAAGACTTTCTCAGTAAAAGCACGACCTTTTATACTTTTAACACATCGTATTTAGTTTCATGGCTTCCACTTGTAACAGAGTCCTCACTTTCTTCCACTATTTTCAGTAATAAATAAAAATCAGTAAAGAGAGGCAAAATAAAAAAATCAAATTCATTCTACTCTCTCAATCAAATTCATTCCACTCTCTCACTGAGTTAGGGAACTAAACCCTAATTCGAATCTTCTAAGCACCTAATTGGATTCCATAATCAATAAATAACGGATTGAGAGATCTACAATCAGTCAACAAATGAATCAAGAAGCAATCAAAAGAGACGAGACGACGACGGCGAGAGGAAACGAGACGACGACGGCGAGAAGAGACGAGACGACGACGGCGAGAGGAGACGACGACGGCGAGAGGAGATGACGACGATGAGAGGAGACGAGAGGACGACGATGGCTAGAAATGATTTTCAATTTTTTTAGTTAATCATGGGGACATAAAGGTAATTGATACATTTTATGAAACCTATTTTTATGACTTTGAGTCTTGAGTGTTAGTTTGGGAAGAAAAACTTGGATTAGTGCTATATGAGTCATTTTCTCAAAATAAAAGGTTTTGATGAAGACAAATTTAACGGTCATTCAAAATAATAATTGCTTTATTTAAAAGCAAGTTTTGGTGAAGAGCTAAATCCAAATATTGTTTAATATTGGCTTAGCTGCTTATTTTGTTAGGTCTATGTTCTGTGATATTTTATTTTTCTCTTTTGAATTAAGATAATCCTTGTAAAACAAGTGTATTGTTCCATCTTTAGTGAAGTAATAGTGTTTAAAAAAATGGGAAAATCACATAAAATCCTCAAAGTCTCAACTACTGACACTTTAAACCTTAAAAAATTTTAGCTAACACTTTTAAATTTCAAACTAATATTTTTATCATAAAAATCCTTCAACCTACTTTATTTCTTCATCAAGTAAAAAGTTGACTTTTTTAGGAAAGGACGATGAAGTGTCGGTTTTTTTCCAAAATTTTAAATTTTAATTATTAAAAGAAATAAAAAATACAGAAATTAAATTAAAACTCAGAAAGTTAAAAAAAACAGAAACTAAATAATAAAAATCAAAAAGATTAAATAAAATAAGAAAATTAAATAAAAGTCAGAAAAAATAAAATTGAATTAAGATGCATAAATTTAACAAAAAAAATAATTAATATTCAGAAAATTCACAAGAAAAATAAATCAAAATATCTTTAAGAAACAATCTAAAAAAAGTTAGAAAATTATCTTTTACAAAGTGACATATCATCGTTAACAATAAAAATTTCACCAATATTACTATTGATGATGATGGTTTCTCATATAACTATTAACAATGACGAGTTTTCACATATCTTAAAGAATAATTTTTGACATCATCATTGAAAATGACATTAGATATGTCAAAAATCCTAATTATTAATGGCTATATAAGAAACCATCACTGTCAAAAGTGATATGTTTGAAACTTTTGTTTTCAATGATGATATGTCAGTTTTTCTTTAAATAAGTTTTGTAATTTTTTAATTAATTTATAAGAAAATTATATTTTTAATTTTTGATTTTTTGAATTTTTATATATTTTTGGTTAAGTTAATTTATATTTTTATTTAATTTTTCTTATTCACTATTGTTCGTGCCTAGAACGGTTCAGGATACAAATAAAGAGAGAAGTGAGACGAACAAGGACGTTCGTTTATTAGACCTGGACTGAGAGGTTCCAAAGAGGTAAAAGGAGTGACAAACTAGCCGGAGCTCGAAGAGCGTCCGGAGGAGTACAAGGCGGCGAGTATCTAAAAAATATGAAACCCTAGATCTAGCCGTTGTAGTGAGTATGTCTAAATGTGAATGATCTCCTGCTTGCGTTCCCCTCTCCTTTTATAGTCCTCGTGGGTCGTTCGCCCTAGTTCGTCCATGCCTTATCGGGCCTTGGTTTACAGTTTGGGCCTTACTAGTAGCGTGAGTCGAGACGTCTCTTTCGTCCTCGTTTGACTCTTGTACTAGTTGTCCGACTCGCCCGTTCCGTCCCTTTTCAGACAGTAGAACTATACGGGTTAGGATGTCCTTTACTAGTAGCGTGAGTATGGACGTCTCTTTCGTCCTCGTTTGACTTTTGTACTAGTTGTCTGACTTGCCCATCCTGTCCCTTTCCAGACAGTGGAACCGTGTTGGTAAGGATGTCGGCCGGGCTTCTTCATTTGACGGGCCTTGTAGAAGGGCTCGGCCCATCTCTTGCAATAAGTCCCCCCAAATCTACTCAAGAGTCGTTTGAAGGCTCTTGGGTGGATTGTAAAACTAGGTTCGTTCAAATGATGAAGTCCGACGCAAGCATGCTGTACGGACTGGACAACGGTTTTGCACGAGCGTGTTTAGTCGGTCGGCACCGGGGCCCATGAGAATTTGTTGAAAATCGACGACGAAGCTTGTCGTGTTGAAGTTCAACTTCTTTGGTTATCTTTGTTAAGTTTCGTTGGTACGGACTTACTTAGTCGGTTGCTTGGGCGTATCTACTTGAGCGCCTAGATGCGCGTCCGTCGCTAGGAGCGACATTTTCAGATCGAGTTGACTTATCTACCCGGGCGCCTGTTTGTGTGTCTTTTCGACGCTGACACGCCTAGAAGGTAAGCTAGGACAAGTGTTGTCGGGCGTATCTACTCGACTTACTTAGTCGGTTGCTTGGGCGTATCTGCTCGAGCGACTAGATGCGCGTCCGTCGCTAGGAGCGACATTTTCAGATCGAGTTGACGTATCTACACGGGCGCGTGTTTGCGTGTCTTTTCGACGCTGACACGCCTAGAAGGTCAGCTAGAACGAGTGTGGTCGGGCGCTTGATCGTGTCCACTGTCGAATGCGTCGCGCGCGTACTGAGTAGCGTGTTTAGAAGACTGGATATGAGCGCATCTACTGTGAGCGACTAAGAGTGCTGGGTCGACTAAGCATGTCCTATTGCCGGGACGCTCGAGTATGGTGAGAAAGTAATAGGAAACAACTTGTTAGTCGGTTGGCCAGAGCGTGTTTAGTCGATGCGCTTAGTCCGTACTCTGCTTACCGAATGATACTCCTACTTAGTTTGAATCTTGGTTCTGGCTAACCGCGTCTGATAGATCATGAACCGGTTTGATGTTTACCGAAATTCGATTTAACCCAAAGGAGTGAGCAGTCGCGATCGGCTTAGTGGATTTAAGGCCCAATTAGGCCCTTTTTAGGCGCAATTAATGACGATTGAAAACCGTGCCCTGATTCTTTGCTATAATAGGATGTCTCTCTCTGCTTTCGTCATTCTTCTCTGCAACTCAGGTACATTCTTCTCTCCCTTCTCTCTACCCTTTTTTTTACTTTCTCTCTCTAAGTACTGGGATCTAGCGCGTCGGATTCCTCCTCGATCAGTCGAATAGATTGTCTCTGAATTGAAGACATGTCTTCCGCGGGGAGATTGTCGCGAGAGGCGAAAGGCAAAGCGGTCGCCGTGTCTGAGAGTCTGACTGATGATGTTACCGCGAATGGGAGTCCAATAGAGGACTTTAGTCTAATTCATCGCGATGCGTTGAGAGATTTTGCAAATATGGATCTTCCGCAGGGGAATGATGGAGACGATATAGCCGCTGATCTTGGGAAGGTCAATGCGGACACCGGCGAAGACAGCGAGGAGAGCGGCTCGACTCAATCGAGTAGCGTGTCCGAGCGAGCAAGTGATGAGGACAGCGGATCTGAGACGGCCAAAGAGGCGTCAGAGCCAATCGATGAAAACGGTGGATCTGAGACGGCTATCGGGGCGTCGAAACCGAGTGCACAAGAACTGTGGGAGACACATCGGCTTCCACGGTTCGATTTGATCGATTGTAGGCCGACCGTCTATCGCCCCGGTGGGGTCTTCGAAGAGTTGCCTTCACTTCCCCCATATCTTTTGAGAGATCCTTGGGCGGAGGGTCAGCGTTGGGGAAACGTCTTCGGGACCTGCTCGACTCACGGCTTAGTGAGAGGCTTGCTGACGCGTTATAGGGGAGCGGGTGTTATGTACGTTTTCCCTTCGCCGGAGCAGAGGCCATGGTCTCCTCCGATCGGCTACCATTACTTGTATGAATCTTACTTCGAGGATGACGGTAAGCTATGGTTTCCAATCCCGCGTTTGATCACGTCGTACGCTAGGAGGCGTGGGATAGCCGCAATGCTGTCATGCTAATGTTGCTAGCCGCTGAGATTGACGTTCCTATGAGTGTTAGGGTTTTTGAAGTGTTGACTTCTGTGAAAAAGGAAGGGAATGGTTTGTATTGCGCAAAGATGTGTTCTAGTTACAACATCTTGACCGGTCTACCCATTAAAACGAAAGACTGGCAACGTTCGTACTTCTACGTCAAAGCCGACAAGTATTCTTTCGCAGAAACTCTTGAGGACGACTTCCGAGTCTTGTGGAATTCTGACATTGGTAGAGAATAAAGTGTCTGTTTTGCATTGCTTGTCTAGCCGGGCGCTTACCGTGTTTGTTTTGCTTTGCAGGTCGGCACCCGAATACAATCGCGTATCCGGAGCAGTTTTTTGAGGGGGCGCAGGCGATTGCGACTCAGAGTCATCTCAACTGGCCCGACTTAAGCCGCGAGTGGATACGTCGCAGACAAGCTCGGACTGCGAAAGGTAGTGTCTTGGACTCCAGCCCTTATTTCTCTCTCTTCTTTTTAATAACCGTAGCTAACCCTCTTTCTTCATCGTTATGTAGTTGATTGGGAGTCAAAGTATCCATTGGAAGTGGGTACCCGCAAGTCTCGTCTGACTCTTTTCACGAGGAAGCAACAAAGACTTCTTAGAAAAGCACGCAAGATGTCAGGTTCCCCGGACTTAAGCGCTCTGCTCAAGGGAAAACTTCAGATGCTAAAAAAGTCGGCTACAGAGGGTTCCTCGACTAAACCAGACGCAGTTGGTACGTCACAGGAAGAGCCTTCTGATCCAGTCGATCAGGATGTCGAAGACAATCCTACGGCTCCATAGTCCACAAAGAAGAAGAACCAGAAGAAGAGTAAGAGGAAAAAGTGGTATGCGACGGCGAGGTGACTGTTCTTGGAGAAGGGTCATCCGAAAGCTTGGTGAAGGAGAAAAGGAAGACGTCGAAGAGGTCTCGCGGGGAATCTTATATCAGTGGTGATCGCGCTGGTTCGGTTGCAGACCTTTCTACTAAGGGTCCTATCGAGGAGAAGGAGCGCCCGAAGAAGAAAACTAAAAAGAAGAAGTCGGTCGATGAGGCGCGCCAGTCTCCTGACTCTCCGCGCGAGGACAGAGGGATTGAGGTTCGCAGCCCATCAGACAAGCTACCTCTTGTGGATTCTCAGACCGGAACAGGGTCTCCTGGCGGATCTCCGGTCCCCTTGCTTCAGAAAAAGAGAGGCGCTTCTCTTCAGACGAGTTTATCTGAGAGCTCTCTTGGTAAGAGGCCTAGGATCGACTTTGCTAATCGAGTTGGAATCCTATATGATGAGAAGGTCCCCTTAGTTTCTGATCCGAAGAAGTGTGCTGAGCTTTCCATCCAGATTCAAGGTGATCCTGAAGAGATGCCATCGGTTGACAACTTGACTTTCAGGGATGACTATATTGAGGCGTCGTGGGCGGCTAGAAAGGCAAGCTACCAGTACCAACCCTTTATACTTCTTAAATTATGCCATGTTTTCTTCCGCGGATAGTAAGGAGAGTGGTGAGATCGAAGTCGATGACTCTCCTTCTCCTTTGCTCCTCAGGGCGGAGAAGTCATCCAAGGAGCAAGATGGGGCAGACTTAGTTGGTAAATCTCTTACTTTGGAACCGGTTAATCGGGAGGATTTACCCGAGCGGGTCATAGAAGAAGGTGTAGCGGCTTCTGAGGATGGGAGCAAGGTTGTCTCACACGTTCCTTTTGTCGAGGATCTACCCGGGCGGGTCTTAGAAGGTGCTGCGGCTTCTGAGGATGGGAGCAAGGTTGTCTCAGACGTTCCCTTTGTCGACGCATCCGGTGTAGCTGCAAAGAGTCAAATCCCAAAGCCTTCTACTGCGGCTTCTGAGGGTGCTCAGGACCCTGCTGTTCCATGAGAGCTCTTGGCGTGATTTATTCTCCTTACTGTTGTATTTCTACTTACTCTTAATGATTTTGGTCTTGGAAACCTTGATGGTCTTTTCATGTTGTTGGATCTTCCCCTTTTATTTTGATATGCTACTTTTCGGCTTTGTTTATTAACTTTCAATCTTTCATCATGAAATATGACTAAGTGTTCGAGAGTTTTAAGCTTAGTAAGTAGCGCGAAGAACACGTCAAACATTTCCTTGGTTTGATCTCGGATGAGACACGTTCTTATTAACAATAAAAGGTTCCAGTCATGCTGACCTAATGGATAACGAGCTTAGTCGGCCAAACAGTCGCTTGTTTATCCGATCAGTGACCCGGATTCTATTCTTAAGTCGGTCAATGTCTCTGAGACATAGGTGACGTGCGACTAGTTGGTCCTTCGAGCCAAGTGTTTGTTACAGCTGGACCGGTTAAGGCTGCCTACGTACCTCGGAAGAGGATCAAGCCGTTCGTAGTTCGATTTACCCGAGTAAAAGTGGCCGTTTTAAACCGCATTTACTCGGACGAGTAGAAGTGACGCTAGGGTGCATCTACTCGTTTTTTTTTTGACATGGAAGTGATTGTTATCATCCGTCTCGATTCTGTTCGGACGAGTAAAGATGATAGGTGACCGTTTACTCGGCCAAGGGTGTGCTACATCACGGGTAGTAGCGACGGAGGTGCTTGGAGTTCCATGACCTTGGGACTTCGTCTCCGTTGGAGGTTTGGAGGCGGTAGACGCCGGATTTTATAACCTTAACAATTTTGTAAGGCCCTTCCCATCGCGCGCCTAGCTTGCCGGCGTTCACTTCCTTAGTGTTCTCAAACACTTAGCGTAGGACAAGATCACCCAGTTCCAAAGATCGTGCCCGGACCTTCTTGTTGTAGTATCGTTCGACTTGATGTTGATAGTTTTGAATTCGGAGCAGAGCCTGGTCGCGTTGTTATTCGAGTTCGGCGAGGGCGTTAAGGAGCATGGACTCATTGAGTTCGACGTGTTCGGGCATCTTAGAGCGTCGGAGGCTAGCAACGTTCAACTCTGCAGGATCCATGGCCTCGACGCCGTACGCGAGAGAGAAGGGTGTAGCTTTAGTCGCTCCCCTCGGTGTCGTGCGATGGCTCAAAAGAACTCCGTCGAGCTCATCGGCCCAGTGTCCTTTCTTCAGGTCGAGGCGTTTTTTTATGCCATCCATGATAAGCTTGTTAGATGATTCGGTTTGGCCGTTCCCCTGCAGGTGTCTGTGTGTCGAAGGGCTTAAGCGGATGTTCCACTTGCTGCAGAACTCTTTGAAATTTAATGACATGAATTGGGAGCCGTTATCGGTGACGATCTCGTACGGAAGACCATAGTGGCAGATGATGTTTTTCCACACAAAACCGCGAACCTCCTTATCCGTCACCTGTGTGTAGGCTTCAGCCTCGATCCATTTGGTGTATTCAGTAAGGACCAAGACGAAACGACGCTGGCGGGAACAGACCATGGGACCTATGATATCCATAGCCCAACGCATGAAAGGATAGGGTGGAGTGGACGTTTGTAGCAGCTCAGTTGGGCAGTGAATGGCCGGTGCATGATTTTGGCACTTATAGCCGCGACGAGCGTAGGACTCGCAATCGGCGTTCAGGGTTGGCCAGAAGAAGCCTTGGTTTCTGACTTTGAGCGCTAATGCCCGTCCGCCTGAATGGTTTCCTCCTACGCCTTCGTGTACTTCAGCTAAAACGCACCGTACTTTGTCACCGTCAATGCATCGGAGGGCGACTTTACTCGCGTTGTAACGAAAGAGGTCGTCTCCAATGAGTGCGTAGTGAGCCGCGCGCCTCTTAAGCCTCCTGGCCTCCCATTTCTCCATTGGCAAGATGCCGTTGGTAAAATAATTGATGAACTCCATTCGCCAATCCTCGGGTTGCAGCGTGGCGTCAACGGTAGCGACTAGGGGAGACATCTCGACGAGAATATTGATACTTGGCTCTTCAATGCGGTGGATTAGGATGGTCCGCTTCACTTGGTCGCGCAGCTTGCTTCCTAGTGCGGCTAGGGCGTCGGCGCAGACATTGTCGCCGCGCGGGACCTTGATAAGCTCGAAGAACTCGAACTCCTTCACAAGTTCCTGGACGACGCGTAGGTAAGCGTCCATGTGCTCGTTGCGGGCATCGTAGTCGCCATTGAACTGGCTAGCGACTAATTGCGAGTCGCAGTAGGCGCTCAGTCGTCTGGCGTTGACAGCCTTTGCGAGTCGTAAGCCGGCGATAAGTGACTCGTACTCGGCCTCGTTATTCGACGCTTGAAAACTGAAACTGAACGATTGACAAATTAACTCGCCAGTCGGGGATTGAAGTTGAACTCCGGCGCCAGAGCCCTTGTTTGTGGAGGATCCGTCGACGTGGAGAATCCAGTTCTGGTTGGGAAGCTGCAGGTCCCGCTCGAGCTCTGGTGCTAGCTCGATTAGGAAGTCGGCTAAGACCTGACCCTTTGCTACAGTCCTGTTTTTGATGGTGATATCCAACTCGCTGAGTTCCACAGCCCACTTCGTTAGTCGTCTAGCTCTATTGGTGTTCTGGACGACGGTGCGAAGCGGTTGGTCCGTGAGCACCTCGACCGAATGCGATTGGAAGTATGGACGCAACTTCCTGGCGGCTTCTACTACCTCGAACGCCATTTTCTCAAGGGTCGGGTACCAGGTCTCAGGCCCTGTCATTCGCCTACTGGTGTAGAAGATCGGCTTCTGCTCCCCCCGGTCTTCTTTGATGAGGACGCTGCTAACCGCGGCGCTAGAGACGGCGATATAGAGTGACAGAACGTCCCCTTCCTCCGGTTTAGCGAGAACAGGTGGGGTGGTAAGGTACTTCTTTAGCTGGGAGAATGCTTCCTCGCACGCCTCATCCCAAATGAACTTCTTGTTACCACGCAGGAGGTCGTAGAATGGAAGGCACTTGTCGGTTGACCGGGAGATGAAGCGGTTTAGAGCCGCAATGCGCCCCGTTAGCCGCTGAACTTCGAGGCTGTTCTTTGGACTTGGGAGGTCAAGTACTGCGGATATTTGCTTTGGATTAGCTTCGATGCCTCGTTGGGTGACAATATAGCAGAGAAACTCTCCTGACGAGACTCCGAACGTGCATTTGGCTGGGTTGAGCTTCATACCGTACTTGTTGAGGACCTCAAAACAGTCGCGCAGGTGGCCGAGGTGGTCTTTAGCGTGCAGCGACTTGACAAGCATGTCTTCTATGTAGACTTCCATGATTTTACTAAGCTTGTTAGCAAACATTCTATTGACAAGTCGTTGGTAGGTGGCTCCGGCGTTCTTCAAGCCGAATGGCATGACCTTGTAGCAGTATGTACCCCGGTCCGTGATGAAAGCTGTTTTCTCACGATCGTCGGGGTTCATCATTATCTGATTGTAGCCGGAAAATGAGTCCATAAAGGTAAGCATTTCGTTCCCTGCAGTTGACTCGACTAGGCGGTCGATGCGGGGGAGCGGGTAACTATCTTTAAGGCATGCCTTGTTGAGGTCGGTGAAGTTGACGTAGACGCGCGACTTCCCGTTCTTCTTCTTGACGACTACGGTGTTGGCTAACCACTCGGGATAGCGGACTTCGGTGATTGAACCCGCCCCAAGTAGTCGCCCGACTTCCTCGTTCACCGCCTTGGTTCGATCGGGTCCCATCTTCCGCCTCTTCTGACGGATAGGTTTGAATACATGGTCGACGTTCAACTCATGTGTGGTGATTGCTGGGTTGATTCCCTTCATGTCTGCCATAGACCAAGCGAAAGTCGACATATTCTCTTTGAGGAAGGCGAAGATTGCCTGTTGGACGTCGTCGGCTAGGTACGCTCTAACACGCACCGTCCTGCTCGGGTCGGAGTCGTCGATGGGCATCTCAAGGACTTCCTCTTTCTGAGGGCAGATTTTCGTAATCGACGGGGAGACCACATTGACAAGGGACGACGAGTGTTGCAGTTTGACGGTCGCGATCAAGAGGTCTCGCGCGGCACACTGGTCGTCGTGGATAGTTCGGAACGTTCCGTCGACTCCGGGGAACTTGAGGAATTGGTGGTATGTAGACGGAATGACTTGCATTGAATGCAACCACGGCGTGCCAAGTATAACATGATAGGGGGCTTTGGTGCTTACTACCGCGAACTTAACCGACCTAGTCACTCCACCCGCACGGACTGGAAGTCGGATGGTGCCGAGGATTGTTTCCGAAGAGCCATTGAAGCCAGTTAAGGTTCTAGCGGACGGCTTGACGTCGGAGAAGTCAATTCCCATTTTTTACGAGTGTCTCGCGGAAGATGAGGTCGACCGAGCTTCCCGTGTCGATGAGTACTTTGGTGATGTCGAACTCACCGATTCCGAGGACGACGAGCAGGGGATTGTTGTGTGGGACGTGGATGCCGTGCAAGTCGTCTGGGGAAAATCTGATGGGGTGATAAGTCGGGGATTTCACGGGCCATTGCTGTGACGTCATGGCCTGTCGCCGATATTCCTTGACGGAACGGACTGAATCGCCACAAGGAGGAGAGCCACCCATGATGACGTTTAGCCTGGGTCGTGCGGCGGCCCTCTTGACGTCCAAGAGCGTACGAAGGTTGGTCGAGGCTTCCTGGTCGGTCGGTTCCCGGGGGGTCGTCTCGAGGGGACGCTCTAGCCGACGCCGTAGATCGGTGGATTTGGAGCGATTGAGTTGGACACGCAAATTGACCGAATTAGCATTGAGCTTATCTCTGAGGTCAGTAACGGGGTTGATCGGCGACTGTGGAAGGCCTGTCCGTAGCCGCGCTGCTTTGGCGTCTCGTCATGCCGATGTTGAGTTGGGAGCGGAGATCGTCCTTGCTGATGTCGCTAGCCGCCTTGCGCTTGAGAACGTTCCTGAGATCTTCTGGTTGGACTGCGCAGTCATCCTCATCGTCTGACGACTCGGGCAGCTGGGAGCGAATTACCTCGATACGCTGGCAGTTTGCTGGTTGATCCTTGTCTGCAGACGAAGCTTCATTGTCCGCGTCGTCAGCGGATTTGTCGTCTCCCCTCCATTTTTTGCCGCCTTTGCCGCTCGCCTTTCGCTGCGCGCTTGTCTTTGGTTTTGGGCCAGCTCTTGCCGGACTTTGGCTTAGACTTAGGAGGTGTGATCTTCAAATCGCCGCTTTCGACTTGTGGGAGGAACTGGGCGTACAGCGTCTTGCACTCGGTGGTGTCGTGCCCTTTCACGTCGTGAAATTTGCAATGTTTGGTGAGGTCGATTCCCCGAGAGGGTCCGACTGCAGCAGAGTGTGCGGGTTGAGTCGCACATACGAGATTGGCAGTGCTAGCGGCCACAACGGT
The DNA here is from genome assembly GCA_026261945.1 of Hirschfeldia incana. NCBI lineage: Eukaryota > Viridiplantae > Streptophyta > Magnoliopsida > Brassicales > Brassicaceae > Hirschfeldia > Hirschfeldia incana. The sequence continues at coordinate 2,338,037 of JABCMI010000039.1, forward strand.
CTCACGGTTGTACACGTTCCAAGGCTCGCCACACACAATGAAGCTGGTGACTGGTTTGTTGTTCTCGTTGACGACAAACATGAGACCACTCTTAGAGACATTTTTATCGCTAGGGGCGTGTTGACGCTGTTCCGGTTTTGAGTCGGCGGCTTTAGCCGTCGCAAGTTTGGATGTGCTTTGTTTACCCATTATAGCTCTCATGTCTTCCTCCATGCGAACGAAGTTATGGGAGCGCGCTATAGCATCCTGCAGTGACGTGGATGGGCTGCGTTAAAGATCTTCTCGGAACTTTGAGTCAACTTGGTGCGTGTTCATGATAGCGCCGATAGCAATATGGTCGGGTATGTCGATATTGGAGACAACCGTCTTAAAGCGTTCCATGAACTCGCAGAGGCTATGATCTTTGGGTTTCTTGAGGTTCCACAGGATGGACGTCGTAACCTCGCGCCTCGTAAATATGATATAGGTCTTTAGGAAGGCGGACGTGAGATCCCTGAAGCTATTGATAGAATTATCTGCTAATCCTGAGAACCAGGTAAGGGCTTTGTCGTGGAGCGTCTCCACGAACAGTTGGCAGTATGCGGCGTCCTTCTCTTTGTCGGGTAAACGTGCCCGAGCCATCGCTATGTTGAACACCATTATGTGCTCGACGGGGTCGTCACCAGGCTTGTACTGTGGGGGGCGTATCTTCTCAATCTTTCTGAAGTTGACGTTTGTAAGGGCGCGGCTAAACGGGGTACGCTCTGTAGAGGCGAGAACGCTCTCGATCTGAGGAGCCGCACTAGTCACCTTGTGAATGGTGGACCTCATCTGCTGGAGGTTGAGCTTGAGTTCGGCGATTTCGCGTATCGTCGCGGGATCGGGACCGACGTGAGCGGTTTCAGCCGCGAGATTATCGCTAGGGTCCGACCCTTCCGAGACGTGGTCGGCTACCGGCGCCGTTGGGTTTGAGTTGAAGAGATGACGTCGGAAGGGGTGAGTGTTGCTCGTCTGGCCGACCGGAGCGGCTGTAAGTGTTGCTAACAGATTAGCGAGCTGCGCCTGAGTCGCCTTTTGGATCTCGTCTTCTTGTGCGAAACGCGCCAAGAGGGAGCTCATGAAGTCGGCCGGAAGGGGGGTTATTGGTTCCAGGGTCGGAGCGGCCTCCTCCTCGGAAGCTCCGGAGACGTTGTCGTCGTCAGACATGTCTAGATCTATGGTAACGTTACTTTGTTCTGTAGCACAACAGTGGGCGCCAATTGTTCGTGCCTAGAACGGTTCAGGATACAATAAAGAGAGAAGTGGGACGAACAAGGAAGTTCTTTTATTAGACCTGGACTGAGAGGTTACAAAGAGGTAAAAGGAGTGACAAACTAGCCGGAGCTCGAAGAGCGTCCGGAGGAGTACAAGGCGGCGAGTATCTAAGAAAGTATGAAACTCTAGATCTAGCCGCTGTAGTGAGTATGTCTGAGTGTGAATGATCTCCTGCTTGTGTTCCCCTCTCCTTTTATAGTCCTCCTGGGTCGTTCGCCCTAGTTCTCATGCCTTATCGGGCCTTGGTTTACAGTTCAGACCTCACTAGTAGCGTGAGTCGAGACGTCTCTTTCGTCCTCGTTCGACTCTTGTACTAGTTGTCCGACTCGCCCGTCCCGTCCCTTTTCAGGCAGTAGAACTGTACGGGTTAGGATTTCCCTTACTAGTAGCATGAGTATGGACGTCTCTTTCGTCCTCGTTTAACTTTTGTACTAGTTGTCCGACTCGCCCGTCATGTCCCTTTCCAGACAGTGGAACCGTGTGGGTAAGGATGTCGGCCGGGCTTCTTCATTTGACGGGCTTTGTAGAAAGGTTCGGCCTATCTCCTACAAATATGTGAATTTTTATTTAATTTTCTGTTTTTTTTTCTGTTATTGTTTCTTTTTTAAATTTGTATTAAATTTTATTTATTTTATTAGTTAAATAATTATTTTTTGGAGAAAACTGACATCTCTCCGTTATTATCTGCACAACATGTTAACTTTTTACTTGAACAAATAAAGTTATTTGAAAGATTTATTATGATACAAATGTCCTTTTGAGTATTAAAAATGTTAGCCAAAAAACTCGAAAGTTTAACATGTTAATAGATGATCTTTCAGGGGTTTTTAATGGGATTTTCCCAAAAAAATACACTATACAGTGACACTGCGTGAAAAAATATTGAAAAACAGCGATAATTATTAGTGGGAAACCATTTGATGTTCAGCTAATCCACGAAAGTTACATGGATTTTTCCTATTTATACTGACAGTAACCCATTTGTCAAGAATTTCATCATTTTGCCTTCCCAATCCTTTCCTTCTTAATAAAAAAAAACAATTACAATATACTACGAATTCCAAAATCAAAGGCCTCTCCCACTTGTGATGGCCTCGCCACTACGACTGTCACATCCCACTCAAATGGTATCTTAAAACACATTCTAAATAGTCAAACCACCATGACAGAAAACCCTAATCTTCATGCATATATATAAAACTCTCCATATTGGAGTCTTAAGGTACTTTACTAAACCTATAGACCGAAGCTTGGAGAGGTAAGTTGTGCTCATTTAATGTCAAGAAAATTGATCTAGAACACTATTCATTTCTTAACCACTAGGTTTTTTTCTTCTGCAGATCAAAATATATAGCCGAGATGAGGGTAAGACTTAAGCTTATATTAGTTTTTATCATGGTGGTGATGATCTTTGTATGCTCTTGCTCGGATGCGAGGACTCCAATTCCACGAGAAAATAATCAAGAAAAGGAGAAAATATCTCAAGAGACGACCGGGAAAGAAGAAGTTTTTACTGAGAAAATAGAGCACCCCAGAAGCAGTGTCGAAAATCACCATTACATCCCAAGACAAGATTTCAATAACTACGGACCTGGTGGCGATAACAATGGAGGTGGCGGGGGATAACTAAATCAAATAGTTAAAAACTAAATCAATATATATATATATATATATATATATATATATATATATATATATATATATATATATAGATGTCAAAGATATATATATTATATATATAACAAATAAAACATGGATGTATGAATATGTAAAATTATACAGTATGAGGCCAGCACACTGTATGAATCCTCTTATGTATAATAAGCCCTTTGCCCCTTTTAGATATGACCATTTCTTATTATATGATCATCTCATCGTGAGAATATTTACTAAAAGGTATATGAATTTATAAGTTAAAACCATTTAACTGTTAACTGATGTGAAGTTTTATTTCTATCATATTTGTTATTTGAAATGATGTTTTTTGTTATAGATTTGTGAAAGATTCGAAAATGATAACACTTGTGAACAAAATGATTTTTCTCGGATAGATTTTCACAAATCTTTATATTGCAATATATACACATCTTATAATGTTTTAAAATCATTGTTCAACCTTATATTAATGTCACAGCTGTAAAGTAGCTTAGTCATTACTGACAGAATAAATGGTGGAAAAACTGTTGAGAAATTTATTTCTACAGACATATTCCCATTTATCAATTACGCTATCAGTCACTTTATGATTTTGACACACTTTGCTTATGTTATAAACCTAAACTGCCCTTAATCTAACCTAAACATAACATTAACTATTATCTAACCTAAGCACTATTCATTTTCTTGATAAATATTCAACATCGATACCAACGTCTCCTCATCTTTTTTACTTTCACAAATCTCTTTTTTTTTCTCAGTTTACATAATTTAATCTTTTTTTTCTCCCAGTTTTCTAATTTCTTGTTAGTTTTTTTATATATGATTTGCATCGATAGCACAACATCTTCAGATTCTTTTTCTTGTTTTGTTCATTTTCTTGATTATATAATATATTTTTTTCTTTATGATGATCATGAAAATCACAGAACCATTAAAATCCATAATTCTTTTTTTTTTCCAATCGATGATCTATGAATACTGATTTGGAAGAGGGGATTGAGATTATGAAGATTGTAGTTATGAAAGAAGAGGTGATAGATAATTAGAAACAGACATGGAAGAGGTGATAGGTGAATGGGAGATAGGTTAATGGGAGTTTCTTGGATTGGAGACTGGTGGACGAGATTTTTGTGGATGGTGACTAACAAGGAAAACATCACCGAGCCCAATGTGTAGAAGATGGATGGACATGAGTTTCGTGGACAATAGATCCATGGATAGACATGATATATGTGGACAACAACTGTGACAATAAGATATGTTGATAGATATGAGACTTAACAACATATATGCAGAAAATGGATGGACATGAGTTCCATGGACAACAGAACTGCGGACAGTATGAGAGACATTTTGCAGTGACAATAAGAAATAAGTACATGAGTGGAGCGAGTCACTATATAATGTTGTCTACAATTTTCATGTCCTTATAAAACTCAAAACTTGATGCGTCACCTTTCAAACAATTGAAGTTTTGTACTGTAATTTTCTCAGCTATTGGATATGATTTTTTAGCATCTCATCTAAAGGCTTAAAATGGACTCTTTAATCGATAAATATACTTTCTCAATTAAATAACTAATACTTCTCTTCTTAACCAAATACCCATGTTTTTCTACCAAAACAAAAGAAAGGGTATTATCGTCCACAACAGTGATGTTCGTACAAAAACAGTGTGTCAAATTCAGATTGTGTCTTTGAAGGTAAACAAAAGACAGAATGTGTCTTTATTTGTAACTCTCTCAAAACTGTTATAAAGGAGGATCAACTTTTTCATTTTCCAACATCTTATGTGATAAAGGGGTTTCTAACTTTAGTGGTAAAGGGCTCACAGCTGTGACTACCGCCACGTGGATTCGAATCGCGGCCACTGGAGAATTAACATTTCGGTATCGTCAGGGACATAGGACCAACACATGGCAACACATAACTAGTCTGGATCACTTATGTGGGGTCAGAATACCTCTGTATATTTCCAAAAAAAAGATGTTTGGCTTGTATGTTTTGTTTTTCTTTGACTAAATTTTGCTTGTATGTTAGTGGGCACTTGCAGCAACCCTTAAATTTGAAGTGGATGGCTCAACGAAGCCAACAACACTACACGAAAACATGTCATTAAAATGACGAATTACATTGTTAGTTTTGTCATTAAACGCTCGGAGGCGCGCCACGTCGATCTTATATTGAGAAATCTCTCTTTTCCCCCGTATGTGAAGGCCAATCTCGAAAGTCTCAATGCTGCACTCTACCTTTCTGCAGAAAGGTCACTCTCAGGCTTACTATGGTCTGGGGTAGGCTCCCCCACAAGGCGACTTAACCCCAGGCACACTACCTTCCACGACTGGATAGGTTTTGATTTTTGTTATGCTTAACCGGTTTTTCCGCACTTTGCTCCCTGCATATCAGCCGATAGAATCTGATTACACTATTTTGCCGTGTACGTTATGCCCCCTGCGTGTATTCTAGCTCGTAGCGTCTTCAACGCGGGGTTTGGGTAGCATTTAGTACGTGGTCCCCACGTAACTCTTGGCTATATGCCTTTACGTGGGGCCCATTATGCAAACATCGGTGCAAGGCTGATCAGACCCCTTCCATATCTGTCTGCACCTTAAGTGAGTAGCCTCACCAGCTAGGGGTTTAGCTAAGATCTGAGGTCCCTAAGGTCCTGATCCAGCTAGTATGCCCCTTTAAGTATATTGGTATTCCTTTAACTCCTTTTAATCGAAACCAAATGTATTTTATAAGCCTAGTCCGAAGACGTTCTCGTTATACATAGGAGTAGGAAAACCAAAATACTTAAATATATAGTATAGTAGTATATATAAAGCTTGATCTGAAGATCTTACTTTTAGAAATGGTAAAATTTGAGGTGCAAGGCGTTCCAGCAGTTAGGTTGGACCTTGCCTTTACTGTCTTGCAGTTTGTAGGCTCCTCCCATCCAGGGGCGAGTTTTCCGGTTGATTTGTCCCTCGTGTGGTTGCAGAGTCGCGTTAGGACTCAATCTCCTTCTTGGAAGGTTCTGGATCTCACCTTCTTGTTGTAGCTCTTGCCTACTTTCATTTGGTATGATGCTTTCCTAAGGCGGGCCGCTTCTCTTTTTTCGTCTAGTAGGTCTAGACTTAGGTACATCAGCTCGTCATTCTCTTTTGGGGATGGGATGTTGGAGATCGTAGTCTTTACGTGCACCTCAGTGGGTATTACTGATTCAGTGCCATAGACGACTGAGAAAGGAGTCTCTTGGGTAGCCGTTTTCGGGGTTTTCCGATAGGCCCCGAGAACTCCATGTAATTCCTCTGCCCATCGCCCATGATCTTTCTCCAAGCGCTTTTTGAGCATGTTCACCACCGTTTTGTTTGTTGACCCTGCTTGTCCGTTCGATTGGGGATGTCGCGGTGCTGAATATGAGAGTTTGATGTTCCATTCTTTGCAGAAATACTGGAAGTCGTTGTTGGTAAACTGAGGTCCATTGTCGGTGACAATTTCCTGAGGTGCTCCGAAGCCGGTAATCACGTTTGTCCATATGAACTTTCTGATTTGGAGATCCGTGATCTTTTCCAAGGCCTTGGTTTCCACCCACTTTGTAAAATAGCCAGTCATGACCAGGAGGAAGACCTTTTGTCCTGGCGCCATAGGGAATTTTCCCACGATGTCCATGCCCCATTTCCAAAAAGGCCAAGGAGAGCTCAAGGATTTGAGGTTCTCCTGTGGCAAGTTGGAGATTGGTGCGTGTTTTTGGCATTGGCTGCAGGTGTTAGCTTGCTTAAGGGAGTCCTTCGCCATGGTTGGCCAGTAATAGCCAACCCTTCTTGCTCTGAGCACCAGACTTTGTCCACTGGAATGGGAACTGTATTCCCCTTCATGGAGCTCTTCTAGTATTCTTGCAGCTTCTCTAGGAGTTAAACAGCATAGGTAGGGCCCTGAAAAGGATCTCTTGTATAGTTTTCCTTCTGAGATGCAATATCTGGCTGCTCGCCTCTTGATCTTGCGGCTCTCATCTCGATCTTCGGGTAGGACGTCGTTCCTTAGGTAGTTGGTGATGGGAGTCATCCAGGTTTCCCCTTCGTCCACTATTGCTACCTCCTCTAGTTCTCCCTCTTTTTCTGTTGCTGGCCATTGTAGTACAAACAAGAGAATACTCATATGATCCTCAGCTTCCAAGGCGGAACCTAAATTTGCTAAAGCATCAGCTTGGGAGTTTTGCTCCCTAAGGATCTGAGTGAGTTTGCAGTTTTTGAATTGGTCAAGCAGACGTTTGGCCACTAATAGGTATCTGATCATACTCGGATCCTTGGCCTGGTAGTCTCCTTGGACTTGGCTGATGATGAGATTTGAGTCGCTGAAGACCTGGATGTCTTTTACTCCCATCTGTCTGGATAATGTCAGCCCTGCTATTAGAGCTTCGTACTCAGCTTCGTTGTTGATTGGTTTGAAGTTGCAACGCACAGCCCTTGATGCTGACTCTCCTGTGGGGGAAGTTAGGACTAATCCTACCCTTGCTCATCTTACATTGCTGGAACCATCAGCGTTTAGTGCCCATTGGCCTTTCTCCACCTCTTTTTCTTGGAGCGTAACTTCTTGATCTAAGCCTGGAAGCATGGAGGGAGAAAATTCAGCCACGAAGTCAGCTACGACTTGTGACTTGATGGCGGTAGCTGGGCGGAAGACCACATCATTTTCCCCCAATTCTATGGCCCACTTTGCCAATCGTCCAGACACTTCGGGCTTATGAAGGACCGCTTTGATAGGGAACGAGGTGACTACTACGACTTGATGAGCCTGGAAATATGGACGCAATTTCCGAGCTGCCTCGATAAGGGTGAGAGCTAGCTTCTCTAGATGGCTGTAGCGGGTCTGCGTATAGCATAGACTTGCTCACATAATAGATAGGGTGCTGTTTTCTTCCTTCCTCTCTTACGAGAACCGCACTAACCGCATGCTCGGATACGGATAGGTAGATTAATAGGACCTCTTCTTCCAAGGGCTTGGATAAGAGTGGTGGAGTAGTGAGATAGGCCTTAAGGTCAGATAGCGCGGTCTCGCACTTCTCTGTCCACTGGAAGTCCTTGGGGGTCTTCAGTGTTTCGAAGAAAGCGTGAGACCTGTCGGAAAGCCTAGAGATGAACCTGCTAAGGGCTGCCATTCTTCCTGTCAGTCTTTGAACCTCCTTGACGTTTCGAGGGGAAGGTTTCACTTGGATGGCCCTTATCTGCTATGGGTTTGCTTATATGCCCCTGTGAGTGACTATATATCCCAAGAATTTCCCGGAGCTTACTCCGAACGAGCATTTGGAAGGGTTGAGCTTCATATTGTACCTTCTAAGGGTGGCGAACGCCTGTTGAAGGTGCGAGATATGATCTTCGGAGTCTAAAGACTTTACCAACATGTCGTCAATATATACTTCCATGGTATTAATATAAACCTCCCAAGGATGATGCACTCTAAGGTGGTGAGGGGATAAGCTTTGCATCCTAGAGACTGTGAAATCTCAAAGATCAAAGGATGTGGATTGAATGGCACACAAAGGCTGCGGATATTCCTTTGATTCACCAGTGGATCGATTCTCTAGATATTACACACCAAAGAAATCGACAGCTTGCTGGATATGACACACCAACAAGGAATGGATAGAGAGATGGATTGAGAGACGCCACAAAGATCTGTGAAAGGATCTATGATAAGTCTAAACCAGCCATGAACATAGATATGACACACCATGAACATGGAGTTCCACAAATTACAAGACATCACATCTTGAAAGAGAGAAACTTCTCTGATTTTTACTGAAAACAAAACTTATTATTATTCATGGTTTTTGGTCTCTTTTTATAGAGAATTACAAGCAATTTCGTCAATAAAGTATACTAACATGCAACACATCTTGGAAGTTGAAATTCAAACTCTATTCTGCATGCAAGAGAGAGAAACACACTTAAATAAATGCTATTTTGAATCTGGACGAAAATCAGTCTTCCTTTAATATTTTTGGGCTGAATCAAATTTGCTGGGCTTCTCTGATGGACCAAGATTGTAGAACAATTGGGCTTGAGGCTTTATTCAATCTGGTCTGGTCGGAATTGTTCATTGAATGCGCATAGGTCCATGTTCGCGTAAACAGAAGATCACGTGTTTTGTAAATTGCATAACTCCTCCGTCTCAACTCCGTTTGATCTGATTATTCTTCATGGAGCTTCGTAATTGAGTTGAGCACATTCTACAAGTGATTTCATGCGTAGAAGCCTCGTGGTTTGAAAGATATGATTCAAACAATGAACGTATATGCTTCCCATGATCATATCATTCCCCTCTTCTTAAAAAAAAAAGATTTGCCCACAAATCTGGTTCATATAAAGGAAGAATATCCAGAAGTATTTTATCTCTCTGACGAAAATAAATATAAAAAGAAAAAAAAAACAAAAAAAGAAATAGATAATGAAAGATGAGAAGATGATTGAAAGAAGATGAAGAGGTGAGAAAATGATAGAAATATAGAATGATAAAACCAGGCTTAGAGTGTTGCTCTGATACCAAATAATATAAACCTCCTAAGGATGATGCACTCTAAGGTGGTGAGGGGATAAGCTTTGCATCCTAGAGACTGTGAAATTTCAAATATCAAAGGATGTGGACTGAATGGCACACAAAGGCTGCGGATATTCCTTTGATTCACCAGTGGATCGATTCTCTAGATATTACACACCAAAGAAATCGACAGCTTGCTGGATATGACACACCAACAAGGAATGGATAGAGAGATGGATTGAGAGACGCCACAAAGATCTGTGAAAGGATCTATGATAAGTCTAAACCAACCATGAACATAGATATGACACACCATGAACATGGAGTTCCAAAAATTACAAGACATCACATCTTGAAAGAGAGAAACTTCTCTGATTTTTACTGAAAAACAAAACTTATTATTATTCATGGTTTTTGGTCTTTTTTTATAGAGAATTACAAGCAATTTCGTCAATAAATGTATCCTAACATGCAACACATCTTGGAAGTTGAAATTCAAACTCTATTCTGCATGCAACAGAGAGAAACACACTTAAATAAATGCTATTTTGAATCTGGACGAAAATCAGTCTTCCTTTAATATTTTTGGGCTGAATCCAATTTGCTGGGCTTCACTGATGGACCAAGATTGTCGAATAATTGGGCTTGAGGCTTTATTCAATCTGGTCTGGTCGGAATTGTTCATTGAATGCGCATAGGTCCATGTTCGCGTAAACTTAAGATCACCTGTTTTGTAAATTGCATTACTCCTCCGTCTCAACTCCGTTTGATCTGATCTGAGTTTGAGCACATTCTCCAAGTGATTTCATGCTTAGAAGCCTCGTGGTTTGGAAGATATGATTCAAACAATGAACGTATATGCTTCCCATGATCATATCAGGTATGATCTATCTGATCAGCAAACATCATGTTGACGACCCTTTGATAGGTGGATCCGGCATTCTTTAACCCGAAGGGCATAACCTTGTAGTAGTAAATGCCCCTGTAAGTCATAAAAGATGTATTCTTCTGGTCCTCTGGGTGCATCAAGATTTGGTTGTACCAGGAAAAAGCATCCATGAAGCTCATTAGCTGGTGTCTAGCAGTGGCGTCAACTAGTTTGTCTATATGAGGCAGAGGGAAAGGGACTTTGCGACATGACTTGTTGAGGTTCGTGAAGTCGATGCAAACTCTCCATTTTCTGTTCTTCTTCCTTACGACAACCACATTAGCAAGCCAGTCAGGGTACTGTACCATTCTTATGAATCCGGCGTCGAGTAGATTCTTGACTTTCTCATTGATGATCTTGTCCCTTTCGGGAGCAAATTTCCTCCTTTCCTGTCTGACTGGGGGATGCTTTGGATCTACTTGAAGTTGGTGCATGATGACGTCGGGGTCGATCCCTGGCATGTCCTCGTGAGACCAAGTAAAGCAGTCGGAGTTGGACCTCAGGAAGTCAATCAGTCTACGTCTTAGGTCCTTCGGGAGCTTGGAACCTATCTTGAGATTCCGTTCCGAGTTTCCTTCCACCAGGGGGACCTCGTCCATTCCTTCAACCTCTGGTTCTCCGGTATGAGGAGTCGGAAGTTCCTTCTGTGACTGCTATAAGACTTGAGCCTTTCCCTCTAAGGTGGTCTGATAGCAGGACCTGGAATTTTTATGGTCTCCCTTGATAGCCTTTACGCCCAGGGAGTAGGGAACTTTACCAATTGATGGAGGGTTGAAGGTACGGCTCCCATATCATGGATCCAAGGCCTTCCTAATATCACGTTGTAGGATGAAGGGTAATCGACTATTAGGAACTTAGTGGTTTGGTTTATTCCTTCAGCATACACTGGGAGAAAGACCTCTCCTTCAGTTTGTTTCACTTCTCCACTGAATCCCACGAGTGGGGTCGCTTTTCTGGTTAGCATCTTGGGATCTACCCCTAGATCAGTGTAGGCCGAGTGAAGGATGATGTTTCTGGAGCTTTCGTTATCCACCAGTATTCGCTTGACCAAACAGTTGGCTATGACCAGCGAGATGACGAGGGCGTCGTGCTGAGGATCTAGAACCCTTTCTTGCTCCTTTGCAGTGAAGCTCATCTCATCTGTTCCCAAGAGTGGGCGCTTAGGAGTCTCGGTCTCTTGACCGTTCCTGGCATTGCGGGTACTCCTTTTGGCTGCGGCGTTGCTGATCCCACTTACTTCTGATCCTCTGGAGATGACATGGATCACTCGATCTTGCTGCGGGGGATAATGCGGGAACAAATTCGTTAGGAAGGCTGGGGCCTCCCTTGTTCAAGAGGTTCCTGGCTTTATCCGAGAGGAATTCCCTCAGATAACCTCTCTTAAGAAGTTCAGCAACCTCTATCCTTAGGGCTATACAATCTTCAGGAACTCGCACCACCTTTTGAGGTTTCGATTAGCATCGGGGGATCTCATCTTAGGGGGCCATTTAACCTGTGGACTCATCTGTCACAGGACTCCGATGAGCTCCGGTTTGGATATTGCGAGATGAGAGATACTGAGCCCAGTAGACACCATCATTCCCTCGGATTGGGGTAGAGGGCGGTTTTGATACCCGCCCCTGCTCGAATTGCTAGATTCTTTGGAAAGTCTAGAGCGGATGGTCTCGTCACGATCATCTCTTGGAGGTCTGGAGGACTTCTGATTGTATTTGGAGGAAGCCTTGGCTCTGCTCGCGACATCTTCTTCCCATCTCACTTGAGCCCAGGCGCGGGATAACACGTCCGCCATTCCCCCACACCTATATTTGGTTAGCTCTTTGTAGAGGTCTCCTTATGGGAGTAGGCCCTTCTTGAAAGCTGAGACGGCTGTATGAGCATTGCACTCGGGAATGGAGACCCTCTCCTGGTTATAGCAAGCTATGTAGGAACGTAAGGGCTCGTTCCTGTGTTGTAGGACCTCATAGAGGTCATCCGATCTCTTCTCCAGGTGACGACTACTGGCGAATTGTTCAACGAACTTATCACTGAGGGCGGCAAAGGATTTGATGGATCCCATGGGGAGATTGATGTACCACTGGAGGGCAGGACCGGTCAAGGTTGACCCAAATCCTTTGCACATGGTAGCTTCCCTTGCTTCTTTGGGGATTGCAACGGCTATCATGCGCTACTTGTACTGGGCTACATGGTTGTCGGGATCTCCAGTTCCTTCATACATTTTAATGGTCGGGAAAGAGAACTTGCGAGGCATCTCGACCAAAGCAATCTCTTCCACGGAAGGTGTGTTGGAGTAGGATCTAGGGTCGCTTCTCCGGATAGGGGGAGCTACTCCGGGAAGTCTTTCCACCATAGATTGGATGGTGCCGAGTCTCTCGGAGACCACCTTCTCTAGGTAAGCAGCTAGAGCTGGATCTGAGATATCGGGATTCTCGGGTGAGTATTCCTCATCCTCTGTGTCAGAATCAGTATTCTCTTCTTCTCGGGTTACGTCTCGAGCAGCCTCTCGGTTATCGGATCCATTATTTACGATATTAGGTTGCTGAGGTATTTCCTCGTTGTCGCGAGGGGTGTTGAGTGAAGCCATAGGTCGGACTCTAGCTCTGAATCGTTTCCGCTTGTTCCTAACTGCTCCGAGGGATTGGTTTTCTTGTCGGAGATTGAGGTTCTCCGCTTCCATAGCGTCTAGCTTCTCGACGCTCTGTTGAAGTTGCTTGGAGTGTTCTCCAAGTTGGTCTTTTAGGTTTTGAACTTCTTGGACAAGTTCTAGACCTACAGGCGCGGTTTTCTGAGCCTTGTGAAGGTCAGTGATTTGGCTTTGAAGAGTTTCAAGCCGGGTGAGGAGCTCCTGCTCCTGCGGGGTTGGTTCGGCTTGGTTGGAATCGTCTTCCAGTGTCATCGTCAAGTAGTTGAGTTACTACCCTCCTTCTAGCACCAAACTGTTATGGTATTTTTGTGTAGGGTCGTTTAAGCACTACGGAACACAGGAAGACTTATGTATTTAGAAGAGAAATCGAGGCAAAGAGATATATTTTTGAGTATCTTAAGCGTTTACAACGTTGGATGCGTGATCCCTTAGTTTTCTAGCTTAACTCTCTAATCTATAAGCCTCTGAAAGTCGATGTTCTAGGGTTTGGGCTCCCCTTTTATAGTAGATGTATGTCGGTTGAAGTAGGGCGAACTCTTCCATAATCGTAGAAATAGAAATTTTCCCATGAATGGAAAATTTCTATTTTATTGCGAGGGGTCGGATCCTGGTTCCTTCCGGCAGGGGCTAGATCCTGGAACCTTCTAGCAGGGGCTGGACCAGGGGTCCTTCTTAGGAGAAAGGTCTGAAAATCGAAGGTCCCTTCGGAGGCTGGAGGAAACTTAGGCATTGGATACTTTTCCCCAACAGTACCGAGATGTGAGAAGATACTATCATTGGCCGGGCATGAAGAGATCAGTTGCGCATTGGGTTGCACAGTGTGCAACATGTAAGCAAGTCAAAGTTGAGCACCAAATTCCAGGAGGACTGTTGCAGTGTCTTCCGGTACCTCAGTGAAAATGAGACTGGATTTCCATGGATTTCATCACCAGTTTACCCACTGCTCCAGGTAGATCGAACAACTCAATTTGGGTGATTGTGGATAGGTTGACCAAGGTCACAAACTTGTTATCTATCCGGGATACATATAAAGTTGAAGTATTGGCCGAGCTATACATCAACGAAATCGTGAAGTTACATAGAGTACCTTCAGACATTGTCTCAGATCGTGACCCTAGGTTCACCGCAGTGTTTTGGGAAGCACTACAGGAAGCCTTAGGGATGAAATTGTTTAGAAGCACGGCGTTTCATCCAGAAACAGGTGTCCAAATGGAGAGAACTATTCGGACAATCGAGGACATGCTTTGGATGTGTATTCTCGATTGGGCAGGAAGTTGGGAGAAGCATTTACCGTTGGTTGAGTTCTCATACAACAACAGTCACCATGCAAGACACCTTTGTGTTGGACGGAAGTGGGAGAAGGAAGAAGGTTTGGATCGCCGATCGTTCAAGAGACTACGACAAAGCTGGAGAGAACTAAGACCAACATGAAGAAGGCTCAGGACCGTCAGAAGAAGTACGCAGACCAGTCAAGGAGAGAGGTAACGTTTGAGATAGGAGAATGGGTTTATTTGAAGGTTACTGTTATGGCATTTTTGTGTAGGGTCGTTTAAGTACTACAGAACACAGGAAGACTTAAGTATTGGTATGTATTTAGAAGAGAAATTGAGGCAAAGAGATGTATTATTGAGTATCTTAAGCGTTTACAACGTTGGATGCGTGATCCTTTAGTTTTCTATCCTAACTCTCTAATCTCTAAGCCTCTGAATGTCGATCCCTTGTTCTAGGGTTTGGGCTCCCCTTTTATAGTAGTCAGATGTCGGTTGGAGTAGGGCGAACTCTTCCATAATCGTAGAAATAGAAGTTTTCCCATGGCTGGAAAACTTCCATTTTATTGTGAGGGGTCGGACCCTGGTTCCTTCCGGCAGGAGCTGGACCCTGGAACCTCTTAGCAGGGACTGGACCCTGGGTCTTTCTTAGGAGAAAGGTCTGGAAATCAAGGGCCCCTTCGGAGGCTGGAGAAACCTTTAGTCTTGGATATTTTTCTCCAACAGTTTGCCCCTTATTCCTTGATTGCTTCGTGGGAATCAAGGGATAACATGTGATCTTGGACCTTGGTGGTTTTTCTTCAAGCATGAGAAGGGCCGAAGTCCTGTTGTAGCCTGAAGGGAGGTACGGAACGCGGTCTCCCCTTATTAGGACTTTAGATTTCATCATAAGTCCTCCTTGGTCTTGGTCGAGACATGAGGATGGACGGTTTTTTTAAGGGTACTAGGCTCCGGAACTTTAGTAGAAGTACTATTTGGAGGAAGCAGGCCTTGTTAAAAAGCCCATTATCGTTTCGACTTCTCCGTTTGGCGCTCATCCGATCGCGTGACGACCCACTCAAGGCGCGTGGATATCGATCTAGGGTTTCCCCTCGTTATCATCAAACCTTTCATCCATTTTCTCTTCATTTCATTTTCAGATTTTCTCTCTCGGCTTCCTTCTCCGAAGATTCTCCTTGCTCTTTTACACGTAGTCGTCTTTATTTGCTTCTCTTCTTTCTAAGTAATCCACAATAATGTCAAATGAATCCCCTAGCAGAACCCTAGAACCTTCCCCTATAGATAGATCTATGACTTCGTCTTCTCACTCTCCTATAGTTGAGACGGAAGGCTCTCGGCTCGAGATCAAGGGTACCTCCATTGGTGGCGGAATCGGTAGATCTTCGTCGTTGGGTCTGGTCAAGGCGATCAAGGAGGAGGACATAGAGGGCTGGAGAAAAAAAAACAATCTCCCTCAGGACCTGATCATTCGAATCCCTGGTCCATCGGAGAGGATTTCAGATTTTGGAGTCGACAAGGTCCCAATCTATGAGGCGTATTTTGAATCAGGCTTTCTTGATCGCGTCCCTTTGTTGATCGCGAAGCTATCAGCGTTCTTTGATATTTCCCCGGGTCAGCTGACTCCTCCAGCCTGGAGAACGCTGATAGCTATCCAAAATCTCGGCGAGCTGGAGGGTTTGATGCTGGGAATGAACGAAGTTCTTTACTCGTACTTCGTCACAACCCTTCCCGGATCAGAGGGGAAATACTATTTTCGTCCTCGTGGTAAGAAAGCCCTGGTTCAAGAGATCGAGAAGAAAGCGAGAAAAAGCCACCCGGTTTTTAGTGTTAAATGAGAGGAGAGATTCGCCTTTGCATTCCTTCCAGGCTCTCCTTTTGTTTGGCACGTAGCGGGTAGGTTAATTCATCATCAATTTTGAATTTGATTTTGATGTTTACTCGTTCGTTTTGTTACTGAAGACGTCTCACTTTCAGCGATACCAGTAGGGAAGAAGGTAGCTGAACGGGTGTTTGATCTTCCAGCCGAGCATCGCCAGGTCACTTTCTTTGTCAGCCGAGAAGTTCTCAGTCGCTGCAGTATTTGGGGTGAGTTCACCATGTCTCTTTCTATTTTGTTACTTGCTTACTGATTTTGTGAGTTTTTCTTTGCAGGTAACATGTCTGGACCTTCAGGAGATGGTTCTATGGATGCTTTCAAAAAGGCCGTGGAGAAGCTTTCAGCCAAAAAGCTCCCCCTAGAGGTTGTTGCTTCGGGGGATGATGACGTTCAGATTACTGGGACCAACAAGCATAAAGGATCCAGCAGTCTGATCCCCACTGTTTCCAAGAGAAGGACTCGCTCTTCAACTCCTATGGTTTCCAAGGTCGACTTGAAGCCGGTATTGGTTGACCTTTCCTTCAGGGTTTTCCCGGGGAGTGCGTGCTATCTTCCTGCTGATGACGTCCCCGCAGCCATCACATCCGTCCAATCTGATCTCCTCCAGGTGTACTACAACATCTTCTCTATTATTTTTATCTTCGTTATGCACATTGGTGATCGTGGTAGTATGTTTGCAGCTTATGTCTCAGGTTCACCATCTTAAGGACATGGTGAACGAAGATGCTTCTAAGGAAGTGGAGACTCTCAAAGCTCAGCTCCGCGAGGAAAAGGACAAAGGTTTGGCGCAAGGGAAGGAGCTTAAATCTCTTCAGATCAAATTAAAGAAATCGAAGGAGTTGGAGGAGAATGCTGCCACTGAGCATGTCGTTCAGACTTCTAAGTGATGAGAGATTGGCTCAAGGGGCATACCGACAAGTGGGATCCGGCGGTGGAGTTTGAGCGCTACAAACTTGTGAAGGAGTTTGAGGCTGAGCTACGTGGGCTGCCTCCTCCCTGGTTTGATGATGAGCCGCTTATCCCTGTGAAAGAAGCTGCGGAGGCGGATCCTCATGTTCCCTTGGCTGATCCAGCTGCTGGCCCCGAGGCTTGAACTCTCTCCCTTTGATCTTTTTGTTGAACTCCTAAGCCCGATGGGCTGTTGTTGTATTTCCGCCCTTCGGGGCTTTATTTTCAGACTTGGGCCTTCGTGCCTTTTTGTTTTTGTTAAAACTCATGGCCCTTTGAGGTCTTCTATCTATTTCCCTTATGCATCCGTTCTGTTTCTGTAGATTTTATTTGAAAAGTCTTCTTGATTTTGTCCTTCGAGGTAAGGAAACTCTGTAGTTCGGGTTATGGGCCGAAGGCCGACCATAACCCTCTCGGGAGTTGATGACATCGGGGGCCTTGCTGCCTTCTCGCTATCATTATAGTGGAATCCTGAATCTATGATGATTAGATAGGATTGTAGAAAGGGCTGTGTCCTTCAGAGAGTCGTTGTAGGATCTGAATCCTGTTAATGATTATATCAAGACCTGAAATCATTTGACAAAGCATTAGATCTTGTAATCCAGTCTTACAAACTTGAGTTTTAGTTTTAGGAATATAAGATCGTTGCAGAGAACTAGGGAGTTCCAGCTTGATTCAAACTCTGAAGTTCTTGGACCCTTGAACTCAGAAGTTCTTAGGATCTAGAACCCTTAGGTTCTTTACCTAGGCCCTGAGGCCGTTTTCTGGTCCCAAAGGTTCTTTATTGAACCCTGAGGTTTTGGTTAACCTATGGGTCCTGGGACCATGGTTTAATTTAGGGGATACTCCGAACCTGGAGGTCAATACCTTTGGATCCTAAGATCCTTGGTAATTCTCTAAGGTTGGTATCAGGACTTTTGAAGTCCTTGATCCCGAGGGTCTATTAGACTCAAAAGTCTTTGATTCTTTTAGGTGATTTTTACGAATCTGAAGATTCTTTAAAGGCATGTTAGTTTCGATGGACCCAAAGGTTCCAAAGAATCTAGAATCATTTCGAACCCGGAGGTTCTAGACTGTGATGGCAACATTGAATCGTAAGAGATTCGAGACCCTGAGATCATATTGAACCCTGAAGTTCTTGACCCGGGGGCCTTGATTGAATATGAAGATTCTAGACCCATAGGTCGTTTTGAACCCTGAGGTTCTCGACCCTGAGGCCTTAATGGAATCCGAGGATTTTGGACCCTGAGGTCATATTGAACCCTGAGGTTCTCCACCCGTAGGCCTCGATGCAATCCGAAGGTTCTTTGGACCCTGAGGTCTTGTGGAACCCTGAGGTTCTTTGGACCCTGAGGTCTTGTGGAACCCTTAGGTTCTTCGGACCCTGAGGTCTTATACAACCCTGAGGTTCTTTGGACCCTGAGGTCTCAGACCCTGAGGTCTTATGGAACCCTGAGGTTCTTTGGATCCTGAGGTCTTGAGGAACCGTGAGGTTCTTTGGACTCCGAGGTCTTGTGGAACCCTGAGGTTCTTTGGACCCTGAGGTCTCGGACCCTGAGGTCTTATGGACATTATCCGTTTGGGGAGTCGTTTTGATTGCACTCTACTGCCCGGAGGCGCGCCACTCTCTATCTAAATTGAGAAATCGCACTCTGCTACTCAGAGGCGTAGGCAACTCTCGAAAGTCTCAATGCTGCACTCTACCTTTCTGCAGAAAGGTCACTCTCAGACTTACTGTGGTATGGGGTGCCCCCCCCCCCCCCTGCAAGGCGACTTCAACCCAGACACACTACCTTCCACGTCTGGATAGGTATTGTATTTTGTTGTGCTTAACCGGTATTTCTGCAGTTTGATCACTGCATATCAGCCGCTATAATCTGATTACAGTACTTGGCCGTGTACGTCATGCCCCTCTGCGTGTGTTTAGCTCATGGCGTTTTTAACGCGGGGTTTGGGTAGCATCTAGTACGTGGTCCCCACGTAAGTCTTGGGTATAGGCCTTTACGCGGGGCCCTGTTGTGCAGACATCGGTGCAGGGCTGATCAGACCCCTTCCATATATGTCTGCACCTTAGGTGAGTAGCCTCACCAGCTAGGGGGTTAGCTAAGATCTGAGGTCCCTAAGGTCCTGATCCAGCTGGTATGCCCCTTTAAGTATATTGGTATTCCCTTAACTCCTTTTAGTCGAAACAAAGTGTATTTTATAAGCCTAGTCCAAAGACGTTCTCGTTATACATGGGAGTAGGAAAACCAAAATACTGAAATATATATTATAGTAGTATATATAGAGCTTGATCCGAGGATCTTACTTTTAGAAATGGTAGAATTTGAGGTGCAAGGCGTTCCAGCAGTTGGGTTGGACCTTGCCTTTACTGTCTTGTAGTTTGTAGGCTCCCGCCCCTTGCACCCCTATTACCTGGTAAGGGCCCTCCAATCCGGGGGTGAGTTTTCCGGCTGATTTATCCCTTGTGTGGTTGCAGACTCGCCTTAGGACCCAATCTCCTTCTTGGAAGGTTCGGGATCTCACCTTCTTGTTGTAGCTCTTGGCTACTTTCATTTGATATGATGCGTTCCTAAGGCGGGCCGCTTCTCTTTTTTTGTCTAGTAGGTCTAGAATTAGGTACATCAGCTCGTCATTCTCTTTTGGAGTTAGGATGTTGGAGATTGTAGTCTTAACATGCACCTCAGTGGGTATCACTAATTCGGTGCCATAGACGAGTGAGAAAGGGGTCTCTTGGGTAGCCGTCTTCGGAGTTGTCCGATAGGCCCAGAGAACTCCATGTAGCTCCTCTGCCCATCGCCCATGAGCTTTCTCAAAGTGCTTCTTGAGAATGTTTACCACTGTTTTGTTGGTTGACTCTGCTTGTCCGTTCGATTGGGGATGTCGCAGTGCTGAATATGAGAGTTTGATGTTCCATTCTTTGCAGAAGTCCTGGAAGTCGTTGCTGGTAAACTGAGTTCCATTGTCGGTGACAATCTCCTGAGGTGCTCCGAAGCGGGTAATCACATTTGTCCAGATGAACTTTCTTATTTGGAGGTCTGTGATCCTTGCCAGGGCTTTGGCTTCTAGGCACTTCGTAAAATAATCGGTCATCACCAAGAGGAAGACCTTTTGCCCCGACGCCATAGGGAATTTCCCCAAAATGTCCATGCCCCATTTGCGGAAAGGCCAATGAGAGCTTAGAGATTTGCGGTTCTTTGGTGGCAAGTTGGAGATTGGGGCGTGTTTTTGGCATTGGCTCCAGGTTTTTGCCTGCTTAAGGGAGTCCTTCGCCATGGTTGGCCAGTAGTAGCCAGCCCTTCTTGCTCTGAGTACCAGACTCCGTCCACTGGAATGGGAACCACATTCCCCTTCATGGAGCTCTTCTAGTATTCGTGCAACTTCTCTAGGGGTTAGGCACCGTAGGTAGGGCCCTGAAAAGGATCTCCTGTATAGTTTTCCTTCTGAGATGCAGTATCTGGCTGCTTGCCTCTTGATCTTGCGGCTCTCATCCCGATCTTTGGGTAAGACGTCGTTCCTTAGGTAATTGGTAATGGGAGTCATCCAGGTTTCCCCTTCGTCTACTACTGCTACCTCCTCTGGTTCAGCCTCTTTCTCGGTTGCTGGCCATTGTAGGACCAACAATGGAATACTCATGTGATTCTCGGTTTCCAAGGCGGAACCTTGGTTTGCTAGGGCACCGGTTTGGGAGTTTTGCTCCCTAGGGATCTGAGTAAGTTTGCAGTTTTCAATTAGTTAAGCAAACGTTTGGCCAATGATAGGTATTTGATCATACTCGGATCCTTGGCTTGGTAGTCTCCCTGGACTTGGCTGATGATGAGCTGTGAGTCGCTGAAGACCTGGATGTCTTCCACTCCCATCTGTCTGGCTAACGCCAGACCTGCTATTAGGGCTTCGTACTTAGCTTTGTTGTTGGTTGCTTTAAAGTTGTAACGCCCGCCCTTGAAGCTGACTCTCCTGTGGGAGAAGTTAGGACTAATCCTACTCCTGCGCCTCTCACGTTGATGGAACTGTCAACGTGGAGCGTCCATTGTGGGAACCAAAATTCGCACTATCGATTTTAGTTAAGTAAAAACGTAGGAAAAATAAGTTGACCTAGTTTTCCCCGAGGATCCCGGCTATCTGCTGGGCCATGCACGACAAAGTTAATACAGGCTAAGTTTGGGAATAAATGCGTAAAAATAAAGAGAGCAAAAGAAAGAATCTTATTTCCGAATTCGCGGAGAGCGTTTGAACAACAAATCGAGATCTCGGCCGCAAGAGCTGTTGATCGTCGCTAGTCTCGAAACCTAGATCTAACATAGTTGAGTCGCAGCTCGCTAAAAAGGAAATAAAAGCCTAAGTTCTAAGTTGCTCTAGATTGGTTTCTTTCTTCTGATTTCGGATCCCCCTTCCTCTGCTCCTTGGCTTGCTTATATACTCCCATATGACGGTCTATTCTTGATGGGCTGAGTCTGCCGAGAGCTGGGCATTTTCCATTTTCGTCGGCCTTCGTGTTTATCGGGAAAGTTGACATTTATCCTTTCGGAAATTTGACATTTATCCTTTTGGAAGTTTAACATTTATCTTGTTATGTGAAGATAATTGTAAACCGTCGTATCTATTCTTTTAGAAAATCGTAAATGGGCCGTCCGGTCGGGTTTGGTCCCTTTCGGGCCGTCTTCCGGACTTCCGTTGTTTTCTACAATTTCTTTGAAAGAATGCTCCTACTTGGACGTCGAGTCTTTCAATAGATCTTCGATCCATTGCTTGAGGCAAATGGTGTTTTAAGATAACCATCACCGTAAGATAACCATCACCGTTTTATACGAAGTCCTTCCGTCCGTTGACGTCTTACGAGTTCTCCAAAGTCTTGGAGCAGAAAAGGGAGTTTTGTTTGTGGGATTTCAGAAAGTCGCAAAACACGGATTTCTGGAGAATCCGGGGCCTAGAACTTACGCACGAAGACTAGCTGCCCGACGACCCGAGCCAGCACGGGGCTAGCCGCCCGGCGGCCATGACCAGCACGGGCGCTAACCGCCGGCGGCTACGGCCAGCACGGGGGCTAGCCGCCCGGCGGCCACGGCCAGCACAGGCGCTAGCCGCCGGCGGCTACGGCCAGCACGGGGGCTAGCCACCCGGTGGCCACGGCCAGCACGGGCGCTAGCCGCCGGCGGCTACGGCCAGCACGGAGGCTAGCCGCCCGGCGGCCACGGCCACCACGGGCCTAGCCGCCGCCGGCCACGGCCAGCACGGGGGCTAGCCGCCCGGCGGCCACGGCTAGAACGGGCGCTAGCCTCCGGCGGCCACGGCCAGCACGGGACTAGCCGCCCAGCGGCCACGGCCAGCATGGGCGCTAGCCGCCGGCGGCTACGGCCAGCACGGGGGCTAGCCGTTCGGCGGCCACGGGCGCGACCGGGGTTGGCTGCTCGGTTCCTTCGGCTCGTGTGTGTTTTCGCGTTCTTTTTGGCTTTCCAGAGGTTTTTTCGTGTGGAAAATGTTTCTAGCTGTTGGTTTTGAGATGGTTAATCTCGAACTTAATATTTTTCCAAGATTTCTCGATTAACATTTAGTCTCTCGAGGTTGCTCTAATATCTTTCACGTTTTTTCCGAGACTTTCGGACATCGATTTCGTCTTGACCGATTTTGACCCCAACATCCATTGGCCTTTTCCCACCTCTTTTTCATAGAGTGTGGCTTCTTGATCCAAGCCTGGAAGCATGAAGGGAAAGAATTCAGCCAAGAAATTGGCCTGGACCTGTGACTTGATGGCGGTAGCTGGGCGAAAGACTACATCATAGTCCCCCAATTCTATGGCCCATTTTGCCAATAGTCCAGACACCTCAGGCTTATGAATTATCGCCTTGATAGGGAACGAAGTGACTACCACGACTTGGTGAGCCTGGAAATAAGGGCGTAATTTCCGAGCCGCCACAACCAGGGCGAGGGCTAGCTTCCCTAGATGGCTGTAGCGGGTCCCTGCGTCTAGCATGGATTTGCTCACGTTATAGATAGGGTGCTGTCTCCTTCCTTCCTCTCTTACGAGGACCGCGCTAAATGCATGCTCGGATACAGCTAGGTAGAGCAATAGGACCTCCTCTTCCAGAGGTTTGGATAAGAGTGGTGGAGTAGTGAGATAGGCCTTAAGTTCAGATAGTGCAGTCTTGCACTTCTCCATCCATTTGAAGTCTTTGGGGTTCTTTAATGTTTCAAAGAAGGCATGGGACTTGTCGGAAAGCCTGGAGATAAATCTGCTGAGGGCAGCCATTCTTCATGTCAGGTTTTGAACCTCCTTGACGTTTCGGGGGGAAGGTATCGCCTGGATGGCCTTTATCTGCTCTTGGTTTGCTTCTATGCCCCTGTGAGTGACTATGTACCCCAAGAATTTTCCGGAGCTCACTCCGAACGAGCATTTTGAAGGGTTGAGCTTCATATTGTACCTTCTGAGGGTGGCAAACGCCTGTTGAAGGTGCGAGATATGATCTTCGGAGTCCAAAGATTTCACTAGCATGTCGTCGATGTAGACTTCCATGGTCAGGCCTATCTGATCAGCAAACATCATGTTGACGAGTCTCTGATAGGTGGATCCGGTATTTTTTAACCCGAAGGGCATAACCTTGTAGCAATAAATGCCCCTGGAGGTCCTGAAAGATGCCTTCTCCTGGTCCTCTAGGTGCATTAAGATTTTGTTGTATCCGGAGAAGGCGTCCATGAAGCTCATTAGCTGGTGTCCGGTAGTGGCATCGACCAGCTTGTCTATATGAGGTAAAGGAAAGGGATCCTTTGGACCGGACTTGTTGAGGTCCGTGAAATCGATGCAAACTCTCCACTTCCCGTTCTTTTTCCTTACGACTACTACGTTAGCAAGCCAGTCGGGATATTGTACCTCTCTTATGAATCCTGCATCGAGCAGATTCTTGACTTCCTTGTTAATGATCCCATCCCTCTCAGGATCAAACTTCCTCCTTTTCTGCCTGACCGGGGGATGCTTAGGATCCACTTAAAGCTGGTGCATGATTATGTCAGAGTCGATCCCGAGCATGTCCTCGTGGGACCAAGCGAAGCAATCGGAGTTAGACCTTAGGAAGTCAATCAGCCTTCGCCTTAGGTCCTTCGGAAGCTTATAGCCTATCTTGAGGTTCCGCTCCAAATTCCCTTCCACCAGAGGGACCTCGTCCATAACTTCAACCTCCGGTTCTTCGGTATGAGGAGCTGGAGGTTCCTTCTGTAATTGCTATAAAGCCTGGGTCTTTCCCTTCAGGGTGGTCTGGTAGAAGGACCTGGAATTTTCCTGGTCTCCTTTGATAACTTTTACGCCCCAGGGAGTAGGGAATTTTATCAATTGGTGAAGGGTCGAAGGTACAGCTCCCATCTCGTGGATCCAAGGTTTCCTAGTATTACGTTGTTGGATGACGTACAGTCGACGATTAAGAACTTATTGGTTTGGTTTTTCCCTCAGCGTAGACTGGGAGAAGGACCTCTCCTTCGGTTTGTTTCACTTCTCCGCTGAATCCAACGAGTGGGGTCACTTTTCTGGTTAGCGTCTTGGGGTCCAACCCTAGATACATGTAGGCTGAGTGGAAGATGATGTTGCTGAAGCTTCCATTATCCACTAGTATCCGCTTGACCAAGCATTTGGCTATAACCAGCGAGATGACGAGGGCATCGTGATGAGGAGCTAGGACCCTTTCCTGCTCCTTCGCGGTGAAGCTAATCTCATCCGTTCCCAGAAGTGGGCGTTTGGGAACTTCGGTCTCTTGACCGTTCCTGGCATTACGTGTACTTCTTTTGGCTGCGGCGCTGCTGATCCCACTTACTTCTTACCCTTCTGAGATGACATGGATCACTCAATCTTGCGGCGGAGGTAATGCGGGAACGGCTTCGTTAGGAAGGCCCGGGACTTCCTTGTTCAAGAGGTTCCTGGCTTAATCTGAGAGGATTTCTCTTAGATAGCCTTTCTTGAGAAGTTCAGAAACCTCTATCCTCAGGGATATACAATATTCAGTGGTGTGGCCGTGATCGTTGTGGAACTCGCACCACCTTTTGGGGTTTCGATTGACGTCGGGGGACCTCATCTTAGGGGGCCATTTAACCTGTGGACCCATTTGCCTCAGGACTCCGATGAGCTCCGGTTTGGATATTGCGAGATGAGAAATGCTGGGCCAAGTAGACACCATCATTCCTTCGGATCGGGGTAGAGGGCGGTTCTGATACCTGCCCCTGCTCGAATTGCTGGGTTCTTTGGAAGGCCGAGAGCAAATGGTCTCGTCGCGATCGTCCCTTGGAGGTCTGGAGGACTTCTGATCGTATTTGGAGGAAGCCTTGGCCCTGCTTACGACATCTTCTTCCCATCTCACTTGAGCCCAGGCGCGGGATAATACATCCGCCATATCCCCACACATATACTTTGTTAGCTCCTTATAGAGTTCTTCTTCCGGAAGCATGCCCTTCTTGAAAGCTGAGACGGCTGTATGAGGATGGCACCCGCGAATGGAGAATTTCTCATGGTTGAAACGAGCTATATAGGAACGTAAGGACTCGTTCCTGTATTGTTGGACCTCATAGATATCTTCTGATCTCTTCTCCAGATGACGACTGCTGGCAAATTGTTCCACGAACTTGTCATTGAGGGCGGCGAAAGATGTGATGGATCGCGTGGGGAGGTTGATGTACCATTGGAGGGCAGGACTGGTCAGGGTTGACCCGAATCCTTTGCACATGGTGTTATGATATTTTTGTGTAGGGTCGTTTAAGTACTACGGAACACTGGAAGACTAATGAATGGATACGAGTTTGTATGTGTTTTGAGAATAGAAATGGAGGCAAAGAGATGTATTATTGAGTGTGTTTGGCGTTACAACGTTTTGGGTGTATAAACCCTTGTTTTCTAGCCTAACTCTATAATCTCTAAGCCCCAAAGTGTCGATCCCTTGTTCTAGGGTTTGGGTTTCCCTTTTATAGTTGATGTAGGTCGGTCAATCTTGGACGGCTTCCGTAATATTCAGGAATATATTACTTTCCCCTCGATATGGGAAACTTCCATATTCATGCGGAGGATCGGATCCTTGGTCCTTACGGCAAGGGCTAGGCCTTGGTTCCTCGATACAGGGACTGGACCCTGGGTACTTGTTAAATGGAGATCGGGCCCTGGTGCCACCTGGTGGAGATGGGTTCTTTAAGTCGAGGAGAGACCCTGGGTCCTTTCCAAACGAGG
Source organism: Hirschfeldia incana (assembly GCA_026261945.1). Classification (NCBI taxonomy): domain Eukaryota; kingdom Viridiplantae; phylum Streptophyta; class Magnoliopsida; order Brassicales; family Brassicaceae; genus Hirschfeldia; species Hirschfeldia incana. Next base: position 2,364,362 of record JABCMI010000039.1, read on the forward strand.
GCCCGGAAGTCAAGGTCCCTTCGGAGGCTGGAGAAAACTCTAGCCTTGGATATTTTTCCCCAACAGTTTGCCCCTTATTCCTTGATTGCTTCGCAGGGATCAAGGGATAATATGTAGTCTTGAATCTTGGTGCCATTTCTTCCAGCAGGAGAAGGATTTTATTCATAATCAGGTTCCGGAATCCGAGACATAAGAACTCGGCTGGTATGATGATCTGAAATATTTTTGATTCGAAACTTCCAAAAATCGATCTGAACGAGTCTTGCTGATCTGGATTCTCTTTCCTTTTCGGGAGCTGATATCTCGGGAGATCCGGGGAGCGGGCTGATTTGAATTTTAAATCCTGCCTCCGAGACCGTAGGATTTTTGAATTCGGCGGCTTTCCCGAGGTAGTGTTCAACGGCTCTTTCCTTTTCCTGATAAATATGCGCTTCGGATTTTCGATTGCCTTCGTCGGTTCTTCTTCCTCTTAGCCTTCTAGGATTGTGTCCAGATTTTTCTTCTTCTCTTTTATTATAATGGCGGAGACGAGAGATTCGGGGAAGAGGGTAGAGTCTAGATCGTCTAGATCTGGCAGCCCTCAAGATCTTCGAGCGTCTACGCCGTTCATACCACTCGGATCTCCACTGGTGGGCCCTGCTTCGTTAATCGGGGAAGATGAAGTACGCGACCTCTGGAGAAAGTACGCGCTCCCTTCTTCTGTTGCTCTCCGCATTCCTGAACCTTCGGAACGTGCGTCTGGCGGTATGCCCGAAGAGATCGCTGTTTATGAAGCTTTCTTCGAGTCGGGTTTAGAGGCGACATACCGTCGTTGGTTGCGAGTTTATGCGACTATTTTCATATTTCGCCGTCCCAGCTTAATCCTCCTGCTTGGCGCATTCTCACGGCGATCCAGAATCTGGGCGACAAAGAGAATTTGACTTTGGGGGTCAATGAGGTTCTCTTTGCTTATCACTTAGCTCCAATAAATGGCAACGAGGGACGCTTCCATCTTCGCCCTCGCGCGGGTCTTCCTATAGTTGAGGAGCTGCCAAAGACCGATCGCAAGTGACTAGCCTTTGAGAAAAGGTGGCCCGAGAAGTATATTTTCATGACCCTCCCTGGATCCTACTATCAATGGAATTTCACGGGTAAGGAATGCTTCTGTTGTCTGTAGTCGAATTTTGCTTATTTCTTTTTGGTTCTTTTGCAGAGGGGACTCGTCCTGCTCCGGCCGATGGGAAGGATAACGTTCTTCGTGCGAGGCAGATTCCTGTCGAGCGGCGCCTAGTACCATATGTTCTTAGCCCAGAGGTGTTGCGTCGTAGCAAGCTGTGGGGTGAGTCCTTCTTTTTAAAGTTGGTCGGGTCTTTTATTATCATATTGATCGCGTGAGGTTTTGTGATCAGTGAGTGTGATGGAAGAGGATTCAGAGGATCCGGTAGCTTCTTTCAGGAGGGCCACTGATGCGATTTCGGCCAAGAAAGGTCTGTCTATGCAGGAGGTGACCGGTAGGGCGAGTGTGAATGCTGGGGGTAACCTCAGGATGGTGGACGTCGAGGATTCTTCCTCGGGTCGGGACCATGAATCGAGGGAGGATTCGACTCTGGCGAGTCGACAACCACCAACGAGCGGACATTCGTATGGAGGGCTAACGTTGGTTTTGAATAATTTGAATGAGAGCGTATTTCCCAAGATGCAGGTTCTGTTTTCGGACAAAAGTTCTTCAGGGGCAGTGCGGCAGATTCAGAGTGGGCTTCTTCAGGTGGATAACAGTTTTTTTGTTTCTTATTACGAATCCTTGGTTCACGTCTCCTTTTTTATATAGGTTCTTTCGCAACTACCCCATTTGAGCGACTGGTTGGCGAAAGAGGGCACTAAACGGGACAAGATGGTGGAAGTATCCAAGCGACTGTCCCGTGAGGAGGACAGGTGAGTTGCTGCGGAATTGGAACTTCGGGACCTGAAGGACAAGGTTCGTGCCATTGAGGGCTCGGTAGAGACTGCTTCGGCTGAATCCCTTCGGTTGAGTCGAGAGAAGCAAGAATTAGAAGAGGCTGTCGCGGGACTTCGATCGGAGGTAGAGATTTTGAGGAATGAGAAGATCATGGCCGTGAGTGGGGCAAGGATGGTTGCCCGTTGGGAGGTAATGAGGGAATGTCTCTGGGGACAGACCTCCCAATGGGATCTGCTCAAGGAATTTTCTCAGTTTAAGACAGTGATTTTGGCCGAGGCGGCGCTTAAGGGTGTCGAGCCTCCTACGTTTGAAGACGAGCCAGCTATCCCTTCGTCTAGGCGTGGTAGATCTTAAGGATTTGTAATGATTATCCTTCAAGACTTGTTGTCGGACTGGGATATTCTCTCTTTTTTTTGAATTTGTATCCTGATTTGCCTTGGGATTCGAAGCTTGTTTCTTGCCTGGGCCCTGAGGCCTTACCTATTAAATCTTGAAGGAGTAGGAGCTTTTAGGCTTTCTGGACCATTAGGTCATAGGAACCTTGAGGTTCTTCGGACCCTTAAGTCTACGGACCCTTAGGTCTCAGGAACCTTGAGGTTCTTCGGACCCTTGGGTCTTGAGAACCTTGGGGTTCTTTGGACCCTTAGGTCTTTGGAACCTTGAGGATTTTTGGGCCCTTAGGCCTTTGGGACCTTGAGGTTCTTTAGACCCTTGGGTCTTGAGAACCTTGAGGTTCTTTGGACCCTTAGGTCTTTGGAACCTTGAGGTTCTTTGGGCCCTTAGGCCTTTGGAACCTTGAGGTTCTTTGGATCCTTGGGTCTTGAGAACCTTGAGGTTCTTTGGACCCGAAGGTCTTTGGACCCGAAGGTCTATGGACCCGACCTTCTTTGGACCCGAAGGTCTATGGACCCGAAGGTCTTTGGACCCGAAGGTCTCTGGACCCGAAGGTCTTTGGACCAAAAGGTTTTTGGACCTGAAGGTCTTTGGACCAAAAGGTCTTTGGAACCTTGAGGTTTTTTGGGCCCTTAGGCCTTTGGAACCTTGAGGTTCTTTGGACCCTTAGGTCTTGAGAACCTTGAGGTTCTTTGGACCAGAAGGTCTTTGGATCCGGAGGTCTATGGACCAGAAGGTCTTTGGACCCGAAGGTCTATGGACCCGAAGGTCTTTTGGACCCGAAGGTCTATGGACCCGAAGGTCTATGGACCCGAAGGTCTATGGACCCGAAGGTCTTTGGACCCGGAGGTCTATGGACCCGAAGGTCTTTGGACCCGAAGGTCTTTGGATCCGAAGGTCTTTGGACCCGGAGGTCTTTGGACCCGGAGGTCTTTGTACCCGGAAGTCTTTGGACACGGAGGTCTATGGACCCGAAGGTCTTTGGACCCGAAGGTCTTTGGACCCGAAGGTCTTTGGACCCGAAGGTCTTTGGACCCGAAGGTCTTTGGACCCGAAGGTCTTTGGACCCGAAGGTCTTTGGACCCGAAGGTCTTTGGACCCGAAGGTCTTTGGACCCGAAGGTCTTTGGACCCGAAGGTCTTTGGACCCGAAGGTCTTTGGACCCGAAGGTCTTTGGACCCGAAGGTCTTTGGACCCGAAGGTCTTTGGACCCGAAGGTATTTGGACCCTAAGGTCTTTGGATCCTTAGGTCTTTGGACCCTAAGGTCTATTGACCCGAAGGTCTCTGGACTTTTATGCTTTTGGGGAGTCTTTTTGATCGCTCTCTGCTGCCCGGAGGCGAGCCACTCTCGATCTAAATTGAGAAATCGCACTGTGCTACATGTGGGCATAGGCCATTCTCGAAATTCTCAATGCTGCACTCTACCTTTCTGCAGAAAGGTCACTCTCAGACTTACTGTGGTCTGGGGTGGGTCCCCCGCAAGGTTCTGTCAACCCATACACACTACTTTCCACGTCTGGATAGGTATTAAATTGTTTGTGCTTAACCAGTTATTTGCACTTTGCTCCCTGCATATCAGCCGCCAGAATCTGATTACAGTACTTGGCTGTGTACGTCACGCCCCCAGCGTGCGTTTAGCTTACAGCGTATTTCACGAGGGTTTGAATGGCACTAGTACGTGGTCCCCGCATAACTCTTGGCTATAGGCCTTTACGCGGGGCCCTATCGCACAGACATCAGCTCAGGGCTGATCAGACCCCTTCCATATCTGTCTGTACCTATGGTGAGTAGCCTCACCAGCTAGGGGGCTAGCTAAGATCTGAGGTCCCGAAGGTCCCTGACCCAGCTAGTATGCCCCTTTAAGTATATTGGTGTTTCCTTAACTCCCTTTAGTCGAAACCAAATGTATTTTATAAGCCTAGTCCGAGGACGTTCTCGTTATACATAGGAGTAGGAAAACAAAAATACTTAAATATATAATAGTATATATAGAGCTCGACCCGAAGATCTTGCCTTTAGAAATGATGGAATTTGAGGTGCAAGGCGTTCCAGCAGTTGGGTTGTACCTTGCATGTGCTGTCTTACAGCTTATAGGCTCCTGCCCCTTGCACCCCTATTACCTGATAGGGCCCCTCCCATCCGGGGGCGAGTTTTCCGGCTGATTTGTCTTTTGTGTGGTTACAGACTCGCCTTAGGACCCAGTCCCTGTTGGACCCGAATATGACCCTCAGGTGAGGTCACGATAAAATGTGAGCTGCCAAGTGGGCCGCGTAAAGCCCATCACATTAATACGAGTTGGAAGCTGTATTGAAGACTGAACCTGGAAGTCGTCGTAAAGGAGGTCACGTTATAACGGGAGCTGACACTTCGGAGACTCGGTCAAGAGGAACCTGGAGCAAGTACGTAACTGAAGCCATATATTTCGGAGATCAGTTAAGGAGTTATGAACGAGACCTGGACTATATAAAGACAGAGAAGATCTAGAATAGGGGAGACAGCATAGAGATATAACAACTATCAGACTAGATTAAATACATTACGCATTCTCCTTGTAATCATCATAAACAACTTTTGTAACACTCTTTGATCATCAATATAAACGTATTTATTCATCAAGCTTATCTACGGGATTCAGCCCACGATTCATTATCTCTCATCCTAACCTAAAATCTAAGAAGTGAAACCTTGTCTCTCACAATTGGCGCCGTCTGTGGGGACAGTTAATCGAATCCCTTTCTCCAAAGCTTAAAGATGAATCCAATCGATGGAACTAATCCATCTAACCCCGATCAATCGAACCTGAGCAATAGCTCACCGAATCGCACTGCTTCGGGGGCAAATAACTCGAGAGCCCCCGGAGGGACCAACTCTGGGTCCTCAGCCCTCAATAACACATCGCATCAATCCGTTCCGAATCAAACGGAAGCTCAGCTTTCTGAGATCCGACAGATGATGCTTCAGTTAGTAGACAAAGCTCAACAAACCGAGCGAACAGTGCAACAGCTAGCCGAACGGCAGCAACAATTCGAAGAGATAACCAGATCTCAATCCGCAACAACCCAACCGTCCGTCCATCAGGGAAGAGGGATCACGTTCCATGAACGAATAGCTGACCCCTCCTTCCCTCGAGAGCGTCTGAATTTCTCCCTTGACAGTTCGGGAGCAGACGGCCAGGAACCTGCTTTCCAAACGCCTCGCGCTAGGACAGCTCCTGCGTTTGTCCCACCAGTCATCAGCACCATGGGGAGCAACGTAGCGACGACGAGCTCCGCGCCCGATCGAAACACCACTGGGGGCACTCGATTGCCTCCACCACTACCTCCTTCGGGATCTGGAGCAGGAACCAACATTCCGTCCGGGGGTAGAACATCAGCTCCGGTGTTCCAAACTAGGGTTTCAACCCCAAACGCCGACGGATTTCAAAGAACGGATGCTGATCCTGCAGCTCTTCGTACTAATCTCGCTCGGAACCTGAGGACGAACGAACGATCCGTGTCGCCAGCTAACTGGGAAAATGATCAAGTCAGGTTCCGCCAGGAACCTGTGCGTCGAACACCCGAGAACGATCCAAATGTCCTTCCCTTCGAGGGACCTGACGCGATTCGCAGATACATGGAGCGAACCCACGCAGCTCTCCAGAAACTGGGAGCTCAGGTCCATAAAGCAACGAGCTCAGCTCCCGAAATCGAGAGCCTAATCGAAGAAACTCGTGGAACTCCATTTACCGATAGAATCGCTAACTCTTACATAAGAGATACTCGAAAAATCAAGATCCCTGAATACGATGGGAACACCGACCCAAAGGCTTACTTAAGAGCCTTCCAGCTAGCGATCGTAAAAGCTCACTTCACGAAGGAAGAATGCGATGCATGATATTGCAGAACATTTGCTGAAAACCTGACTGGAACAGCTCTAGAATGGTTCTCCAGCCTAGAACCAAACTCTATAGACAGCTTCGATCAGCTAGCTAACGCCTTTATGAAACAATATTCAACCCACATCATGAAACAAGCCTCCGAAGCTGACCTCTGGAAGATCAGACAAGGACTGGGAGACTCATTGCGAGTCTACATCGAAAAATTCAGGGCAGTAAGAACTAAACTCTCGAACCCTAACGATCACGTAGCTATCGAAGCCCTCAGGAGAGGTCTCTGGTACAAATCAGGCCTCTTCTCGGAGCTGACGCTAAATCCTCCTCCAACTATCGACGACGCCCTCCACAGGGCCTCTAGATATATTACCTTGGAGGAAGAAACTGCGGCGTTAGATAAACTCCACAGAAAATCCCAGAATCACCCGAAAGGCGAAACCTCCGACGGGAAGGGACCTCATAAAAGAGGAAACTCCCGAAATAACCAGACTCAGGGAGAGCACTCCTATGTAATCGAGGATGACAAAGAAGAAAAACCTGTCGCCGCAACAGGCAAAGCCCCCTGGTCCAAAGGCTACGACGAGAGCAAACATTGCTCTTATCATGACCGGAAAGGACATTCAACCGAAGAGTGTTGGGACCTCCAACGACAACTGGCTGCTAAATTTGCAGCCGGAGAAATAAAAGATGTGGACCTCAAAAAACCACAGCCTTACCAAAAGAGAGGTCCCCGTGACGACTCCCCGAAACGCGAAAGGTCACCTGAAAAGGAAACAGATTCGCCACCTCCCGCTCCCAAGAAGAGAGTCGAAATGATCCTTGGGAAATTCCCCAAAGGAAAAAGCCTTCAAATCGAAGCTCTCTTTAATAAAACACCTCCCCAATCGAGCCCCGACTCAAGGGTCGATTACATCCTTGGAGGGTCCGATTCATGTCAAGACTCCGTTAACTCTATTAAAAGTCACGTACGGAAGGCTGTGTCCAATACTCAGTCTAAACCGACCAAACCCGAGTCTAACACTAAAATCTCTTTTTGGGAAAGTGAGACATCAAACCTTGACAGACCTCACGACGATGCCCTCGTCGTAACATTAAATATAGCAGGGTACGAGGTACCTAAGCTCATGATCGACACCGGAAGCTCCGTCGATCTCATTTTCTATAACGCATTAAAGGGAATGGAAATAGATGATTACGAAATAGTCGACCAGAAATCCAACCTTGTGGGCTTCTCAGGAGAAACAGCTACCTCACTGGGAACCATCAAGCTCCCAGTCATAGCTGGCGGAGTCATGAAAATGACCAACTTCATAGTTGTCGACAAACCATCTCCCTTCCACGCAATCCTCGGAAGACCTTGGATCCATAAGATGAAAGCAGTAGCTTCAACTTATCACCAATGCGTGAAATTTCCAGCAACCGATGGGATAGTTACCGTACATGGTAGCCAAAAGATCTCAAGGATCTGTTACCTGGGAGGGTTCGAGATCATAAAAGATTCCCCCCAATAGCAATTACAGGTCCAGGAGAGTCGTGAAATGCAACAGAATATCCGAGGTCCCCCCAAGAACCTCATCGAAAAAGTTAGCATCGACGACTCGAACCCTGAAAAACAAGTAAGCATCGGATCTGAGCTACCTCCCGAAACTAAAAAGGAGCTCATCGAATTCCTAAAACAAAATGTCAAAACCTTCGCATGGGCCACCAGTGACATGAAGGGCATAAACCCCAACGTCACCACACATAAGCTCAATGTAGATCCCACCTTCAAGCCGATCAAACAGAAGCGTCGTAAGCTAGGCCTTGAAAAAGCCCAAGCCGTTAACGACGAGGTTGATCGACTAACAAAGGCCGGATCAATCCGAGAAGTTCAATACCCCGATTGGTTAGCCAACCCAGTGGTAGTAAAAAAGAAAAATGGGAAATGGAGAATCTGTGTAGACTTCACCGACCTAAACAAGGCCTGTCCCAAAGACAGCTTCCCGTTACCTCACATCGATCGATTAGTCGAAGCAACGGCTGGCCACCAGCTCCTGTCCTTTATGGATGCCTTCTCTGGATATAACCAGATTATGATGGAGCCTGAGGATCAAGAGAAAACCGCGTTCATAACTGAACGAGGAACCTATTGTTATAAGGTTATGCCATTTGGCTTGAAAAACGCGGGAGCTACCTATCAAAGGTTAGTAAATAAAATGTTTGCTGGACAACTCGGAAAAACCATGGAAGTCTACATCGACGACATGTTAGTCAAGTCTTCGATGGGAGAGGACCATATTTCCCATCTAAGGGAATGCTTCGACATCCTCAACAAATATGACATGAAGCTAAACCCAGCTAAGTGTACCTTCGGAGTACCCTCCGGCGAATTTCTAGGTTACCTCGTAACCGAAAGAGGCATCGAAGCCAACCCGAAACAAATAGCGACGTTCCTAGAAATGCCGTCACCTAGAACGACCAGAGAGGTACAAAGATTGACTGGACGGATCGCAGCACTAAATAGATTCATCTCCAGATCCACTGACAAGTGCCTCCCATTCTACAAACTTCTGAAGAATAATAAGAAGTTCCTATGGGACGAAAAATGTGAAGAAGCCTTCAAACAGCTGAAAGCATACCTCTCGGAACCTCCGATACTATCAAAACCCGTAACTGGAGAACCACTGTACCTGTACCTGGCCGTATCGGCAGCCGCAGTTAGTGGGGTGCTAGTACGGGAAGAGCAAAACGAACAAAGGCCTGTCTATTACACTAGTAGAAGCTTAATAGATGCCGAAACAAGATACCCTACCATGGAAAAACTAGCCTTAGCAGTCGTAACAGCTGCTAGGAAGCTACGACCATATTTCCAATCACACTCAATCATCGTAATGACATCACATCCAATACGAACGATTTTACATAGTCCTAGCCAGTCCGGACGACTAGCTAAATGGGCTATCGAACTCAGCGAATACGATATCGAATATAGACCTCGAGCAGCAGCAAAAGCTCAGGTCCTTGCCGATTTTGTTATCGAGCTCACGTCCGAACATTTGGACCAAGAGATGGAGGTCCCAAAATGGAGCCTATACGTGGACGGAGCCTCGTCAAAACAAGGCTCCGGCGTCGGTCTAAGACTAACCTCCTCAGCTGGGGAGACCATCGAACAATCCTATAGACTCGGATTTAACGCCTCCAACAACGAAGCTGAATATGAAGCTTTAATCGCTGGCTTAAAATTAGCCCTTAGCCTCGGAATCCGAGAGCTGAACGCCTACTGTGACTCTCAACTAGTAGCTAGCCAATTTCACGGAGAATACGAAACAAGAGACGAAAGGATGGGGGCATACCTCGAAGTAGTCTTAAGCCTGACAAAACAGTTCGATAAATTTGAGCTAACGAGAATCCCACGAGGAGAGAACTCTTCAGCAGACGCGCTCGCTGCGTTAGCCTCCACGTCCGACCCTCTAGTAAAACGAATTATACCCGTGGAAGGAATCGAAAAACCGAGTATCGATATAGCTACCAAAGCTGAATTGGATAACATGTCAAAAGCAAAAGCCGAAGATAACAGCCTTCCTACGGAAGCTACCCAAATCTACACGACATTTTGGTTCCCTAAAACCAGAGCACGCAGCTTCAGAAAACATTCATTCAATAATACCACCAAAAAGTTAGAGGACCACAACCAAAGTGAGGGCATTCACCGAAGTTCGGACTCTCCTGAGCTCAACTTAACGAATGCCCCCGGGGGCACCACCGAAACCTCGGAACCACTCGTCCTCAAGGTTCAAACAAGAAGCCGCGCGGCTCGCAAAAATACAACACAAACCACCGGGGACAACGAAGGAATTGGAGATATTCTTCAGAACCCAGACCCCTTGGAGCCTGTTCAAACGAATACCCCCGGGGGCACCACTACACCAGGTCCCGAACAGGAACCTCCCTCCGCTCTTCACAACAAAGTTGTAGGAAGAGAAGATTGGAGGATACCGATCATGGATTACATCCTCGAGGGAAAAATCCCACCCAATAAATGGGAGGCTCGAAAACTCAAAGCCTTAGCAGCAAGATACTGCATAATCGAGTCAGCCCTCCATAAACGAAGTGTCTCCGGACCTTACCTAAAGTGCGTTCATGGTCTAGTAGCTATGAAACTCATGAAGGAAATGCACGACGGTTCCTGTGGTAATCATTCCGGGGGCAGAGCTCTAGCTATCCGAATTAAAAGACAAGGATACTTCTGGCCTACTATCATCGCGGACTGCGAGGTCTACTCCTCATCATGCGACAAATGCCAAAGGCATGCACCGATCATACACCAACCAGCAGAGAAGCTATCTAACATATCAGCTCCCTACCCTTTCATGAGGTGGTCTATGGATATCGTAGGTCCATTAGTACCATCAGGCAAAGGAAAGAAATTACTGAACCTCCTGGTCCTAACCGACTATTTCACGAAATGGATCGAAGCTGAAGCTTTTCAACAAATAAACAGATTCGAGGTCGAAGGATTTGTTTGGAAGAACATTGTATGTAGGCACGGTGTCCCATACGAAATCGTAACCGACAACGGAGGACAGTTCATATCCCACGATTTCAAAAAATTCTGCGATAAGTGGAACATCCGTCTCACATTCTCAACACCTCGGCGACCTCAAGGTAACGGCCAGGCGGAGGCTGCTAACAAGTCGATCTTAGCCAACCTCAAGAAACGCCTAGGAGCTCAGAAAGAACTTTGGTCAGAAAAACTACTCGAAGTACTATGGGCTTGCAGAACCACCCCACGAAAAGCTACGGAAGAAACTCCCTTCTCCTTAGCCTACGGGATGGAAGCTGTCGTCCCAGCAGAAACCGCCGCAGGCAGCCTCCGACGGGAGCTCTGCACCTCGAACCCCGCAGCTAACAACCAGCTCCTGATGGATAGCCTCGACTTAATCGAGGAAAGACGAGACCAAGCCTTGCTCCGCATTCAAAATTACCAGCAAGCAATGGCACGGCACTATAACTCCAAAGTAAGGCCCCGGCAGTTCGCTGTAGGAGACCTGGTACTCAGAAAGGTCTTCGAAGGAACTAAAGAACCAGGAGCTGGAAAGTTAGGAACCAACTGGGAAGGACCCTATCGAATCATCCACATAGTACGACCCGGAGTTTACAAACTCCAAAAGGTACGAACCGGGGTACCTGAAATCCGATCGTGGAACGCCACGAACCTCAAGAGATACTATCATTAGGTACCCAAATTCCTTGAACTACGTTTGGCTTGATCCCTTGACTGGGTACGTAGGCAACTCCGTCATGAGTGCAGCCCCAACCTCTTCTCACCAATCTCATCATCTAAGCCAAAGTGGCACCTGTCACCAAGGACGCTTAGCCCAAAAATAAGCTATTATGTAAACAATCTGAATCATGTATTCTTAGATATCTGACGTTAATAAGACGATTAATTCAGTCCCACAAGCATTAAAGGTCTTAAAACCCTCTAAGAGAATTCAGGTCCCATTATACCGTGACCTGAGCTCAGTTATCTCGAACGCATTCAGGTCCCTAAAAATCCGGACCTAAGGTCTCAAAATCCTTAACAATAACCAAGGTCTTCAAATCCTTGACAAATCAATAAGGTCTCAAAATCCTTAACAACAACCAAGGTCTCAAAATCCTTAACAATAACCAAGGTCTTCAAATCCTTGACAAATCAATAAGGTCTCAAAATCCTTAACAACAACCAAGGTCTTCAAATCCTTGACAAATCAATAAGGTCTCAAAATCCTTAACAACAACCAAGGTCTTAAAATCCTCACAAAAATCAAAAGGTCTTAAAATCCTGAAGAATCAACAAAACCTCGAAATTCCTCGATTTCACTCACTACATTCCAAAGGTCCCGAGATCCTTCGGATTAACTCAGGTCCCTACGAGTCTAACTCAGGTCCCGACAGACCTGGATGCCAGGTCCCAGAACCTTCAAATTGGACTCAGGTCCCCAGATTCCCGAAACAATGACAAGGACCTCTCTTTGAAGTCTTCATGACCAAATATTAACTAAGCAAAAACGATCACAACAAATCGAAATTAAAAGTCCTAATTTGATTCAGCAATCGTTATGATTAAGTAGGACATTACCAAGCTCAAGAGCATGAAAGCAAATAAGTCTTAAGTACGATAAAGGGTTTAAAAGCCTCCCCAGGCCATTAAAATCCTAAAACAACGTCAAAGGTTTAAAGGCCTCCTCAGGCACTAAAGTCGTAGAACTTAAACGAAACTTAAAGCCAAAGTCTAAAAAACACGATACATAAACTTAGAAGAGCCATAGCTCTTAGTCTTCCTTCTCATCTTGGATTGGGTCACCATCACCCGCTGGAACTCCTCCCTCAGCCACATTAGCATTGCCTCCTTGGGCTACCTCGATCGGAACTAAATCAGGAACCATTAAATCCAGATTAGAACCATACTCCCCAGAAAAGGATGGATTAAACATGTTAATCTCGAAAGTACCTGAGCTGTCCGAGATCTGGGGAAGAGGAAGCTTGCTGACTGAAAAGTCAGACACTTGATCCTTCTCATATGCGGTCGTCGCATCAGGTAACAAAGCCACCAGCTGGCTGTATTCCTCCTCAACACTCTGGATCTTGTTATTCAACATGTCCTTCAAGAGGTCAACGTTGGCTTGGAGCTCCTGAGCATACACCAACGCGCTGACCTCCTCCTTCTTCTTAGCGAACTTCTCCCGAACACAGGTCAAGATCTTGCCATAAGCTTCAGCGACCTCTTTCTTCCCTTCCCTGACTGCCAGCTTGACCTCAGCCTCCTTGTTCTTCTGGCTCTCCTGGGACGAGATGACGAGCTCACGAACTTGTCGCTCAGCTATCCTTCTAGCAGATTCCAGGTCATTAATCCTCCTGCCCTTCACCTGGATATCGAGCTCTTGGCTTTCAATCTTTCCTTGTTGGGCATCAGCCTTCGAGCCCAGCCTCGTAACTTCAGCTTCAAGTTCGGAGATCCGGATCCGGGCCTGATCGAGATCAGCCTTGGCTGCCTTGACCACCTCAGTAACCTCAGCGAGCTCACCAGCATCGGGGGCATCACGCAGAGCATTCTCAAATCCGAGCTGGGCCCTGTTAACAGCCCCAGCCAACTACGACAACAACAAAAATGACGATGAGTATCATTTCCAACAAATGCAAATAGAGAGCGGGTAGAGATCACGCACCTGACCCATACAATGGGCAATGTCGAGATACTCCTCCCGGTTAGACAAGTCTTTGAGCGCTGGAAGGGGACATCCTACCCTCTTCAGGTGCCTCAGTATCGCGGCTAGGCCCCACGAATCATCTTAAATCGACCCAGGCTTTGAATGGGTGAAGCTCCACCCAACGGTTCCTCCCCTGGAAGACGAGGAGGAGGATCGAGTGGGAGCTCCACCTTGATCAGTCCTAGGCCTCTTGTGCCTCGACGGCTCAACTTCGCAGGTATCCCTGGGAGCCGGATGATCAGTTTCCGGCACAGGGACCTCAGAAGGAAGAGTGGTATCCTGAGCTGTGACCTCAGCAAGAGCAACCTCCGCGACAGGTTTGGATACTCCATCATCCAAAACGTCCTTCACTGAGTTAAGGAAAGACCCTCCTTGGCTCCTATCTCCCCCACGGGAAACACTGGCAGCCTTCGAAGGGTTACCCCTAGAGCGGAAAGATGGCCTGAGAGTCATGTCACCTGACTTGGTCTTTTCGGTACCTGAAGCACTAGCACCGGTTGAAATTGATACAACAGAGTCCCCTGCGGAAACTAGAATAACAAGAATTCTTAAGAATAAAAAATTTCGAAAAAACGGCAAAGCTGTTTGAGAAAGAATTCGAGCCTTAACTTACCCTCAAGGTTCTCAGCAGGGATGGGATCCTGAAAAGAAGCGTTGTAGACGTCAGGGAACCTGGCAGCACCTATTCGGGATGTGGTATAAGCAGCCCAGGAACAAGGACTCTGAAGCAGCTTGCGGTATAAAGCTCTGGTAAGCTTGGTAGAAAGCTTCGGAGGATCCTCGATCTCTGTAAAAGGAAAAATCAGAACAGACGAAAAAGGTTAACTAACCGCAAACAAGCAAAACAAGAAAAGGGATACTCCTAGAATTTCTAACCAGATGGGTTAGACCAAGTGATCCTAAGGTTCCGACCAGCGGGAACTGTCAAGGGATCAACTTTAACATAAAAGTATTTCTTCCTCCAGTCATCATCGCTACTGGAGAATCTGAAGATCACGTGATTAGGACGACTAGAGAGGTAGTAAGTCCCGGAACCGCCTTCTTTGGAAGCACTCTCCTTTAAAGAGAAGAGGCTCATGAGCTCGGTAAGACCGACGCTAACTCCTTCTTCTCTGGACCTGGTAATAAAGCCGTTGATCACACGGATGATCGAGGGACAGAGTTGGGGAAGAGCTAACTGGTAATGATCTAGTAGATCTAGCAACAAAGTCGGGAGAGGAAATCTCAAGTGGGACTTGGAGATGAACTTCTCGTGACAACAGAACCAACCCTCCGGAGCAGTCTCGGGGGTTTCGTCGGAGCTACAGGCACGGCCAAGCTCTTTCGAGCCGAGAGCCTGAGTCATAAGGTTGACTACGTCCTGACTGTCGAGCAACGACGGCGAGTGTAGGCTACCGGAATCATCTTTCTTCTTCCTCTTAGAGACCCTGGTTGCGATCGTCTCTCTCGCTTTCTTTTTCCCTTTCATCTTGGCTCCGACTTCTTGCTTAACCTTCAGTAATTTAGCCCCAGAGGCAGAGGGAGGCATCCCGGACTCGCCGGAACCTTCTTTTGGAGGATTCATGATATGGGGAAGATCAAGAAAGAACGTCGATTGCAGGATACAAGAGAGGATTTGCAGAGAGAAGTAACGAGAAAGATAAAAAAAAAAAAAAAGAAAACGCAGTAAAATAACTAAGAGAAGAGGGAAGTTACCTTGGGAAACTGAACGGAGGTGTGGAGAAAGTGGGAGGCGCAGCAGTTAATGCTTGCAGCTTTATATCTCATCAACTCTCGAGATCCGGAAACGTCATTTCAAACTTCCTCCATCTGAACCGTTGATTTTGATTAAAAAGATACGAACCGTTAGATTGGGTAAACCGTATCTAAACAAGATAAGAACTAATCATGACTTTAACGAAAAGATAAGGCCGGTAGCTGGATTCTAGCTTCCGAGACAAAAGATTTTATTCGGAAGCTGGGGGCAACTGTTGGACCCGAATATGACCCTCAGGTGAGGTCACGATAAAATGTGAGCTGCCAAGTGGGCCGCGTAAAGCCCATCACATTAATACGAGTTGGAAGCTGTATTGAAGACTGAACCTGGAAGTCGTCGTAAAGGAGGTCACGTTATAACGGGAGCTGACACTTCGGAGACTCGGTCAAGAGGAACCTGGAGCAAGTACGTAACTGAAGCCATATATTTCGGAGATCAGTTAAGGAGTTATGAACGAGACCTGGACTATATAAAGACAGAGAAGATCTAGAATAGGGGAGACAGCATAGAGTTAACAACTATCAGACTAGATTAAATACATTACGCATTCTCCTTGTAATCATCATAAACACCTTTTGTAACACTCTTTGATCATCAATATAAACGTATTTATTCATCAAGCTTATCTACGGGATTCAGCCCACGATTCATTATCTCTCATCCTAACCTAAAATCTAAGAAGTGAAACCTTGTCTCTCACAGTCCCCTTCTTGGAAGGTTCTGGATCTCACCTTCTTGTTGTAACTCTTGGCTACCTTTATTTGGTACGACGCGTTCCTCAGGCGGGCTGCTTCCCTTTTTTCGTCTAGGAGGTCTAGGCTTAGGTACATCAGCTCGTCATTTTCCTTGGGGTTAGGATGTTGGAGAAGAGTTACATGGAGTCTTTTGGAGTCGTCCGGTAGGCCCAAAAGACTCCATGTAACTCTTCTGCCCATCGCCCGTGAGCCTTTTCCAAGCGCTTCTTGAGCATGTTCACCACCGTTTGGTTGGTTGACTCTGCTTGTCCGTTTGATTGCGGGTGCCTTGGTGCTGAATATGAGAGTTTGATATCCCAATCTTTGCAGAAGTCCTGGAAGTCGCTGCTGGTAAATTGGGGTCCATTGTCTGTGACAATTTCCTGAGGTGCTCCGAAGCGGGTTATTATGTTCGTCCAGATGAATTTCCTGATCTGGAGGTCCGTGAGTTTTGCCAAGGCTTTGGCTTCTACCCACTTCATGAAGTAATCGGTCATTACTAGGAGGAAGACCTTCTGCCCCGGCGCCATTGGGAATTTCCCCACGATGTCCATGCCCCATTTACGGAAGGGCCATGGGGAACTTAAGGACTTCAGGTTCTCTGGTGGTAAGTTGGAAATTGGGGTGTGTTTCTGGCATTGGCTACAGGTTTTGGCCTGTTTGAGGGAGTCCTTCACCATGGTAGGCCAGTAATAACCAGCCCTTCTCGCCCTGAGAACCAGGCTCCGTCCGCTGGAGTGTGAACCGCATTCCCCATCATGGAGTTCCTCTAATATTCGTGTGGCTTCTCTATGGGATAGACATCGTAGGTAGGGTCCTGAGAAGGATCTTCTATATAGTTTTCCCTCCGAAATGCAGTATCTGGCCGCTTGTCTCTTGATCTTCCGGCTCTCCTCTCGGTTTTCAGGTAGGACGTCGTTTCTTAGATAGTCGGTGATAGGGGTCATCCAGGTTTCTCCTTCGTCTACTACCGTCACTTCTTCCGGTTCAACCTCTTTCTGGGTTGCTGGCCATTGCAGGACCAACAGCGGAATACTCATATGTTCCTTGGTTTCTAATGCGGAACCCAGGTTTGCTTGAGCATCGGCTTGGGAGTTTTGTTCCCTAGGTATTTGGGTACGCTTATAGCTTGTGAATTGGTCTAGGAGACGTTTGCCCACAGATAGATACCTGATCATGCTAGGGTCCTTGGCTTGAAAATCCCCTTGAGCTTGACTGATGATGAGCTGCGAGTCACTGAAAACTTGGATGTCTTTTACTCCCATTTCCTTGGCTAGTTCTAGGCCTGCTATTAAAGCCTCGTATTCTGCCTCGTTGTTTGTTGCTTTGAAGTTGCAACGTACAGCCCTTGAGGCCGATTCTCCCGTAGGGGAGGTCGGAACCAGTCCTACCCCTGCGCCTCTTACATTGCTGGAGCCATCCACGTGCAGGGTCCATTGACCTTCTTCCGCTTCTTTTCCCTGGAGCGTAGTTTCTAGATCTGGGTCCGGAAGCGTAGAGGGAGAGAACTCAGCCACGAAATCAGCTAGGACCTGGGACTTGATAGCGGCGGCTGGGCTGAAGATTACGTCGTACTCTCCCAATTATACGGCCCATTTCGCCAAACGTCCTGATACCTCGGGTTTATGGAGGACTGCTTTGATGGGGAAGGAGGTGACTACCACGACTTGGTGGGACTGGAAGTAGGGACGTAATTTCCGGGCCGCGACCACTAGGGCGAGGGCTAGTTTCTCTAGCTGGCTGTAGCGAGTTTCTGCGTCTAGCATGGATTTGCTGACGTAGTATATGGGATGCTGCCTTCTTTCCTCCTCCCTTACGAGGACTGCGCTAACTGCGTGTTCGGACACGGCGAGGTAAAGCAGTAGGGTTTCCCCTTCTTGAGGTTTAGATAGGAGTGGTGGAGTAGTGAGATAGGCCTTGAGGTCGGACAGTGCGGCTTCGCACTTCTCTGTCCACTGAAAGTCCTTAGGGTTCTTTAGTGTTTCGAAAAAGGCGTGGGACTTGTCAGAAAGCCTGGAGATGAATCTGCTGAGGGCTGCCATTCTTCCTGTAAGTTTTTGAATCTCTTTGACGTTTCGTGGGGGAGGAATCGCCTGGATGGCCCTTATTTGCTCCGGATTTGCTTCTATGCCCCTGTGGGTGACTATGTATCCCAGGAATTTCCCGGAGCTTACTCCAAAGGAACATTTAGGGGGGTTGAGCTTTATATTGTATTTCATCAGGGTGGTGAACACTTGGTGGAGATGTGAGATATGATCTTCCGAGTCAAGAGATTTTACCAGCATGTCGTCGATGTAGACTTCCATGGTTTGGCCTATCTGATCGGCAAACATCGTGTTGACTAGCCTCTGGTAGGTGTATCCAGCATTCTTCAGACCAAACGGCATGACCTTGTAGCAGTAGATGCCCCTGGAAATCATAAAGGACGTCTTTTCTTGGTCGTCGGGATGCATCAGGATTTGGTTGTATCCCGAGAAGGCGTCCATGAAGCTCATTAGTTGGTGCCCAGCGGTGGCATCCACCAGCTTGTCTATATGAGGCAAGGGGAATGGATCCTTTGGGCAGGACATGTTGAGGTCCGTGAAATCGATGCAGACCCTCCATTTTCCATTTTTCTTTTTCACAACCACCACATTGGCGAGCCAGTCAGGATATTGCACCTCTCTTATGAACCCTGCGTCGAGCAGGTTCTTGACCTCTTCGTTAATGATTTCATCCCTTTCGGGAGCGAACTTCCTTCTCTTTTGTCTAACAGGAGGATGCTCGGGATTCACTTGGACCTGGTGCATGATGACGCTGGGGTCGATTCCGGGCATGTCTTCCTGGGACCATGCAAAGCAGTCGGAGTTAGATCTTAGGAAATCGATCAGCCTCCGTCTCAGATCCTTAGGCAGCTTGGAGCCTATCTTGAGGTTCCGCTCCGGGTTCCCTTCTATCAGGGGGACTTCGTCCATGTCTTCAACCTCGGGTTCTTCGGCGTGAGGAATGAGAGGCTGCTTCTGTAATTGCTATAAAGCTTGGGTCCTTCCCTTCAGGGTGGTTTGATAGCAGGACCTAGAATTTTCTTGGTCCCCTCTAATGACCTTCACGCCCCAGGGGGTAGGAAATTTTACCAATTGGTGGAGGGTTGATGGTACGGCTCCCATGTCGTGGATCCAGGGCCTCCCTAGTATTACGTTGTAAGACGACGGACAGTCGACGACCAGGAACTTGGCGATTTGGTTTATCCCCTCGGCATAGACTGGGAGAAGGACTTCCCCCTCGGTTTGCTTCACCTCTCCGCTAAATCCCACGAGCGGGACCGCTTTCCTGGTTAGTGTTTTAGGGTCTAGCCCTAAATCCTTATAGGCCGAGTGGAAGATAATGTTGCTGGAGCTGCCATTGTCCACCAATATTCGTTTAACTAGGCAGTTGGCTATAATAAGCGAGATAACGAGGGCGTCATGATGGGGAGCAAGGACTCTTTCCTGCTCCCTCAGAGTAAAGCTGATTTCGTCCGTTCCCAAGAGTGGGCGCTTGGGAGCTTCGGTCTCTTGACCGTTCCTAGCATTGCGAGTACTTCGTTTGGCTGCGGCGCTGCTGATCCCGCTTACTTATGATCCTCCGGAGATGACATGGATCACTCGTTCTTGTGGTGGAGGTAGCGCAGGGACCGCTTCGTTGGGGAGAGCGGGGCCCTCTCTGTTGAGGAGATCCTTGGCCTTATCCGAGAGGAACTCCCTTAGGTAACCCTTCTTGAGAAGCTCGGCTACTTCCAACCTTAAGGCTACACAGTCCTCCGTGGTATGGCCGTGATCGTTGTGGAACCCACACCATCTTTTAGGGTTCCGGGTAGCGTCAGGGGACCTCATTTTAGGTGGCCACTTAACTTGTGGGCCCATATGCCTCAATACTCCAATGAGCTCCGGTTTGGATATCGCTAGGTGGGAGATGCTGGGCCAAGTTGAAACCATCATTCCTTCGGACCGAGGTAAGGGGCGATGTTGGTATCTGCCCCTGCTCTGACTGGTGGATTCCCGGGAAGGTCGGGGTCAGATGGTTTCTTCACGCTTGTCTTTCGATGGTTTGGAGGACTTCTGATCGTACTTGGAGGAGACCTTGGCCCTGCTCACGACGTCTTCTTCCCACCTTACTTGGGCCCAGGCACGGGATAGTATATCTGCCATGTCTCCGCATCTGTACTTAGTTTATTCTTTGTAGAGCTCTCCCTCCGGAAGCAGGCCCTTCTTGAAGGCTGAGATTGCTGTATCGGCGTTACACTCGGGTATGGAGACCTTCTCCTGGTTGAAACGAGCTATGTAGGAGCGTAGGGATTCGTTTCTGTATTGTTGGATCTAGTAGAGGTCATCTGATCTCTTCTCCAGGTGGCGGCTACTAGCAAACTGTTCCACGAACTTATCGCTGAGGGCGGCGAAGGATGCTATGGACCCCGTGGGGAGGTTGATATACCATTGGAGGGCAGGACCGGTTAGAGTTGACCCGAAGCCCTTGCACATGGTGGCTTCCCTTGCGTCTTTCGGAATAGCCACGACTACCATGCGTTGCTTATACTGGGCGATGTGGTTGTCAGGATCACCTGTTCCCTCGTACATCTTGATGCTCGGAAAAGAGAACTTTCGAGGCATCTCGATCGAAGCAATCTCCTTCACGAAAGGCGTGTCGGAGTACGACCTGGGATCACTTCTACGGATGGGAGGAGCTACTCTGGGGAGCCTTTCCACCATGGATTGGATGGTGCCGAATTTTTCGGATACCACCTTCTCTAGGTAAGCAGCTAAAGCTGGATCCGAGATCTCGGGGTGATCAGGTGAGTACTCTTCGTCCTCTGTATCGGATTCGTCTTCTTCTTCTTCTCGGGTTATGTCTCGAATGTTTTCTTGACCGCCGGGTTCGTCTCCGGGCTGCTGAGGCGTTTCCTCGTCGTCGTGCGGGGTGTTGAGCGAAGCCATAGGTCGAACTTTGGTTCCGAACCGTTTTCGCTTGTTCCCTACTGCCCCGAGGGATCGGTTTTCTCGTCTGAGAGCGATGTTCTCGGCTTCCATGGCATCTAGCTTCTCGGCGCTTCGCTGGAGTTGCTTGGAGTGTTCTCCAAGTTGATCTTTTAGGTATTGAACTTCCTGGACGGGTTCCAGACCTGCAGGTGCGGTTTCCTGAGCCTTGTGAAGGTCGGTAATTTGACTCTGAAGGGTTTCGAATCGGCTCAGAAGCTCTTTCTCCTTCGGGGTCAGATTAGCTTGATTGGACTCGTCTTCCGATGCCATCGCCACGTAGTTGAGTTACTCCCCTCCTTCTAGCGCCAAACTGTTATGATATTTTTGTGTAGGGTCGTTTAAGTACTACAGAACACTGTAAGACTAATGAATGGATACGAGTTTGTATGTGTTTTAAGAATAGAAATCGAGGCAAAAAGATGTATTATTGAGTGTGTTTGGCGTTACAACGTTTTGGGTGTATAAACCCTAGTTTTCTAGCCTAACTCTATAATCTCTAAGCCCCAAAGTGTCGATCCCTTGTTCTAGGGTTTGGGTTCCCCTTTTATAGTTGATGTAGGTCGGTCAATCTTGGACGGCTTCCGTAATTCAGGAATATATTACTTTCCCCTCGATATGGGAAACTTCCATATTCATGCGGAGGATCGGATCCTTGGTCCTTACGGCAAGGGCTAGGCCTTGGTTCCTCGATACAGGGACTGGACCCTGGGTACTTGTTAAATGGAGATCGGGCCCTGGTGCCACCTGGTGGAGATGGGTTCTTTAAGTCGAGGAGAGACCCTGGGTCCTTTCCAAACGAGGGCCCGGAAGTCGAGGTCCCTTCGGAGGCTGGAGAAAACTCTAGCCTTGGATATTTTTCCCCAACACATGGTAGCTTCCCTTGCTTCTCTAGGGATAGCCACGACTATCATGCGCTGCTTGTACTGGCGATATGGTTATCGGGATCCCGAGTTCCTTCATACATCTTGATGCTCGGGAATGAGAACTTGCGAGGCATCTCTACCGAAGCAATCTCTTTCACGAAAGGTGTGTCAGAGTAAGACCTAGGGTCACTTCTCCGGATAGGGAGAGCTACTCCGGGGAGCCTTTACATCATAGAATTGATGGTGCTGAATCTCTCGGAGACAACCTTCTCTAGGTAGGCAGCTAGAGCTGGATCTGAGATCTCGGGATTATCGGGTGAGTATTCCTCGTCCTCCGTGTCGTAATCGTTGTTCCCTTCCTCCCGAGTCGTATCTCGAGCAGCATCTTGGTTATCGGATCCATCGTTAGGCTGCTGAGGTGTTTCCTCCTTGTTGCGAAGGGTGCTAAGCGAAGCCATAGGTCGGACTCTGGTTCTGAACCGTTTTCGCTTGTTCCCAGCTGCCTCGAGGGATTGGTTCTCTCGTCGAAGAGCTATCTTTGTTTCCAAAAACATATATAAATCATGGTTAAAAGTGGGTAAAATCCATGACATATCAACTCCCCAGACTTATCCTTTTGCTTGTCCTCAAGGAAATAACAGGACATTGGTCTAGAAAAGGTCTGAAGGGCGGAAGCTTCTGTGATCTTAAACTCAAAATCATCACCTCTCATTTGACACAAACCACATTATATATCTATCAATCTTAGAAATACATTATGCCGTATCCTAGCTTAGCAACTAAATTCATCTAGCCAACAACTTAGCAATCTTGTTTGTCTTTCCCTTCTACTTATTTCATTTATGCATAAAATAAAGGTGCAGGCTTTACCTTGGGAATATCGATCAAGGAACACATGGACTCAACTCAAGCAAGTTTCTGAACACACATGCAGTCTTCTCTGATTGTTTTCTTCCCTCTTTTTCTCTCTTCTCTGGATCCTCATAGTTTCAATTTTAATGAACATTGATAGCCACAAAGCTATCTTTGTATTATCTCATTGACTTAGTAACACATATATCTTTTAGAATAATGGGGTCGCATGAGTCACTCCTACCCCTCGCTTTGATCATTCTTTTAAAGTAGAATAATGGGGTCGCATGAATCACTCATACCCCTCTACTTCTCAAGAAATCATATCATATCTTTTATACAAATTTTCTTTCTTTCTTTCGATAGGATGCCGAAGAGAGAGAAGGAAGGGAATCAGAAGCACACGGACTATTACCTTCCAGACTTGCAGGAGGATTCCGATCCATTGTATACCAAGCCTCAAAAGCAATATATTGTCAGGTTAGGTTGGAAATCAGCTTTGGTTCTTCCAAACAATCATGAAAAGTGTAGTCATAGGTGACATGTGCTCCACTTTAGCATCTATAGTACTTTCTGCAATTGACAAATCTAAGAATGTGCTAAAGAGTGGTTAGATAACAAGTATATATCAAATTAATCATTGCTTCCTTCTTTCAAAATCTTTGTTTTTTGTTTTTTTTTTAGTTTTAGAAATAAAACGAGAATAAATAACATAAGACGATAAATGTTAGTGGATACTCCCTAGACTTAAACAACACTGTCCCAGTGTTATTTTGTCTAAGAGGTAAAATAAGTAACGTAACAAATATGGTCATTTTTCGTACCTCTCAGCTGTAATATCGATCGATATGTCACCCATGACATCGATCGATATCAGTTTAGGTGTATCGGTCGACAATATCACTGTCGATCGATATGGAGCTCTCTGCAGAAATGCCTCGTCAATGGTGTTGTTAGTCGCTCTAACTCAATATCTATGAGTTGGGTATCTCTATGTAAGCTCTGTTAGAAAGTCTCAACACACATGAAAAGTTAGATAATAAGTAATAAAATGCAGAGTCAAAAGAAAGTACGAAAATAAATCCTACAAGTCTGAAATAAAAACATAGTAGCATAAGATAAGGGATAGAAATGGGCAAGGGAATCAGTCCTCACTGTCCTCGTCGTCGTCCTCGTCCTCCTCCTCCTCGTCGTCGTGAAGGTACTGGTGAGATGGTCCTGGTGCTGATGGATCAAAGGCCGAAGTGCTGGCACGGCTCAAGCAGCTGAAACGCGAAACACAGGACCAGATAGCCTGAAAGGCAAGCAGCACTCCTCTCCTGTAGACTCTCTCATCGCTATCCTCCAAGCCTGCGAAGTGTGGGAATGAGGGAAGTCGTGTCTCTGGTGTATCGTGGGGGGAGTCGACGCTGGAACCCGAGTCTCTCTAAGTCCCCGCCAAAGTCAGTCAACTCACGGCATGGCAAGGTGATCCTACGCTGACCTGTGGTAGTCCTGAAGCTCCAAGAGAGGTCCCTGTCTATCCATAAGCTGCTACGCAGATGAGCTGCGTCCATGTAAGCGCGAGATGTGGTGGCGCTACCCTCATCCAAACGAATCTGAAGGTGCTGGAAGATCGGTGTGAGGAGGCTTATTACCCTCTCATTTTTCCCCACAGTCCCAGTGAAAGGCTTCGTCTTCAAGCTGACTAGATGCTCAGCAAAGACAGCTCCAAGGTTTGGTGGCGTCAGCTCGTGATCGGGATCCACGAAGGTCGGGTTGATCACTCCGTCAAGCGCATGGTAGAGTAGTGTAAGCTCATGAATCCTCACCTTGTTAGGCTCCATCTTGCACAGCAGAGTGTGTTGGGCCCAAATATGGTCCGCTAGCTGACGATAAAACCATAATAAGTATTGGGCTACGATAAGCCCAATATAGGTCGGCGACCTTAATTAAAGAACAAGACAAAGCCGGAGGCTGTTAGCTGAGAGCTATCCTCGAAGAGGTCACGGTAAAGAGGCAGCTCACATCATAAAGGAAGAGACGCATGACCCAGTCAAAGGGGAGCTGTTACGAATACCTCAACTTACGTAGGACATCTCGGAGGCAAGTTAGTGACGATCAGAGGAAGCCCGAAGCTATTTAAAGAGGAAGTTGATCCAAGAGAAGGGGATTCATTCATTCAACCCTAATTTCATACAAGTTCTTCACTTTTCATATTGTCTTTGTAATCTTCATAAACAAAAATCTCTTGTAATATTTTTACCAAAAACTATCAATACAAAGTCATATTCATTCTTCAAGCTCAAACGGGATTCAGCCCACATTTCCTTCATTTACCTTAAAACTGACCTAAAATATTGAGGTGAATCTAGTCCCTCACAATTGGCGCCGTCTGTGGGGACGAAATAATTGAATCCCTAACTCTAAAGCTTAAGGATGAATCCAGCTGATGGAACAACAAATTCATCTAACATTGATCAATCTAACCAGACTGTCACGGGGGCAACTAACCTGAGATCCTCCAGTGGGACCAACTCTGGGCTTCCAGCCCTCAATAACCCTCAGCATCAACCCGCTCCGAATCAAACGGAGGCACAACTCTCTGCGATTCATCAGATGATGATCCAGTTAGTAGACAAAGCTCAAGAAAACGAGCGAACAATGCAACAGCTAGCCGATCGGCAGCAACGATTCGAAGAGATAACCAGATCACTATCCGCAACAACCCAACCATCGCAACGTCAGGGTACGGGGGTCACCTTCCGAGATCGGTTGACGGACCCCACGTTCCCCCGAGAGCGTCTGGATTTTTCCCCTGACAGAACTAGTGCAGAAGAACAGGGACCTGCTTTCCAAACGCCTCGCGCTAGGACAGCTCCCGCATTTATCCCACCTATCACTAGCGCTATGGGAAGCAACATAGCGACAACCAGCTCTATGTCTGATCAGGTCACCGGCGAGGGCACTCGCTTGCCCCCACCGCCACCTCTTTTTAGCTCCGGAGCAGGAACAGCCTTACCGTCCGAGGGCAGAACATCAGCTTCGGTGTTTGTTGGGGTCAAAAACGGTGTTGGGATCAAAAACGGTTCTCACGAAATCAACGGCTAAAACTATTTATCATGCGCGGACTTTCCATAAAACAAGCGTCGAAAGCAAGACAAGTCGTATAGCTTAAAGAACATATGTTAAAGTCGATCGTCCTTGTTTTACACGATAAACTTTACGAGAAAACCAACTCAGATTTAGTCGTAAAAACTTCGATGATACAATCAAGACGAACCGAGAGACATTAGGTCCGTAGCTGAGATGACACGGCCATACGAAAGTATACGGAAGAAACGGGAAGTAATCTAAGTTTGGACAGGCCGAACAACAAAGAATCTGCCTTGAAACTTCAAAGAACCCGTTCTCTCAAACCGTGAGGATCCAGAAAACGAGCAAGATATCAAATCGAAGCCGTCGCCGAGACGCACGTGCTGCCTCTAGGCGCCGGGCGCCTAGCGCCCGTGCTGCCTCTAGGCGCCGGGCGCCTAGCGCCCGTGCTGCCCGTAGGTGCCGGGCGCCTAGCGCCCGTGCTGGCTCGGGTCTTTGAGCGAAAATCTTCCGTGCACAAGTCCCAGGCCTCGGCCATCAGAAGTTTGTACTTTGAATCTTTCCCGAGTCCTCGCGGAATGAATCATTGAGATTCCGCGTACAAAAATCCCGTTCTTACTCCAAACTAAGATCGTCGGAAACACTTCGGAAACTCGTATGATATCAACGGAAAGGAAGATCTTAAATTATTCATACGAAACGATGATGGTTATCTAAGACACCACACATCTCAATTCTACGAAGGATTGAAGATCTTCCGAAGAAATCGTAGAAAACAACGGAAGTCCTAGAAACGGCACGAAAGGGACCAAATTCGATCGGACAATCCATTTACGATTATCTAAAATAGATACGACGATTTACGTTTATCTTTACGTAACAAGATAAATGCAAAATTGCCGGAAGGGTAAATGTCAAGTTTCCCGAAGATAAATGTCAAGTTTCCCGATAAACATGAAGGCCGACGAAAATGGAAAAAGCCTGCTTCGCGGCCCAAAAGTAGAATAGACCGTCATAAGAAGGATTATATAAAGGAGCTTTGGGAGAGAAGGAAAAGCAGAGCAAAAATCCTAGAGAGAAAGCAAATCCGAGATTGGAGACCTAGAGGGCTCCTGTTAGCTTAAGAACTTAGAATTGAGGCGGTAGACTAGCAAGGCAGGACCTAGAACGTCCGGCCGCCTCTCGTTCTATTTTCATCTTGTCCGCAGACCCTTATTTCTCGCGGAAGGATCTAACAATCCTTTTACTTAGAGTTCCGCACATAGAAACCCTACGCATTATTCTAGACATGCCCGTTTCTATGACTAACGCTCATACTAGACGAACTCCGCCAGGCAGTTCGATCTCTTGTTCAAACCCTTCAAACTGAACTACGTCCGACTTGATCCTCGAAAGGGGTACGTAGGCAGCCTTCCTTAAGGTCCAGTCTCAAATCATAATAAAACCTTTCCGCATTTATTTGATCACTTGTCGGTGGTTGTCGCAGAGGATCCGGACCTTCAGGGAAAGGTAAGTTTACTTAGCTTTCCTCTGATTTACTTAATCAAAATCGACAGTGCGAATTTCGGTTCCCACAGTTTGGCGCTAGAAGGAGGGGGGGGGACGGATTACTCTTACTCTTACGGCCGCAAAACGCTTGATCAAAGCAATGTCGGGAAATGTGAAAGACAAACTCGCAGCTCACATCGACGCTGGTAAAACAACTTCAGCAGTGACTGCTCCTACGACCAACGCTTATGCAAACGGTTATCTAAGATTATCATCTTACGGACAAACGTCCCGAGAACGGACCATCCCAATCAAGTTCAGGTCCTATCAACCATGCACCCCCGTCCAAGTTCCTGCAACACGGTCCTCGGGTCCATTTACACAACCCCCCTCATTTGGGATTATCGAAGAAAGACTTCGGGAAAATTCATAAAAAGACTTGGTAGTGGAGACGGATTCATGCCTGCCGTATAAAACAGCTATGGTTAGCTTGAACGCCAGTTGCCTTAACTATACGGGGAATTGAAATCCTTTCGGAAAAACCAGCGTCACATAACCGGCTTTTTCTAAAGAAAAATCGTAAAAACGTCTAAGTCCCAAGACGGCCCAAAAGGGGCCTGAATCACGGCTAAACGACCCACGTACGATTTTAGAGTAGGATCAAGCCCAAAGCTGGTATGACGGTCTGATTACCGAGTAGAGTTTCGACTGGAAATGTTTTTTTAGAATTTCCCGGAAAAATAGAGACTTGCTTACTCATGAAACAGAAAGCACGACTGATCGGGTTACGAATCAGCGTTTCTAATGCTAAAATTCGATAACATTTTACGGAACACCTTTTGTAAAATAAATTCTCAAAAATATTTCACGAGACAGCTTTTGCATGATTAAACTCGACAACTTTTTACAAAACAGTTTCCGTAAAATTAACTCGACAACATTTTGTGAAATAACTCTCGTAAAATAAAAGGTCACCAACGTTCTAAGAAACAATTCCTTGCTGGGATCATGATGGAATTGATGTCTAAAAGTCTCGGAAAAACAATTAGTGAAACCTCGAGAGACTAAGTGTCGATCGAGAAACCTTTAAAAAAAAAAAACCGGGAAAAACAGGCAGTTCCCGCAAGGAAGCACAGTCCCGGGTGGCTAGCACGCCCGTGCTGCCTCTTGGCACCGGGCGGCTAGGACGCCCGTGCTGTCCCTAGGCGCCGGGCGGCTAACGCGCCCGCGCTGTGCTGGTCGCCGGACAACAAAACATTCGGCGAACGCGGCAAATCCTCGCGAAACCATCCCGACGATAGTCCAACCAAATACTTTGCACCTTTCGTAAAATAATCCTAGACAATACTTCACGAGACAGCTTCTACACGATTAAACTCGACAACATTTTACGGAACAGTTTCCGTAAAATTAACTCGACAACATTTTGTTGAATAACTCTCGTTAAATAAAAGCTTGGCAATATTTTACGAAACATCATTCGTGAAGTATAACAAGATCGCAAGCTTCTTGACCTGACCAGTTCGCTCATAGCTTGACGAAACAAGAAGCCCCACTCAAGTGACATCTTGCCGTTCGTTTTCACTTGTCTACCCACCTTAGCCTTCTTTGAGTTTTGCATACTTCTCCTCCCTTTGCTTCAACGATTCTGCAACGATTCTGCACTGTTCCTTCGGGTTTCATCAAAAATCGATTCTCGATTCAGTGTCAGACTTTTCGAAGACCTTTGACAATGAAACGTTAGAAGACAAAGAGGAACGGACATGAGGCAATCTCGAGTAATCAATGAGACTAAGGTACGTCTGACTTAGAAAATTTTATCAAGGTTTTAATCTTTTCGTAGGATAGGAATGAGAACGTCTTGTAAACTGCCGTAAAATTTAGGGAACTTAGAACCTAGGTGGATAGTCTAGCAAGCTAAGTCTTAGGCATTTTCTTCCAGTTTCGTTCTATTGTTCCTTGACTGTCTAGGCAGAACACGCAAACCGATCTAATCTCTCAAAAAACCGAGAAACGATCGTCACGCATCCTTGGCATACTCATTCTACTTCATAAAGAAAAATTTCCTTTCAAAAGGCAAACGATACTCTAAGATTCGTCCGAAACGCTAGCGGCATAATGGCATGGTCAAACCGTTACAAACATAGTCTTGAAAACTCTACACCGTCTCTTGTTGCAATCTCGCAACAAGAAACTCGTACAACGTCAGACTAATAGCACGATGGTGAGCTACAAAATTAACGGAATAACCTTCGGTAAAACTCCATGAGTAATTCGAAGCAACTTTCGCCAAAAGACGAAATCAAAGCGGAAACATTTCCCGTGTAACCCATAACTCGGAAAACTCCGCTAAGATTTGCATGTCTATCTCAACGAACGCTATTCGGCCATCGGCCGACTACGCCTTTCCATAAAGCCCAAACCTGAATTCGGCATCACCATTAAGGACAATCATGAACCAATATGACCTTAATGCGAAAGGATCGCAGTCTGATCGATTACCAACTCCTTGGTTAAACGGCTGAACACAGCCTTCACGCCAAGACAAAACAGCTGAACGATCGCCGCTCCAATCACTTAAGGGCCAAACGATAATCCACGATTTGTCATAAAACTCCAAGTGACCATTTACGCGAGCAACTCTGTCGCATAGCCCAAAAGCGGATATCATGCGATGAATTTCTCGTAATAAAATCAGTCCTAACAGCCATACGGTTAACGGAAAAATTTGAACTTAACATCGACTGATTAAGTTCTATACGCCCCGTAAACAAAGCATGAAAATAAACACTCGTGACAAAGCTCCAAGAGTTATACGAGTCGTCCTTAAAATCCCGGAAGGCAAACACTTCGCAAAACAAAGCGAAGATAGACGCTTCTCCCTGGGTCAAATATACGCGACCCCTGGTCCTAATTCCTCGATCAAAATTTGATAACTTGCACGTCCAAACTGAAACAACAGTTTCTGACTACGGACATTCGCAAAACATCTCCAAGCCCGCGAACATTTGAAATGCGGCACAAGGCAAAATTGACTCGTACGCATTTGAAATGCGTATACTCATATACTCCCACGATTTTAAAGAAACCGGATTTTCGAAACTCTTTACAAACACAGAAACCGAATTTTCGAAACTCTTCGCAAACAAATTTGCCAATCGCTAAACGGCCTCAACAATGGATCCAGTATCCACCAAATAAATCATAAACTATCGCCCGGAAACATTCTGCGATTTCTAAAAGCCCATAGTCCTTTATGACATAAGAAAAAATAAACTTCAAAGCACTGCGAGACGTCGCTTCGTGCCTGGACATTTGTTTTTCGATTAAAACCTTCATACGCCTTCTAAACGGCATCATATCGTTGTTGCTGATCACAACAAACGAACTCTAACGTCCTAAACAGACAAGCCACCTAAGGGTAGGCTCTTTTACATCCGACAAGGATCCCATAGCGCGCTATACAAAAAATCCAAATTTGGTTCAGCACTTCGTAAAGGAAGTAGCTCGATTCGTGCCCAGACAAATCATGTAAGCCGATACCACTTCGCGGATTTTAAAACGGTACGAATCAGGTTAAAATCAAAAACAGGCAAAACGAAAGCCGATTTGTCATCGCACAGCCTCAGTCTGAGAGTAAACCTAGGTCTTGCCCTAAACCCAGCCTTGCTGGTATCTTAACATCTCATAGGCAAAGCGTCGACGATGCGAGATCCCAAAACTTGTCTCTTCACTCAAGTCTGTACATTTCCACGAATTTTCGCGTAAATTGTAAACCGTAGGAAAATCTCGCTTTGTACAAACGACGGATACGGTGATCATCAGGGAGGTAGGAATGAGACGACAACTCACACCCTGTCCCTCTAACTTCGATAGACAGAAGTTCTGAAAACGCAACATTAATATTTTATAAAGATTGAGCCGCAGAGTTCAACAGATGCCCTGAAAAAGGCCGGGATTCGAAGCCACCAACAGCCAGTCCCACAAATGTACATCATGGCCTCTTAACGGCCGAAACACAATCAAAATAAAAATCTCTGAAGGGATTGATAAACCTACACGCTCCCCGGAGCATCACCTTCATCCTCAAAACTCACCCAAAGTAGGAACGGTCTCACCGTCGCCTCCATTGGTCGCACCACCGCTGCATGTTTCATATGCGCCGGCTTCACGATCCTTGACTGTGTAGTTCTGGTCCTCCAAACCCTCCGAATCCGGGACAAGGGTGCATACGGGTTTCAGACCAGCGAGAATCGAGTCGAAGTCCTCTCTGTCAAACTTGCGAGTCCCCGTCTCCTCAAGACTCTGAATCTTCTCTTGAAGACGACGGACTTTCGAGGACATATGTTCTTCTCTTTTTTCCCATTGAGCAACGAACTCACGGTCTTTCTGACGTCACGTTCAAGATCGCCAATCGAAGGTGATGTGGATGTCCGCGATGAAATATTCTTAGCCACAAATTTCGATTTTCAACTCATAATCTTCCACCCGCAAGATCGTCTCTGCGTCTTACAGGCGGGGGGGCTAACTGTTGGGGTCAAAAACGGTTCTCACGAAATCAACGGCTAAAACTATTTATCATGCGCGGACTTTCCATAAAACAAGCGTCGAAAGCAAGACAAGTCGTATAGCTTAAAGAACCTATGTTAAAGTCGATCGTCCTTGTTTTACACGATAAACTTTACGAGAAAACCAACTCAGATTTAGTCGAAAAAACTTCAATGATACAATCAAGACGAACCGAGAGACATTAGGTCCGTAGCTTAGATGACACGGCCATACGAAAGTATACGGAAGAAACGGGAAGTAATCTAAGTTTGGACAGGCCGAACGACAAAGAATCTGCCTTGAAACTTCAAAAAACCCGTTCTCTCAAACCGTGAGGATCCAGAAAACGAGCAAGATATCAAATCGAAGACCTCGCCGAGACGCACGTGCTGCCTCTAGGCGCCGGGCGCCTAGCGCCCGTGCTGCCTCTAGGCGCCGGGCGCCTAGCGCCCGTGCTGCCTCTAGGCGCTGGGCGCCTAGCGCCCGTGCTGCTGCCTCTAGGCGCCGGGCGCCTAGCGCCCGTGCTGCCTCTAGGCGCCGGGCGCCTAGCGCCCGTGTTGCCTCTAAACGTCGGGCGCCTAGCGCCCGTGCTGCCTCTAGGCGCCGGGCGCCTAGCGCCCGTGCTGGTCCTAGCCGCCCGTGATGGTCCTAGCCGCCGGAAAACTTCAAATAGCCCGTTCTCTCAAACCGTGAGGATCCAGAAAACGAGCAAGATATCAAATCGAAGCCCTCGCCAAGACGCAAGTGATGCCTCTAGGCGCCGGGCGCCGAGACGCACGTGCTGCCTCTAGTCGCCGGGCGCCTAGCGTCCGTGCTGCCTCTAGGCGCCGGGCGCCTAGCGCCCGTGCTGCCTCTAGGCGCCGGGCGCCTAGCGCCCGTGCTGCCTCTAGGCGCCGGGCGCCTAGCGCCCGTGCTGCCTCTAGGCGCCGGGCGCCTAGCGCCCGTGCTGCCTCTAGGCGCCGGGCGCCTAGCGCCCGTGCTGCCTCTAGGCGCCGGGCGCCTAGCGCCCGTGCTGCCCGTAGGTGCCGGGCACCTAGCGCCCGTGCTGCCCGTAGGTGCCGGGCGCCTAGCGCCCGTGCTGCCCGTAGGTGCCGGGCGCCTAGCGCCCGTGCTGGCTCGGGTCTTCGAGCGACAATCTTCCGTGCACAAGTCCCAGGCCTCGGCCGTCAGAAGTTTGTACTTTAAATCTTTCTCGAGTCCTCGCGGAATGAATCATTGAGATTCCGCGTACAAAACTCCCGTTCTTACTCCAAACTAAGATCGTCGGAAACACTTCGGAAACTCGGAAGATATCAACGGAAAGGAAGATCTTAAATTATTCATACGAAACGATGATGGTTATCTAAGACACCACACATCTCAATTCTACGAATGATTGAAGATCTTCCGAAGAAATCGTAGAAAACAACGGAAGTCCTAGAAACGGCCCGAAAGGGACCAAATTCGATTGGACAATCCATTTACGATTATCGAAGATAGATACGACGATTTACGTTTATCTTTACGTAACAAGATAAATGCTAAATTGCCGGAAGGATAAATGTCAAGTTTCCCGAAGATAAATGTCAAGTTTCCCGATAAACATGAAGGCCGACGAAAATGGAAAAAGCCTGCTTCGCGGCCCAAAAGGAGAATAGACCGTCATAAGAAGGAGTATATAAAGGAGCTTTGGGAGAGAAGGAAAAGCAGAGCAAAAATCCTAGAGAGAAAGCAAATCCGAGATTGGAGACCTAGAGAGCTCCTGTTAGCTTAAGAACTTAGAATTGAGGCGGTAGACTAGCAAGGCAGGACCTAGAACGTCCGGTCGCCTCTCGTTCTATTTTCATCTTGTCCGCAGACCCTTATTTCTCGCGGAAGGATCTAACAATCCTTTTACTTAGAGTTCCGCACATAGAAACCCTAGGCATTATTCTCGACATGCCCGTTTCTATGACTAACGCTCATACTAGACGAACTCCGCCAGGCAGTTCAATCTCTTGTTCAAACCCTTCCAACTGAACTACGTCCGACTTGATCCTCGAAAGGGGTACGTAGGCAGCCTTCCTTAAGGTCCAGTCTCAAATCATAATAAAACCTTTCCGCATTTATTTGATCACTTGTCGTTGGTTGTCGCAGAGGATCCGGACCTTCAGGGAAAGGTAAGTTTACTTAGCTTTCCTCCGATTTACTTAATCAAAATCGACAGTGCGAATTTCGGTTCCCACAGTGTTCCAAGTCAGGACTTCAACCCCGAATCCGGACGAGTATCAAAGGATGGATGCTGATCCTGCATCACTCCCCACTAACCTTGCTCGCAACCTGAGGGCTTGCGAGTGACTTAGCCCGCCAGCTACCTGGGAAAATGATCGAGCTCGGTCCCGTCGGGAACCTACCCGTCAGGTACCTGATAATGATCCAACTGTCCTTCCTTTTGATGGACCTGAGGCCATTTGCAGATATATGGAACGAACTTACGCTGCTCTCCAAAAACTGAATGCTCAAGTCCACAAGGCAACGAGCTCAGCTCCAGAAATCGAGAGCTTGATCGAGGAAATCCGTGGAACTCCGTTCACTGACAGGATTGCCAGCTCTTACATAACAGATACCCGAAAAATCAGGATCCCTGAATACGATGGGACCTCAGACCCAAAGGCCTATTTAAGAGCCTTCCGATTAGCTATTGTGAAAGCTCATTTCACAAAAGAAGAATGTGAGGCAGGATATTGCAGGACATTTGCCGAAAACTTGGTCGGAACAGCCCTCGAATGGTTCTCTGGCCTCGAACCGAATTCGATAGCAATTTCGATCAACTAACCAATGCCTTCATGAAGCAGTATTCGACCCATATCCTGAAGCAAGCATCCGAGGCTGACCTCTGGAAAGTCAGACAAGGAATGGGAGACTCGCTAAGAGCCTATATTGAGAAATTCAGGGCAGTAAGAACTAAGCTCTCGAACCCCAACGATCAAGTTGCCATTGAGGCCCCTAGAAGAGGCTTCTGGTATAAATAATAATTCTGGTTGGAGCTGACGCTCAACCCTCCTCCAACTATCGACGACGCTCTCCATAAAGCCTCCATATACATTACCTTGGAAGAGGAAACAACTGCACTAGATAAACTCCATAAGAAACCTCAGAGTCACCCGAAAAGCTAAGCCTCAGATGGGAAAGGACCTCATATAAAGGGGAATTCCCGAAACAATCAGACTCTGGGAGAGCATTCTTACGTAGTCGAGTAAGATAAGGAGGAAAAACCCGTCGCCGCGACAGCTAAAGCCCACTGGTCGAAAGGCTACGATGAGAGCAAACATTGCTCTTATCACGATCGGAATGGACATTCAACCGAGGAATGTTGGGATCTCCAACGACAACTGGAAGCCAAATTCGTAGCCGGAGAAATAAAGGGCGTTGACCTCAAAAAGCCACAGCCCTACCAAAAAGAGGTCCCAGAGACACCTCTCCGAAACGCGAAAGGTCACCTGAAAAGGAGACAGATTCACCACCCCCAGCTCCCAAGAAGAGAGTCAATATAATCCTTGGAAAACTTCCACAGGGAAAACGCCTACAAATCGAGGCCCTCCTGAGTAAACCACCTCCTCAATTGAGCCCTAGCTCGAGGGTTGATTACATTCTTGGAGGGTCCGACGCGTGTCAGGATTCCGTTAACTCTATTAAAAGTCACATACGGAAAGTTGTGTCCAACACTCAGCCTAAGCCGACCAACCCCGACTCCAACACCAAAATCTCTTTTTGGGAAAGTGAGACGTCAAACCTTGACAGACCTCATGACAACGCCCTCGTCGTTACACTAAACATAGCGGGATACAAGGTACCTAAGCTCATGGTCGACACAAGAAGCTCTGTTGATCTTATTTTCTATAACGCCTTGAAAGGAATGGAAATAGACGACAGTGAAATTA